>OY776117.1:44747594-46005094 GCA_963675035.1 Allygus modestus | reverse complement strand
AAAAATCCTCTTCTAGGTCTTCCTGATGGTCTTCTTCTTTCGCGTTTTCCTAGTCCTACTTCCTTTAGGAGTGTCCCCTGAGCCCTCCTCAAAACATGACCTGCCCACCTTAACCTTAAAGTTTGTAAGCAGGGTGTTAATACTTCAGGAGTTCAGATTTTGTTTATTCATGCAAACATGATGGAAACGGATCATATAATGTTTAAATGTTCAGTTTACACCTTTAACGTTTATTTTTCGGCCCATCTGTTCTTATTTATTTTGTAATAAAAATCTAATGCTATGGGACCAATTATAATAAAAGAAGCAAATTTTCACAAGAATGAACTATGTTATTCCTATTAAACGGAAGATGAACAACTTTAAAATCATCTTTATGCTCGTTTTTTAACAGAGTGATCATTAGAATACACCACTATGTAATTAATAAAACGGCCACTAAAAATAGATAATTTAATTTTATATTAGTACTTATTGATATCTCGTTTCAATTATCGTTTGAGAAATGACAAAAAAGCATTGCCAGCAATGATGACAAGTCTAATTTAAAACCTCAAATATTTCAGATTCTCACAATTAGCAAAATAATACTTTGTTGAAAGTTTTAATTTAATTTAATTAAATGGTTTAATTAACCTGCAATTTTTCGTTTAGTGTTCAAAAGTCTTTTCATCCTGCATAATGGTTAAATACGTGTTAAATTTCAAATGTTTAAGCACTGCATTGTTTAACAGTTATGAATTACGATTTTTATTAAAAAACTGATCATCTTTACAAGGGATTTACAAAATTAAGTTTATTCTCACTGTATTATTCATTGAGGGTATTTGAGTATACTTCGTTTAGTTTATATAAAATAATATGTTATGTGTTATATAGTTGCATTATTTATTCTGAAGTTTATATTTGTAGTAGTTAATGCCTGTTTGGAAAATAATAATATAATGTTTGATTGTAAACCTCCAAACCCTTCTCTAGTGCTGATAAACATTGCAGACAAGGTTGAAGTGAAATTTGAGTATAAAAGCAACAAGCTAATGACGCTGAACAAACTTTCTTCCTTGTGTAGGATATATTTTGTTTACTGTAACACGTGTTACTATAAAGTTATGATTACATCGATGTTGTATCTTGTTACATTGGTTGTGTGTTTGTTCCTTATAAGGTAAATATGTATATTACAATTAACTTTGGCAACTAGCCGGGGGCGGGACCTATAGTAATGAATACAATTCGTGATCTGACTACGAGATCCCTGTTGATTACGACTCAAATCACAAAGTTTTTAGTAATATTATAATGCAATGATCCGGTGGTTCAAAAGCCACGAAAACCCATATAAAACAACATGATAAAACAAAAAAATGTATAAATTTGAAGCTAAGAGAACGACATTTATATTAAATATATCCTCCATTACGAGATGGACGAATTAGAGGTTTAAAAGTTATTCGAGTTTTTTCTTGGCCAGGTTTAGCGAAGTTCCTCTATCGGGAAGAAGCTGTCACCGTGGTAAGCCTGAAGCCCGAGACTATGATAAATTTTGTTTCAGGTCTCATTGAATTAAAAAACACCATTCGATTCAATTTATATATTGTGTGTCAGTTAATACGTTAACGATAACTTTCGTAAAAGAGGTCCGATTATAATGAAATTTGACAAATTTGTGTAAACTAGCATTTATTTAAACGAGTTAGAAACCCAGACAGATCGGACTATCCGAAGAAGGGTTTTACAGGGGTTTCGACCTCAAAAATGTAAATCGAATCTTAGTTTGCACCATCTTATTTAGTTTAAAAAATCAAACAAATAGATTTTTGATTATTGCTCTTTGTTAATTGATTACTAGTGGTGGATAGTAAAAACAGACCCGCTACTTTTTCTCAGTTAATGAAAATCAAAAGTAGAGAACTGTTACTGGTTTTGCGTTTCTAATAGGTCTTAAAAAAGTACAACTGGTATTGGAATTGATTACAACAGTTACTGGCCGTACTGCCACAAGAAACCGAACTCCCAGGCTATTACTATGAAGTAATTTCTTACGCTGCATCATCATATGTAGCAATATTATCACGTGTTGTGCAATGTTTTTATAACTCGGGGTTCCCTTGTCTGGTCAAACTATGTATTATTATTAATATTGTTATTGTTTTTGTTGTTGTTGTTATTGTCATTAAAACTATTATTATTGTTCCTTTAATGTTTTAAATATACATCCAGTGCAATTCCTACCTTGCATTGGTACCTTTTTATTTTCTTATCTATGCCATAAAATAAAATAAAATATTAGTATGTAAAAAATAGATAGTGAAAAGCAATTGAATGTTTTATCAAATTTGAATACAGCCTATTACGATTAGACTGGAATTTTACTGGAAGGAAAATGCATACAAATCACTAATAACTCAAAATAAATAAGTTATTAGTTTAAACTAGATGTATCCGGTAGCTCATTTACTCTACGTTTAAATGGGAACTAAAATCACCAACCTAACGGAATTTTACCGTTCTGACAGAATTTTAATATACGATGTTATTCGCCCATAAGTGAACCGTGAACGCAGACACTGAAACAAGAAGGCATATGCAAACTGTTGAACACGGTTCAGTATCCAACTAGCAATATAACCAACTTGTCAAGTTGGTTAACGCTGTTGGTTAACAAGTTGCTGAACGCTGTCTTTATTAATTATTTTAGAGAACAATGACAAAAGGGAATACCAAGAAATCAGGTAAAATACCTTGAATGCCGGTCTCCCTGCGTAAGCTTTTGAAATTGACACGGTGCCGAGTCTCGACATTAGCTCGACATATTTCATATGAGAATTTTATCAAGAAAAAAAGATAATAAGGGGACCGACAGTTCTAAAATAGGTTTATTAGCTGTCTTCGTCACTGGGAGTTGCCAAACGCCATCTTGAAGTTTCGTGCCATAAGTCCAATATTCATTTTGTGCCTCCGTTACTACTCTTTATATCGACACAAAATATTCGTTTAGGTATCAAATTACAGGTGCTGTGGTTCTCAAGGGAATTTAACTTTAGATTTCCTTAATTTTGACATTATGATTACACTATCATTTGTTTCATTTTCAACCGTATTACTGTACATTTTATCACTAATTTGTCAAATCATAATCAATTCTAAATTGTATATCAATAGAGGACAACGAAACCCTTAATTTGGCCCCAAAATTAATTGTATGTGACGATCAGGCGAGGAATAACGGAGGCATAAAATTAAAATTGGTCTTATGGATCAAAGTTCTGATATGGTACCCGGCAACTACCGGTGATGAAGACGGAAAATGGCTTATATGATATATGATTACTTTTACCTCAAGTTTTTAGCTATACCACTCTCATAAGACGTAGAGTTTTAGAACTAATCACCATTTCAAATGGCAGAATGTTATTCCACTGTATTTTTAGATGAATAATGTGTACATAGGTTTTTATGAATTATGAGCAAACAAACATGGCCATACAACGTATATTTATTGGTCATTTACCTATAGATTTACCTACATCAAGTTTCGTGTATGTATCTACTAAAATTCAAGAACACGAATAAAATCAGATAAATAATATTCCTACACATTTTTAGTTCTATATGCTTAAGTTTCCTTTCTTGAAAACTGAATTCGTCTACGTTCGTTGGATTATATATACCATATGGATTGAATCTGAAAAATTAAGTAACCTATGTATTTGAAATTTTATATTATCTCTGCTTAAGTGAAGATAAATAATATCGGTGGGAAATGTGAAGGGGGCTGTGATGTTTGCAATGTTATATACTCTTGGTTTTTGACACGCTATGAATTATCACGTGTGCAGGAGTGCCTCTTGATGGCCTAAGTAAACTGAATTTTGCTAAGCCCCCATCGATCAAGACGGGCCAATGTTTGCTCTGGGGGCCACTCCGGCCACAATATGGTCAAAATAAACATACAACGGCTTTTGTTCACCCCGGAACATTGGGCTTGTTCGTAATATTTACTTGTAGTATGTCATAAATTCTCCCTTTAGAGTAAGAATGTTTTTAACCTAGAGATAAATGTGCTTGTGAAAAGGTATAAAATATAGGAAGTTGAGTTCGAAGATTAGTATATAAATAAAGAAAATAGTAAATTTAAGATCGTAAAATGATTCAAAACAAACCTCTGTCAATTCTTCCCTATTACAAACATCAGCAGCAAAATATGCTATATCGTAAATTTGAGTTTTTAAAATCACTGAAACTATAACGTTTTAGACGAATTGATTTAATTTATATAAAATGATTGAGAAACATTTTCTTGCCAGAATATACTTGTTTACCTTTCTTGAGAGAAAATTCTTTTATGGAAATAAACACAAACGCAAATTTAAAGATTACAGGGCCAAAGTAAGCTTACCACTTGTGAATCAAATACCAAGAGAGACGTTTTGCAAAAAATAACAAATTTTACTAAAAATAACCTCTAAACTAAAAATTACATTTAATTATTAATTTATTTGATATTTAAGTAAATTACGACATCACTAGTAATAAATGTAACGACTACGTAAAAAAGTATATATTTTAATTCCAACTGAAAATGAAACAATAAATATTACTTTCACACTATATAAAATGCAAGCGTGTAATTGTGTAGTCCTATTCGTGGAAACAGAACATAAAAGTGGACACCGGAAGTCAACGCGTAAAATAAGCTTTGTCAAATCATTAACAGCAATTAATAACGCCACTGTTCACCACAACATCTTTCTAGTACAATGTCCACAAAAAAGGAAACTAACGTAAAGGCAAAAGAAATGCCGCCGGTACACCTTCGGCCTACCGCCCTCTGTGCATGTTGGATACGGCGCGGAAACTCCTGGAGCGGCCGCTGAAGCCTCGCCTCTTGTCAGCAGTAGCCGAAGCCGGTGGTATTTCGGTGAGACATCACGGTTTCACCAAAGGTCGCTCCACCATCGGGGCGATCAGGGAGGTCGTGGAAGCTGCCAAGAACGCCCAGCGGGGAAACCACTATTCCCGCTGCCTCATGTTACTTGTCACCCTAGACGTGAGGAACACGTTCAATACCGCGAGCTGGAGCGTTATCCTCCGCTCCTTAGAGATACTCCCTGAGTATCTACTCCGGATTATCAGGAGCTATCTCAGTGACAGGGAATTGATTTTTGAGACGTCGGAGGGTCCTCGTCGGAAGACTATCACGGCTGGTGCCGCTCAAGGCTCCATACTAGGTCCAGATCTGTGGAACATTTCATATGATGGAATCCTAAGACTGGCCTTATCCCAAGATACCTTCCTCGTGGGCTACGCGGACGACATCGCGGCGGTCATTGTCGATCGCAATGTTCAGCAGGCCCAATGGAGGTTAAATCTGGTGATGAGACTCGTCTCTGGGTGGATGGAGGACCAGGATATATTTCTAGGTTGGCACGGAATCTATCCGTTCTAAGCTCGCTGTGAAGTATCTATGGGGGTCAAACTCACCTTCGAAAACAAATAAAGTTTGCCACTAAAAAGCGGCAAAGATAACTGCAGCACCCAACCTAACTAAGGCTAATGTCGGAGGCCCATCTTCTGGTAAGCGTAAGCTCTTTCTGTCTGTCGCAAACTCGATACTCCTGTATGGGTGCGAGATTTGGGAAGATGCACTATGGAGGAAATGCTATCGGAAGCAGATGGGAGTAGTCCAGAGGAGGGTGGCTCTAAGGACCGCGTCATCTTACCGGAAGGTCTCTGAGACTGCTGCTTTAGTGGTTGCAGGTGTCGTCCCAATTGACCTTCTGGCCCAGGAGAGGAAATTGGTGTTCCACACCAAGACTGAACTTGGAGCTAAGGAGGCGATGCGTGTGGCCAGAGAGGCCTCTATGCGTCAATGGCAGGAGAGATGGGACACGAGCCTGGAGCGGCGTGGACGCGAAGGCTCATCCAGGACCTGTCTGTGTGGGTCGAGCGCGGGTTTGGTGAGCTGAACTTCCTTACCACGCAGCTCTAACCGGATATGGTTGTTTACAGGCCTACCTCCACAAGTTGAGAAAAGTCGCACCCGGCCTGTCGATATGGAGACCCCGCGCAGGACGACGCGCTACACAAGTTTTTCGAGTGTGATTGGTGGGCGGTCCACAGAAGACAGTTGGAGCAGGAGGTACACGCCCGAGACTACTGTTCGTCTGATGCCGTCGAACTGGCAACGCATTTCGGCATTCGCCGAGCGGGTTCTCAAGAGGAAAAAACATGAAGACTCATAATACCAGGGATCTTCCCTCAGGTGAAAAAGAAGGAAATAAGCAGAAGTTGTAGCCAAATCGGTTTCAAGAAACGAGGCTCCACTTTGATGTTATGCCTCAATAGGTCTTTCCAAAGTGGACTTCAGCCTGAAGCGGGGGGTTTGAGTGGGTGCAAGTCCCACACACCAAGGAATGTTCCGATTCTTCCTTGACGGTGCATTCAGCATTTCCCCTCGGAAAAGAAATGGTAGGAAAATGGTGTATTTACAACCAAAAAAGTCTCAAGATATCAGAATCAAGATAACAAATATTTGTTCATCCTACTATTTAAAAAAGTATCTTGAAAAATACATGTTATCAATATAATCAGTGCAAACTCTCATTCATTTCAAACTATTAGTTGCCACGCAAACATAATCAGATGCATATTCCTGTAAATATTTTTATAATATTAATTTTTGCTGACACACAGTTTTAAGCAGGCTTCGGAGTTTGGTAACGATCAGCAGTTTTAATATTGCTGTGATATCGTCAAACAATTTGACATGCAAAATATGAATTAGTTCAGGCGGTGCGGATATGTCCAAAGCTACATTAACATATTACTGTCAGTACGGTAAATAGAAAGAGAAAACAATGTGATTAACTAAGTGATCTAATATGATGAAGTATGTATTACTCGATTCCTATAGTATTAAAGCTTATCATAATTTAACCTGGGAAATGGATGGTTAAATAAATGTTTAGGAAATGTTCTTCGGGGACTTAAATGATTGTTTAACATTCGAAACTATGTAATGAAGAATTAAACCTTACACTTGAAAAAATCCAAAAAAATTGATTTTTTTATTACAAAATTTAATAATAATAAGTTCTAATATTTTAGTTGACAATAATTGGTACAATTAAATTTGCGAATAAGAACGGTAATATATAACGTGTAGTAAAAATAGGTGAAGTGAATAAAAAAAGCTTCCTGATTTTGTAGAGGGTTTAATGAGGTTTAAGGAATGGAAAGTATAAAGATATAATGATGAGTTATACTAGCTGCAGAATCACAGGAAAATATCTAGCTGAAGTCACAAATCAAGTTTCGACACCATAATTCAAAATAAAATGGATATAAAATTTACCTTATTCTCCGTGAGAATAACACTGGCTAACGTACTGACGTTAGTTAGCACTTTTATATCTTTGTAACGGGTTGACGTAAAACAAAATAAACACTAATCATATTATTGATTTATCAGTAAAAATAAAAAAGAGGTGATTAAATGAAAATAAAGTATGTCAATGTTAAAATTACTTAATTATCATCAGACCGACATGGGAAATGTCTTGAAGGTAAATTTTGGATTTTATATGCAACGTATTGCATTGTTCAAAATACGATTTTTAATGTGAAAAATACAAATTCTTGAATTTTAAATATCTAAACCACCATGAAACTACCTTCCTATGGTCCAATAATGCTGGTTCAAGAACAACATACCGTAAAGAAATAAAATGAAAAAGAGTGATGCAGTTTTAAACGATTATGCAACATTTCATCTAAAGCAGCCGATTTTTAAAGCCACCTAGTAAACGGACATACAAAAACATATTTAAAATGTTAACGAATGGTGACTTCTGGCATCCGGTGGTATATAAAATACCCCCGTATCAGCAAACCTGTGTACTCAGAGAATTTCCAATGGATGTATATGTTTCTCACTACCACATAAAGCCACTCACCAAGTTTCATAAAAATACAAGATTAAATAAGTAATATATAGCATTTTATTTGATCGTTTAATCTCCATAAGAATAACATTGAAAGCTGAGTACGCAGGTTTGCTACAACAAGAAACACAAAGTATGTGCTTTATGCAGTTATCAATATAACTTATCCAGTTGAAGCTGAATACCAAGTTTCATTCATTTATGTACAATTAAGGGAGACATCACATTTTACTTATTCTCCAAAAGAATAACATTAGGGCTGAGTATGCAGGTTAGCTGCTGCGGGGACAATAGACAAAAACAAATTTGTTGGTGAAGCTACTAGGTAGATACTAGGTGAAGCCACATGCCAAGTTTCATCAACATACATTCATAAATAATCGAGATATCACTTTTTAATTATTCTCCATAAGGATAACATTGGACAATTGAATATCTCTGCAATGTTTGACGTAGAATCACAATTTAAACACCAAAATTATTGTTTTTTTAGAGCTGAACGGATTGGTAAAAGCAAATGTGAGGTTTACATTAAATGAACTGAGGGAAAGCTAAAAACCTTTTTCCCTTAACATTAACATGAGAGAATTAATGAGCACGTTTTTTGGATTTTCCCTGCAACCACATAACCTAGGTTAATGAATCAAAATACGATATTTTTTGTTTTTAAGCTCTATAAAATGGTCAAAACCAAAATTAAGTGTAAGAATTTTAGGACGAAAAATGCAAAAAAGCTGATTTTTGGAAAATTGTAAACCCCCATAAACCCCCCTTCCCATGGTCCGATTTTTCTGGTTTTTGAACATAAAGTCATGAATGTCACTTTAAACAATTTAGCCAAATTTTTACAAAATCCGACGTTACTCAAGTTACCGTGTTAACGGACACACACACACACACACAAACACACACACACATATATATATATATGTACTAATATGTATATATACATAGATACAAATCTGATCGAATAGTGTTGTTGGCATCTGGGGGGATCTCAAAACAAAAAGTTAACATGGTCTTTGGCTTAACTCTTACACCTACGGTAATAGCTTCTTCCCTATAGGGGAAATTCGCTAAAAAGTAATCGTGATTATGGGCTTATTTATTTCCATACCATACAACGGTAATCATTATTCCCTATAAAGTAAAAATTAAAAAAACACACATTGAAATTAACAAATTATTACATTGTTTACTTTTAAAGCCATCCGAAGGTCTCTCCATTTCTGAAACACTAAACCTGCAAATACAGAACAGCAAGAGGCTAATGTTGTTGAACAATGTTGCTGGTAAGTTTCAAAATACTGTGTACATTTCGTTCAGCAGAACATGCCCTCTCTGACAGAAAGTTGTTTTTCTGTTGAGTGTGGTTCATGTTTCATTGCTGAGCTAAAATTTCCTCTAAGCTTTCCAATAATTTTGTTTATTTTTTCGATTTTTATAGCATCTATTATGTATGTATTTTCAACGAAAGGGACATTTTATGTTTTCGAACAAACCTCCATCGTTAACATGTTTTTAAATTAATACAAACAGTAACAAATAAACTTGGGACCTCTTTATTGAGATTTGCGCGATTATTTTAATTAGAACTATACAAACCACAATTACAAATTATAGACAAGTTTTTACTGGTGCCTACTTAGTACACAAATATTTTGTGTAGTTAAATTGAAGACAAACACGATTAAACAAATAATACAGTTAATGCGTCGAAATAATGTATAGAGGCAGAATATCATACTACAAAGCTTAGGATAGCAATTCCTCAATCCTCATACGATTGACGTTACCAGTTGGATGAGAACACTTGTGTAAATAATAAGTAGGCCTATATGGTGTTGAAAACGCATTCCTACATTTACGGTTATGTTTCAAATTTTCAAAACGTACCTTTAAAATGTATGTGAGTGATCTTCTTCCCTCCATTCAACGTTTTCTTTACAAGCCGTTTATTTCAATTCCATGAAATTGAAATATTATGAAATTCTTCCAAATAATCGTTATTACATTAAATGTGAGTCTTTGCTGGGAAGGATTTGCGAGATATTTTTATTAGTATTAAAACAATATTACCTAATTATAATTTAAACTTTTAATAGTCAAAGCGGAACTACTGAAATGCTGCACAAACTTTGTAGCCTGTCCAATCCTCTGATAGCCCGCAAAGTTTTTCCATTACACAATGAAATGTTGAATGTCTAAGATGAAAACAACCATATTGCGGCGCCACGGCCCAGTTTGTGTCTACATCGAGGACAACCTACGGAATGCATGTATATTTATAACGTAAACGTTTTTGAATACTTTATTTTTATTAATCATAGCCTGATATTTTTACTAAATTTTCTTTGAATAGAAATTTGTATTTTATTGTTTTCACTGATTGTATGTAAGATTGTATTTGCGTGTGTGTAGAATCCGGTTCACCACAGTCCATAATGCGCTACGGGTTTTTGTGACGCCCTTTGATTAAACACGCAGTTTATGACTATTAATATGTAACATTATAAATGCACTTCTTATTCTAAATAAAGCCAGTGGTTCCATTAAATCATTTATATATGATATTTTCTTGCTGTCTATTATTAATTGCTAGTGAGTGTAGTTCTTTAACACGATAACTTATAAGTATTCTGTAGCACTGTAAATTTATGTTTTATTAATTTTCTCAGTTAATTAATTACTGAACATTTTATGATAGACAGTTAGCTTAATATTTAACAAATAGGTAGGTCTCGGGGCAATGATCATCTTCCGATTTTCGTTTGACGTATAGTCAAAAGATATTAACGTTTTTAATTCCACAAATATTATTAAGTTTCCTATAAAGGCAAGTAATCGATGAGGGTAAGGAATGTTTTGTATCCCTTTCGTGTGTGCCAGGGATGCTGCGGGGGGAGTCTGGGTCTATCGCATGATTACCCAGGACATATGCATGCTTGTGTGGGCCGACCCCTACATCGCCATCCCCCTATATTGCCGCCCCCTATATTGCCTAGGGGCCGGCCGTCGCGGCGCCGTCTACAGCACGGCTGTTTGGACCCTACACATAAACATTTCATCGTGTAATGGAGAAACTTTGCGGATTATAAACGGGTGCTGGGAAAGTTAAAAACTCATTTATTACGAAACGATATTTTTTTAGAACCTCATTGAATTTAATTTCTCCCATATGAATAGCATAAGGATAAATTACAGTTTTTAAGAATTGATTTTAGTGAAATATTCGTTTAGATTCTAACAAAATATATGTTCATTTAGAGGTAACTTCTGTCCGTGCGAAGGTATTGAATGCATTGAAAAAATGTTCATGTGGGTTAAATTCACAATCACAAATCACTAAGAAATAGTACATGCCAGAAAATTCTGATTAAGTTAAATATTCCTTAACGAACAAGAAAAATAATGAAAATCTGTAAGATCCCGTAATATGATTAAAACTGCCTAAATTAGGTTTAAGTCCAAAAGGGCTTTTTAAAAAAGGAAAAAATCAAAAGCCATCGCTATAAGTGAAGGTGCCCAAAAGGATCTTACACCTGGGGACATCCTGTGTTGGAAATGGTTTGTAAATGAAGTATATTTGGTAAAACATTTTAGGTAACTAATGTATAGTACTAGTGCTAGTAGACAGCTATTACTACACAATTATTTAATTGAGGGGAAAATATGCGAAAATCATGGCCAGTTGTCTGGATAGTTTTAAACCAAAACTTCTAGCTCGATTTTTTTGCAAGATAATGGAGAAAGTTGTTTTATTACAATTAGTCTTACTAAAATTATAATCGTGCAGTCGAGAGTAGAGTTTAAATAAGAAAGTTCTTATGACAAAACATAAACGGAAGGTGTAAGAGAAATAAGGTTATTTAATTCTCACTGTAATTTAACATGCATTTAATTGCAATTTATCTTATAAGATGCTCAATTAAAAGTTATTACGATAAATAAATTATTGCTTTATTTGCAGGCTACATTACATTACAATTGGTACAAAAAATGGCATCCATGATTTCATTTACGTAGCCACTACTTTAAATTAAGGCGAACTATTAATCAAGTTTTGATACAAAGTTCTGTCATAATCCGTTTTTATCTGTAACCATTTGACAGTTTGATTTTAACCAATTTCGTTTCAAACCTAGCTTTTAGTGGAGGTTTTAAGTAAAACCAAACTTATTTAAGCGTATAATCACTTTTAAAGAGATAACATTAAACCATATTATTTATACATACATTTTTAATACTCTAGTAACTAATTTATTTGGTAAGGATAATATTATGAATTAATAATAGTTTTACGATTTTCAGGACGTTATCTTAAAAATTGCAGTGAGACAACAAACATAATTTATTAAGCTGTAAACTCTATCAAAATTGATTTTACTTTAAAGGTTTTAATACATAAAAAATGCAACTAATTAAATATATTTACAACCTGAAATTCAAAATAAAAGTTCCAAAGCATCTTTAGCGTGATACATAATACGATTACAATACAATATTATTTATCAAAGGTTTACTGTAGGCTACTTTTGACAGGAGCTACTCAAGGGGTAGTATCTGTATTTGAGTCAGGTTCTGAGGCGGTAACTGTGTAACTACGAAACAACAAGCCGCGCTAACTAACACAGCCGTCGATCTGGCCTCAGCTCCGGACCTCTATAGAGAAAACTAATCATGGGGAGTAGGTTTAAAACTATTAAAGTTAGTTCAGGAACTACCCAAACAACTTTAACACTATATCAAATAGTTTTACTTTTTCACCTTGGAGATGAGCCTTGGTTTCTTAAGCTAGCTGTTCTGTAGAGCCGTGATTTTTATAAATTGTTTACTGTGTTTACGGGAAAAGGAATATTTCTTACAATGTGATACAGTGGCTTTAAGGTATTGTGATTTTATCAACTTAACCACTAGTTTAATTTTGGTTTATTCAAACCATTAAAAATGATTAATCTATCCATGAAATGAAAAAGATAGGGGTACATAACCCGATTGTAAATACCTAGACACTAAAATACACTAATACCATAAACGCCTTATGAATTTTTAGAATTGTTCTTAGAGTTAAAACTGTTAAAATAGATGCAGAAACTACACTGAATCAGGAAAAATAAACAATCTCTTCTATAAATAACATACAATCTCCATTTAAACATTTGAATACTGCAGTCACTCTTCAAAATTATTTCCAAACTTTACCGTATTCACCAACCACTTGCTCCCGTCAACTGAACATTCTCCAGAAATTTGATTCCCTCTTCAGTGAGCGGAAGACATTCTTTAATCCACTCAGACGTGGAAATGCAGAGCACGGATGGCTCGGGATTATAACGGCTTCCGACTGAATGACTACGAGGGAGGGCGAGTTCCATCCAAGGGCTCGCGCCAGCGGGGTGGAACCGAGAAGGGGTGGAAGTGGAACCCCTACGGTTCTGGAGCCTTCTATCCAAAGGAGCCCAGAAAAGGGTTTAAATTATTTATATTTTTTCAATTCAACTGTGCAAAGTGTGGTTGTTTAATGATTAAACTACTTTATGCAATAATATACAATCCGTACCTATAATTTTTCGAAATTGTTAAGATTAAGGGTAGGAAAGAAACCTAAAATATTGCGAAACGCACAATCGCAAAATCGGTAAACAACCTACATTAAAAACTACCTAACTAAGATGTGAGCCATCTGTTAAAACGTTATTATTTATTTTTGTTTCAAATACTTTTTTTCAACGCCTTCAGAGGTTTGTTGAGTAGTTTTAAAGTTTTAAGGCAGGTTCGATATTACAGATCGTTTTGTTAATTGACGTGTCAGATAATAAACACTTACTGTACTAATTTTCAAAGTGGCTGAATAATTTGGGATACCTCATGAAGTTTTTATAATACAAAGAATAAGGCAGTTAAAGTAATTTTTTTACATACATTAACTATTTAAACAGGATAAATAAAATAGTCTTATAACACTATATTTTAAGTAGTTATTTTTTATAGTGTTGTAAGACTATTTTATTCATCCTGATTATTTATAACAACACGTATCATGCTCTAAATAAATTATTAACTACGAGTATTTTTACCCTACTCGTCAGAAATTCCGAGTAAATATAACGCAATTTTTTAAACAACATTACAGTAAAAAATATGAATACTGTAAAATAACCATATGTACGTACTTATATTTAATGTTTCTTTTTAAAGTTATATTTTGTATTTATATTATTGTTTTATTAGAACGGGATATGATTTTAAAGTATAACGTCTAATAGTTACAACTATTTATAACTTTTTTGTCCCACAATTTGAGCTTACATGAGATCTTGCCATCGCAGTGATTTTCAACATGTAAAACTAGAGTTTATCAACTCCATAGTGTATAGTATTTGCAGTAAATCACTCTTGAAAATAATATTATATTTAATATAATAATGTAAAGAAAATAATTGACAACTCCAGAGATTCTCAAACTATTACTACTGTATTACGAAACAACAAGTAGCTTAGGAAATCTTTGTAACCGTATATCCCAAACCACCTCTTTTAGATGATGTAATAAATTAGGATATTAATTCAAATATGAAATATTTGTGCTTCAACTTTAAACTGATTTTTAAACTATGCTGTAAAATATCAAAGACAGTGTAAATGTTTAAAAGAACAAGTATTGTGTCGTGTAGTAGAAAAAGTTTAGGTTATTTGACTTAGTTCAACTAAAACTTCAGAACGCCTGCAAAACATCAATACCGCGACCATGATATGTACTGCGGCCTGCATTCCCTGGCAGTAGGCACTAATGAAAATACAAGACTATCAGTATTGTTATACCTACATCGACATTATTCAACAAATAATAATTTGTAAAAACTGAGTCTGGTATTTATTTAAAATTCGGTTTGTGATTACCGAAAGAAAAACGAAAAGTCAAAATGTTTTGTACATAAATGATACATTATCATGAAAAACTATCAGACATAGCCACTATTTGTGTTAAAAAATCAAAGAGTGTGTTTTGTTTTGTAGGTCATGGACAGCCTTTCAGTAATTTTGGTGGAGCCGCCGTAACATTTCAGCTAGTTTTCAGCTGCCACATATATTCTCGGAATGTTCCAGTTAAATGGTCGCTCCATTAGCTGTTCACTGTTTTTACAACTTTGTTTCACGATTTAGCTGGCGGTGGTAGTGGTTTTAACACTGATATTTGTAACACTCTATAGATACTATGATCTAGACTACAGGCTAGTCATTTGTAGAAAACCCCTGTGATAAGAAAAACAAATAACTCTTTCTTTTAAACATTATAGTTTTTGAACGATTTCTAAATTTAGTTAAAGATGATGCAAAAAACAACAAAAAACAGTTAAGTTTAAATGAATAAAAGATTCTAAATGCATAACATATTATAGTTTAAAGAAATGTTTGTTTATATTTATGAACATTAGTCTTTTTTAACACTACTTGTTAATTTTTGATACAATAACATTTGTTTTCACTATATATTTTTAAAGATTTGACGGTTTTTTAAATTTTGAACTTGGATTTAATTTAGTAAGTTAAAACTTAAAATATACTTTCAAGTTGAAACACAATTTTGAATATAGTATAGTACAGTATATGCACTGTCACAATATGTAATAACGGAATACAATTAATATTACGGAAACCATCTGCTTGTTTGGTGTTTTATATTCAAAATCGACTGATATAGATAGTACTCCTATATGTTCTACCTATACATTTTTAATGTGACGGACCTCCTCCAGTCGTCATAGATTAATAGTCCCACTAGGATTGTATATTCAGGAACCGAAATCTAAGAAAAATATAGTATGCAGAGTACAATTTTAATATAAAATCAGTTAACATATGGCCATATTCCTTTTATATTCTGAAAACACTTTTTTAGACTCCAGTTAATGCTAGTCACACGGAATTATAATCTATATATTTTCTAACGGTTTTTTATTTTATACAATCAAAAATAATATAGATAAAACATAATTTTAAATTGATGACAAGGCAATTTAAAATCGCGTTTTGTAGATTCGGTTTTGAATAACATTGCCTAAAAAACGATATAAAACATTTTTTACAGCTAAGTGAAATATTTAACGCCAAAAAAGAAAATAAAGAAATCATATTATTCTTAGCAATGTAATCGGTTTTATTAACAAGGTGAGCACTCTCGGCTTGTACTTTTGTGACACATTTCCAATAATTATGCTTTGATTAACGATATTCAATTTTAACGGTCGTGTTAATACTATTTTATCACTTTTAAAGCAGATATATAGGGTTATTGATTTATCGTCTGAATGTGTAATTCGTTCTACGCTTAAAATTGAGATTAAATGTTTTCACGAAAACCTTGAAAAAAATTATAAGTAAAAGGTATATATAAAATAAACAACTTTGACACTTACATTCTGTTAGGATACATCTCTTTCTCTGCCAGCTTTGCATTCGAACGTAAAATATTACTTTTTACACGAAAACTCTTTACATAAAACACACAGTTCAGATGGTGAAATTGCTACCTAGCTCCCCTAAGACAAACATCCCTCGTCGTGGAGTCAGCATTATCTCTGTGCTGAGGTCTCCCCTCTTTGATAAAGGGTTAATCTGTTTGTTTTCGGTTATGTTTTCCAAAACTCCCCCTTCCTAGTTGTGAGTTCTCATTAATGAGTCGGTGGAATAAGAAGGGGTTGGTACAACTGTGAAAGTCCCACCTCGTTTTACATTTTTCCTTTTCACCTATCCTGCTGAGATTTAGTTCGACCTTTTGAACTCTAGGGATTATATTCTTTAACACCACCCCAGCGTGATGTTTTAGCAGGCAGCTGTATTGAAATATTTCAACTCAGGTAGAGCATGAAGAAATAGTTGCGGTTATGAATGACTACGACGGTACAAAATCACATTGTTAGTTTTAAGAGGGAAAACATTTACAAACTTTGTCTAAGATAAGCAGTTAGCGATTTATATTTGTTGTAAGATTAAAGTAATACTCAAAAAACATTTTAGAATAACTCTAATATTATTATTTAACATTTTGCACTTATTTTATGCAGTGAAAATAACAACTCTGAATAAAATAATACGTGCAACTATTAGATAAAATGTTATTCTTATTAAATGGTTTATATCCCTGTTATTCTAAACTGATTTCTTTCCGCAAAACCAATAATTATTATTCAATCGTTTTACAGACAATACCAAAGGTTTAACTGTAGTAAATAATTATTTCTCCACTTTTCATAATTCGGTACAATAATATACTCCAACACCGAAACAACAAATTGTTACTATATAAAACCTTTAGCTAATTAAATCTTACAAGCGGCCAAAATAGATATTTGTACCTCCAAGAAGTAAAATATAATTGATCTTATATGTTTTAAACTTATAATAACTATGTTACTAACCACAAAAAGTACTAACACAATTGTAAAAAAAGGTTCCTAACTTTTTGAATACGAACTCACTAAATTCATTTACACAGCTTTCGAGATATCTGAGGCATAAATTACTGTGACTTGAATACCATAAAATAAAATGATCATGCATAATATTCACCTTTTAATTACAATTCGTTAATTTTTTATTTAAAAATTATTGGTTCACAAACTTGAATTCAAGTTTATTCATATTGCCTCTAGTTATCAAGGATCCGTAAACTCGCACAAGTCAGAATTGTTGAAATTATGTGAGAACTATTTTTGCTATCTATACATTTCTTTCTCGTTAATTATGTCTTATAATAATTGGGAAATAATGGGAAATTGGGAATAATGATTGGTTTGAATTAAATTTCCAATATTTAGTAGTTGGAGTGTTGGTAAATCCGCTCGATCAGTGCGTGAATCTCGAATTTGTAACATAAACATATTTTATGCACTGCAGAAGTGAAAACAAACAATTCCCATCATAGGAAAATAAAGCGAGGAAATTAAACATACTATCTGACCATCACAATCTAAAAAAACAACCAGAAATATGACGAGGATATCCGGAAACGCCGGAAACACAAGCGATTGTTGGAGGGAGGAAGAGCGAAAGGCGGTAAATCTAATGTCAAGACTGATCTCCATCATAACCTCACAACGCGACAGACAAAACCCCAAGAGACAAAGAGTGACGTGAGATGATGTGTTGTGACAAGTGCGAGAGAGAGGGTGTGATGAGCGAACAAGCGGAGTGACAGAGAGGGGCGATGGAGGGCGAATATCGCGGTTGAGACACGGTCTCTCAGGGTATCGGGACTCGAGAGATTGGGTCATGGGTTATGAAAGGTAAACGTAACGTACCGTTAACGTAACGGGAGAGTAACTCGCAGGAATTAGTTGGGGAACTTGAAATTGAAATTCTTTATTTCCATATTTCCTTTGCACTGAAATTGTAACAACAATCAAATTTACAACATTATTAAACAACACGTAATATACACATGAGAGAAATAAAAAAATAATAATGTATACATCAACATCTTAACATATATAACATACAAATAATCATCCCATGCATAAAATATGGTTAATGGAAATTTGGATACGTAGCCTCTGAGCACAAAAGCTGTATTGAGGCTACGTTTAATATACATCAAATAAAGATAAGACTACTTGCAGACGCTCCAGTTATTATAAATTTAGAATTAAGTGTTTTTGACAATTGCTTGATATAAACCAATATGTAAAATATATAAGAATATACATGATTGCACCCTGCTTATTTTTGCAATTACTATGAAGGTAAATATTGAACATTCAAGTACACTGATGTGCACATTAAATACCTACTATAACATCTTGGTTGGTTGTTAGTTAAAACAACTTCGACTTCATTGTTTTCGAATAACCATATCTTCAATAATTTAAGAAAGATTTTAATCTGCCCACAAGAAGCAATTTTAATCGGCAAATTTCCAAATATTTAGGAGCGCAATAGAGTAAAAATCTTCTAAAGGCCTCATTGTTTGGCTGAGGAACCGCAATGCGCTTCCTCAATTGAAAGGTAGTATAGAAAGAATGTTCATGTTACTGGTTACATTACCTCCTCTAATAAAAAAGTACGTAAGACTCAATAAATATATAAATGTCTAAGAGATAAAATGCCTAACAATTTAAACAAAGGAAAATATCTTTCATCCATTCCGACTTGCAACATTATTCTTATAATCTTTTTTACGCTGTAATAATATGTTTCAGGTTTGAAATACATTTTCCACCAAAGCAAGAAATACCATACTGTATTTTGGAATTAACAAGGGAATAATGCACGTTTTTTAAGACATAGGACATTATTAGACACCACTTTTGTAATTAGACATTGTTTGTTTAAGACATAGGACAAATGTATTTTATCAAATAACAGACTCCTTAAAGCTTTGGTCATTTACTGCTGTAAATTTGTTAGATGAACTTTCCATTAACAGTTTTCATCAATAGATAAACCAAGATATCTTATCTGACTTACTTGCTCAATGTTCAATCAATTAATGCATGAATCACTAACAGTTGAAAGACAACATATACATCTAAAAAGGAGAGGTTCAATTAAATCATCCCTAGACCTCAAACTAAACCTGATTGAGTGAAGCTCTCTTTCCCTCACCTTGTCACTTCTTTGTAACGGCATCACAGTGTAATCAGTTTTACCGATTGATATGAAATTTGGCCAGTAGCTAGGTGATACCGCGGAGAAAGTTTTTCTTTAGAGAGGTTTGCAAAATTTCTCCTAGGTTACGCCCCACTGGGTTTTAAAGTTCACATGTATTTATAATGAAAACAAATATTTTATTTTGTTTATGTCACATGTTTTTAACTGACTTCATTTAAATTAAATAAACAGCTGTAAAAAACTATCACTGTTTTGTTTACATTATTTTAAGTTTGTTTACTAAATGTAGCGTTCTTCCCCATAGATCTTCTTTGTTCGCGCTTTAACGTTGTAGCTGTTACTTCTCTCATTTATGCGTCTAAAGTGTAACGGTAGACCATCCTAGTAAATCTTTTTTTGAACTCAAAGTTAGTTTGCTAGTAGAAAACCAGAATTTCATCTTCTCAAGATCACCTTGCATCATTAACTTCAGAGCTGGCACATCTTGGGTGAATAACAAAGAGTAGTATCGTCAGCAAAGCATGTGAGGTTCCTCTTAAAATTCTCATTACACAAATTAATACCACAAACTAAGAACAGAATTGGCCCAAGAACAGAGCCCTGAGGAACTCCCGCACTTAGGAACAAAAAGGAACTACGCTTATCATTGAATATTACACATTGAGTTCTATGGCTCAAATAACTACTAAACCAGTTCAAAACCATGCCTCTAACTCCTGCATCCCACAATCTGTCTAAAAGAACAAGTGATCAACTGAGACGAAAGCCTTAGTAATATCAACAAAAATACCAGCTGTGCTCCTCCCCTTATTAAGACTCCAAAATATCTCTGAAAAATCATTTAATAAAGCACCCACTGTTGATTTTCCCTCCAAAAAAACGAATTGGTTCTCTGATAAAAAATTATTTTGCTGAAAGAAATTCATTAAAATTTGTTTATAACTTTCTCCAATATTTTATAAAAAAAAAACAGAAAAGAGGGAAATAGGTATATAATTATAATATCCTGATCAGAACCTTTTTTAAACAGTGGGATAACTACAGCGACTTTTACACTATCAGGAAATATCCCCAATTCCAAGCTTGGATTTATAAGAAAAGCCACGAAAAGCTATAACTGGAGATATTACGTCACTAACTTGCCCAAGAGTAAATGCAGGAATACCATCAATCCCTGAGGATTTATTTGGTTTTAAAGTTTTTATAATTTTATCGACTTCTGCTGAATCACATGGTGCAAAAAACATGGGCTGATTACTTATTAATTTAGGAAATGAATTTACATATGGCAATGTTTTAAAACTATCAGGTACCACAGTGTTTGTCCCCAATTTGTTTACTTCATCTTCAAAAAAAAGTATTAAACTCATTAGCTGTATCGGAACTGTCAGTTAGTAATTCTCCCGGTCTGCATTGAGACTGAATTTTGCTGGCTACCCGTTTCTTTGTCTCCCTTCCAAGAACATTGTTTATTACCCTCCATTGCTTCTTATTGTCAAATCTATGTTAAAAAAATTAGATAATACAATTTTTTCCTTTTTTAATATCATCTATTAGTTTTAAGCAAAATGGGTTAAAGTAGCGTTGAAGTTTTTTATCAGGAGGCTTCTTTTTTGCTTTCTTATATAGTAAACTCATATTACTAATACGTTTGGATAAATGTAATATCATCCGAGGTTTCAACAACTTAAACATAGAATTATGCTGTAATTGAGTAAACTTGCTTCTTCAATATTATTATTTTTAATTTATAAAAAGCTATCAAACGCCAAGGACACATCATTTAAACTAAATAAATGAGACCAGTCACAAATAATTAAAACATTTTTTAGTAAAACATTATCAATTTACTTGACTTCAAGTTTGTCATTATAATTTGACGTCTTCATAACATCATTATTGATTGCTATTGAACAAACAGAAATATCACGATCACTTCGTCCCGAATCAATAACCGTTGATTTAACCGTTGATTAGGTTATCTCCATTTCTAAAGAATACCAAAAATGAAAATGAATTTCCATATTTTCTTGTTAGAGAATGAAATAATTGTTCAAAACCATAACTAGCTACCAAACTCTGATAATCAAATACAATACCTGAGGATTTCAATCGACAAATATTTGTATCGCCGGTCAAGATTACATTTTTATCTTTATACTCGGATAAGACATTGTTTAGTTCAACAATAAAATCGGTGGCCGTGCGGAAATGAAAGCGATAGACAGCGATTCCAGAGAGAGAGAGAGAGAGAGAGAGATAGGCCAAATGTCAACAATAACCTTGGTCGCATCGGCGCGGCGGCGGTGGCCATGGTAAATAAGATCTAATCTGCAATGAATTGAACAGCTGATATACAAATATAACTGCACCACCTGCTTTGTAACTTTCGTTACACTGAAAAAAGCCTTATAACCGAAAATATTAAACTGATCAATTTCGTATTCCTTAATCCAAATGTCCGTCAGCACTATAATGTAAGGTTATACGTTTAACAAATTAAGAAAATTACAGAAAGAAACAAAGTTTTCTCTGAAGCTTCGTATGTTTTGATTTATTAAATAAAAGTTCCCATACTCATTGAAAAAATGTGAAAACGAAATAAACGACTCCCCTAGATTCATAAGTCCCGTTAGAAATTAATAAAACAAACTTATAATAACCTAAAACTTAATGACGTTTTGTTGGTTAAATCAAAAATTCCTAAATTAAGTTACACATTTTACATACCACACCAAAAAGTCCCACAGGAAACTTAACCCAAACCTTTACAACTTATGAACGTCTTCCATTGATCTGATAGCAATTGCATGAGAGTTCTGTTCCTTTCTTACAAATATTTCACCGTTCTTCGTCCACGCAAAGGCGTAGTTCTTTGACTTCTTCACCTCACGAACAGTGGCATACAACTTACGGCGACTGGGACAAAGGCTCTCGTTACCGAAGATTGGCTTATTGACAGTCATTCCGATGTGTGATGTATTGAAGTTGTTCTTCTGTCTTCTTTTACTAACCCTTCCAACCATCTTGACAATAATCGAAGGAGGTCGATCAGAACCTTCTCTTTTACCAAGGCGATGACACACGTCAGTCAGTTCTTAATTTTACTCCATCCCAAGGGCTTTGCCGACCTTCTTTATAACTTCATACGTGTTTTCATCGTGCAGTTCCGGGATCCCAGAAACGGGATTAACTATTGTCTAAAAGTTAACTAACTGGGGTAGTGGGATAGGTAGAGAGTTCGACTTCTATATTAGATTTCGAGATTTATCTTAGGTAAGATAGTCTTAAGGGCTCGAAAGTCAAATAACGGGCACTCGTCATTGAAATTCGGGAAATTTGATAAAGGACTTGAAATTAATACATGGCCTTAGGAAATAAGAAGAATATATTAGATTCTCTATACCTCCCTAAAAATTTGCCTGCACAAGCAAACAGGAGACAAAAGACACAACATTTAGTTATTTATTATTGGTATTAAGTTCACTGAATAGGGCTGAATGTTATAATTATCATAGTAAAAACTGAATACCCTTTTTTTAATATAATGTATTGCATGTTTTGATTCCATAAGGTCATTTTCAAAGTAATTGGTCAAGTAATATCCAACCTAATGTAAAAACCTAATGTAATAATATTATTCTAAATTTAAATTGATCCCCTCAGTTAACTTTGGTTAGTAGTTTAGTTTAGTTTTATATTTTATTTTTTGAAATAACGAATTTTCCCACTTGAATCTGATTATTAATTAAATTGTTTAGTTCCTCCTTTTATTTTAGGTGACAAAGTACCTAAATTAGTTATTTATATAAACAGCTATGTTAGAGTATACCACATTGCTGAGCACTTTTTTATGTAAACGTTAAAAAAATATGGATAAGAAATCTTGTAATTGGTTAAGAAATAATGCATTTGTGGCTACATATCAAAACTAGATAAAGAAGGATGTTAAGAATATTATATTTATTGTTATCAATGTGATCTAGCTACATATTGATATTAAATGAGATTTATTGAGGTGGCATACATTCTTGTTTAACTAAGACGTTAAGTTAGAGCAGAATGTTACTTTAAAGTAAGGGAATTTTACGCAAGTTAGGCCAAAAAAATAATTTTAGTATAGATAAATAACAAAAAAATATATATAGTACAATATTTCTTTTAAAAAAAAACACAATTATCTTTCATGGTTTTCATACTTTCAACTGTATTCTGTTTACCAGATTGACAAAAGCCCATTGCTGCAGTCTCTATCCAGACTGTCTCGGGCACTCGATAATAAACGCGCGTTTGGTGAATAGCTATCTGAACAAAATAACTACGATATGATTATTATTTGAACTTAAAGGAAACATATACAGAACTAAAGTTGATACAAAACGTGATTTCCAAAAATATGTGATTCACGCGCAAAAATAAAGTAAATATTTAATAATGTGTAATGTTACATTATCCCTGAAGCAGCCAACCACTAGTGTCCCCCTGTTATGTAGCTGGAGCGGTGTTTCCACTGGAGGAGTTTTCATCCCACTGTAGGGATATTTTAATGCTGCGTGGGATAAAATGGTATTGTTGGGCATTTTGGACAACCTTTATCTTATTAGTACTCTAAGCTATGACAACAGTTTTTCTTCTTTACAAAAATTCTCAATAAGTGGTGCCAATAATTATTAACACCGTTAAATATGTTATTATTCAAAATATATATACCTACGTTGGTTGTCAACCATCAAATCACTTTGACGAAATGCATACTTAGGAACAGATTCCACACGGTAGTTGGAGTGAGTTTACAAAGTGATAACTAATGAAGAACTAAGGCACTACTGGTTTTATCAATATATGTATTTGGATTATTTTTGTAAATAATTTATTTGCATCTAAAACCAAAGAACTAGGACATTCAACAATGATACCGATTAATATAAAGTACATAATTTGTTTAAGCAACTCAATTGTGAATTGTCATCCTTTACGCATTTGAGTAGGAACCCTCAAAACAAAACCATCTTTGAAAATCTGATGAATATGAAAAGTTCTTAGAAAGAACTAGTTATCAAACGACGTATTGAAACGATCTTGAGGTACCACAACAAGTTAGGCTGCAAAAGTTGTAAAAAAGCCAAAAAGTCTTGCAGATAAAGATGTTTAATATGTTGCTTCTGGATGTACTCTTTTGAGTCCAAAATTTCAAAGTTGTTAATGGCTAGTGCATTTTACTTTGTAGATGAGAATTTAAGGTGTAAAAAAAAAGATTTGTTACCAAGGTTTAAGTCTGTGTTCTGAATTTTGTTTTTATAGTTTACGAAAGTTGCTTTACCGTTGATTACTTTGTCTGGACTTTGTATTTGTGTTCAACGACAATAAACGCATAAAACGTCACCGCCTAGAAGATGCCAATCTGCATAGTCCATGACGTAACTGCCACTGCACTCGACCTCTGCCACTAGCTCTGCGTGACTCACCTAACGTCTTTAACAACCGACGTCCGGGACATTTAAACACTTCCGCGGAACATGGTCAGCGGCGGCAGGTGGCTGGTTGGCGGGGGGGGGGACGGCCGTTGGAACATCTTTTGTTCCACGCACTTCTCCTAATTGAACCTAACGGTTGTAAGTGAGACGTCATTTAGGTCCCATAATAAAACATAAATGCCAACAGCAAAGTCTGTTCCTTGATTGACCTTAGTTAGATTGCCTGTAAGGTTTGGTAATAAAAATAAGGTTGTGTAAGTAATCTTTATTTACATAAAAACCTAAAATCAATTAATTTTCTAAACGAGTTTGCAAAGGTTTCCACTCATAAAGTGGTGCGACTCGAACAAACAGTAATTTCAGAACCAGCAATCTAGTCGCTCCCAAAAAGGACCTTATGGAATTATGTTTTTAGTAAAGTAGATGAAGTAGACGCTTTCACATTATTAATTTAAAATTCATCCAAATATATGTCCCTTAAAAGAAAATTAGTATTTTCTTAAAGCAGAATTTATGGATGACCGTCAGTTATAATTAGTAGTTGAAACATAAATTTACTTCCTATGTTAATAGCGTAGCTTAAACTTTTTCAAACATTTCAATAATTTTCGGTTACGCAATGTACCAGTCCTTGTTCGTATCATATCCCATCATGCATTGAAATTATGTCTACTAATCAATGTTATTTTATTTTATTTATATGTATAAGTTCATAAACTTTGTTAGAAGTTGGGAAAATTCTGTGTTTTGAGTTCAAGTTTGTATAATACCACAAGCAATTGCCCAGCAGGTAACTACAACAGTTGTTATTCAAGTCAATAAATATACATGCTACAAGACAGTTTCAACAACACAAGTAAGGCTAATTCATGAACCTTCATTTGCATATAAATACCTTTAAACTTCAATGTTACAGCGCAATGTTATACGGTTTGTCGAAAGTAAATGATCGCATTAATATTTGTTTATAGAACAAATATAATAATATCAAAGTTACACTAACACAGAAACAACATTGAACACATATTCTTTACAAGCGAGCTATTTACAAACATATTTTTGTATTTTCATGTTTGATATCATCACCAGGAATGTTTAGTCACACAATATAAAGACTACAGGAAAGTTTTCAAAAAATGAAACATCTTTGTAAACATTTTTAATCAACCACACGACCTGGAACGAAAGTTCAATTTGGAACATCCGCTGGGCTAGCGAGATGCTTTAACAATTTTATTTTTTATTTTTTATTTTTGAGTTGTACTCTCTTGAGATAAACCTCCTCTCCCTACGTTTCCAAAAGAAAAGTTCCACAAATCCTTTCTCCCCACAGACCTTCCCACCTTTAAGCGATTTTGAGTGCACTTTTTCACCGTTGGCGGGGGATTATTTCCCGGATTTTTCATTTCCCCTTCTCTAATCTACTGTCAGATTCCAAGACTACTTACGGATTACACCCATCAAAATATTGTTAACTTTTCTTTCTAAAAGTAAATTATATTAAACAGTAGAGAACGACCCGAAAACACTTTGATTTACCTAATGTTAGTAATGCTCAACAAACCTGTGTTGTGTTGTTTGTGTCATGTGTGGGTATTTAGTAATGACAGTTGAATTGAAGTTGTAAGCTGAAAATACAAAAACTAACATGACTTATTGTTGTATAATTAAATTAATAAATAACTATTATTAAAACGAAATAAGGTGGGAATATTTCTGGCGTTGTGTTTAACAATTCTAATAGGCTACTATTAGACCTTGTTAAAATGTTGATTATAATTATAATTTTGTTTAATAACATTATTCCAACAAACTTCTTAGCTGTGGTATGGTTGCAAGACCGTTACCGAAGTGACCAACTATTCAAGTCAACATAAGAGGACTGTTGCACTTTATTAAGATGGTTATTAATTTAATTACTATTTATTTTAAACTCTAAAGTTAATATGTATTCTCCAACTGAAATTATACCTTGAGACAGTTTAGGTTAAAGTTAAGGCAGGTTCGAATGGTAAACACGTGTTTGCACAACTCTCAAACTCGTCGCTTAATGCATTCTAATAAAAGTTTTAAAGCGAAAAGTTTGTATCAAATGTTTTACTACGTTTGTGGTTCATGCAAACCTAACGGCGATGTAAAAATTTAAATTAGTTTTGAATGTACTTGCATACTCCACATCCCCTAATATCTATAACCTAAAACTTCATGTAATTAAATAAGGAATAGGTGATCTTTGCTGAGGAGTTATCCTGACAAAACTTATCATATTGCATATCAATAAGGAATAGGTGATCTTTGCGGAGGAGTTATCCTGACAAAACTTATCATATTGCATATCAATAAGGAATAGGTGATCTTTGCGGAGGAGTTATCCTGACAAAACTTATCATATTGCATATCAATAAGGAATAGGTGATCTTTGCGGAGGAGTTATCCTGACAAAACTTATCATATTGCATATCAATAAGGAATAGGTGATCTTTGCGGAGGAGTTATCCTGACAAAACTTATCATATTGCATATCAATAAGGAATAGGTGATCTTTGCGGAGGAGTTATCCTGACAAAACTTATCATATTGCATATCAATAAGGAATAGGTGATCTTTGCGGAGGAGTTATCCTGACAAAACTTATCATATTGCATATCAATAAGGAATAGGTGATCTTTGCGGAGGAGTTATCCTGACAAAACTTATCATATTGCATATCAATAAGGAATAGGTGATCTTTGCGGAGGAGTTATCCTGACAAAACTTATCATATTGCATATCAATAAGGAATAGGTGATCTTTGCGGAGGAGTTATCCTGACAAAACTTATCATATTGCATATCAATATGTTTGTTATGCTTCGCACAAGTATTACCAATAAGAAAATATTAGAAAATCTATCAAGGCTTTGCTCAGGAAAATGGACTGTAATTTCCCCGGCAACATCTATCCTATTCGTAGTAACATTTCTAGGTAGTACGTACAAATTAGTGTACAAAATAATTTGATATTATAGAGGGGATAGGCCTTTAAACACACAGTTTTAATATCTATTAACTTTTACTTTGTGCATATAATGTATAGCCCTTAGTACAGAACGTATACGTCTTATAAGTTATTATAACCTTCTAAATTAAAAACCACCGAAATAACCCCATTAAACATAAACAAATTTCAATAGCTTATACTGGCTGTACAAGACAGTTTGAAAGTAGTTTTGAGGTTAATTGAGTATTATAGTTTTTGTTAAAGAATTGCTAAGGTTTTTTTTAAAAATGGTATTCACCTAATGACACTAGCTTTAAGTTTAGACTTAAATTTCCTTACACGAATATTAGAAACAAGGTAAGAAGGAAGTTCAACAGGTTTTTACTTCCAAGGGTGATAAACTCCGTTTACTGTGTCATAACACAAAGTTCGGAATTCACATTAATTTAAACTGTACACGACATTTGAGCAAGCATTAGAGAGTGTGGAACAATCCTTTAACTCGGAGGAAATGTGTTTTCTGACAGGGAGGGACAGTAACGGTCCAACTTGGAGTTTATTGCTAATCCATGTGACCACAGAACGCCTCTGTAGAATTAAACACGCATTAGCATGTCTTAACTCGTCTAATATTGTCTTGTTTATTACAACCCCAACATTCAAGGCTAGATAGTAAGAACTAATAACTAATCTTGCCCACTGCTTAGAAAAATGTGAAGTAAAAAATCGGGATGTTAAAATGTGTAGTGTCCACTGGATATGTTAAACTAACAAATCCAGCTGCTATAATTCAAGCAAATATACATTTTTTTCATTTTGGGAATATTCAGCTCATATACCGTCTTATTAGTTTACATTGAGATTCCATTCCCAACTTTTTTTTAAACAGCTAATCTTGCTTCTGTACTGTTTCTTAGTATCAACCGCTGCAGTTAGATGTCAAATAACATGTATTTATATTCTTCCATAAGATTAACATTGGAACTTTGAAGGCCGATGGGACAGAGGCCTGAAGGTGGACGTCTTCCAAACCCCAAAACCCCCGTTGCATACTCAGCGAATTTCAAATGGTACTTCATTAAGTCATGAAGCCACTTACCAACTTTCATCAAAGCATATTCCAAAGCATATTCATAAATAAGCGGGATATGACTTTTTATTTATTCTCCTAAAGATAAACATTAGGACTGAGTATGCAGGTTTGCTGCATTAAGGACCACAGAAATCTTATTTTTATGCAAATACCAATGCATCACCACTAGATGAAGCAACATACCAAGTTCTACCATTTTATGTTCATTAACAAGCAAGATATCACATGTTTCTTATTCTCCATAAGAATAACATTATAGCTGCTGAGTCCGCAGGTTTGCTGCCATGGGGACTACAAAAAATGCGTTTTATATGCAAATATCAGTAAACCTCAACCATATAAAGCCACATACCATCGGTATAAACATTTCATCGGTACAGTATAATGTTCATTAATAAGCGAGATATAAAATTGTACTTATTCTCCATAAGATTAACATTGGCCAACGTACTGTGTTCAGCACTTTCAATATCTCGGTAACTAATTGACGTAGAGCGATGATCAGAATACAAATTTGTTTAAGCTGAATCTAATAGTGTAAACTCAAGTTTGGCTTTAAATATAATTATATGTAAAAAGTACAAAAAACCCATTTTTTTGTACAACCCCCCCAAACCCCCCTTATAATGGCGCGATCTGTCAGGTTTTCGAACTCAAGAAAATAGATGCTGCCTTACACGTTTATACCAAATTTCATTAAGATCGGACCATTTTTACGAAAGTTATCGTGCCTACGAACACACACACACACACACACACACACACACACACACACACATATATATATATATATATATATATATATATATATAAATTTGAACGAATGGTGTTTTTGGCATCTGGGGGCCTCAAACGAAATGTTATCATGGTCCCGAGTCTAGGTCTTACCATGCCACATACGGTAATAGCTTCTTCCCTATAGGGGAAATTCGCTAATAAGGCACATCTAGTCGCCAAGGGCTTTAAAATAACATACCAACCATGATTTTAAACCTAATATTTTCGCTGGTTCACAAAATCGCCTTATTTTTTTAATAAGATGATATTATACAAATTCTTCATACATAGGGGAAAGTTCATGTTAAATCATAACCAATTAGCAAAAGAAAAGAAAGGGTAATGATAGAATAGACAAAGATGATACAAACCTTATGTTATCTAACTGTTTACTACCAATACAAATACACTAATTAGAAAGTAGTTCTTAAACAAAATATGTATCTTGCCCGAATACCTAAGTGAAATAAAACAAATAGTTATAAAGAATAATCATCAAAAAACGATCTTTTCTTTTGTAAATGTAGCAATAATTTCTATGTAATACATCAAAAGTAGTTTTTATTTCCTCCCCTTGCAGATGAGAGACGTCAAGTTATTTTACTAGACGTTCGCAAATTACTTTTTCAGATACCTTTGCCTTGTATATCAGTAAACTGTCGGGCCGGATTTAGAAACAATTTCCACCATTTTTCACTCACTGTATGTAAAATAAATTTTAAAAGGTGATTATTTTGAAGTTATGCAAAAATATTACTAGTGACGTTACTATAAATTGTATACTTTTAAGAAACTAACAGCATTACAGAATTATCTGATGTCACTTGACCATTGACAAAAATAAGTGGACTTCTAAAATGGAGTTCTAATAAAATATTTTAAAATAGTTTTAAACGTTCATATTAGTGGGTTAATAATACAAATAAAATATTGCGCTAAATTATGTAGCTGAATACAAGAATGTCAATTGTATATTAAAAACAAGAAAAATCAACTCACTCTGTTATGTTGCTGATGGTTCTTAATCATTATTTTGAATATTCAATATTCGTTAAGATAAAGTAATATAACCGATATTATGGGATTTTTATACGGAATCGGTCTAATAATTTATCAATTTGGATTGGTAAGATATTTCTGCTGCGTTCAAAAGTAAACATTAAATTCATAACAAGTTTTGGCAATTTTATTCTTTAACAAATATTTACTGGTGATCTTAGTTTTTAACTGAAAAAACGCAAAACTTTGTTTCACAATATGTAAAGCTCTGTGTTGAGGAGACTAACCTTCACCATTTCGCAGCTTCATGAGAGAAAGCCGCCCTCGCAGTGGATTATCCCACCCTTCCTCTGATACAGAGCACAGACAAAGGGATTGTCACAAATTTCCTAAATGGAAAAATAATCTCCCGTCCTGTCGCAATGTAAACACATTGTAGCTTGGGAAAGGGAAAAGGGGGAAAAAATGACATTGGACATGGGGGTTGGGTATTGCGGTGTATTATATTTAATATCCGAGATCAATACGTGTTTACCTCTTTAATAACATTTAGCACACACCCAACATTAAAAGGAATACTGGCTTCGGCCTGGTAATAATGTATTAAATGAGAGAATGAACAAATCATCGTATTTGTTGGCCTAACGAGGCAACGTTTTAAAACGTGTTCCATGCATTTGCCAAAAATATATATCAACATTTGTATTGATTTGATGAACAGAAGAAACTAATAGAACGAATACATTTCACTAAAGTCGTTAGGTTTATGCTGATTTGTTATTGCTGGTTCTGAGAATGAGCGTATTTTCCTTCTTGTAAGTAAAATTACACAAATTATAAAATATAATAAAGAATATTGCTAAATTGAGTCCTACAAAATAACAATAATATGATATGAAATAAAAATACCTACGTGCTAACTTTAATCGTTATCTATTTAAACTTTTTCTCCATTTGTCTTCAAAGAAAGAAAGACAAATACTATTATTAGGTTTTCGATACACCACATGTATTACTTACACTTTGTTTCAGCACACCATAGTAAACGCCAATAAACATAAAGTAAAAATTGGCATCGGAGAGTGAAACTAAATTGCGCGAGTGTAATACAACACATTCCCACACAAAGCTCGGCATTAAAGAACTACATCAATTGCCATCTATTGTCTTCTGATACAATTACTTAAATTGATTACACTGAAAATGTCATCTAAAAGATGTAGCATGCTGTGAAATTCAATTAATATTCTACAACTCGAACTTAAAAAAGGCATAAATAGATAAATAAATGGAAAATGCTACATCATTTTATAATATTAAGGTATTTATTTCCAAATAAACGGCGGTATTAAGATATTTCTTATCTTAGAGAGTGGAATACTCAAACTTTAAACAATTGCTTTATTAGCATGTGAATTGTTAGTGTAGTTAAGGGATGTAAATAATAAACGTCTTAGGCCTACAGCACTTCAATATATATTTACTATCTTATCATGCCTTTTACCATCTTATATATATGTATATACATATAAATACCATCCTGTTTATCAATAAAATGTTAAGAAATATATAATGATAAATATTTTGAAGTATGGTAAGACGTTTTTATTTACATCCCTGTTCTAAAATAATACATGAACTCGTGTATTAAATAAGTGCTTTATATTTAACAAAACCCACGTTGTTGTGACACTAATACCATAGACAGTTCAAAATAGAGAAGTGCATTCCGGGTGAGTGACATGTTTTAATTTCAGCGCAATCTCCACGCTTGTTTCCTCAGCGCAAACTTCCTAGCGTAAAGCAGTTTAGTTGCAAATGAAGACAGCCGAGTGGATTGTAAACATGGGTGCCATATTAGCATGCTGCCTTTAGTGCCGGGTGCCTCTTGTATGTTATATTCATGATCGGGGCGGAGGCGAACTTGGGAATCGACTCTGTCACAAGATTTAGTAAATGACGAATTAATTCACACTATATTTTTAAGAAAATTAATTTAGATGTTTACCTCTTTAAATGTTTAAAGTAAATGTTTTAGGGTAATTTGTTTCAGGAAATACCTAACCCTTCTAGACTGCATGAAGAGTAGGTCCTGCTGAGTGAATTTTACCAACAAAATAAAATATTTTGCTACGAGTTTTATTTTATACCAGTACTTAAAAGCTCTTAAAAGAAAGTGATTACGGTTGAAAGTCTATCTTAAGGCCAGTCCGCATTACGTTACAAAATGTTGTTCTTGTAGAGGAAAAACAAACTTTACATCTTACCTTTATTTATGAATATATATAAATTCACTTGGAAAATACCTTTTTGTAGGTATAATCTTATTTCGAGTGTTATATGTTTATAATCCTTAAAATAATGCAATACCATTTGAACAAACCGTTAAATAAGAAACATTTTGTATGCCTTATTTATTTAAATACACAAACCTCGCTTACCTTCTAGTAGAAAACCTGGATTAGTTCGAAATTGGAAAAATAGAGAAAGCAATTCAGTTGAATATTTCAATAATATTCGTAGGTTTGCTGCTATTAAGCATTAAATTAAAAATAAAAATTTTTGTTGCATTAATAAAAAAATCGTTAATAGTATTTTTTGGAATGGCAATACAAATGTTTCTTAGTTAATTTAATGTTATCGTTATTAGATCTGTCATCTGAACACAAAACACGAAGGGATCGATAAAGAAGGGTAACTATCGTTGTCTACAGGATAGTAATCTGGAGATATGAAAATACCAGTCGCTCCGAGCACGAAGGGTAAGGAATTCGCAGCATCCAGGAAACAAGGAGTTTTTGCATATTTTGCATGTTTGCTAATACATGACCCCTTATTCATTACTTCAATAGTACTTATGGAAATTAGGCATAAACATCACAATTAAACACGACCTAATACCAGCTATTTTTAAGAGTTAATATCCTTTATTTTAAAATATGTTTAGTCTTTATTTCATAAAATTTTTTAATATATACACATAATTGAGCTTAATGATAACTAAAGTTTTATTATTTTGAATTATCTTAGTATAATTCCAGTTATTTAGTCCTATAACATAAACACATGTACACAAGTGTAAATAAACCGATAGTCTAGTAAAGTTTATTACATAGTATTATCTTATCTTAAGAGATGTTAATTAACAAACGAGTTTGCACGCAGCACGCTGACGTGAGGGAAGTGAATTTCCACATAAAAAACTTTTAAAACTCAAAATAAGTGTAAAAACATACATTTGTCCAAGTTTTATCGAAATCTGAAAACATTGATTTTTTGGCTGTTCTGATACTCCTGGTTTCATTTACTTGCAAAGCTGGGAATACAATTTTGCGCATTATAAGGTTAGGAGAAGGTCCAGTCAGGCTTGAAAGTAGGCGTGAGGTTGCTGGGGGTAATAAAAGTACTCTAACAAAGGAATAACAGGCTTTTCTAGTGTAAAACCCCCATAATACAACGTACTGTGTTTAGCCGATACACATTTTCTTTAATAACTCGGTAAATAGTTATGCTAGAATAACGAGAGAGGGCTTAAAACTTTCGCCTTTCTAATTCCCATCTTTTAACATGCATTAATTTTACATCTGGGGCTTTTCTGACCCTTTTTGGGCCCAAAAACTCGAAATTTGAAAGATTAATCTAAAAAAAATGGGTTTAGAGTTTTCCGATTGTTTTGCCCAACGAACTTGTCCAACAGATTATAGAAAGGAACGTCCCTACCAAATTTGAAGTAAATCGGAAAAAAATGCGACCGCTAGAGTGCATACATATATATATATATATATATATATATATATATATATATATATATATATACATATATATATATATATAAAATTTTGAACGACCCCCCAAAACGTGTTTAGGGGGTCACGTTAGGAACTTCTATGGTGGTCCCGGGCTTAAGTTTCACCGTGCGGGTCATGCTAATAGTTCACTTTCCAAAGGAAATTCACTAATAACAAAAACATTAAGGCAGAATAAATTATTAGTTATTATTTAAAATTCACATTAATCGATATCCTACCGTAATACGATGTGAAACACAAACAGATTGGACTTTATGACAGGCAAAACAAAATTTAGCCAGCTATAATTAATATTTTTGAAAGGGTGATTTTATTTAGTGCAATTTAACTAACACACACTTTATCTCTGATTGCCTTAACCACTTTTGTCATTATGGCATAAAATATAAAAATTCTCCATGATTTTTGGAAAACTCGTTCTATAAATTCCGTTCAATAGTTGTGGTTAAAAAAACCGGAAAGGTAAAATTTTAAATTTGTATTTTTTACAACTCCTACTCGCTTGACTCCTTAGGTCTGCTGCGCGGAAGGCGTGATAATGTGACAGGGAACTGAGCCTGAGGGCGGTGATTAAATTATCGGAAGACAAAAGGAGCAAACGAGGGGAATAGTCTTCAAACGTCAAGTAAATGTTTAATAAGGCAGAAGGGAGGTGATAAGGACCGAGGTGGAGGAAGGAGCAGCTGACAGGAAACCATTTGGTGTTCCGAGGAAATTATATTTAGCATTGTTTCTGCAAAAGGTCTAAGTAGAAAATTCCCCCATGAAAATATGCTACAACATAAAATAGTGAACATTTTTCCCAGATTCGGTGCCTTAAGTTTTATTTGTTCCTAGGTGGAACATGAAGAAGTGTGATCAATGTACTGACAAATATTGAATACCAACTGATTGAATAAAAAGTGTTGATGAAAGTATCTTACAAATCCTTGAATGGATTTTAGTGATGGCATGTTTCGTGTACTCTAAAACAAAATAGAGTAGCCATCACCCATTGTTGTACAATCAAGCACCAATCGTTGTTTCGTTTTTGAATCCATCTTAAGGTCGGCCTCAACTTGAAAGGACTTGAGATTTTAAGAATTTGTTGCTAAACCTTTTCCTTTTTAAAATAATACTCTAAGCATTGAAGTGTTATAAAGAAGCTTATAACAAGCATATAACACAAAAAGCATATAAGAAGCTAATCTAGAAGTTATAAATAAGTTAAATATGAATGATGTTCATATCTTCATATTTAACTCAGAGACTATTGGTTCTGACATAGGAACATTATAATCGTCGAAAAGCTCTATAACATATCACCACAATTGATAAAACACTATCAATATAGATATACACAAATAATGACTTACTTATGTGCACTTTAAGACAACACAGTATTTTGGAAATCGGCTCTATGACATTTAAATAATTTCTTGAGTAGCACAAAACGTGTTACGGTTGCAAAATAAAGTATAACATTTACGATTTAATAACATTCTATAACATTTAAACATTTTCTTAAAAATTCTTCACTTTTTAAATCTTTACAAATTCTCAAATTAAAATACAATGAAGCAAAGAATAATGCCTGGCCATAGCTCACTTAGGGTTTCGTAAAAGGTAATGAACAAATATCTGCCTCATTCCAGTTCTAAGCTCTCAGGAGCACTTATCCTATGTCGATGCCTCTTCCTTGAGAACTTCCTGCTTGAAGCTGTCTAGTTGCAAATGAGGTAGGCTGGGAGTGGACCGCAAACACTGCCTTGTATTAGCATCGTGACTGCTGCTTTGCTCCCTATGATGGTTCACTCATAGCTAAGTGAAAACTATCTACACTTCACCTTGTTAGATAAATAATCTGTTTATAATTTAGGAATCAGGGAATACTCTTTTACCATGTTGTTCACTAGCAAAAACACAAAAAATATTAGTTCATTAATAAAAAAAATCTTTTGTATTTATTATAGTAATAATTCATAGAGGAACCGACATTTTTGAAATATTTGTTAAAAATTCCCACCGAGATTAAATCACATAACTGCGGATATCTGGTTGAAATTGAGTTAAATCGTAATATTATTTAATGTTTTATGAACAAAATGAGTGGAAAGAACTTAAAAATTCCTATTTAGGCTAAATTAAGTATGTTTTAAATGGTATTAATCTTTTACAAAAATCAGACATCCCTCATAAAAAATTTAAAGCAAAACTAATTACACAGGAGTTAAATAAAGCGAACCATTTTGATTACATTAAATATAAGTTATTATTTAATTTGATATACATTTTCCTCCGCACTAAACTAAACCAACATAAATGTTTAAGGCATTTTACCTTTGATAATAAACATAACAAAATGTCGGATACAAACTAAACATGGTAGATTGAATACTAAATCTACCGATATCTCTCACAAATTCCATATACGAACATTTAAACATTTAGAACCAGCAACCAGCATTTCACTCAAGACGTAAAAGTGAATTGCTCATATCTACGCAGGAGGATGGTGTGGACGCACGTGGACAGATTGCAGACCTCAGCTGGCACAGTGTGGGCAAACGACTAGCATCCAAACCACCGTGGGAGGAGTGAGATAGCCGTATCCAACTGGGCTCCTCTATGCCAAATATCACACAGGAACGTGACGGCCTATGAGCGATTTAATCAAACACGTATAGGAATGTTTTATAAAAAGGTTATGCAGGATTGAAGTCCACTTCACACATATATGTGTTTACTGCAACACAGTTGTAGATGAATGTATGCTAATGGCAGTAAAACGATATATTCAGTGAAGAGTTTGAGGGGAGTGTATAATTGTTTGAGTACGGTACAAAAAGTGGTCCTCAACTATTCAGATGGAACTATCGATCTCTTACGATTGAAATATCACGTCTATCATTAAATCGGTAATTTAAGTTGGTTAGTACAAATATTAATATAGAGTGGACATGAGACATGGGTAATGAAGCTTTTAAAGTGAATAACACGTTTATTATTTAGAATTATTTAGACTTGACCTCCCTCATCTAGTGTTTCAAATTTCCCTTTATTTTGGATTTATTCTAACTCCTTCCGTTATCAAGGGATCTCTACTTACATTAAAAGAACAACAATTTATACTTAACTGGCCTAAATCCTTTTATTGTTCAATTATTTACGAAGCGACACCTGGAAAAAGGACATGTTGTTTGGATACATATACATTTTTGTATACCGTGACATCCTATTCGTATGAGGTTATATCAATCTCCACTTATACAGACAACATTTCGATCGTTAAATAGTTTAATATTTTGAGAGAAATACGCATTTAGCTAAGAACTGTAGGTGTTTTTATTTATATAGGCTTTCATTGATTTTTGGACCATTTAAATTTTTTAAAGATATTGTGACGTCGCTCAATATTCGAGTTTAAATGTTTGGAGTTACAGAAGATTGTGATAAATCTAAAAAAATTATAAAACTAATAGCGGTTAACTTTTTATGTTAAGTGTATTTTTATGGTCAACCTGAAACCCCATGGTGGAATTCTTTTTAAACTCCATGTCTGAATATTCGTTTAATAAATCAGTCTTTACAAAGCTCTATAGAGTTGTGAAAGCGGTAAGTCGATCTTTTAAACGGATCGTGGCTGCGTATCCTGCTAGTTAAGCAATCACTTTGAATTCGGAATCAAACTTTAAAAGAAGGAAGAATTTTTCAACTATGACAGTACAGCTTAAAAACTAAATCATTTAATTTAGGTTACTGGCCGGCTTTGTGGTACACTGGAGAATCTTGAAATACACTTTAGACTCTAAAATATTCAACTAAAGTTCAAGGCTGGATGAAAATAAAATAAATAAGTAGCCATTTGGAGGAGTACTGAAAACAATTTTTTAGTCTGCAAAGTTAAAAAAACCTAACAGATTGTAAATTAACAGTGCTTAAAAAATAAATAAGTAGCCATTTTGAAGAATACTGAAAACACTCTTTTAGTCTTCAAAGTAAAAAAACCTAACAGATTGTAAATTAACAGTGCTTAAACACTTTATGAGCACCTAATTACGAGCGGTCTTAAAGAGGGTCTAGCGCTAAAACCTCGATAACGCTTTGTTTTGGAGTGTCGGTATTTTTTGCTAGCGAAAATTTGATGTAAATTATAGGGCGTTGACCTTATTACCTCTAAGTATCGTTACATTTTCAACTTGTTGTCACATTTTAGAGCAGAGTTTAGACTAATTTTCATATTCACAGTTTATTTTTTGTCACAAATATTTGGTTATGTTCATTGCCAGTATACAGTTTTTAAATGTTTGCTCAAGACATTCACCCGCAATACTCTACATCATTTTAGAAGTATTTAGGGTTGGGCTTACAAATCATGATAACTGTATCAATACAAATTATTAGTACAATGGTCAATTCTTGTTTGTATATTTTAATTTCTAAAAGTTATTCCTATATTTTAAATAATAAACTTTCCCACTTTAAATTTCATGTTCAAAGCCAGGCGTCCTATATTTCAAGTATTTGCTATCTCCTAATTGTTTTTTCCCATAAATTCAACTCCTCTAGTTATAAGTGGTCTTCTTTCCTTGAAGGGCCTTTATCATTATATCTGCCCATCCATGTGGATCTTGACTTGTTTTACACAGCCTTAAACCGGTTACTTGTTTTCCTCATCACATTGTTTCAATCCCCAGTTGAAGCCAGGACATCTGCCCTTCAAGGACGCAGGACGCAGGACGCCAGGACATCATCTGATTGTCATTCACGCGACGCCCGCGACACTTCCGCTGCGTTACAACCATTGTCTCCGCACCACGGTGGTTTTTTATCATTAGGGATTCAGTGTTGCTGTTGATGGCCGTCTTAGTATCCATCCGTCCTCTCGGTCCCTCGGTTTACAGCTAACACTCAAATCAGGTTTTTAAGCAATAAACTTTTATGATAACTATTTTGATGCCAAGGTGAAATTTACTTGGGTTATGAATTGGATACGGAAAACAACAATACTTATTATTTAAATAGTACAATTTATTTCCAACTATCACATTGTCTATGCAATTAGTTAATTATACATACAATCAGCTAAAAATAAGTTTTTATTCTAATTTAACCTAGATATTTCAGGTACAGAAACGATCATATTTACGGAAACATTTACGCTTACGAGGTTTTTATTTTATTGTTGTTTTACAAAATGTGGTATTTTGGGACGTTATGGAAATAATAAAAAATCAATACTTTCTTTATGGTACAAGGAAAACGATGATAATCTTGTAAAACCGGCCTTTTTTGCCATTCTAACACCTCGTACCTCTTAAAAAACGCTTCTCATAAAAACACGTTTTTAAATTCAATGCGTGTTGAAATATACACATGTTCGATCTATTAGCATAGTACGTATACTTATGAGATGTAATGGAAGACTTCTTACTACACTTAAAAATATATTTAAACGTATACTGTATTCACATATCAGACGGTAAAAATTTATAAAATATGGTGCGATGCTACCGATTTTGACCAGTCAATCCAGACTTCAGGCCCAATAATTGTGTTGTATGACGTCTTTTATTACATCCCGTGTAGAAAATAATCTTAGGATATGACCGAAAACCAAAATTGTATTTAAAGACGTTCTTTAATTAGAGCTTACCTAAACCTAGGGGTGCGTATTACAAAATAATAGTGCGAACTAGAATATTAAAAATATAACATTTATCAGCTTGTTAAAAGCAGAGTTTAGTTATGCAAATGTTCTTCTAAGCCGCACATTTCTGGGTTAAGCCTAAGAATGAGATAAAGGTTACTTAAATCTTCCTTCAATAGCTTTACGGAGCTGTTAATTCTCAAGGTGAAGTTAGGTGTGTTCGATTCTTAAAATACCTGTGACCCCCAACTTGTTCTCAAACTCCGATTTACCAACTAAATCGAATCATCAAAACACAGGTTGACGGAGACTGAGGAGCTAATAAAGGTGCCGAATGCTATTTTTAAATGAACGTTTAAAATCAATTTCTGCATATTTGTTAAGAACATTTTAATTGAATGTAGATTTAGTTTACTGTTTGCAATATTTAAACCCATACTTTGTGTTGTAATAGTACAATAATCATATTTCTTTTTATTTTATATTGAAATTAAATAATAAAGAATGTATGTTTGTACTTGTTAATGCTAAATTTTAATGATAACTAAATTCAACGTAATTCAACCACAATCCTATTACAAGTACAAGTACTAGCAAAATGATTATAGACGTTTAGTTTTTATGGTCAACTGAAATCCGGTCAAGCTAGTAAATGGTGAGTTTTGCAGCGGTTATTGACTTTTTTACCGAAATTCAACGACAACAAACAACTGTTTTTCCCAGCTAAAACACGATTGGTGGTAAAATCGTTTATGCTGCACAATTCGTTGTTGAACCGAAATCATCTGACAACACGTGAAACTTGCCACTAAGCGTTTTACCGTGTAAAAGGATGGTAACTCAAAATATGTTGTTACATTAGTTGATTAGTATGGAAGTTAGTGATAGCTTTCATTACTAACCTTATTCATTTAAAATATACCTCATAGTTTCAATTGAAAAAATATTGGGATCCATGGATTTTAATTACTGTATTTATTTAAAAAGATTACATAATAACACCAATTAGGAGACATATCAAACATTCAGAAGCGCCTGGCACCAGTAATGGAACGCATTAATAAAATACATGTTGCTTATACTGTCAACTGTCAACATAAGCCTGCCTTATTAGTGAATTTCCTTTGAAAAGTGAACTATTAGCATGACCCGCACGGTGAAACGTAAGCCCGGTACCACCATAGAAGTTCCTAATGTGATCCCCTGAACACGTTTTGGGGGGTCGTTCAAAATGGTATGTATATATATATATATATATATATATATATATATATATATATATGTGTGTGTGTGTGTGTGTGTGTGTGTGTGTGTGTGTGTGTGTGTGTGTGTTTGCACTCTAGCGATCACATTGTTTGTCCGATTAACTTAAAATTTGGTAGGGACATTCCTTTCTGTAATCAGTTGGACAAGTTCGTTGGGAAAACAATCGGAAAACTCTAAACCTCTTTTTTGGGGATTAATCTTCCAAATTTCGAGTTTTTGAGCTCAAAAAGGCTCACAAAAGCCCCGGATGTAAAATTAATGCATGTAAAAAGATGGGGATTAGTGAGGCGAAAGTTTTAAGCCCTCTCTCGTATAAATGTGTACCGAGTTATTAAAGACAATGTGTTTCGACTAAACACAGTACGTTGTCTTATGGGTGTAACACTAGAAAAGCCTGTTATTCCTTTGTTAGAGTACTTTTATCATCCCCAGCAACTCACGCCTACTTTCAAGCCTGCCTGGATCTTCTCCTAACATTTATACCCCCGTCGCAGCAAACCTGCGTACTCAGCGAATTTTCAATGCATATATATGTGACTCACTACTACATAGAGCTATTTACCAAGTTTCACAAAAATACATCAATAAATAAGTGATATATAGCATTTTATTTATTCTCCATAACAATAACATTAGGGTTGAGGACGCAGGTTTGCTGCAACGAGGAAGATAAGTAATGTGTTTTATTTGCAATTATCAATACAACTGAACCAGGTGAAGCTACATACCAAGTTCTCTTAATGTAGGTTCATAATTAAGGGAGATATACAACTTTACTTATTCTCCATATGAATAACATGGGGGCCGAGTATGCAGGTTTGCTGCTACGGGGACTATCAATAAAAATCTTGTTTTTTGTGCTAATATCAATATACCACAACTAGTTGAAGCCACATACAAAGTTTCATCAATATACATTCATAAATAATCAAGATATAGAATTTTATTTATTCTCCATAAGGATAACATTGGACAACGTACTGTGTTTAGCACTTTGAATATCTCTGCAACGGTTGGACGTAGAACAACGATTAAAACACCAAAATGGTTGTTTTGTTGAGCTAAACACATTAATAAACAGAAATGCGAAGTTTTTAGTAAAACTATCTGAGAAAATCTAAAAACCTTTTTCCCATAAGATTAACATGGGACACGTTTTTTTGGATTTTATCTGCAACCACTTAACCAAGTTAATGATTAAAAATACTAAATTATTTGTTTTTTTAAGCTCTATAAAATGGCTATAACCAAAATTGAGTGTTTTTAACATTTTGGGGTCAAATTTGCAAAAAGCCGATTTTTTGAAAATTGTAAACCCCCATAAAACCTCCTTCCCATAGTGCGATCAATCTTGTTTTTGAACTTAAAGTCATAAATGCTACTCTCCACATTTGTGCCAAATTTGATCAAAATCGGGTGTTTCTTTCATAAGTTATCGCGGTAGCGGTCACACACACACACACATATATATATAAATTTGAACGAATAGTGTTTTTGGCATCTGGGGACCTCAAAACGAAAAGTTATCATGGTCTCGGGCTTAAGTCTTACCATGCCACCTACGGTAACAGCTATTTCCCCTATAGGGGTAATTCGCTCAAATGCGCAAAATCGTATTTCCAGCTTTGCAGATAAATGAAACCAGGAGCTTCAGAACAGCAAAAAAAAACAATGTTTTCAGATTTAAATAAAAATTGGAATACATGTATCTTTTTACACAGATTTTGAGTTTTAAAAATTGTTATGTGGAAATTCACTTCCCTCACGTCAGCGTGCTGCGTGCGAACTCGTTTTTGACTTTATATTAATCCATCTAATTCCAATTTTGTTTTAACGATTAATAAAGAATTAATTGTCGTGAAAACATTTGTTACTACCTTTTGCAAAGATAAATCCACGGGCAGGTGTAACGGGAGAGGAGGAGAAACAGAAAATATTAACGTAAACTCTTCAGTTCTCCTCAAAAGAATAAGACGGTGTTCAATCTTTGACCATTTCACGTAATACTTTGAACACGGTCTTATGTCTTTTCCATACCTAGACTATGTCAAATAACAATTCCAAAACCAAAACCGTCCCGGAAAGACCGTGAAACCTTCTTATTTCAAACATTCGAGTGAGGTACCGTACCAAAAGTTAAACACTATGTTATTCTTATGGGGGGAAAATGGATATTATCTTTCTCCAAGTTGTTTTTCTTCTACTCACCAAACAAAGACAATGTGTTAACACCAATTTAAAACTAGGAATATTACCTCGCTTGTAATTGAAGCTTATCATGCAATGTAATACTTGTTATGAAATCACTGTTTATTTGATTTAGGTTACAAGTTTTTATAATGCTGATTAGAAACTAACCCATTTATCTTTCTAACCCGACGCAGTGTACTGTTTGCTCCAGATCTCGTGTAAGTAAACAACTGTTTTCATCAGGAAAAACTGGGAATCTTTTTACATTGCAGAATGTGCATCGTCAGCAAAATATCCCTTAATGCAAGTAGATTGTGAAATATATAAACATATTGTGATTTTTGTGCTTGTTAATAAATCCCGATATGATATTAACAAGTCTAAGTACATTTAACACTGTCATATACCTATGTAGTTTAATATTACAATACCCCCGTCGCAGCAAACCTGCGTACTCAGCAAATTTCCAATGCATATATATGTGACTCAGTACCACATAGGGCTATTTACCAAGTTCACAAAAATACGCCCATAAATAAGTGATATATAGCATTTTATTTATTCTCCATAAGAATAACATTAGGATTGAGGACGCAGGTTTGCTGCAACGAGGAAGATAAGTAATGTGTTTTTTTCAATCATCAATACAACTGAACCAGGTGAAGCTACATACCATGTTCTCTTAATGTAGGTTCATAATTAAGGGAGATATATAACTTTACTTATTCTTCATATGAATTACATGGGGACCGAGTATGCAGGTTTGCTGCTAGGGGGACTATCAACAAAAAACTTGTTTTTTGTGCTAATATCAATATACCACAACTAGTTGAAGCCACATACCAAGTTTCATCAATATACATTTATAAATAATCGAGATATAGAATTTTATTTATTCTCCATAATCATAACATTTGACAACGTACTGTGTTTAGCACTTTGAATATCTCTGCAACGGTTGGACGTAGAACAACGATTAAAACACCAAAATGTTTGTTTTGTTGAGCTTAACACATTAATAAACAGAAATATGAAGTTTTTAGTAAAACTATCTAAGAAAAATCTAAAAACCTTTTTTCCATAAGATTAACATGGAACACTTTTTTTGATTTTATTCACAACCACTTAACGTAGGTTAATGATTCAAAATACTAAATTCATTTGTTTTTTTAAGCTCTATAAAATGGATATAACCAAAATTGAGTGTTTTTAACATTTTGGGGTCAAATTTGCAAAAAACCGATTTTTGGAAAATTGTAAACCCCCATAAAACCCCCTTCCCATAGTGCGATTGATCTGGTTTTCAAATTTAAAGTCATAAATGCTATTCTCCACATTTGTGACAAATTTCATCAAAATCGGGTGTTTCATTCAAAAGTTATCGCGGTAACGGGCACACACACACACATATATATATATATATATATATATATATATATATATAAATTTGAACGAATGGTGTTTTTGGCATCTGGGGACCTCAAAACGAAAAGTTATCATGGTCTCGGGCTTAAGTCTTACCATGCCACCTATGGTAATAGCTTCTTCCCTATAGGGGAAATTCGCTAAATTCCCTATAGGGGAAATTCGCTAAAATTTATCACTTGGACATCTAAACCAGGAACCTAATAATCCTGTGAGGTATAATTTTTACTTTCTCCCCCTATACATAGTATATGGAGAAAGTATTGTTTTCGTAAAAATTTTCGAATTTGAGTTGTTAGTGGAAATATTCGTTTTGGTGCTCCCTGAACCCAAAAAAGTGGTTTTTACGTGATGTCTGTCTGTGTATGTGTGTGTGTGTGTGTGTGTGTGTGTGTGTGTGTGTGTGTGTGTGTGTGTGTGTGTGTGTGTCTGTGTGGATGTTTACAGAGCTAGAGCCCTAACCTATGGGCTGATTTTTATGAAATTTGGTATGTAGGTACTAATCCACGATATCTCCAGGCATTTTTTTCATTTTTTTGAATTTTTGATTTTTAAGGGTAATTATCCCCCAAAAACCGCCAAAAAACATGAAAAATCCAAATTTCTTAAAAACGGCTCTAACGATTTTGATGAAACTTTCGTGGTTTGTAGAACTTTAGGTTTCCAACAAAATGACACCACCCGCATTTCTGGAAAAAATTCGGGTTCAGAAATTACAGGACTTAAAACATCAAAAATTCAGTTTTTTTCGATTTTTCATAAAAAAATCATAAATGTTAAAAAAGATTACTATTCACCATTAAAAAGAGCTCAAAAAACTAAATAAATTAGTATTTTAAATTACTATTCTACGATTGCTAGTTGCGGAGAAAATTGAAATTTTCATTTAGCGGTAAACACAGTACATACGTTGTCCAATGTTATTCTTATGGGGAATACAAAAATAACGATCTCTCTTATTTACTGATCAATTTCATTAAAATTTGATATGCAGGCCAAGTTAGCATTGACCAACAGAGGATGTTCAAAATGTGTTGCTATTTAACCTGGGGGGGGGGGCAAGGGGGCATTTCCCCTCTCAAAACCACTGTGTGTAGTAACGGACTCTATAGTGCCTCCCAAAAAGGGATTTGGGTGGATATTTCTGAAAACAGCTATTTTAGACAATTTTTTGTACATTTATCTATACTTCATATTCTATATTTATTTAGTAAATAACAAATATTTTTGTCATTAAAGTTTGGCTAAAAGGGAGAAAGTATGTGTCAGTTTCCTGATACCGTTTATTTAAATTACATTATTTATATATTATAAGCTTTTATAATGCAATGAAGATGTAAATATGTGTTGTAGAGAGGGTATATTGAATGCTGTTCTGGAGAAGTTATACTAGACATTAAATCACCCATGTTATAATATCTATCAAGTTATATTAATGATAATAAAAATAAAATGTATAAAAAACTGACATATATTGTCTCCATTTTAACCCTCTGTTCATCAATACATTCTTTCTGTTTTTTATATGGACCTAGTGTACCAAAGTCTGGCGATATAACTACTACAAAAGACCGCTCCAATATTTTAGCACTTTTAGCACTATAAGTCCTATTGTATATTAAATTGTATTCAAAACTAAAGTAAAAGAAATGCAAATGTGTTACCAATTTATATTTAAAATATTTTTAATCTCCAATTTTACTAGATTTATAATAGTGGATTATTCGTGTATTTACTATAGTTTAAGATTGTTTTCGAATGTCTTCGTGACAGTCCAATTGGCGTATAATTCTCTTGGTCTATTAAGCCGTAATTTTGCATTAGCTCTTTACACTATAAGTGCAGATAAAAGTATTATAGACTTTTTTCAGAGAATATAATTAACATCCTAAATAGTAGGGTTGTTGTTATTTTAATATGAATTGTAATGCAGGTGTTATATTGAAGAAATGAAAAATTCCAACCTTCATAAAGTTTGTATTCCCAAAGCGATTCTGATTTAAAACAGAGATTACAACAATCAAGCTAAGGGCAGTCTTGAAAGTAGGTTAGTGGTGTTCTTGAATAGAATTACTCTAAGAAAGCTTTCCGCTCGACATTAACATTGCAAGTGAACCAGCAGTTGCTTCCGCGCGGCTCCGGTCTAAGTCCTCCGGAACGAAACTGGCTATTCTGTTAATAAGTAACTCTATTCTGTCAATGAACATAGTTATTAACAAAAATATAGAAATTATAAAAAATATAATACAAAAAAGACAGTAATATTGAGTTTGTTGTTTAAAAAAATGTCAACTTCTCGACGCTTGATCCACTCCCCTCTCTCATCCGTTAGAAAATTAACTTCTTAACATGTGTGTTATATGTGTCACTGCTTAGGGTGGCGAATTAGGTTTTCATTACTTGTTGCCCCTTAATCAGTTGTAACTCAAATGCGTCGCCATAATCTTGTTTCTAGATGCTCGATCGTAGTTATTTAAAATAGAGGCTACATGTTGAAAAATGTATCTGTGAAATAGGCTTTCTTAAAAATAGTTTAAATAATAAAATAAAATTTATTCAAAATTGCCGTTTTTAACGTTATATACAAGATAGATCCATGAGTACCAAAATTTGGGATTAAAGAAATCACACATTGTTACTGTTTCAAATTATCCTTCATTTAACAACATCGTTATGTTTAGCAGACACAAGCTAGTAGTTAGCACATGTCTTAAAGTTTTCGGAATTCCTGGATCTGGATAAGTTTAAGTAGGTATTATTTTAAAAACATGTTTATTTAAAAGAAATTACGTATATTTGTGTTTGTTGACGTTTTTTATATACGTTTGGGTAATAAAACTTAATAATTTATATTCTGGACAGTTAATTATATTTACTAAAGACAATACTTAATTCTTACTACATTTCTCTAAAATAAACTGTTAGATAATATTCTAAAAAATCCCTTTAAATAGGTGACAAAATGAAACGCTAATGATGCGTTTTTTAAACAAAAGTTATCAATATGATTTGTATTCATTTTCGTGAAGTCTTTCCAAAAGTTAGGTATACGCGTGTGGTTTTCTAAGAATTTGCGCAAGGGGACTTTGAACTGTAAAACACCGAAACGATGACCCTTCCTCACCTGCAAGGGAACCTTGTGTTTCTTCCCACGTTTCTCGGAACAAGAGTTGTTTACTTGCTTGTGGCCAGTGTCTTCTAACCAGTTCTGCAAACAATGAGTAATAAAGCATCAGATAAATGATAAGTCACTCAAAATGGTTTAAAATCTCATGACATTAAATTTAAGGACATTTTACAACTTTCCAACAGTTAAAGGACATAGCCAGTAATTATTTCATGAGGAAGGGGTAGCGGTTTGAAACATATGTTTCGTAGTACTGTACTTAAAAGACAATTTAAGACTCAAATGATTAATTATGTAAGAGTTTGTATCCAAATACTTTTTAGGTTTTTTTTAGATATTTAATTAATTTCTAATTCAAATAGAACGTTGTTATTATACTACAAGCCTGTAAATATTACAAAGAAATTTAAAGGAAACACATTTAGAAGACACGCCACATATGTAACTTTTTATCTTTACATGTCGAGTAGAACATTTTAAATATTAGGTGAGTAACGTATATAAAACATAGCTTAATTCGACTATCTTGAGGTAGTAAGTAATGATCTTAATGTGGTTACACTGGGATAGTTTTCCTCTTTACATTAACATTGCAAGTATCCGTAGCAGTAGCTTCCGCAGCGGCTCTGGTGTAAGTCGTCCGGAGCGGAACTGGCTCTTCCATTACCTACTGAGTAACTTATAAGGGATCTGCACAATTGTAGATGATAGATTGACGAATGGAACAGTGGATGGAGCTATTTAGCAATGTTTAACATTGATATATTTTACAACTGTATCTATTAATTTTGTAAACTTGGAATTCCCTGTTGAAAATCTACGTAAATATAAATGTAAATAAAATAAAAACTACTGCTAAATTGAATAGTTTTTAAGTAGTTCCATAAATAAACTAATAATCTCTTTCGGTAATTAACATATTTTACTTAATAATTTGATCGAATGGAGTGGTCAATGGATGCTAATGGAGCAAAGTCCTATCAAAAACTGTTGTTTAAAAACCTTACGATATAACTGGGCACATATCAATCTTTTTTAGGTACCATATCAAATCAATGATCTTATCTAGTTAACTAATCCGTAAAAGAGGAGTCCAATATCAGGAGGAGGAGGGGCAATATCAGGAGTCTTTAGTTGTAACTATTAATTTTTAATATAGATGGATTCAATGCATGATAAAAACCGTAACATTACCATAGGACCAGCAGTACCACAATACTGTATCCAACCATCTAGAAATTCTATCCAGAATCAGTTATAATAATTCCAGATAGCCGTGTGAATGCTTTAAAGAATAAAAAACAAACTAAACATTACTTATGTGCTTACAGTACCTGAAGATATATTTGACTCCATATTGAATGTTTTTACAATGGCCTTTGATTCTTTTAGCAACGCCTAAATATATGAAAGCATTTTCACCACACCACATGGAAGTAGAGAATATCATTCATACTCTGTCATAGTTTACATTCCAGAGCTATAAAATAAATAAATAAATATAGATGGAGGTAATTCAATACACTTTTGATTAAAAATAAAGAGAAATAAAGTAATAAGAGTCAGTGAAAAGTTAGAACGTTTTAAAATATACTGTTTATAACTCTGCTGTTAGAGTGAAAAGAATATAGCTACCTGCATTTCTTTGAAGATTTTTGCGTGGATTTGTAACTGCGATGTAAATTAATAAATCATTTACATTATCTATATAAAACTTATAACTTACAAAAATGATTGCTTGTATAAACGTTTTTACAATTTGATGTTTCTATCAACCACACTAAATTAATAAACAAATAGTATTCTGTTATTAAATTGAAATAAACCCCTCAGATGAAACAATATTTATGAGCCCTTATTATTATTTTACAAAAAATAAAGTCTGAATGTTTAATCTCGGCTAAGTAACACTTGTTCGACTGGAAAATAAACAATAAATAAGTGTTTGAAATAAACAATCAAATCAGAGTAGTGCAGTTCTGGTCGACCACGACCGATGGATAAAGTTTTAATTGGGTGTCCGAACTTGGGAACTTGTTTAAATATTATACAAATGTGGCTTAGTGTGAATTTCACATAGTTTTAATTTAATTTAAATCGTGTCATATAAAATAGCGAAATAAATTAATATTTTTGTGAAACAACTGTTCTATCAAGTAGCCACAGTTTATTACTTATGTATAATACGATTTAAAATCAGGCATACTTAGGTTTGTATAATGTTTTGTATATACTTATTTACTGCTTGCATTACATGCATTAAACTTTAACAAATTGTGAGTATAAAACCAACTGTTTTTAATAAATTTGAGTGGGTGGTAACTAAAAATTGATTATTTTGTAAACCAGATTTGAATTAGGAAGGAAGATGCATAGTGATGCTTTCGTAGTGATTATTTTGTTTTATGTATTATGTCTTGCCCTTTGAAGAAGCAAGCAAAAATAAGCTTAGGAATAGGAGATATGAGAAATGAGTAAAAATAAGGCTTGTTTAATGTGAAGGTAACCTACAGAGATTTGAACTGTGTACATACTAAAACTAATATTAAAACCAGGTTGCACGTGCATCATCCGTCCAAATAGTCCTAATCCTGCAATCTTTTCTTCTACGACGACATTATTTTATATTTCATCTTTAATACAATTTACCATTGAGAGGTGGAACAGTCATCGTAAAATTGCTTATAATGTTTTTTTCTTATAAAGGAAAAACTTATATAAATTTTGCCCTTACCATAGGCCAACAGCCTTTGAGGTGATCTAGATGCAGTGATGATACCGCAAGTCACGTGGGCCAGCCAGTGGTGACTGCTCGTCAATATGTATCCTAGCATTCAGCCGGGATCAAACCTACGCTTGTCCATGACTGACTTGCGAGGCCAGTGCTCGCCACCAAATCCGGATCTTTGAGCCACTGAGTCCGGATCTTTCAGCCACTGAGTCCGGATCTTTGAGCCACCGAGTCTGGATTCATGCAGCTCTTTTTACAGTAAAAACAAATTTTCCCGCACCAATTAAAAGGGAATAAATACTATTTCCATGTCTCATAAGAATAAAAAAATAATTGAAATAAATGCACAACGAAAAATATTAACGCAATAATAAGTCTACTAGTACTTTTTTAAATATGAAAAATACATTACAACGATTTAGTGGACACTGCAACTACCTTAGAAAAGGTAAGTCTGTCACTAAGAAGTAGGTTAGGATTGTTCTCAAATACAACCGCACTCTAATATCTTCCTTCTTATATTAAAATTTCAGAGAAGGTACTCTTGGAAACACTTTTAACATTATTATTATTATTTTGATATCAAGTCAGTGAAATAAATATACTTTTACTAAGATTATACTGTAAGGATTGAGGAGGGACTCTGAGGTATAACTTTTATCAAAGTTATGTTAAGTTGGAAGTTACTCGATGATTAGAGGTGGAAATAAATTTCTCCGAAAGTTCGTAGTTATTAAATGAACAAGTACAATTTATAAGTTGAAATAGGTAAGAGAGTGAGATTTCAAAAAACTCACTCATATGTTAGTTATTATACACAAATTTCAACCGGAATTAAATACATGTAACAGTCAGATTTTTTAAGCCACATTTACGGAATCACAATCAATCCTAATAATAGAGAGGAACATGTAAACGCTTTTTACAAAACAGGCAGACTCAGCAGCTAAACAGTATTTATGTGTTTACAACACTCTGCGGACATGCAAAATGAGTTGAATATTAACACATCCATTGTTGAGTTTAAATTGGACCCCTTTAAAAAAGAAAGTTGAACAAGTAGATACAGCTTTTATTTAAGATATCTACTGACTTATTTCTTACCTGAAGGAATACAGTACTACATTTTTCAGTAAAATAAATTCGTTTAAGTTAATAGTAATACAGGAAAAATAATGTTTGATCACAAATATCAAAAATTAAAAAAATTGTACAACCTAATAATTTAGAACATATGTCACCCGTACCTTCCAGGTTAACACATTAAAAGTCCTGTAACACTGAAGCTATGCTACACCGGAATTCTTGGAAAATGGTTACAAATTTTAAATTTGTTACTTGTAACTCCTTAAATATCGGATTCAGAAAGTATTTGAAATTGAATTAATTAAAGGGGGAAAACAAATTGCGCTATTACTTTGGTTTATCTAAACCTGACAGTGTTTGACTTATAAACGATTTAAAGTTATATATTTATAACAACAATTTTTTAAGTACACTGTGATGTACTCATACTTCAATAGTTTCTGCCTAAGTGTATGTGACAAATATGCAGTGTCCTGATTTGACAACACTGTGTTGATTTACAGTTAAAAACCAAATAAGGCAATAAAACGTGTGTCCAACCTCGGACTGTTTTTGTCTGTGAGTCTGAATGTTTTTTTTTAATCAAACTTAATATCTCAGGAGTAATCAGAGATAAAATAATAGATCAAAGCATTTCTGAAAAATTGTCAAGTATCAAGTAACGAAGTATGTGGTATCAATGTAGCGGCCCGTTTCAAAGTGGCATTCGATTTAAATCTTCATATCAAGAGCTATAACTTTAAATTTATAAATATTCATCATAACGATTATTATTTTCTGTGTTCAATTTTATTTAACATTTTCCTCCATCTTTAATAATTAAGGAGTACTAAGCAAACAAGTGAAAATCGCTCACCATTTTCCAAGCTGACGGTCGTAGCACAGCTTACATTTTAGATAAATTTATATGTTAAACAGGAAGATACAGACACTGGAGTAAATTCCAAGGTTGTAACAATGTTTTCGAGGTTCGAGTAATATTTGACTTTCTTTTATAAGCCTTATTTAGTCAAATTCCAAGTGAAATTACTATTATTAGGGTTGTTAGAACAATCAAAAATTCAGTAAAGTAATTTAACAAAATAAATCTGTGCTAACTAAACAAATTTGGTCTTACCTAGGTAACACTTGTTCACGGTTAAGTGATTAAAATAAACAACCCAATGATAGCAGCGCAGTTCTGGTCGACCACGACCGATGGCTAAAGTTTTAATTGGGTGTCCAAACCTGGGAAAGTGTTTAAATATTTTAACAAAGGGGTATCCCATGTGGAGTTGATGTACGTCTAATTTGATTCGAATCAAGTTAAGCTTTTCATTGGATTTAGCTCCAGACTATTGTTTCATCATTTAAATTTCTTCCCCTCTATTATACAATTGATAAAGAATTTAGTCAACACATCTATGTTATATTTTTGCTGGAATACCGTATGTTATATTTACAGCGTAACCGAATTTATAAACAAAATAGTTTAAACAAATTTTCTGTTTAAGCTTCAGCTCTCTACAAATAACCCCGTCCATATAACTTTGTAAAATCTTACTCATAGTTAATTCTTATAAAAACCCAATATTAAAAATAGTTTTCTAAAATACACATATTTAAGGTACACAATGAAAAATAAAATGATAAGTATACGAAATTGTTATTTGAAGACATTAGTTCCAAGAGGAAATGTTTTTTTTCATAATATTGTTTGAACCTTTAATTTTTAAGTTGTTATTTATAAAACAAATCGATAGATTAGTTAGACTGATTAGATGCTTGACCTTGGGTCAACGCAAAATTCTTGAAAATCTTACTACGAAAATATAGAACGTTTCAAATTTTATAACAAGACTTACCTGATATTTGCTGACTATAAAGAAACCATTGCTGGCTATCTCACACTAATAGAATAGATTTACCAGTGGGAATTTTGTAGGAGTGTATATATCGAAACTGTAGACAATGTTTGCAAGACATTCTAAACACCTTTTAGTATAATTGAGGATAAACAATTTCCGTAATTTAACAAAAAATACAAAATGAATGTGATTTTAAAAGAGAAAAACACATTGCCTTATGTTTTATTTTGAAACTCGCTTTGTTGTTTATCGTGTTTATTCGTTTACAACCGCCCTGTCACCCCGATTGTAAATATTTACAGGGTGTTTTAAGGGAGCAATTTAATTTCCCTTATTCGCTCGGGGGCCTCTCTTTGTTTTTGTTTAATTAAAACGCGTTGGGAACATCGTCCCTGCTTTATGGGTAGCGACAAAGCTTGCTTATTCAAAATATGCATTGCGTGGTGAATGGAGATCGATATACATAATAATTCCCGTGTATCTATTCACGAGGGAGGGTTCGTTTTCCCAACTGTTTCTGAAATTTTTATTGGCCAGTAGAATTAGTTCTCTAATTAGCTACATTTACTTTGTAAAACGTATTTTTAACTTTTTGAAGGCACTCTTCTTTCTGGCATATAAATTGAATTTAAAATTAAAAACATCAAATCAGTACTTTAAATTACTTTTTTTAACATATTTTTCTGAATTTTGAATATATACAGTTAATTATTTAAAATTAGTAAAATAATTGTTATTTAATTATTTTATAGCTAGTAAAAAAGATTTAAGTTAATTTGTAAGCCAAATTCTTCAAAAACACTAAGGAAACCAGGCAATGGGATATGACAAATAACCGAGCGTGAAAGAGTAAGGAATAAATATGGTATCCCCGTTGCAGCAAACCTGCATACTCAGCGAATTTCCAATGCAAATATGTATATATATACTAATATACTATATATATATATATATATACTATATACAGCAACTCACCAAGTTTCATAGATACATATTAAATAAACGGTATCAGGAAACTGACACATACTTTCTCCCTTTCAGCCCAACTTTAACGAATAAATTACTTTTTTAAATACTAAATGTAGAATACAAAGCACGGTCGAATGTTCAGAAAATCTTGTAAATAAGTTTTTTTCAAAAATATCCACCCAATCCCTGTTTAGGAGGCACTACAGAATCCATCGCTACACACGTGATTTAAGAGGGGAAATGCCCCCACAGGGTTATTAAGGGGCAACACATTTCGAATTGCCTCTGTTGGTCAATACTAACTTGACAAGCATATCAAGTTTGAACGAAATTGATCAATAAATAAGAGAGAAATAGTAATTTTTGTATACCCCATAAGAATAACATGGACAACGTACTGCGTTTACCGCAAAATTAAAATTAAAATTTTCTTCGCAACCAGTAATCGTAGAATAGTAATTCTAAATACTAAATTATTTAGTTTTTTGAGCTCTTTTTAATGGTAAATAGTAATAGTTTTACTTTCTCCCCTTATACATAGTATATGGAGAAAGTATAACATGGGGGGCTGAGTACGCAGGTTTGCTGAAACAAGGAACACTAATTATGGCTTTTTATACAAATATCAATGTAACTCAACTTGGTGAAGCTACATACCAAGTTATAGTAATTTATGTTAATAATTAAATGAGGCATAACATTTGTCTTATTCTCCATAAGAATAACATGGGCGCTGAGTACGCAGGTTTGCTGCTACGGGAACTATCGGCAACATTTTGTTTTTTTTGAACAATTATCAATAGACCACAACGAAATGAAGCCATATACCAAGTTTCGTCAGGATAAGTTGATAAATAAGCGAGATATACAACTTTTCTTATCCTCCATAAGAATAACATTGGACAACGTACTGTGTTTAGCACTTTCAATATCTCGGTAACCAATTGACGTAGAGAAATAATCAAAACACCAAATTGTTCGTTTTTAAGCCAAATCCAATGGTGTAAACTAAAATTAGATTTCTTATAATATTATATGTAGAAAACTAAAAAAAAAAAAACACTTTTAGGGTACAAAACCCCCCTAAAATACCTCTTCGGATAAAGCGATCAGTTTGGTTTTCGAACTTAAAGTTATGAATGTTGCTTAACACGTTTGTACACAATTTAATTAAAATAGGATAATTTTTCCGAATGTTATCGTGCCTACGGACACAATCATATATATTATATTATAATATATATATATTATATATATATATATATATATATATATACAGTATTGAACGAATGGTGTTTTTGGCATCTGGGGACCTCAAAATGAAAAGTTATCATGGTCCCGGGCCAAGGTCTTACCATGCCGACTACGGTAATAGCTTCTTCCCGATAGGGGAAATTCGCTAGTAACTTACTAATAGACAAATTCAATTATTATATGTTAATGAAAAGAATTATGAGCTTTAACTTTGAATCAAATGTTAAAAATAGTGTATTGGTGTAGAAGAATGGAAAATTGTATTTTTAATTGGAGCTGCGTCTTTTTAAGTAGTAAAAAGTAAAATAAGTGGCAATACAAATTCAATAAACAAGATTTATAATACAGTTAAATCTTGAAATTTATACGTGTTGAAAGCCATAAATAAAATGGTAGCATCCATTTCTTTAGCCCTCATAGTCCATGTTAATTAGGGTTCACCACATATCCAAGCACTTTGGTAGTGCGTGGTTTTTCCAAACACTGCAATGCACATTTCATGTGATCTTTACTTAAATTCTATCGAATTGTTATATAAATTAACCTGGTAAGCATTTGTGGCGTCTGTAATAGTTTAAAATAATACTTACGTGGTTAATGCTAAACAAAATGTAAGTTTAATCTGTTGAAAACGTTATAAACGTTTTTTAATCAACCACCACTAAAATTTAACAATCCTTTTAAATCAATGAATAACTCACAGAGAATCTCACTAGCCTACCGGTTAGTCTTTGACTTTGGTTTGAGGGGTCACGGGTTCGATTCCCGAGTTGTCACACCATTTTGAGGGGTTCGGATCACTTTATCTTAAAAGGGTTTTCGTCGTACTGCTTCAAAAACAGATGTTTTCAACACATGCACTAAGGTGCTCCAGTTTTAATTTTACTCCTTGGATAAAAAGTATTGTTTTGATTATATTTTTCGTCTAAAAACCAAAAACATCATTTGATGACACTTTTTGCTCGAGGTCATCTGCTGAAATATGAATTGATCGAATTATTAAACTTGTAAACAAGGAAAACAGCTGCTTGTGTTGCAGTAAACAGATCAAGACGGAAGACAACTTTTAAAGGAAACCAAGTAAACAAAACTTAGTTTGGTGAAATTGTTATCTTAATATTATTTGCAGTATGACGAAAAATATAGTTTATCACTAGGACCAAAAGTGGTTTTTCAATTCCCGCTCATTTTCCAGCCTCGGCTCCGCATGGCCATTTAACATGAGCTTGTATAAAAAAACGTCACTTTTCATCCTAATGATGAAATATACTACTATACGATACTTACAAAAATGTCGTTGGCTTTGGAATAAAAAATAAAACGTAAACTAGTTTAATACCATAACTAAATGTCTCATTTCTTATTTCCGCATAAGGAAAGTGCAGTTGAACCAGAGGTGATTACCAGAGCCGCTAAGCACCCAAGGCAGACAGCGCTTACGGTGCTGCGTGGCGGTCAAAGTAAGGGATCGCGTGCGCCCCTCTATTAGCCCGGCTCTGGTTTTGTAGCCGCTAATGGGCAAGGTAACGACCCCACCAGAGGGCGGGCCCGTCCACAACAGATGAGGGTCCATGAATAGAGAGCAGGCGATAACAACAGGTGTTAAGTTTAGGGTCTCACCGGTAGTGTTTTAATTGGAAACGAGAAATCCCATTTTTTGTTAAATTCGATTAGTTTTTAAATTATTTTGTGTCGGCTACTTAGTTTTTTTAGTAAAAAATAAAATAGTGTTTAAGTCGAGGTGGAAGCTAGATCAATCACTATTTTGTCTACGTATTTTTACAAATTCTAACTTAGTATTTAGATGTTTTGAACTTCCCCGGGAATATAGGGGTTAAGTCCATCTATTTAGGTGTTAACAGATTTAACTGGTTTTAACTTAATATCTTTTGCTTTGATCAGTTGTTGAGTAAAGGAGCTTTGTCCAGTCTAAAATCACGAAGAAAAGCGCTGAGCCATTTGTTATTAACACGTGACCAAATCTATTTTACCTCCTTTAGCCCTCCAGTATTTTAAATAAGCTAGGTAATACCTATTTTAAATAAGCTAGCTTTTAAATGTCCTAGGTAAGACATTTTGATATTTATGAAAAAGGTTATTTCTTTAAAAATAAATGTTGTTTACATATTTGTCATTGTTGTATCTGTAAGTCGTAGGCTGTTCTATGTATTGACGTCAATACAAAATTAAAACAATGCAAGTGATGTGGTGAAATTAGTAGGCCTAAGGGATATTTTTAAATCGTTAAATTTAATGTTATATAATTAATTATAAATATATTTAATCTTCCACAATTTTAGGAAAACAAAGCTTTGTATCATAAGAAGTAATTGTTGAAACAAATATTATACAATAGATTGGTGGAGGAAGAATGTGACATTATTTATTAGAGTTCTTGGTGTTGAGTTTTTGTATTTTATAAAATTAAGGAATTGGAATTAAGGAATTAAGGAAATTTACGATTACTGGTGACAAGGTTAACATAACTCACCTAGAACATGGACGTTTAAGAAATTAATGCAGACTTTTGTCATCTTTTATTTTGATACAGGATGCAATCTCTGATAACAAAATTAGTTGGAAATTTCCATTCTAAGCAGGAAAGCTATTTGGTTCCCATCCAACTTTGCACAAACCTTTGCTTAAAACTTAAATTTGTTTTGATTTGTTCTTTACACAAAAAAAATCATAGAAAACTTGACTTGTTCTCTTTTACCATGACGGCAAATGTCTGGCCAAATAAGGGGGATTTACGTAATTAAAAGCTAGAGTTCAAATTAAAGACTCGTAAAACTATTTTTACAACAAAAGGAACCAAGCAATTCGTTTTAATTTTCCGCCTCATTGACAGATCTTTTTTTTGTCTAAGTGCTCAACTGAAGCAATAATACCAGGTGCAAATGATTGATACATCATTTCCTAGCACTTGAAGTCACTTGCATGTTATGTTATCGGAGCAGCCTATTCTCCAGCCTACGTACATTCCGGACCAGTTCTGCACGTGCCATCCCGGCCGACCCCCCGAGCGCGAGGGCCCGAGGGTCGCTTCTCAGGCGGTGATCTCGCGTGGAGTCGAGGCGGACGCGGCATGCTGCACGGAAGCACGAACGGGCGGAATACCAGAGCAGTTTATCAAATTATACACTTTGATATCAATAGGTGTAATGAAGGAAGGATAGTTAGTTCTCCAGTACAAATAATGCTAATCGAGTTTTGAAGATTACACTTTTGTAACGTATCAAGCAGAGCAATGGGTGAGCCGTTACAGTACGAGTTGTACAGTACTAATACAATTTACATGCTAGAACTAGGATTCAAACCTACGACAGGGCCGCCGCCATGGTTGTGGAGCCCCACCTTGACCACTAAGCCAACAACTCACACCACCAATTTAATTCAAATAAAATCCCTATTAATTTTAAAAACAATTGAGGTTACAAATTGGTTATGGTTATGCCAAATTTGCAATTACGTTGCCTTTTAATTTAATATTTAACATATTTAGTTTTAAATAGAGAGTGAACAGGAGAGTTGAATTTATATTTGAAGTTGTATAACCTAATAAAATGTATCATGTAGATGTAGGTAGAATCATTCTGATATTAAAATACCTTTTATGCTATCTAGACGATAGTTAGCTCTTTTCTAAGGCCTAAGAAGATGCCACTAGTGTGGTGGGCAGATGTAATGACATAATTCATACAATTTATCGTTTAACCCCGACACCGGAAGTGTCAAGTGTCAAACGCCATCTCTCCGCACACGTGCCCGCCCCCGTGCATCACAGTTGCAGTCGTCACTTTGACTTGAACGACCAGCGACCAGCTGTAATAAAACACTAACGACAAAAATAAATGGAGGATTTTTGTTCTGGATTGAAGTTATTCAAAAACTCTTGTGAGAAGTGGATGATCAAGGGGTTGAAGTTGTAAAATTGTTAATTAGATGGTTTAACAAATCTTTACAGGTTTTATTATTTTGCGATTATATTTTATAACTTGATACTTTTTTAAAAGGTTTTACTAATCGTAAGCACATATTCAATACCTGTATATATTTGTGAACTGTAAACTCTTTTAAAGAACGGCATGTAAAATATGAAGTGTATAATAAAAGAAATATCATTATTGCTGCAGGAGCGATACAGATACTTGAAAGCAGGTATTTCTCAGCGGGTATTTCAGTATTTCTCAGTAATGCGGAGGCTACACGACAAAATTAAAATATTATTTTGGAAAAATGAATGTATAATTTTATTGCTCTACTTGTGATACACCTAATTTTAGCAAACATAAAGTTTTGTCATGGTTTAAAATAATTTAGAGAAGCCAATAATTACGAAAGCTATGAACACACATGATACGACTTTTAATATTCATTAAAGTAGTTTTAAAAGGAATACACTTATTTTAAATTAAATACATTTTCCAAACAACAACTAATTCAAGGCTAGTTAAAATTCTAACTAAGGCTACATTAGTATTTTTTTAATGTTATTAAAATTCCACATATTTAAAATTATGAAAATATTATGTAGTTATAACGCTCTTGTAAAGGTGTCAAAATAAAAGAAGATCATACAATATATTAGTACTTTCATTAGAGTAAATCAGAATATGTGTTTATCTATAAATTAAAAAATGTATATTCAATGTAAAAAATTTAAACAATTTTAATTTACAAATTTTACGAAACCAGTTAAATTTATCAGAACTAAGTAAATATAATACATAATTTAGTGTTTCACTTATAGTTTCAGTTTGTTCAAGGACAAATATAATATTTCACAGCTAGCTATACTTATTGTAGCTAACCAATTTGAGAATAAAAATTAAAAGTGTCTAATAAAATTTAAAAAAACCTTAAGAATTTAAATAATTCTCATACAAACTAGAAAAAATTGAGGTTTTTCATGGAGCTGCTGCATTACTTGTATAATGATAATCTGTTTACATCATTGCACACAAGATTTTTTATTAAAACAGCATAATAATGGAAGCCTACATTTATTTGTTGCAGCTAAAGCATAGTCCCAACAAATGAATAATTGTGTCGTATCGTTTACTCTTTATTACATTTTACTAATTGGTACTAGGATTTTACTAGAATCCGGATCATCTGCATATGTTTGGATATATGAGGTTTACTGTTGACTGATTAATAACATATGTTTGTAAACTGAATTATAGATTTAGGAAATATCCGTTATAAAACCGCCCTGTAAGTGTAAGGTGACGCGGGGTCGTTATTGGAACACAGGTGAGAAACACACACACACATACACCCACACGCACACGCACACGCACACACTACGACTCTTGACCTTTACCTCTCTTGTGTACACCTATTCAACAACATTTCAAAATCACCACTGTTCTTACACTGCTAACAATACGTGTGGCTAAATTGTATTTGGTGTGTTTCTTCTGTTTCGACGTTTTAAATGAAATATTGCAGAACGTAGGCACACACAACGTTGTGTAGCTATAGATTTGATTTTTTTCAATTTATATTGTTAATTTTTAATAACATAATCTGACAAATATCTTAATCAGCCGAGTAACAAGAACAATTAAGAACATACAATGTCCCTCCCCACAATGGAGGGCATTTTGACGCTCCCAAACCTCAACTCAAGTCTACGGGAAAGGGAAGAGGTATCATTTAAGCTAAAAACTACTCAGAAAGGAGTGATATTCCTTAAATTAGCCTCCAACACTTAGGTATATGTTTCATACATATTTGTAAAAATAACAAATATAAGTTTATCAATTAATACATCTCATTAAGGATTCTAACGGCAAAATTAAAAACATACAACTATAAAACATACAACTATTCCAAGTCTTGTGGGGTTAAATATAGTTCTAACAACATAATAATCAGTGTGCAGCTAATATTATAACACCTATAAAACACACATCTAAATTTAGAATAACACGCGCTTACGTAACAAAAGAAGTATACAAGCAGGAGTAACGCTGAGATTCTTAAAACTCGAGATCCCCGGTGTTGAACACCTAACAAAGAATGTTATCAGGTGGGAGAAGGAGCCGGGAGAGGAAATAAAATCGGTGACGTGAATACAAGTTAGGCGTTAAGGTGGCGCTGGTACGCGCAGGAGCGACAATGTACCCGCACACACGCACACACACGGCACACAATAGACGCACGACGTTCACAATATCCAGTAGGTGGCGTTCAAACCGGGTATGTTAATCCCACCTTTGCGGTTTAGCCTTTGGATTTTAAGCCACCGCTTCTGTCCCAGTGCTAAAAGAAGCGAGGAAAAACATGGTTTTTGAAATATTCACACTTTGAAATTTATATAGTAGAATGTACCTGTGCGAAGTAATTATTATTGATTTGTGAGTAAAATACTAATGCAGTGAACAGCGGGCATGGGTGTTACGTTGATGAGAATATTCATACTTGATCATTTTACTAGTGGTTAAAATACATTAAGACGATGTGAGATTAGTTTGCCTTGACGAAATTAATTGCTTTCATTTTTTAAGTCTTTAATAACCATTTACTACATTTCAGTATCGATTGTGTCAATAGACAGAATAATCCCAATGTGCTTTCATTCAGTCTGCGGTTCTCCTTTCAGTAAGCACGTTTTGAAACTTCTTTTAACAATAAATATATATCCAAGACAAAAATGTGTTTCAATTATTAATTGTATTGTGTACTAATTGATTTGCATTTTCAAAGTTTAGTAATAACAAACAGGATTATCCAAACAAGCATAAAAAGTAGTACAGGAACAAATTATGATAAACCATACAATTGACCATAATAATGGGAAACGTTTGAAATTAACACATGTGTTATAAGTTCTCCAGTTTATGTATATATATATATATATATATATATATATATATATATATATATATATATATATATATATATATATATATACATACATACGGTTACAACGGTTAATTCAAACGCAGATTAGGAAATATTCGTTAAAATTGAGTATTAGCCATTAAACTCTTCATAAACCCTGACTGAACTGATCTTAATATCATTAAATGAGCTGATAATAAAATAATAACAAAATAGGTGACCATCATTGATGTCAAAACGAAAAACAAAAACAAGCGAGAGTAAACGTCAATACATGCTTGAATAATGCTAAAGAATCAAGCCATATCAAACGGAATGCAGAACCAGAGAAGAAATCCGATCTTTGACAAATTAATAACTGTAAGGAATGTCAATACATGCTTGAATAATGCTAAAGAATCAAGCCATATCGAACGTAATGCAGATTCAGATAAGAAATCCGATCTTTGACAAATTAATAACTTTAAGGAATGTCAATACATGCTTGAATAATGCTAAAGAATCAAGCCATATCGAACGTAATGCAGATTCAGATAAGAAATCCGATCTTTGACAAATTAATAACTGTAAGGAATGTCAATACATGCTTGAATAATGCAAAAGAATCAAGCCATATCGAACGGAATGCAGATTCAGATAAGAAATCCGATCTTTGACAAATTAATAACTGTAAGGAATGTCAATACATGCTTGAATAATGCAAAAGAATCAAGCCATATCGAACGGAATGCAGAACCAGATAAGCAATCCGATCTTTGACAAATTAATAACTGTAAGGAATGTCAATACATGCTTGAATAATGCAAAAGAAACAAGCCATATCGAACGGAATGCAGATTCAGATAAGAAATTCGATCTTTGACAAATTAATAACTGTAAAGAATAATAACTACGTCAGTGAGGTTGATCACATGAACTTTTAGTATTTCATATAATATTTGTTGATATTGTTATATTGGTTTTGTGATTTGTTTTATACAGCACGCTATCTACACAACTAGCTAAAAAAATTAGGAAAATCTTATAATTGTACTTCACCGCTATATATTCAATTGGGATGATTAATAATGCCACATAAAAGATGACATACTAAGACAAATACACGTGTTCAGTTTTGGTGTAAAGGAAGACTAATTACAAGGTTAAGTGGAACATTGTCACAGGATTCTACGTCAATTAATTTAAGTGTTGCAGCTGCCGAGATGAATGCACGAGACGGAAGTGAGACACGGTTGTCACTGACTCTTGTCTTATCTTCTTTTAACGAACATTTTTTTGCATACAGATATTTCTAGTGGCTACAAACTTAATGTGTTTAAATAAATTTGGATTTTGATTTGGCTTTGTGTGTTTGTTTGGATAAATTTGTACTTTGTGTATGTGTATTTGCACATTTGTATTTAAAAATTACATATTATTTTTCATTATCCCACATTATTTGTTTCATATTATTTTTGTTTTAAATAAATGTAATTGGAGTACGTTTTGTAAATGTACAAACCCTACATTCATAAAGTCATTACCAGATTTGAACTTTAATATAAGAGAAGGTTATAATAATTAGTTTATTTTAATTATATGTGGATTTTTTTATGAACGATTTAAAATTTCAAGTTCAAATTAAAGTTAGTACATTTTTGCGAATTTCGCCTACGGGTAAACAGCTATTACCGTAGGTCTCATGGTAAGACTTAAGCCCGAGACCATGATAAGTTTTTGTTTTGAGGTCCCCAGATACCAAAAACACTATTCGTTCAAATTGATATATATATATATGTGTGTGTGTGTGTGTGTGTGTGTGTGTGTGTGTGTCGAAAAAATGTCCAATTTCGATTAAATTTGGCTCAAAAGTGTTAAGTGACATTAATGACTTTAAGTTTGAAATCCAGAAAAATCGGGCAATTGGAAGAGGGGTTTATGGGGTGTTACAAGTTTTTTTTTTTTAAATAAGTTTTTTTAAATTTTTTACCCTACAATTTTTAAAACCCTCAATTTTTGTTTTGACCATTTTATAGAGCTTAAAAAACAAATAATATAGTATTTTGAATTATTAACCTAGGTTAAGTGGTTGAGGAGAAAATCCAAAAAAACCTGCTCATGAAATCTCCCATGTTAATCTTATGGGAAAAAGGTTTTTTGGCTTTTCCTCAGTTCATTTTAATGTAAACTTGACATTTGCTTTTACCAATCAGTTCAGCTCTAAAAAAAATCATTTTGGTGTTTAGACTGTGATTCTACGTCTTACTGTTGCAGAGATATACAAAGTGCTAAACACAGTACGTTGTCCAATGTTATCCTTATGGAGAATAAATAAAATTTGATATCTCGGTTATTTATGAACTTGTTATGGGGCGTCACGTAGTACTAGTATACTGCTATTTGCACAAAAAATTTATTTTTTTGTTGATTATCCCCGTAGCAGCAAACTTGCATACTCAGCCCTGCTGTTATTCTTATGTAGAGTATTTAAAGTTTTATATCTCCCTTAATTAAGATGATAAATTAATAAAACTTGGTAGCTTCAACTGGTTAAGTTATTTTGATAATTGCATAAAACACAAATTTTGTGTTCCTTGTAGCAGCAAACATGCGTACTCAGCCGTAATGTTATTCTTATGGCGAATGAATAAAACCTATAGATCACTTATTTATTCATGTGTTTTTATGAAACTTGGTAAGTGGCTTTATGTGGTGGTGAGAAACATATGCATGGATTGTAAATTCGCTGAGTACGCAGGTTTGCTGCGACGGGGGTATTTAAGCATGTATTAATTTTTCCTGTAAACAGCAAGAATTAATACAATCTTTACGGATACAGTTTTTGGGTTAGTACTTTTAAAATTCATATAGGTAACTCAAATCATATTTAAATTTAGTTTGTGCATTAGTTAACACGTTGACAATTTAAAAAAATATTAACTAATCGACTATTTGGACAAGTTTAATGTAAATTCAGCCAAAGAATATTGACATCATGGAAATAAATGTGATCATTGACATGAACTTATTAAAGGAATTAGTATTACTCAAATCGCAATAATAAAACAAGGATGTATTTCCAACCTTAAAAACCAATAAAATTGGGTTATTTAGTGTTTCATAAGGTTTATTTTAATATCGAGGTAATTAATTCTGCATATAGTGGTGTTATAATAAATACCCATCAGCTTTCAAGTTATGGAATGAAAGTTTGTAAAAATCATGTATTAGGTTTTAAAGATCACGCTGAAATAGCTAGTGGCTAGAGAGATAAAAACAGGGCAATGTTTTGTATGAGAAAACTATGCACATGCAAGAACTAAATGAATTGATTTGAATTATTATTATAATAAATATTAATTAAAGTTGTGATCAGTGATCGTAAGTGTTTATCATAGCCTTGCGGACAGATATAACAATGTTCAAAAAGAGTTTATGTTTCAGTGGTTGATTGAACTATGCAAGATTAAAGTGTTCTAACATTATTGTATGGATTGAGCATCAAAGCGTGGGCTGAACATAGTTACCTATTATGTGAAAATGGAAAAGTAGTCTCTAAATTGAGTTAAAATTCACTGATGCAGTTTTGTTGTGGTTGTCTTCAACGACATTATTAAGATTTTTAAGAAGATAAATAACATTTGTAGCATGTGGTTATTCACAAACAATTCCATTCCTTTTTGCATGGGGTTGAGAAGAGTTTGTACAATCATCAGAATTTTTAGTGGACGGTCGAGAGGATTTTTATTACTATGATGATTGATGAGTGATCGTTACGAGTAAGTTTTACAACCGAAAATGTGACGGTCTTAACTAATAATAAATTTCCCAGTTTAACAAACCTTAACCACGCTATTTAAAAAAGTATAAACATTCCTTAATACAAATTCTTAAAACTCCTTACAGCTTCCAAACGACTGTCAACTACAAAAAAGTCATGAATACCATGAGTTGCGTCCGGTACATTTACGTCGTCCTCGGGAGAAGAGAGCCCTTGGGTGTGAAGGAGTTTGTGTGGTGGTGGGGGGGGGGTACCGGGGCAGTTAATTCAGTTTTTGTCTCGTTTGTTTGCCCACGTGCGGGGCTAGACAAAGAAGCTGCCTCCTCAGGAGCTCGGGAGCCACGACGGCCGCCTCTACAGAACCGCCATCCTGCCTTCGTGGTTGAAAAGGAAAAAAGATTCTATTCCCTAACTGTAATAATGTCACCAACTATCTGGTGTATCTATCAACCCCATATTGATACATTCGGCAAGAGCGGTAGTTTCTGTCGTCTGTAATTTCAATAGTTTCTGACTTTCGAGAGAAGAATGGTGTTATAATTACATTGTAAGGACATCTTAAATATATTTATAATGACTTTAGATGAGGAAAATTACTTTTTAATCGAATGGGAGAGGCAATATTCGAAAATAATGTACTTAAGTCGTTTTCTTCCCATCAGCAACCACTTGTTGACGTACTTCGACAAGTTTGGTTTCTGTAAAATACAATCCTTACACTTTTCTCTGGTTTATTTCAATCAATGTATTCCATATATTCCCATAGCCCATATATTCTTTGCATAGCTCACACGCCTAATTGAAATGATGTTTTATGTTTTACATTAAAAGCACAAACAACTGTGATTGAATGTTTTTAATTTACAACTTAAACGTTGTAATAAATTAATATATTTAATAAATTATGAGCTTTTATGCTATTTAGAGCAAGTCTATTTTTTCCAAGCAAAAAGGAAATTATTCGTAGTGATTACATCAATTTACATTTTCATTTTTGATCAAATGTGCATCAATGAGCATGAAACAGAAATCGTGATTTTTTAACCTTTTATTTCTTACTCGTTTATTATTTATGGTTAACTTTAAACCTTTTAATATACCTTCGTTATGCGGTGGTTTAAGGGTGTATCGCATTCCATACAATCCTTCTTTAATAAGTTTTGTATTCAGTTTTATCTACATAACTGATACGTGAGAGTTGCAGAATATTTAAGAAAACAATTACAAGATTGTAATCATTTCGGTTATGAAATATTATTTCTGAAACTGTTAAACCATAAGACACATGACACTGGGCTAGCTTAACTATCCACTTATCACAGTGAACTGTCCGCCACCTCTCTATGTGCTCTCCATACCCCCTGTTTTCTGTGTCCATATGTGCACTCTATCAAAGAAATAGTAAGAACCATCTTTTAAAACACTCTAGCTTAATTCGCCAAGAGATCCTTCATAAACTCACACTGGTTTACTCAAAAACTTTGCCATGTAAAAATATTGACAATTATTTTAGCGGGAAACATTCTCGCCAGATGCCGCCCGCGGTCCCTGACCTGCCGGGTTCTCGGGACTACTTCCTATTTGGTCCAGACAATGCCCCGGACGGAGGATTCTCTAAAAGGACCTCTCCGTGTCAGCACAATTTACCGCCATCCTCCGCAAACCCATCTCCGTGGCGCTCGTTATGCGCATGAACTTCGTTTGTATTAGTAGTTTTGTCAGTTTATGGTAAAGATAACTGGACATACTTGAACGCATTATGAGATGAAATACTGCGATGTCTAGTTCAACATCCTAGAAGCCTCGACGTATGATGAATGATTTATGGACTACAACATATGCAACATATGAGTTATGGTTCATTTCCCAACATTCTTATATCTGCTTGTAGCTGAACGAAAGTACAATTTTATGAGCAGAGTTGTTCCTGAGTTTTAGAGCTATCCTATCCTCTAAAAATTAAACGAATATGTAATAATCGCTAAGTGTTTATAAAATAAACAGTATGCATTGAAATTCTTCTGTACTTTCAAGACCAATAAGGTCTTCACTGTACAATACAAACTAATTTAGGTAACGTAAGAGATAATACCTATACTATAAGGTTGCTTGATTCCTAGGCAACCATGTGTAATGCTTGTGGCCGTGCAAGTAAGTGCTCAAAATAAAGCGACGTTTTTCGAGTATCCTTAAACAAGCTTGCAATATCACAGGTCAATAGTTCTGAGGCTATAAGCCTCCCCAGTGTCTAGTCTCCACACCACGAACATCATGACCTCGTGCCTGTGTGAAAAGCTGTGAACGAGTTGAGATCCTAATTTACCTGTCTTCATTACATAGCTTTAACTAACATTGCACTTTTTTCACCTAAACAATACTATGTCAATTAACATTGTCTTAAGTATTAGGGCATACTACTCAGTATAGCAATGTTTTAAATAGTAGTTTAAACTATCACTAGCCATCATACATTAATTACATATTTTTACAACATAGTCAATAGTCTCTAGTCAATATACAAACATTCTTTATTAATTTTAGCACTAACATAGTACAATAATGGCGTTATATTAACATAAAACTAACAAAAGAAACTACGTTCCACATAAAGTACAAATCATTGTCTCTCATATACAAATTCATTTAATCTTATTTAACTGTTTTATATTTCAATGCTTTTGATTTCCCGTATTTTTATATTTTTTATTTGTTTTGTGGTTTAGAAGGTTTGATAAATTAAATGTCTCTTTTTTGTTAAACTCCAAAGTGGATCATCATAATTTACAAGAGTTGGAGTGATGAATCTATGATATAAGTTAGCGTCTACGAGAGGACAGGTTACCAAGCGACAGTTGTTATTTCACGAAAATTCGCTGGTGTAAAATTGTGTAGCTATAAATTAAAGTTTTGAGTAATCAATTTTCGTTTTATAGTTTAATAAACTAAATAATTTTGAGAGGTTTTAATACAGGGTGAGTTTCTACTGACGCCCATAACTTCGCCAGGGGATTATAATGATAAAAAGGAACAAAAAAGTTCCAGTAAACGCTAGTCCGATTCCGAACCGTTTGGTCATAATTGAGAAATTTGTGTTTTCTACAAAATATTGGACTTTATCCCACTATTTACTTTATAAAAATGAAACCAGTTAACCTAGCGATTGATATTTAAAATAATTAGAAAGGGCATTAAATTTACTATAAAACCAAGGTTACATGTACAAATATCATTTCATACATCGGTTCCTAGTCAAATTGTAAAGAAAAATATGCTATAATTAATTATTTAGGCTAAGTTTAAAGACCCTTTTTTGTTACTTTAATCTGGTGCAACGCGATGTCCAACTAAATAAAAAACTTACTCATTTAATAAGCTTTAAATTGATATGCTATTTTAAACTGTTGTAGGTGGGAATGACAGAAAAACTACTATCAACCTAAATAAAAACAGGGTTTACGAGTGAGGGTATTCTTATTAATAATACAAGGCAAATGACCACAAAATTGTAATACGGTAACTCAATGTTTACTTTGCATTAACAAATTAATTACAAGCCTTCAGAATGAACAATGTTGATTGCTACATGAGTAAGTTTTCAAAATGACCACCATTTTGTCTGATGCAGATGCGGACACGTTTTCTCAGCTCTCTCACAGTAAATCAGTGAGTAGATTATTATTAGTAGGTTTGTTACCTTGCTAAAACCAAATCAGTAAACAGTGTTTTAATTTAGTTTGGTGGTAGTTTTTCTGTCATTCCCACCTACAACAGTTTAAAATAGCATATCAATTTAAAGCTTATTAAATGAGGAAGTTTTTTATCTAGTTGGACATCGCGTTGCACCAGATTAAAGTAACAAAAAAGGGTCTTTAAACTTAGCCTAAATAATTAATTATAGCATATTTTTAATTTCAACTTGGGTAGGAACCGATGTATGAAATGAAATTTTTACATGTAACCTTGGTTTTATAGCAAATTTAATGCGCCTTCTAATTATTTTAAATATCAATCGCTAGGTTAATTGATTTCATTTTTATAAAGTAAATAGTTGGACAAAGTCCAATATTTTATAGAAAAAACAAATTTCTTAATTATGACCAAACGGTTCGGAATCGGACTAGCGTTTACTGGAACTTTTTTGTTCCTTTTTATCATTAGAATCCCCTGGCGAAGTTATGGGCGTCAGTAGAAACTCACCCTGTATAAATCTTCTGTTAAAATTACTCGATTCTTTCCACCCTTTGTTAATCGCTTTGAAGCTCTACTCATGTATTAAACGTACGACGGACAGAGAAGAGTCAAAATCTGCGTGCGTAATACATTTTCCTACGCTATAACATTACACAAATCAAAAGGGTAAATGTTTTTAAATACATTTTATTAATGATTCTAAAATAAATAAATTTACGTGCTATTAAGTGTAGTTTTTATTTGGTTAGAATAAAATATAATATGTGTAATATAACTAAATTTCTAATACAAATACTTTTAATTTAACTATCGATTTAATGCATCTGATATTTTCTATTATTCAAAATTAAGCTCTTAACATAATCGATGTTTCATTCATACGCAAGTGAGAGCGAATATTGTATGCTTCAGTGTTGATTTTCGTCCATAATACTAATACAAGGGGGTGCGATAACATTGGCTACGTAATTATATATCCATGTTATAAATCTCAGACTGTATAATTCCTCCAACTAAACAAACAAAAGCAAGTTCAAACTCCCTACTTTGTGTAAAATGCAATTATTTGTTCGTTGTAGCAAATTCGCCTTCAAGGGTGAAACCATTTGTCACAGAAAGCTTTAGATTCCACCTGCTGACCAGGATAAAGGATCCCACGGCCGAGGGCGGTCTGGCCACGGATATTGCCGACCCTACTGTCAAGGGCAGTCCCAGTCGTTGGTCAGTGGCCCTTTGTGGTCCTTTGCTGTGTGGGAGAGGCCACAGGGGGTTGCAGAGTTACAATGAAGGGCCTTACTACAATCAGCGGTGATTTATTTGCCTCCCTCATAACGATTGACTGTGTTATGATCGAAACATAACTGCCCCAAGATCTTGATGATGTGGGATATTCCTGTTTGATGTTAACTGTCAACATTCGCAAAACCACTTTCGGTTGCAAATAAGTGAGAGGAAAACTACGAAATAAGGAAATTTCATCTCAAATACAAAAAATATAAACACTTATTTGATGTTAAATAGGTTAGTTACATGTCCACAGAGATGACATCAGCCTGTTGCTATCAAACTTCGGCCGAACCCCTGACCACATCAGATCAGTCAAGAGTTCAGCGTTTCTTCCGTAGTTTATTTTCTATAAGATAAAAATGCACTACAGTGGCACTCTTGTTGTACACTCTTTTCAGGACCAACTTAAGTAATTGAGAATCATACAACCTCTCATAATCTAGCCACCGTAGTGTGCTGTTACCATTATATTTACATATTCAATCACTTTAAAAGATACTTGTAAACTTTGTATGTTTATATGTTAATCTCGTAACCACTTGATGCGGTGGTTAGGTCATGATATGTTTTTATAATTCCTCTATATTGTAGTTTTGTTCAGGGAACAAATATATAACACATCGGAGGGTGCTATAGTTCATTACAGTACAACTGTAACTTATAGGAAAATGTTTTACGAAAGTTGAAAAAAACGTAAAGAACTCTTTTTCTCAACAAATAATTTTCGATTAGGGATATATTAGTAATTAAAATTTGTTTGCTACAAAAATTAAGGTAAATATAAATAAGTGAAAACAAAGCGTTCTGTATTAAATAGAATATGAAACATAACAATAATAGTGTGAGCAATGTAGAATGGTAGTTTAAAACGAATAAGCAGTGGAAAACAGTTTTGTTTTTAATCAGTAAATAATAAATCGCGGTATTGAAGCTAATATATTTTGCCCAGTCACTAAATTGCATGCATTGTAATTTAAAACTTCAAATAAATTACGATAACAAATAATATAATATCAATATTGAGTTTGATTAAGGTTTTTGATGTTTTGCTTCGAAACATTATGAATTTAAATTTAAATTCAGTTGTTGTCACTCCACTTTTTGGTGAATCGCTTTGAATGTGCGATGCAGTATAATCAAAATAAGTGATTCTTTGTATAAAACTAAGTGCATTCTTTGTTATAGGCATCCGCTGTAGAAGTGAATATCCTTGTCTACTTCCCTCCACCCCCCTTTCTCAACAGTACGCTGCCCTCCTGCTGACAATTTTATTATTATTTCTCCACATAACAGTATAGCGAATATAGCTTGGAAGAATATAATACTACAGATATATTAAACAAATAAATAGTTCACCAGAAACGATCATGTTTATTATGTGTTTATGTTCTATCCCTATGTTTAAGGAGTCAGAGTTCAAAGGAATTGTATTTATATATTATATTAAAATGCATTATAATGTAATAATATAATTAATTTTAAAATGAACAAATTAGACCTCTTAATCAAGATTTGATATAATCCTTTTCTGAGTGGAGTATTACTGAGCGTAATGATAAACTAGTTAAATATGTGTAATAGTTATAAACGATTGTGTACGAACTACCAATAAGCCATGATTGCATGAACTAATTTTAAATTAAAACATATACCAACATATAAAATTGTTAATATTTTTGTGCTGATATCATCAGAACAATTGTATATTTCTTTTAGAAGGGACATAGAAGATTGTGAAATGCATTTAGTATAATTATTTAGTTCAGTAATAATTCTAGTTTTAACAATATCAGCGTAATTTATACACACTTTGTTTATCATAATCCTTGTGTTTTTATATAAATATATTGTACCCAGTTGTATCAATAAGTAATCAAGTGATCTCTTATAATGGAAAGTGGCCTGTAAGGAACTAAGGAGCCAAGAAGCTAATGGATAGGAAATGATGTTTCAGCGTCGGATGTTGACTCGGAGTTTCAATTACTGCAGCTTCTGGTTTCGTCCAAGCTGAACACAGGACAGATCTCATCTCCAAGTGAGGTCCAGTGCTCGTGTACACGCAAGTTTGGCCTGTAAGGAACTAAGGAGCCAAGAAGCTAATGGATAGGAAATGATGTTTCAGCGTCGGATGTTGACTCGGAGTTTCAATTACTGCAGCTTCTGGTTTCGTCCAAGCTGAACACAGGACAGATCTCATCTCCAAGTGAGGTCCAGTGCTCGTGTACACGCAAGTTTGGCCTGTAAGGAACTAAGGAGCCAAGAAGCTAATGGATAGGAAATGATGTTTCAGCGTCGGATGTTGACTCGGAGTTTCAATTACTGCAGCTTCTGGTTTCGTCCAAGCTGAACACAGGACAGATCTCATCTCCAAGTGAGGTCCAGTGCTCGTGTACACGCAAGTTTGGCCTGTAAGGAACTAAGGAGCCAAGAAGCTAATGGATATGAAATGATGTTTCAGCGTCGGATGTTGACTCGGAGTTTCAATTACTGCAGCTTCTGGTTTCGTCCAAGCTGAACACAGGACAGATCTCATCTCCAAGTGAGGTCCAGTGCTCGTGTACACGCAAGTTTGGCCTGTAAGGAACTAAGGAGCCAAGAAGCTAATGGATAGGAAATGATGTTTCAGCGTCGGATGTTGACTCGGAGTTTCAATTACTGCAGCTTCTGGTTTCGTCCAAGCTGAACACAGGACAGATCTCATCTCAAAGTGAGGTCCAGTGCTCGTGTACACGCAAGTTTGGCCTGTAAGGAACTAAGGAGCCAAGAAGCTAATGGATAGGAAATGATGTTTCAGCGTCGGATGTTGACTCGGAGTTTCAATTACTGCAGCTTCTGGTTTCGTCCAAGCTGAACACAGGACAGATCTCATCTCCAAGTGAGGTCCAGTGCTCGTGTACACGCAAGTTTGGCCTGTAAGGAACTAAGGAGCCAAGAAGCTAATGGATAGGAAATGATGTTTCAGCGTCGGATGTTGACTCGGAGTTTCAATTACTGCAGCTTCTGGTTTCGTCCAAGCTGAACACAGGACAGATCTCATCTCCAAGTGAGGTCCAGTGCTCGTGTACACGCAAGTTTGATAAACACGTTTTGAAAATTCAAAGCTTTTTTTCAAAAGTTTACTTTACTACTAATAGTTTTATGTGGTACAGAAAAAATTAGAATGAAAACCTACGGATTTCCCATTATTTAAAAAATTATAGTTTGAAGGTTATGTTGTTTTCACTCTAACTTGTTAAGTCAGCATAGTGATTTCATAAATGATTGCTAACGTAACATCGTTCTTTATAATTTTATCCTAATTCACAGCTTCAATTTCCATTGGATTTCGTTTGTAGTAATGTAATCATCAAAACAGAACTAAACTATAATTAATCAATATATTACTCTAAACGAAAAACTGCTATTTACGTTCGTGTTCTTCCCAGTTCAAAATAATGTATCAGCATTAGTGCAATTTTACCCAATTTGCTATATTTACATACTTGGTTCATACGAATAAATAAAATTTCCGTATTGAGTAACATTCAGTTAAATTTTAAAACAGATACAAAGTACTTTTATACATTAAGGACATACATTGTATAGTTAGTAAACTTGAAGGCAAGAACAGTACTGGCATGTTGGCTAGCAGTAATCAGCTGTTATTTTGATAGCTTTATTTTTTGGGCTGTTGCGAACGAAAACGTAAACCACAATTTGTTGTGCGAATTCCAGTTAAGGGGATTCTGAATCTAATTGTATATTCTAAATGTTTAAATTAATTTATAGTCATAAAAAACATAAAAAATCATAAAAAGTTATAAATGACGCAATCACTTATTTTTTATTATATTTTATTCCTGTTATAAAGACCTTTATCTATGATATTTATCAATTGGTGATCAATTAAATTACGCTTGCAAAATGTATTAATATTTTATAACAATATGCCATACATAAAAAAACACTACACACATAAACATATTTCATCAGTTTTCATTTATTCCTCGAATCTTGATTAGTCCTAATGGATAACGGTATGCAATCAATAGAATGAGATCAAATTAAACCCTCAGCTATTGAATTTTATTTTTCCCAATAATAATGCTTTAAAAGTGTAATATTATATTGCAAACTTGAATAACCTGCGGTGCTTCTGCCGCTGATCTGTTGCAATATATAATGTAATAAAACTTCTACAGATGTTTTAGTTTATAAAAATACACTTTTCAATTAATGATGACTGTAAACAAGCCTAATTTGACCTTGAAATATCTAAAAAATCTATTTAGGGAAGCATGTAATTACCTCTCTCTACGTACAAAGGATTTAAAATAGATTAACATGTGAATAACACGTTAAAAATAAATACTGATGTGGTTGAAACCTAATTTATCATACCTAAAATGTTTCTTAGGATTTGATTTGTTTATTTTTAAAGTTTGGTATTTTTTCTAAGTTGTGCATTTTTCTGTTACCTCCTATATTCAAATAACAAAATAAGATTGGCATTAATATTACTAAAGACAACTTGAAAACTAGTTTACTACAAAGGCTACACTTCAAAGTCACTTAAGTGTACTATTATTTGGCGTGTTCCTTAAACCTCATATTCTAAAAGGGAAAATAACATCAAAACAAAACAGATTAATATTATTAACAAACAAATATATACAATATATAAACAAAGAGTCAACAAACTAGCACATATGTTCAACAAAGAATAAAAGTGGTAAAATTTATCATGGTATGGTATACATATTTTAAAACACATGAACACATTATGATAAAGCGCGATTTTACTCCTAATATATCATTGATGTTCGAAAGAATTTACGCCTCTCAATATGGTAAGAATAATCACTTCATTCACCAAGCATTTTTCATAATATTGTGAGGCAAAACGAAAGAACCCTGAACTCATCCATTAAATAACTGATTGAAACAAGTTTTGCCACTTAGTTGTACACTAAGGCAAGTTTGAACATTCCTGAAAAAATATACTCTTTTCATTATTTCACAAGTACTGTATAAAAATAATGTCTGTAAGTATTTAACAATGTATTATTTTGGTATGTTTAGCTAGCCTTCTATTTTAATCGACGATTTATTTAATTTTATTGTAAAATAAATGGAAAAGTTGGTTAGTTAGGGAAATTTATTGTAAACGCCTACTTATATCCTGTACTAAAATATTAGCTAATAATAAAATAATTTATTACTTGTTTCAGATTTTACCATTCTCAACACCTTAAACACTAGGTGTTGTGATTGCTTTTGATAGTTTGCAGTACCAAACTAACAACAATGGGAAATGGTTGGGAGACAACCGTTTCCCAACAATCAACTTCCCAACAAATAGACAACAGTCAGACCAACAGTCACAACACGTATACCATCGTATACGTATCTTATACGTATATATATAATAAACTACTTCTTATGCACAGTAAAAAGGATGAGTTTAAAATCTGAAATTAACTAACCAAAAATAAATGTTCTAGGTAGGATTTGAATCGCAAAAGGATTTTGTCCCGACCAGCACTCTTATAAAAATGACCCTTGCCTCTCTATGCACCCATCTGGGTGCTTACGGCTTTTTTGATTCACGAGAGTTGATGGATATAGTAATTACCAGAGAGTTGGTCCTTCAAGGACTCTACAAATCCATCGATTTCCTAAGGAACGTATTTAGGGAATTTTAAATTTATTTATTTGTAAATATAAACCTTGATTGTGTATTAAAAATACATCTTTATAGTGAAAATATGTTAAACAATGTTATGAAACTGTCATTAGCAAGAAACACAGGTCATAAACTATATTTAGACAACAAGAACCAGCATTGGTCCAACGATAGTTTTTTGGTTGGCCGAACCTTATGTAAACTGTGGGGCAACGGTTGGCTTGTTGTGGAAACTAACCCTACCATTATCCAACAGCCTTACTGTTGCCTAAGTTGACCCAACGGTGTTTGGTACATGGATGTGATCAATAAAGACTTTTAGGTGTAACTTAAATTTAAAATGTATGATACAAGCTAAAATAAACGACGGTTGAAAATATATATAAATAATAAAATGGGTTTTCAGAATACAAATATTTTACATTGGAAATTTATAAATTTTCATGTTGGAATAAAAAATATAGCTTTTCATAAGTAAAGAGCAACAAATCCAATCACTAGAAATAAACTCAAATGGACATATTGGAGTTCGGAGTGTACATAACTCTTATCGGATGGAATGTCGGGGTGCAGCAAAGTGACGTAATTGCTGATGTGATGCTGGACGATCCGACAACCCAATCAGAGTAATGCTGAACTTAAACTAGGCTGCTGATAAATATGTATCTTCATTAATGTTTACATCAAAATGTTTCTTCCTGGAATAATTTTATTTTTGTTGTAATAAAATAGTATTATTAATATCACGTATACTGCTATGGACATACTGCTAAACGTGTATTGTTTTCACAAGCAATAAATACAAAATCAACCCTAGTACCTGTGTTCTGACGACTTAATTTTTGGTTTAAAAAAACTGGTTAAAAAACCCATAATATACACTTGGTTTGGAAATTTGTCATTTAAATCGAAATTTATTTTACAATTACTTGATGTATAACTATTTCATAAAACTTGTCAATCTTAAGAATTAAGTGTTTAATTTTATGAACATTATTGTGTACGTTCTGTTTTAAATAACTTTTTCAAATTTCAAAAACATCTTGAACTGAATATGCTCGATTAAAAATAAGAACTAAATATTTGGAATAAATTGTTAATCGAGATTTAATTTATTTAACAGTGTTAACAAGTATTTTTTGTAGTAAATTTATCAAGATACTGCCCAACACTTTCATTGGAAAAAAACTTGTTTCCAATTAATTTATTAACACGACAATAAAGTTGGTTTAGTTAGAATATTATTTACGTCTTATAAAAAAAGGTCTACAAATAAATGTAAGCGGTATTGAAACAAAATCAAACAAATTCTAATCTATGGTTTACCGAATGAATATCACTTGGTATATTGGGAATCATTTAACTTCTCTTCCCTAAAAACAAATGGAAAGATTTTTCATCGAAAACGTAATCTCGACTTTCTACCTAAAATTGTCCTATCACATGATAGAGTAAAACATAATTCGACGAACGTCAGTTCGATGACTTTATCCAGGAGAAGTAACAAGTTCACATCTTCTGTAAGTGGCAAAGCCTGTCTCAATCAACGCCCTGATAGATTAACTTTACGCTTGTTTCTTTAACATTGCAATATTGCATTGCCATATTTAACTTCTGAGTTATATATGGTAGTAGCTATTTAAAATAACAATAATATAAATTATCTTGTAGCTTCATGTTGTGTTTGTGTTTATTTACAGAATGTTATTTTTCAATTTATATTTGAAATCTTGTAAACGTGTAACCATGAAGAGTATAGATCGTGTTATAGTATAATTATTATTAATTTGCAGCTGTCTTGTAAAAACAAAACAAAAATTTAAAAATGAAAGCGTTTAAAGGTTGCATATAAATATAAACCCTTAAACATAAATCAATTTATTAGGGATAAATCAATTATTTTCCGACCAATTTGATAAACAAATAGGTGAAACCCTAAGAAGAAATACAATAATAAAATCTTGATAAGTCATGTACATCAGTCATGTTTCATCTTATGCAGTATTGAAAGATCCTGTGATACATTCACTAAAGTAACATATCTATATTTAACTTATAAATGATACAACTGCCAATATTCTTTAAATATTTAATCATATACTAATGATGTAAGCGAACAGAATTCTTAAATGCTAGGTATATACAAAATTAAATCATTACTCAAAATTTAAATCCCTTTAATGTCTTGAAAAAAATCAATAGTTTTGTTAAAGTTCTGTTTTAAAAGTCTTTAGCCTTGGTATTTACTTTTCCTTTAAGTTGTTAATAGAATATATTTATTAAGACCTTCGCTACTTCCTCGCTTTGATTACGAACTTAGAAGGGTTCTGAAATATTTGTCGTTTGACTGAACGGCAGAAGGTCTTTATTTGCCACATAGAAGCCCTGATTGGTCATGTTGAACATCGTCAGCTGTCCAGAGACCGGGTCCCGGGCATTTCTAGTGTCAGGTCTCCAGCCGCCACTTGGAAACTGTTTGCCTCTGATTGCCAAAACCACAGCTTAAGACTGTTTATTTACTGTAAATGTTTTTGAGATTGCTTTCTTGTTATACTGAAATTTTATTTTATTATCTTCTGAAAATGCAACTGTTCTGTATGTATACTCACATGAAAAATAATATTATGTTAATTAAAGTATGTCCAAGTCCATAACTTGGTATTATTAATTTGTTTACATATTAAACTGTGAACTTTAAGGGGATTTTCCGTTTTGTTCCCTTTTGAGTGGTATAACTACCAAAACTCTTACACCAAGAATAAAAGTAATACATCATCTATTATTAGACAGTTGTAGATAAAAAAAACTACCTTCATAGGTTGTGATTTGCAACAGTGCACAATATTGTTCATGGTTTTTGTTTTATCCAGGGTCTGATAGCATAGGCAGCCATACCATTTAAAATAACTTTAAACGGTCTAAAAAAACTACCATCAACGTTTTTTACTGTCTTTGAGCAATTTGTTATTTAAAATCTTTAAATTACCGCAATTTTAAATCGGATAAAACCTATGTATACGTCTAGAATAAGTTAAAAGCCACATAAATTTTAAACTCGATCGGCCTGACCATTCCCATATTTCCAGATTTAAAGAGGTCTAGAGATTTAGTAAAAAAAAAACTAAAATAAAAGATTAATAAAAAAGTGGCTACCTAGGAATTGGAGCGTTTTATTAGGATCTACAATTACAGGAGCTTTTTACACTAAATGATGTAACAAATAACAAGGTAAAATATCAGTTCTATTTTCCAATTCTACTCCCAAAATCATGAAAACCCCGTATTTCTTTTTAATAAAAAGGTCTCTTCAATAACTTTAGTGAACGCATGAACGCAATGACATCGTTATAACAACAAAGAGAAGCATCTATAAAACCTTCTTAATCTGAATTTTATCGAAAAAATGTTTTCAAAATCTCACTACAATCCTTGTACCGTTTTCAGACGTTAACGTAATAATGATGTACGTGTTGGAATCAGAAAATATATATATTTATTAAAAGATGAATTTGTAATATTTATGAATTAGTGCCCTTATGTTGAGTTTATATTAGTGTTCAATTTTGAATTAATGCAAATTTATGCTGTTTAATTCATATATAATAATATGATTTTTTCAATAATGTAAATTATAAAATAAACTACAAAAGTAAAAAGGTGCATGCGGTACCACGTAAGTAGACTCTTGAATAACCTTAAGAACACGGCAATTTCTGTTATTGCTGACTCAGTAATCACCGACATAAAACAGTCCATGGCTCCACCTTATCTGCACTGCATGTGTTTGAGAGTAATTTCAGTTTATTTCCAGCATGTTCATTAAACACCGGTAAAACTTCGACTAAGGTGATTGATCGAGTATCTGATAAGAAATTGTATTTCTTTCCTTTAGCTTTGTACTTTGGGTTTTACCCGAACTTTCATCATACATGATCTAATAAAGAATGCAATTTATTAAAATGTTATCTCTGTAAAAGGGCCAGATTAATCTGTTTTATTCATTTCATCTCCAGGTTCATCGTCCTTTTGACTGACTACTCACTGTCACATACTTCAAAGGTTCGATGGTCAGTAGTTCTCACTCAGGGTTTAGAATCTTTGTTCAAGTGCCACCTCCGCCACATTTTCTGTTAAAAATACAATACCCCGTCGCAGCAAACCTACGTACTCACCGAATTTTCAATGCATATATATATATATATATATATATATATTAATAAGAAATAAAGGAATAAACCTTGAGTACCCTTTTTTCATTTTTATTTTACACGACACGTGTTTCGACTTTCAAGTCATCTTCACAGTGTAAGTACATTAACCTAATATATAAATAAACAAAGACAATCAGATGTAATTAAAATAGTGTAACTATCATATGCTATATCTTTTCTTAGTTTACAATCGTTGGTGAAGTTGTTTCTTTGATCGCCTAATTTCATTAATTTTGTCAAATAGTGGGTTTCGTGTATATGTTTGTACTGCGTTGAGTAAATTTACTTTGTCATATTGGAAATAATTTCCAATATTAATTAATTAATCCAATCCAAATTATTTATATACATGTGGAGTTCTTCTTTGGTTCATTTTTTGTCCTTTCTTTTCGTATTCCAATATTGCAGGTATTCATTAATATTTTTATAGTTGTGATCTGTTTTCAAAATGTGTTCTGCAAATGATGATTTTTGTGATGTCATGTTGTTGTGTACGGCCTGTATGTATTCATTGAATCTGGATGTGAAACTTCTCCCTGTTTGGCCGATATAATAACTGTTACAGTCACTACACGTTAATTTATAAATATCTGATTTTTCAAATTCATTATTTTGAAGATTTCTTTTGTTGGTTAATTTGTTGATCAAATGGAATGAGTTATATCTTGTTTTGTAACTTAATTTATATTTTGAGGGATCAAATGTTTTCCTGAAAAGATATAGCATATGATAGTTACACTATTTTAATGACATCTGATTGTCTTTGTTTATTTATATATTAGGTTAATGTACTTACACTGTGAAGATGACTTGAAAGTCGAAACACGTGTCGTGTAAAATAAAAATGAAAAAAGGGTACTCAAGGTTTATTCCTTTATTTCTTATTAATATTATATTAGTAGCCCTAATTTGTGAATCAAACATATGTATATATATATATATATATATATATATATATAATTATGTATATGTCTTAACAACACATTAAACCACTTGCCAGGATTCATGAGAAATATATTCATAAATAAGTGGTGATTAAAATATTAATTATTCTCCATAAGAATAACATTGGGGATGAGTACGCAGGTTTGCTGCAACAAGGAACACAAAATAATGGGTTTTTATGTAAATATCAATAGAATTCTTCTAAGTGAAGTCACATACCAAGTTATATATATATATATATATATATATATATATATATATATATATATATATATATATATATATATATATATATATATACATTATATACATATATATATAAATTCATAAATAAGCGATATATAACATTTTAATTATTCTTCATAAGAATAACATGGGGACCGAGTACCTAGGTTTGCTGCTACAGGAACTGTACGCAAAAAAAATGTTTTTTTGTGCAAACAACAACAAACCACAACCAAATGAAGCCATTTACCAAGTTTCATCGGTTTATGTTAAAAAATAAGCGAGATATAAAATTTGTTTTTTTCTCCATAAGAATAACATTAGACAACGTACTGTGTTTAGCACTTTCAATATCTCCGTAACCAATTGACGTACAGTAATAATAAAAATACCAAATTGTTTGTTTTTTAAGCTGAATCCAATTGTATAAATTAAAATTTGATTTAAATAAAAATTACTTGTGAAAACCCCAAAAACCCCATTTTTGGGGTACAAAACCCCCCAAAAACCCCCCTTTGGATGATGTGATTTGTCCGGTTTTCGAACCCGTTCAAATAAATGGTACTTTACACGTTTTTAACAAATTTTATTAAGATCGGACCTTTTTTACGAGAGTTATCGTGCTTACGGACAGAGACACACACACACACACACACACACACACACACACACACACACACACACACACATATATATAATATATATATATATATTATATATATATTATATTATATATATATATTATATATTATATTGCTTGACTTGTATATTAGGGCTACTAATATTATTATTTTTAAAAACATTATTAACGAGTACCCTTTGTTTGAAACATTTTTATTTTGTTAATTTTATTAATTCCCCAACATATAAGCTATCAAAATATCTAAATAACAAAATAAATAATAGCATTAAGTGGGAAATTGAATATAATATCAAGAACACATACGATTTGGTGAGTAAAATAAAAAATATAGACATCCCACCAAATGCATTGCTTATATCTTTTGACGTGAATAACATGTACTCAAACATCCCCAACAATGAAACATTAACAATACTAAGAAGAGATTTAACCAATAGTAATATTATCACAACAAATGAAACAGAAGACGTTATGAAATTAACAGAAATAACATTAAAACAGAGCTATTTTAGTTACAATAATTCTTTCTATTTACAAGAAGACGGTTTACCTATGGGTTCTCCATTGTCAGGACTCCTTGCTGATATTTTTATGCACAACATGGAAATATCAAAAATCATGAATGTTTCAAACCCTCTTCGTGACAAAATAATATATTGGTATAGATACGTGGATGATGTTATATGTCTATTTGATGGCACTAAAGAAGAAGCAACAACCTTATTAACATATATCAACTCAATACATAAGTCCATACAATTTACAGAACAAATAGAAGAAGATACCATAAACTTCTTGGACATTAAGATATCAAAAAATAAGAACAAACATTCTTTCGATATATATAGAAAACCAACCACTACTGACATAATAATCCCATCGAACTCTAACCATCCCTGGCACCAAAAAATGGCTGTATTCCATTCTTTGGTACATAGACTAGTAAACCTACCACTAAATAGCTCAAATTTCAAAAAAGAAAAAGAAAAAATACAGTATTTAGCTATAAAAAATGGGTATAAGAAAAAGACAATCGAAAGAATGATAAATCGGAAGATAAGAAAACAAAAGAGAAACAATATGACTACAACGAATGATGACAACAAATATATGTGCGTTCCATTTAATTCAAACATGGAAAAAGCGATACGACGTACTTTCAAAAACTCAAACTTGAAAATAAGTTATAAAACAAAAAATAATGCATTCAACCTTATCAACTCTAAAGTAACAAAAAATGAAAATATTCAAGAAGATCAATACAGTAAGTCTGGCATATATAGAATTACATGTAGTGAATGTGATAGCTATTACATTGGCCAAACAAGACGAAACTTTAGAGTTCGATTTAAAGAACATTTACAAGCCCTAAAGTCAAGAAATAACACAACTATGAGATCCAATTATGCAGAACACATAATTAATACAGGGCATAAATATAAAAACATAGAAGAAAACTTATCAGTTTTAGAGTACGAAAAACAGCAAGAACAACTTAACGTCAAAGAAGAGATGCATATATATTTAAATAATAAGAAAGATCCACTAAATATTTTAAATACCATGCAAGTCAGTCAACAACACCCTATCTTTGAAAAAATTGATGAAATTAGAACTCAGAGAAAGTAAATTTATATTGTATATACAAATTAATATTTTATTTTACTTTTACCTTTATATTTATATACACAATTTTAGAATTAGTGATCATATATTATTTATTTTTAACATATGTTTGTAATTAATATAAAAGAAAATTTGTTGAGGTTATGTGACTCTGAAGATGGCCATTATGGTTGAAACTAGTCAGTCAAAATAAACATGTTTCAAAAAAAGGGTACTCGTTAATAATGTTTTAAAAAATAATATATATTATATATATAATATTTTTAAAAGAAAATTACCAGAGTACCCTTCAAAATTCATTTTTTATTCACTGACACGTGTTTTGAGGTTTACCTAATGATCACAGTGCAGTATATATATACGTATATACAAATTTGAACGATTGGTGTTTTTGGCACCTGGGGAGCTCAAAACGAAAAGTTATAATGGTATCGGGCTCAAGTCTTACCATGAGACCTACGGTAATATCCTCTTCCCTATAGGGAAAATTCGCTAAAAATAGTTAAACATTTTCTAAAATAAATGTTCAAGAAGAATATTTTACAAAGGAATCGATGGTCATGTTACTCAATTAGTCGTAACAAATAACATTAGCCTATTTAAACGTTAATGCTTAATGAATCACAACATTTCAAATTGAACACACTAAAATATGTGTATATTTATGTATTTTCCATGGGCCAGAGGAAGAGTCAGTTAAGAGCGAAACCTTGTTTTACCCGCCCAGTCCACGAGAATTCTCATCGGAAAGTGAGCTGAACACTCTAGCATAGGGACAGACTGAACATAAAATACGTTTTTAAACTAAACCAGTTTGCACGCTGCACGCTGACGTGAGGGAAGTGAATTTCCACATACAAAACTTTTAAAACTCAAAACCGGTGTAAAAACATACATTTCTTCAAATTTTATTGAAATCTGAAAACATTGAATTCTTGGCTGTTCTGATGTTCCTGGTTTCATTTACATGCAATACTAGGAATACAATTTTGCGCATTATAAGGTTAGAAGGTCCAGTCAGGCTTGAAAGTAGGCGCGAGGTTGCTGGGGATGATACAAATACACCAACAAATTAATAACATGCTTTTCTAATGTAAAACCTCATAAGACAACGTAGTGTGTTTAGCCAATATAAATTTTTCAATTCTTAAACTTAAGTAAGCCATTTTTATAACTACTAATCATAACACTTTTGGCAGTTTCATTCTTACTTATGTTTTTTATTTTTATTTATTTTTCCCTAAACGTTTCGATGCCACTTTGGACATCTTCATCGGTAGGAAGGTTATATAAACAAAACAAAAATTAAAAATAAACAGTGAATCATATGATAGCTTACTACTACATCTAATTTAAGTACATTAGTCAAACATTTAAATATATAAATATGGCGATCCATGGGGTGTTTTTTAATTTATTTCCTTTTTGAAAATTGGAAGCCAAGACTTAGAGAGCTTATTTCCATCTTCCCTATTCATATTTTCCTTGTGTTGAATTATTTCTATGGATTCTCTAATTTTTCTTTTAAAATAATCTTCTTCTTTATGCAATAATTTTACATTGTCAAACTCCATGCTGTGTCCGGTTTCATGTGTGTGTTCTGCTATCGCTGAGGTATTTATTCTGCCCTTTTTATCGTCTCTGATATGCTCACTTACTCTAACATTTACTGTTCTCCCAGTTTCTCCAATATATACCTTTTTGCAACTACACGGTATTCTGTAGACACCTTTGTTTTTCAACACTGGTGTTTGATCTTTTATTCTGGGGAGTAAATCTCTTAATTTAGAACATACCGAAAATGTTGTCTTTATTTTATGCTTGGCTAGAACGTTTGACACTTTGTCTGTTGTACCTTTAATGTAAGGCAGGATCGCACGTTTGCAGTTCTCTTGGTTGGCTTCATTTTGTTTTTCCGGATTTAGGTTATGTTGTCTTATAACATCTTCTATCATTCCATTTTTGTGATCATTTGCAATTAATACTTGTTTTGTGTTAATTTCTCTGCTTAAGAATTCAGAGTTGCTTATCACCTTAGCACGATCTACCAAACAGTTGATTAACCCTCTTTTTTGAGCCGGATGACGATGTGATTTCCCATTTAGATATTTGTTATTATGCGTTTCTTTTCTGAATACTTTGTGTTTCAATGATTTTCCATCTTTGATAATCATTACATCTAGAAATGGAAGTGTTCCCTCCTTTTCCTTTTCCATTGTGAATTTAATTTTAGTATGAACTGAATTCATATGTTCTAGAAATTTTCCAATTGTGTTCTCTCCATGTTGCCAAACAGTGAAGAAAATATGCTAGAACTGATTGAATTATGTGTAACATCTTCTTATTTTTCATTTAAAAATAAGTTTTATGGGCAAGTTGATGGAGTTGCGATGGGAAGTCCTTTATCCCCCATAATAGAAGACATTTTTATGAATTGGTTTGAGGAAAAAGCTCTCCAGACTTCAAGATTAAAACCAAAATGTTACCGGAGGTATGTAGATGATACGTTCATTATTTGGCAACATGATGAAGATGTTATAAGACAGCATAACCTGAAACAGGAAAAACAAAATGAAGCCAACCAAGAGAACTGCAAACGTGCGATCCTGCCTTACATTAAAGGTACAACAGACAAAGTGTCAAAAGTTCTAGCCAAGCATAAAATAAAGACAACATTTTCGGTATGTTCTAAATTAAGAGATTTACTCCCCAAAATAAAATATCAAACACCAGTATTGGAAAACAAAGGTGTCTACAGAATACCGTGCAGTTGCAAAAAGGTATATATTGGAGAAACTGGGAGAACAGTAAATGTTAGAGCAAGTGAGCATATCAGAGACGATAAAAAGGGCAGAATAAATACCTCAGCAATAGCGGAACACACACATGAAACCGGACACAGCATGGAGTTTGACAATGTACAATTATTGCATAAAGAAGAAGATTATTTTAAAAGAAAAATTAGAGAATCCATAGAAATAATTAAACACAAGGAAAATATAAATAGGGAAGATGGAAATAAGCTCTCTAATCTTGGCTTCCAATTTTCAAAAAGGAAATAAATTAAAAATACACCCCATGGTTCACCATATTTATATATTTAAATGTTTGACTAATGTACTTAAATTAGATGTAGTAGTAAGCTATCATATGATTCACTGTTTGTTTTTAATTTTTGTTTTGTTTATATAACCTTCCTACCGATGAAGATGTCCAAAGTGGCATCGAAACGTTTAGGGAAAAATAAATAAAAATAAAAAACAAAAGTAAGAATGAAACTGCCAAAATTGTTATGATTAGTAATATACATTTCCTTTAATAACTCGGTAAGTATTTATGCTAGAATGACAAGGGAGGGCTTAAAACTTTCGCTTCACTATTTCCCATATTAATACATGCATTAATTTTACGTCCGGGGCTTTTCCGACCCTTTTTGGGCCCAAAACCCAAAATTTGAAAGAATAATCCCCAAAAAAAGGGGTTTAGAGTTTTCCGATTGTTTTGCTCAACGAACTTGTCCAACTGATTATATAAAAGAACGTCACTACCAAATTTGATGGAAATTGGGCAAAAAATGTTACCGCTAGATTGTACTCCTATATATATATATATATATACACACACACACACACATATATATATATATATAATTTACATCGAACCCCCAAAACGTGTTCAAGGGGTCACGTTAGAAACTTCTATGGTGGTCCCGGCTTAAGTTTCAACGTGAGGGTCATGCTAATAGTTCACTTTCCATAGGATATTCCCTAATAATACTGAATGTAGGCTACGGTAAACGATTAATTTAATAATTCATAATATAATAAATATAATTATATTTCAACATTTATACCAGTCATTTAGCAATCCATCGAACCAATATTACCATCCATCGAACTAATTTAGCAAATTTATCTGCTACCTTTTTCATGGTATCATACACATTACTACAATACAATTTACAATTGTAGGCCAAAACATTGTATATTTGTATTAATTTTGTTAATTTATTAAGTGCAACTGACTTTAAAATTGTAATCGTCTGAAAATAAATTCTGATATAATTGATCAAAAGTAGTTTATGTCACGCACAATGAAACTAATTGATAATTGTAGTGGCACAGTTTGAATGAAACATGTCCTAGTTATGTACTAGGGATTTATAAGGTACGGTAGACTCTCAGAAATCCGGATCGCACTTATCCGGACTCATGGTTATTACGTTGGGTGTTACGTTGATGAGAATATTCATACTTGATCATTTTACTAGTGGTTAAAATACATTAAGACGATGTGAGATTAGTTTGCCTTGACGAAATTAATTGCTTTAATTTTTTAAGTCTTTAATAACCATTTACAACATTTCAGTATCGATTGTGTCAATAGACAGAATAATCCCAATGTGCTTTCATTCAGTCTGTGGTTCTCCTTTCAGTAAGCACGTTTTGAAACTTCTTTCAACAATAAATATATATCCAAGACAAAAATGTGTTTCAATTATTAATTGTATTGTGTACTAATTGATTTGCATTTTCAAAGTTTAGTAATAACAAACAGGATTATCCAAACAAGCATAAAAAGTAGTACAGGAACAAATTATGATAAACCATACAATTGACCATAATAATGGGAAACGTTTGAAATTAACACATGTGTTATAAGTTCTCCAGTTTATATATATATATATATATATATATATATATATATACATACGGTTACAACGGTTAATTCAAACGCAGATTAGGAAATATTCGTTAAAATTGAGTATTAGCCATTAAACTCTTCATAAACCCTGACTGAACTGATCTTAATATCATTAAATGAGCTGATAATAAAATAATAACAAAATAGGTGACCATCATTGATGTCAAAACGAAAAACAAAAACAAGCGAGAGTAAACGTCAATACATGCTTGAATAATGCTAAAGAATCAAGCCATATCAAACGGAATGCAGAACCAGATAAGAAATCCGATCTTTGACAAATTAATAACTGTAAGGAATGTCAATACATGCTTGAATAATGCTAAAGAATCAAGCCATATCTCACGTAATGCAGATTCAGATAAGAAATCCGATATTTGACAAATTAATAACTGTAAGGAATGTCAATACATGCTTGAATAATGCAAAAGAATCAAGCCATATCGAACGGAATGCAGAACCAGATAAGTAATCCGATCTTTGACAAATTAATAACTGTAAGGAATGTCAATGCATGCTTGAATAATGCTAAAGAATCAAGCCATATCGAACGGATTGCAGATTCAGATAAGAAATCCGATATTTGACGAATTAATAACTGTAAGGAATGTCAATACATGCTTGAATAATGCAAAAGAATCAAGCCATATCGAACGGAATGCAGATTCAGATAAGAAATCCGATCTTTGACAAATTAATAACTGTAAAGAATAATAACTACGTCAGTGAGGTTGATCACATGAACTTTTAGTATTTCATATAATATTTGTTGATATTGTTATATTGGTTTTGTGATTTGTTTTATACAGCACGCTATCTACACAACTAGCTAAAAAAATTAGGAAAATCTTATAATTGTACTTCACCGCTATATATTCAATTGGGATGATTAATAATGCCACATAAAAGATGACATACTAAGACAAATACACGTGTTCAGTTTTGGTGTAAAGGAAGACTAATTACAAGGTTAAGTGGAACATTGTCACAGGATTCTACGTCAATTAATTTAAGTGTTGCAGCTGCCGAGATGAATGCACGAGACGGAAGTGAGACACGGTTGTCACTGACTCTTGTCTTATCTTCTTTTAACGAACATTTTTTTGCATACAGATATTTCTAGTGGCTACAAACTTAATGTGTTTAAATAAATTTGGATTTTGATTTGGCTTTGTGTGTTTGTTTGGATAAATTTGTACTTTGTGTATGTGTATTTGCACATTTGTATTTAAAAATTACATATTATTTTTCATTATCCCACATTATTTGTTTCATATTATTTTTGTTTTAAATAAATGTAATTGGAGTACGTTTTGTAAATGTACAAACCCTACATTCATAAAGTCATTACCAGATTTGAACTTTAATATAAGAGAAGGTTATAATAATTAGTTTATTTTAATTATATGTGGATTTTTTATGAACGATTTAAAATTTCAAGTTCAAATTAAAGTTAGTACATTTTTGCGAATTTCGCCTACGGGTAAACAGCTATTACCGTAGGTCTCATGGTAAGACTTAAGCCCGAGACCATGATAAGTTTTTGTTTTGAGGTCCCCAGATACCAAAAACACTATTCGTTCAAATTGATATATATATGTGTGTGTGTGTGTGTGTCGAAAAAATGTCCAATTTCGATTAAATTTGGCTCAAAAGTGTTAAGTGACATTAATGACTTTAAGTTTGAAATCCAGAAAAATCGGGCCATTGGAAGAGGGGTTTATGGGGTGTTACAAGTTTTTTTTTTTAAATAAGTTTTTTTTAAATTTTTTACCCTACAATTTTTAAAACCCTCAATTTTTGTTTTGACCATTTTATAGAGCTTAAAAAACAAATAATATAGTATTTTTAATTATTAACCTAGGTTAAGTGGTTGAGGAGAAAATCCAAAAAACCTGCTCATGAAATCTCCCATGTTAATCTTATGGGAAAAAGGTTTTTTGGCTTTTCCTCAGTTCATTTTAATGTAAACTTGACATTTGCTTTTACCAATCAGTTCAGCTCTAAAAAAAATCATTTTGGTGTTTAGACTGTGATTCTACGTCTTACTGTTGCAGAGATATACAAAGTGCTAAACACAGTACGTTGTCCAATGTTATCCTTATGGAGAATAAATAAAATTTGATATCTCGGTTATTTATGAACTTGTTATGGGGCGTCACGTAGTACTAGTATACTGCTATTTGCACAAAAAATTTATTTTTTTGTTGATTATCCCCGTAGCAGCAAACTTGCATACTCAGCCCTGCTGTTATTCTTATGTAGAGTATTTAAAGTTTTATATCTCCCTTAATTAAGATGATAAATTAATAAAACTTGGTAGCTTCAACTGGTTAAGTTATTTTGATAATTGCATAAAACACAAATTTTGTGTTCCTTGTAGCAGCAAACATGCGTACTCAGCCGTAATGTTATTCTTATGGCGAATGAATAAAATCCTATAGATCACTTATTTATTCATGTTTTTTTATGAAACTTGGTAAGTGGCTTTATGTGGTGGTGAGAAACATATGCATGGATTGTAAATTCGCTGAGTACGCAGGTTTGCTGCGACGGGGGTATTTAAGCATGTATTAATTTTTCCTCTAAACAGCAAGAATTAATACAATTTTTACGGATACAGTTTTTGGGTTAGTACTTTTAAAATTCATATAGGTAACTCAAATCATATTTAAATTTAGTTTGTGCATTAGTTAACACGTTGACAATTTAAAAAAATATTAACTAATCGACTATTTGGACAAGTTTAATGTAAATTCAGCCAAAGAATATTGACATCATGGAAATAAATGTGATCATTGACATGAACTTATTAAAGGAATTAGTATTACTCAAATCGCAATAATAAAACAAGGATGTATTTCCAACCTTAAAAACCAATAAAATTGGGTTATTTAGTGTTTCATAAGGTTTATTTTAATATCGAGGTAATTAATTCCGCATATAGTGGTGTTATAATAAATACCCATCAGCTTTCAAGTTATGGAATGAAAGTTTGTAAAAATCATGTATTAGGTTTTAAAGATCACGCTGAAATAGCTAGTGGCTAGAGAGATAAAAACAGGGCAATGTTTTGTATGAGAAAACTATGCACATGCATGAACTAAATGAATTGATTTGAATTATTATTATAATAAATATTAATTAAAGTTGTGATCAGTGATCGTAAGTGTTTATCATAGCCTTGCGGATAGATATAACAATGTTCAAAAAGAGTTTATGTTTCAGTGGTTAATTGAACTATGCAAGATTAAAGTGTTCTAACATTATTGTATGGATTGAGCATCAAAGCGTGGGCTGAACATAGTTACCTATTATGTGAAAATGGAAAAGTAGTCTCTAAATTTAGTTAAAATTCACTGATGCAGTTTTGTTGTGGTTGTATTCAACGACATTATTAAGATTTTTAAGAAGATGAATAACATTTGTAGCATGTGGGTATTCACAAACAATTCCATTCCTTTTTACATGGAGTTGAGAAGAGTTTGTTCAATCATCAGAATTTTTAGTGGACGGTCGAGAGGATTTTTATTACTATGATGATTGATGAGTGATCGTTACGAGTAAGTTTTACAACCGACAATGTGACGGTCTTAACTAATAATAAATTTCCTAGTTTAACAAACTTTAACCACGCTATTTAAAAAAGTATAAACATTCCTTAATACAAATTCTTAAAACTCCTTACAGCTTCCAAACGACTGTCAACTACAAAAAAGTCATGAATACCATGAGTTGCGTCCGGGACATTTACGTCGTCCTCGGGAGAAGAGAGCCCTTGGGTGTGAAGGAGTCTGTGTGGAGGGGGGGGGGGTACCGGGGCAGTTAATTCAGTTTTTGTCTCGTCTGTTTGCCCACGTGCGGGGCTAGACAAAGAAGCTGCCTCCTCAGGAGCTCGGGAGCCACGACGGCCGCCTCTACAGAACCGCCGTCCTGCCTTCGTGGTTGAAAAGGAAAAAAGATTCTATACCCTAACTGTAATAATATCGCCAACTATCTGGTGTATCTATCAACCCCACATTGATACATTCGGCAAGAGCGGTAGTTTCTGTCGTCTATAATTTCAATAGTTTCTGACTTTCGAGAGAAGAATGGTGTTGTAATTACATTGTAAGGACATCTTAAAGTTATTTATAATGACTGTAGATGAGGAAAATTACTTTTTAATCGAATGGGAGAGGCAATATTCGAAAATAATATACTTAAGTCGTTTTATTCCCATCAGCAACCACTTGTTGACGTACTTCGACAAGTTTGGTTTCTGTAAAATATAATCCTTACACTTTTCTCTGGTTTATTTCAATCAATGTATTCCATATATTCCCATAGCCCATATATTCTTTGCATAGCTCACACGCCTAATTGAAATGATGTTTTATATTTTACACTAAAAGCACAAACAACTGTGATTGAATGTTTTTAATTTACAACTTAAACGTCGGAATAAATTAATATATTTAATAAATTGTGAGCTTTTATGCTATTTAGAGCAAGTCTATTTTTTCCAAGCAAAAAGGAAATTATTCGTAGTGATTACATCAATTTACATTTTCATTTTTGATCAAATGTGCATCAATGAGCATGAAACAGAAATCGTGATTTTTTAACCTTTTATTTCTTACTCGTTTATTATTTATGGTTAACTTTAAACCTTTTAATATACCTTCGTTATGCGGTGGTTTAAGGGTGTATCGCATTCCATACAATCCTTCTTTAATAAGTTTTGTATTCAGTTTTATCTACATAACTGATACGTGAGAGTTGCAGAATATTTAAGAAAACAATTACAAGATTGTAATCATTTCGGTTATGAAATATTATTTCTGAAACTGTTAAACCATAAGACACATGACACTGGGCTAGCTTAACTATCCACTTATCACAGTGAACTGTCCGCCACCTCTCTATGTGCTCTCCATACCCCCTGTTTTCTGTGTCCATATGTGCACTCTATCAAAGAAATAGTAAGAACCATCTTTTAAAACACTCTAGCTTAATTCGCCAAGAGATCCTTCATAAACTCACACTGGTTTACTCAAAAACTTTGCCATGTAAAAATATTGACAACGATTTTAGCGGGAAACATTCTCGCCAGATGCCGCCCGCGGTCCCTGACCTGCCGGGTTCTCGGGACTACTTCCTATTTGGTCCAGACAATGCCCCGGACGGAGGATTCTCTAAAAGGACCTCTCCGTGTCAGCACAATTTACCGCCATCCTCCGCAAACCCATCTCCGTGGCGCTCGTTATGCGCATGAACTTCGTTTGTATTAGTAGTTTTGTCAGTTTATGGTAAAGATAACTGGACATACTTGAACGCATTATGAGATGAAATACTGCGATGTCTAGTTCAACATCCTAGAAGCCTCGACGTATGATGAATGATTTATGGACTACAACATACGCAACATATGAGTTATGGTTCATTTCCCAACATTCTTATATCTGTTTGTAACAGAACGAAAGTACAATTTTATGAGCAGAGTTGTTCCTGAGTTTTAGAGCTATCCTATCCTCTAAAAATTAAACGAATATGTAATAATCGCTAAGTGTTTATAAAATAAACAGTATGCATTGAAATTCTTCTGTACTTTCAAGACCAATAAGGTCTTCACTGTACAATACAAACTAATTTAGGTAACGTAAGAGATAATACCTATACTGTAAGGTTGCTTGATTCCTAGGCAACCATGTGTAATGCTTGTGGCCGTGCAAGTAAGTGCTCAAAATAAAGCGACGTTTTTCGAGTATCCTTAAACAAGCTTGCAATATCACAGGTCAATAGTTCTGAGGCTATAAGCCTCCCCAGTGTCTAGTCTCCACACCACGAACATCATGACCTCGTGCCTGTGTGAAAAGCTGTGAACGAGTTGAGATCCTAATTTACCTGTCTTCATTACATAGCTTTAACTAACATTGCACTTTTTTCACCTAAACAATACTATGTCAATTAACATTGTCTTAAGTATTAGGGCATACTACTCAGTATAGCAATGTTTTAAATAGTAGTTTAAACTATCACTAGCCATCATACATTAATTACATATTTTTACAACATAGTCAATAGTCTCTAGTCAATATACAAACATTCTTTATTAATTTTAGCACTAACATAGTACAATAATGGCGTTATATTAACATAAAACTAACAAAAGAAACTACGTTCCACATAAAGTACAAATCATTGTCTCTCATATACAAATTCATTTAATCTTATTTAACTGTTTTATATTTCAATGCTTTTGATTTCCCGTATTTTTATATTTTTTATTTGTTTTGTGGTTTAGAAGGTTTGATAAATTAAATGTCTCTTTTTTGTTAAACTCCAAAGTGGATCATCATAATTTACAAGAGTTGGAGTGATGAATCTATGATATAAGTTAGCGTCTACGAGAGGACAGGTTACCAAGCGACAGTTGTTATTTCACGAAAATTCGCTGGTGTAAAATTGTGTAGCTATAAATTAAAGTTTTGAGTAATCAATTTTCGTTTTATAGTTTAATAAACTAAATAATTTTGAGAGGTTTTAATACAGGGTGAGTTTCTACTGACGCCCATAACTTCGCCAGGGGATTATAATGATAAAAAGGAACAAAAAAGTTCCAGTAAACGCTAGTCCGATTCCGAACCGTTTGGTCATAATTGAGAAATTTGTGTTTTCTACAAAATATTGGACTTTATCCCACTATTTACTTTATAAAAATGAAACCAGTTAACCTAGCGATTGATATTTAAAATAATTAGAAAGGGCATTAAATTTACTATAAAACCAAGGTTACATGTACAAATATCATTTCATACATCGGTTCCTAGTCAAATTGTAAAGAAAAATATGCTATAATTAATTATTTAGGCTAAGTTTAAAGACCCTTTTTTGTTACTTTAATCTGGTGCAACGCGATGTCCAACTAAATAAAAAACTTACTCATTTAATAAGCTTTAAATTGATATGCTATTTTAAACTGTTGTAGGTGGGAATGACAGAAAAACTACTATCAACCTAAATAAAAACAGGGTTTACGAGTGAGGGTATTCTTATTAATAATACAAGGCAAATGACCACAAAATTGTAATACGGTAACTCAATGTTTACTTTGCATTAACAAATTAATTACAAGCCTTCAGAATGAACAATGTTGATTGCTACATGAGTAAGTTTTCAAAATGACCACCATTTTGTCTGATGCAGATGCGGACACGTTTTCTCAGCTCTCTCACAGTAAATCAGTGAGTAGATTATTATTAGTAGGTTTGTTACCTTGCTAAAACCAAATCAGTAAACAGTGTTTTAATTTAGTTTGGTGGTAGTTTTTCTGTCATTCCCACCTACAACAGTTTAAAATAGCATATCAATTTAAAGCTTATTAAATGAGGAAGTTTTTTATCTAGTTGGACATCGCGTTGCACCAGATTAAAGTAACAAAAAAGGGTCTTTAAACTTAGCCTAAATAATTAATTATAGCATATTTTTAATTTCAACTTGGGTAGGAACCGATGTATGAAATGAAATTTTTACATGTAACCTTGGTTTTATAGCAAATTTAATGCGCCTTCTAATTATTTTAAATATCAATCGCTAGGTTAATTGATTTCATTTTTATAAAGTAAATAGTTGGACAAAGTCCAATATTTTATAGAAAAAACAAATTTCTTAATTATGACCAAACGGTTCGGAATCGGACTAGCGTTTACTGGAACTTTTTTGTTCCTTTTTATCATTAGAATCCCCTGGCGAAGTTATGGGCGTCAGTAGAAACTCACCCTGTATAAATCTTCTGTTAAAATTACTCGATTCTTTCCACCCTTTGTTAATCGCTTTGAAGCTCTACTCATGTATTAAACGTACGACGGACAGAGAAGAGTCAAAATCTGCGTGCGTAATACATTTTCCTACGCTATAACATTACACAAATCAAAAGGGTAAATGTTTTTAAATACATTTTATTAATGATTCTAAAATAAATAAATTTACGTGCTATTAAGTGTAGTTTTTATTTGGTTAGAATAAAATATAATATGTGTAATATAACTAAATTTCTAATACAAATACTTTTAATTTAACTATCGATTTAATGCATCTGATATTTTCTATTATTCAAAATTAAGCTCTTAACATAATCAATGTTTCATTCATACGCAAGTGAGAGCGAATATTGTATGCTTCAGTGTTGATTTTCGTCCATAATACTAATACAAGGGGGTGCGATAACATTGGCTACGTAATTATATATCCATGTTATAAATCTCAGACTGTATAATTCCTCCAACTAAACAAACAAAAGCAAGTTCAAACTCCCTACTTTGTGTAAAATGCAATTATTTGTTCGTTGTAGCAAATTCGCCTTCAAGGGTGAAACCATTTGTCACAGAAAGCTTTAGATTCCACCTGCTGACCAGGATAAAGGATCCCACGGCCGAGGGCGGTCTGGCCACGGATATTGCCGACCCTACTGTCAAGGGCAGTCCCAGTCGTTGGTCAGTGGCCCTTTGTGGTCCTTTGCTGTGTGGGAGAGGCCACAGGGGGTTGCAGAGTTACAATGAAGGGCCTTACTACAATCAGCGGTGATTTATTTGCCTCCCTCATAACGATTGACTGTGTTATGATCGAAACATAACTGCCCCAAGATCTTGATGATGTGGGATATTCCTGTTTGATGTTAACTGTCAACATTCGCAAAACCACTTTCGGTTGCAAATAAGTGAGAGGAAAACTACGAAATAAGGAAATTTCATCTCAAATACAAAAAATATAAACACTTATTTGATGTTACATAGGTTAGTTACATGTCCACAGAGATGACATCAGCCTGTTGCTATCAAACTTCGGCCGAACCCCTGACCACATCAGATCAGTCAAGAGTTCAGCGTTTCTTCCGTAGTTTATTTTCTATAAGATAAAAATGCACTACAGTGGCACTCTTGTTGTACACTCTTTTCAGGACCAACTTAAGTAATTGAGAATCATACAACCTCTCATAATCTAGCCACCGTAGTGTGCTGTTACCATTATATTTACATATTCAATCACTTTAAAAGATACTTGTAAACTTTGTATGTTTATATGTTAATCTCGTAACCACTTGATGCGGTGGTTAGGTCATGATATGTTTTTATAATTCCTCTATATTGTAGTTTTGTTCAGGGAACAAATATATAACACATCGGAGGGTGCTATAGTTCATTACAGTACAACTGTAACTTATAGGAAAATGTTTTACGAAAGTTGAAAAAAACGTAAAGAACTCTTTTTCTCAACAAATAATTTTCGATTAGGGATATATTAGTAATTAAAATTTGTTTGCTACAAAAATTAAGGTAAATATAAATAAGTGAAAACAAAGCGTTCTGTATTAAATAGAATATGAAACATAACAATAATAGTGTGAGCAATGTAGAATGGTAGTTTAAAACGAATAAGCAGTGGAAAACAGTTTTGTTTTTAATCAGTAAATAATAAATCGCGGTATTGAAGCTAATATATTTTGCCCAGTCACTAAATTGCATGCATTGTAATTTAAAACTTCAAATAAATTACGATAACAAATAATATAATATCAATATTGAGTTTGATTAAGGTTTTTGATGTTTTGCTTCGAAACATTATGAATTTAAATTTAAATTCAGTTGTTGTCACTCCACTTTTTGGTGAATCGCTTTGAATGTGCGATGCAGTATAATCAAAATAAGTGATTCTTTGTATAAAACTAAGTGCATTCTTTGTTATAGGCATCCGCTGTAGAAGTGAATATCCTTGTCTACTTCCCTCCACCCCCCTTTCTCAACAGTACGCTGCCCTCCTGCTGACAATTTTATTATTATTTCTCCACATAACAGTATAGCGAATATAGCTTGGAAGAATATAATACTACAGATATATTAAACAAATAAATAGTTCACCAGAAACGATCATGTTTATTATGTGTTTATGTTCTATCCCTATGTTTAAGGAGTCAGAGTTCAAAGGAATTGTATTTATATATTATATTAAAATGCATTATAATGTAATAATATAATTAATTTTAAAATGAACAAATTAGACCTCTTAATCAAGATTTGATATAATCCTTTTCTGAGTGGAGTATTACTGAGCGTAATGATAAACTAGTTAAATATGTGTAATAGTTATAAACGATTGTGTACGAACTACCAATAAGCCATGATTGCATGAACTAATTTTAAATTAAAACATATACCAACATATAAAATTGTTAATATTTTTGTGCTGATATCATCAGAACAATTGTATATTTCTTTTAGAAGGGACATAGAAGATTGTGAAATGCATTTAGTATAATTATTTAGTTCAGTAATAATTCTAGTTTTAACAATATCAGCGTAATTTATACACACTTTGTTTATCATAATCCTTGTGTTTTTATATAAATATATTGTACCCAGTTGTATCAATAAGTAATCAAGTGATCTCTTATAATGGAAAGTGGCCTGTAAGGAACTAAGGAGCCAAGAAGCTAATGGATAGGAAATGATGTTTCAGCGTCGGATGTTGACTCGGAGTTTCAATTACTGCAGCTTCTGGTTTCGTCCAAGCTGAACACAGGACAGATCTCATCTCCAAGTGAGGTCCAGTGCTCGTGTACACGCAAGTTTGGCCTGTAAGGAACTAAGGAGCCAAGAAGCTAATGGATAGGAAATGATGTTTCAGCGTCGGATGTTGACTCGGAGTTTCAATTACTGCAGCTTCTGGTTTCGTCCAAGCTGAACACAGGACAGATCTCATCTCCAAGTGAGGTCCAGTGCTCGTGTACACGCAAGTTTGGCCTGTAAGGAACTAAGGAGCCAAGAAGCTAATGGATAGGAAATGATGTTTCAGCGTCGGATGTTGACTCGGAGTTTCAATTACTGCAGCTTCTGGTTTCGTCCAAGCTGAACACAGGACAGATCTCATCTCCAAGTGAGGTCCAGTGCTCGTGTACACGCAAGTTTGGCCTGTAAGGAACTAAGGAGCCAAGAAGCTAATGGATATGAAATGATGTTTCAGCGTCGGATGTTGACTCGGAGTTTCAATTACTGCAGCTTCTGGTTTCGTCCAAGCTGAACACAGGACAGATCTCATCTCCAAGTGAGGTCCAGTGCTCGTGTACACGCAAGTTTGGCCTGTAAGGAACTAAGGAGCCAAGAAGCTAATGGATAGGAAATGATGTTTCAGCGTCGGATGTTGACTCGGAGTTTCAATTACTGCAGCTTCTGGTTTCGTCCAAGCTGAACACAGGACAGATCTCATCTCAAAGTGAGGTCCAGTGCTCGTGTACACGCAAGTTTGGCCTGTAAGGAACTAAGGAGCCAAGAAGCTAATGGATAGGAAATGATGTTTCAGCGTCGGATGTTGACTCGGAGTTTCAATTACTGCAGCTTCTGGTTTCGTCCAAGCTGAACACAGGACAGATCTCATCTCCAAGTGAGGTCCAGTGCTCGTGTACACGCAAGTTTGGCCTGTAAGGAACTAAGGAGCCAAGAAGCTAATGGATAGGAAATGATGTTTCAGCGTCGGATGTTGACTCGGAGTTTCAATTACTGCAGCTTCTGGTTTCGTCCAAGCTGAACACAGGACAGATCTCATCTCCAAGTGAGGTCCAGTGCTCGTGTACACGCAAGTTTGATAAACACGTTTTGAAAATTCAAAGCTTTTTTTTCAAAAGTTTACTTTACTACTAATAGTTTTATGTGGTACAGAAAAAATTAGAATGAAAACCTACGGATTTCCCATTATTTAAAAAATTATAGTTTGAAGGTTATGTTGTTTTCACTCTAACTTGTTAAGTCAGCATAGTGATTTCATAAATGATTGCTAACGTAACATCGTTCTTTATAATTTTATCCTAATTCACAGCTTCAATTTCCATTGGATTTCGTTTGTAGTAATGTAATCATCAAAACAGAACTAAACTATAATTAATCAATATATTACTCTAAACGAAAAACTGCTATTTACGTTCGTGTTCTTCCCAGTTCAAAATAATGTATCAGCATTAGTGCAATTTTACCCAATTTGCTATATTTACATACTTGGTTCATACGAATAAATAAAATTTCCGTATTGAGTAACATTCAGTTAAATTTTAAAACAGATACAAAGTACTTTTATACATTAAGGACATACATTGTATAGTTAGTAAACTTGAAGGCAAGAACAGTACTGGCATGTTGGCTAGCAGTAATCAGCTGTTATTTTGATAGCTTTATTTTTTGGGCTGTTGCGAACGAAAACGTAAACCACAATTTGTTGTGCGAATTCCAGTTAAGGGGATTCTGAATCTAATTGTATATTCTAAATGTTTAAATTAATTTATAGTCATAAAAAACATAAAAAAATCATAAAAAGTTATAAATGACGCAATCACTTATTTTTTATTATATTTTATTCCTGTTATAAAGACCTTTATCTATGATATTTATCAATTGGTGATCAATTAAATTACGCTTGCAAAATGTATTAATATTTTATAACAATATGCCATACATAAAAAAACACTACACACATAAACATATTTCATCAGTTTTCATTTATTCCTCGAATCTTGATTAGTCCTAATGGATAACGGTATGCAATCAATAGAATGAGATCAAATTAAACCCTCAGCTATTGAATTTTATTTTTCCCAATAATAATGCTTTAAAAGTGTAATATTATATTGCAAACTTGAATAACCTGCGGTGCTTCTGCCGCTGATCTGTTGCAATATATAATGTAATAAAACTTCTACAGATGTTTTAGTTTATAAAAATACACTTTTCAATTAATGATGACTGTAAACAAGCCTAATTTGACCTTGAAATATCTAAAAAATCTATTTAGGGAAGCATGTAATTACCTCTCTCTACGTACAAAGGATTTAAAATAGATTAACATGTGAATAACACGTTAAAAATAAATACTGATGTGGTTGAAACCTAATTTATCATACCTAAAATGTTTCTTAGGATTTGATTTGTTTATTTTTAAAGTTTGGTATTTTTTCTAAGTTGTGCATTTTTCTGTTACCTCCTATATTCAAATAACAAAATAAGATTGGCATTAATATTACTAAAGACAACTTGAAAACTAGTTTACTACAAAGGCTACACTTCAAAGTCACTTAAGTGTACTATTATTTGGCGTGTTCCTTAAACCTCATATTCTAAAAGGGAAAATAACATCAAAACAAAACAGATTAATATTATTAACAAACAAATATATACAATATATAAACAAAGAGTCAACAAACTAGCACATATGTTCAACAAAGAATAAAAGTGGTAAAATTTATCATGGTATGGTATACATATTTTAAAACACATGAACACATTATGATAAAGCGCGATTTTACTCCTAATATATCATTGATGTTCGAAAGAATTTACGCCTCTCAATATGGTAAGAATAATCACTTCATTCACCAAGCATTTTTCATAATATTGTGAGGCAAAACGAAAGAACCCTGAACTCATCCATTAAATAACTGATTGAAACAAGTTTTGCCACTTAGTTGTACACTAAGGCAAGTTTGAACATTCCTGAAAAAATATACTCTTTTCATTATTTCACAAGTACTGTATAAAAATAATGTCTGTAAGTATTTAACAATGTATTATTTTGGTATGTTTAGCTAGCCTTCTATTTTAATCGACGATTTATTTAATTTTATTGTAAAATAAATGGAAAAGTTGGTTAGTTAGGGAAATTTATTGTAAACGCCTACTTATATCCTGTACTAAAATATTAGCTAATAATAAAATAATTTATTACTTGTTTCAGATTTTACCATTCTCAACACCTTAAACACTAGGTGTTGTGATTGCTTTTGATAGTTTGCAGTACCAAACTAACAACAATGGGAAATGGTTGGGAGACAACCGTTTCCCAACAATCAACTTCCCAACAAATAGACAACAGTCAGACCAACAGTCACAACACGTATACCATCGTATACGTATCTTATACGTATATATATAATAAACTACTTCTTATGCACAGTAAAAAGGATGAGTTTAAAATCTGAAATTAACTAACCAAAAATAAATGTTCTAGGTAGGATTTGAATCGCAAAAGGATTTTGTCCCGACCAGCACTCTTATAAAAATGACCCTTGCCTCTCTATGCACCCATCTGGGTGCTTACGGCTTTTTTGATTCACGAGAGTTGATGGATATAGTAATTACCAGAGAGTTGGTCCTTCAAGGACTCTACAAATCCATCGATTTCCTAAGGAACGTATTTAGGGAATTTTAAATTTATTTATTTGTAAATATAAACCTTGATTGTGTATTAAAAATACATCTTTATAGTGAAAATATGTTAAACAATGTTATGAAACTGTCATTAGCAAGAAACACAGGTCATAAACTATATTTAGACAACAAGAACCAGCATTGGTCCAACGATAGTTTTTTGGTTGGCCGAACCTTATGTAAACTGTGGGGCAACGGTTGGCTTGTTGTGGAAACTAACCCTACCATTATCCAACAGCCTTACTGTTGCCTAAGTTGACCCAACGGTGTTTGGTACATGGATGTGATCAATAAAGACTTTTAGGTGTAACTTAAATTTAAAATGTATGATACAAGCTAAAATAAACGACGGTTGAAAATATATATAAATAATAAAATGGGTTTTCAGAATACAAATATTTTACATTGGAAATTTATAAATTTTCATGTTGGAATAAAAAATATAGCTTTTCATAAGTAAAGAGCAACAAATCCAATCACTAGAAATAAACTCAAATGGACATATTGGAGTTCGGAGTGTACATAACTCTTATCGGATGGAATGTCGGGGTGCAGCAAAGTGACGTAATTGCTGATGTGATGCTGGACGATCCGACAACCCAATCAGAGTAATGCTGAACTTAAACTAGGCTGCTGATAAATATGTATCTTCATTAATGTTTACATCAAAATGTTTCTTCCTGGAATAATTTTATTTTTGTTGTAATAAAATAGTATTATTAATATCACGTATACTGCTATGGACATACTGCTAAACGTGTATTGTTTTCACAAGCAATAAATACAAAATCAACCCTAGTACCTGTGTTCTGACGACTTAATTTTTGGTTTAAAAAAACTGGTTAAAAAACCCATAATATACACTTGGTTTGGAAATTTGTCATTTAAATCGAAATTTATTTTACAATTACTTGATGTATAACTATTTCATAAAACTTGTCAATCTTAAGAATTAAGTGTTTAATTTTATGAACATTATTGTGTACGTTCTGTTTTAAATAACTTTTTCAAATTTCAAAAACATCTTGAACTGAATATGCTCGATTAAAAATAAGAACTAAATATTTGGAATAAATTGTTAATCGAGATTTAATTTATTTAACAGTGTTAACAAGTATTTTTTGTAGTAAATTTATCAAGATACTGCCCAACACTTTCATTGGAAAAAAACTTGTTTCCAATTAATTTATTAACACGACAATAAAGTTGGTTTAGTTAGAATATTATTTACGTCTTATAAAAAAAGGTCTACAAATAAATGTAAGCGGTATTGAAACAAAATCAAACAAATTCTAATCTATGGTTTACCGAATGAATATCACTTGGTATATTGGGAATCATTTAACTTCTCTTCCCTAAAAACAAATGGAAAGATTTTTCATCGAAAACGTAATCTCGACTTTCTACCTAAAATTGTCCTATCACATGATAGAGTAAAACATAATTCGACGAACGTCAGTTCGATGACTTTATCCAGGAGAAGTAACAAGTTCACATCTTCTGTAAGTGGCAAAGCCTGTCTCAATCAACGCCCTGATAGATTAACTTTACGCTTGTTTCTTTAACATTGCAATATTGCATTGCCATATTTAACTTCTGAGTTATATATGGTAGTAGCTATTTAAAATAACAATAATATAAATTATCTTGTAGCTTCATGTTGTGTTTGTGTTTATTTACAGAATGTTATTTTTCAATTTATATTTGAAATCTTGTAAACGTGTAACCATGAAGAGTATAGATCGTGTTATAGTATAATTATTATTAATTTGCAGCTGTCTTGTAAAAACAAAACAAAAATTTAAAAATGAAAGCGTTTAAAGGTTGCATATAAATATAAACCCTTAAACATAAATCAATTTATTAGGGATAAATCAATTATTTTCCGACCAATTTGATAAACAAATAGGTGAAACCCTAAGAAGAAATACAATAATAAAATCTTGATAAGTCATGTACATCAGTCATGTTTCATCTTATGCAGTATTGAAAGATCCTGTGATACATTCACTAAAGTAACATATCTATATTTAACTTATAAATGATACAACTGCCAATATTCTTTAAATATTTAATCATATACTAATGATGTAAGCGAACAGAATTCTTAAATGCTAGGTATATACAAAATTAAATCATTACTCAAAATTTAAATCCCTTTAATGTCTTGAAAAAAATCAATAGTTTTGTTAAAGTTCTGTTTTAAAAGTCTTTAGCCTTGGTATTTACTTTTCCTTTAAGTTGTTAATAGAATATATTTATTAAGACCTTCGCTACTTCCTCGCTTTGATTACGAACTTAGAAGGGTTCTGAAATATTTGTCGTTTGACTGAACGGCAGAAGGTCTTTATTTGCCACATAGAAGCCCTGATTGGTCATGTTGAACATCGTCAGCTGTCCAGAGACCGGGTCCCGGGCATTTCTAGTGTCAGGTCTCCAGCCGCCACTTGGAAACTGTTTGCCTCTGATTGCCAAAACCACAGCTTAAGACTGTTTATTTACTGTAAATGTTTTTGAGATTGCTTTCTTGTTATACTGAAATTTTATTTTATTATCTTCTGAAAATGCAACTGTTCTGTATGTATACTCACATGAAAAATAATATTATGTTAATTAAAGTATGTCCAAGTCCATAACTTGGTATTATTAATTTGTTTACATATTAAACTGTGAACTTTAAGGGGATTTTCCGTTTTGTTCCCTTTTGAGTGGTATAACTACCAAAACTCTTACACCAAGAATAAAAGTAATACATCATCTATTATTAGACAGTTGTAGATAAAAAAAACTACCTTCATAGGTTGTGATTTGCAACAGTGCACAATATTGTTCATGGTTTTTGTTTTATCCAGGGTCTGATAGCATAGGCAGCCATACCATTTAAAATAACTTTAAACGGTCTAAAAAAACTACCATCAACGTTTTTTACTGTCTTTGAGCAATTTGTTATTTAAAATCTTTAAATTACCGCAATTTTAAATCGGATAAAACCTATGTATACGTCTAGAATAAGTTAAAAGCCACATAAATTTTAAACTCGATCGGCCTGACCATTCCCATATTTCCAGATTTAAAGAGGTCTAGAGATTTAGTAAAAAAAAAACTAAAATAAAAGATTAATAAAAAAGTGGCTACCTAGGAATTGGAGCGTTTTATTAGGATCTACAATTACAGGAGCTTTTTACACTAAATGATGTAACAAATAACAAGGTAAAATATCAGTTCTATTTTCCAATTCTACTCCCAAAATCATGAAAACCCCGTATTTCTTTTTAATAAAAAGGTCTCTTCAATAACTTTAGTGAACGCATGAACGCAATGACATCGTTATAACAACAAAGAGAAGCATCTATAAAACCTTCTTAATCTGAATTTTATCGAAAAAATGTTTTCAAAATCTCACTACAATCCTTGTACCGTTTTCAGACGTTAACGTAATAATGATGTACGTGTTGGAATCAGAAAATATATATATTTATTAAAAGATGAATTTGTAATATTTATGAATTAGTGCCCTTATGTTGAGTTTATATTAGTGTTCAATTTTGAATTAATGCAAATTTATGCTGTTTAATTCATATATAATAATATGATTTTTTCAATAATGTAAATTATAAAATAAACTACAAAAGTAAAAAGGTGCATGCGGTACCACGTAAGTAGACTCTTGAATAACCTTAAGAACACGGCAATTTCTGTTATTGCTGACTCAGTAATCACCGACATAAAACAGTCCATGGCTCCACCTTATCTGCACTGCATGTGTTTGAGAGTAATTTCAGTTTATTTCCAGCATGTTCATTAAACACCGGTAAAACTTCGACTAAGGTGATTGATCGAGTATCTGATAAGAAATTGTATTTCTTTCCTTTAGCTTTGTACTTTGGGTTTTACCCGAACTTTCATCATACATGATCTAATAAAGAATGCAATTTATTAAAATGTTATCTCTGTAAAAGGGCCAGATTAATCTGTTTTATTCATTTCATCTCCAGGTTCATCGTCCTTTTGACTGACTACTCACTGTCACATACTTCAAAGGTTCGATGGTCAGTAGTTCTCACTCAGGGTTTAGAATCTTTGTTCAAGTGCCACCTCCGCCACATTTTCTGTTAAAAATACAATACCCCGTCGCAGCAAACCTACGTACTCACCGAATTTTCAATGCATATATATATATATATATATATATATATTAATAAGAAATAAAGGAATAAACCTTGAGTACCCTTTTTTCATTTTTATTTTACACGACACGTGTTTCGACTTTCAAGTCATCTTCACAGTGTAAGTACATTAACCTAATATATAAATAAACAAAGACAATCAGATGTAATTAAAATAGTGTAACTATCATATGCTATATCTTTTCTTAGTTTACAATCGTTGGTGAAGTTGTTTCTTTGATCGCCTAATTTCATTAATTTTGTCAAATAGTGGGTTTCGTGTATATGTTTGTACTGCGTTGAGTAAATTTACTTTGTCATATTGGAAATAATTTCCAATATTAATTAATTAATCCAATCCAAATTATTTATATACATGTGGAGTTCTTCTTTGGTTCATTTTTTGTCCTTTCTTTTCGTATTCCAATATTGCAGGTATTCATTAATATTTTTATAGTTGTGATCTGTTTTCAAAATGTGTTCTGCAAATGATGATTTTTGTGATGTCATGTTGTTGTGTACGGCCTGTATGTATTCATTGAATCTGGATGTGAAACTTCTCCCTGTTTGGCCGATATAATAACTGTTACAGTCACTACACGTTAATTTATAAATATCTGATTTTTCAAATTCATTATTTTGAAGATTTCTTTTGTTGGTTAATTTGTTGATCAAATGGAATGAGTTATATCTTGTTTTGTAACTTAATTTATATTTTGAGGGATCAAATGTTTTCCTGAAAAGATATAGCATATGATAGTTACACTATTTTAATGACATCTGATTGTCTTTGTTTATTTATATATTAGGTTAATGTACTTACACTGTGAAGATGACTTGAAAGTCGAAACACGTGTCGTGTAAAATAAAAATGAAAAAAGGGTACTCAAGGTTTATTCCTTTATTTCTTATTAATATTATATTAGTAGCCCTAATTTGTGAATCAAACATATGTATATATATATATATATATATATATATATATATAATTATGTATATGTCTTAACAACACATTAAACCACTTGCCAGGATTCATGAGAAATATATTCATAAATAAGTGGTGATTAAAATATTAATTATTCTCCATAAGAATAACATTGGGGATGAGTACGCAGGTTTGCTGCAACAAGGAACACAAAATAATGGGTTTTTATGTAAATATCAATAGAATTCATCTAAGTGAAGTCACATACCAAGTTATATATATATATATATATATATATATATATATATATATATACATTATATACATATATATATAAATTCATAAATAAGCGATATATAACATTTTAATTATTCTTCATAAGAATAACATGGGGACCGAGTACCTAGGTTTGCTGCTACAGGAACTGTACGCAAAAAAAATGTTTTTTTGTGCAAACAACAACAAACCACAACCAAATGAAGCCATTTACCAAGTTTCATCGGTTTATGTTAAAAAATAAGCGAGATATAAAATTTGTTTTTTTCTCCATAAGAATAACATTAGACAACGTACTGTGTTTAGCACTTTCAATATCTCCGTAACCAATTGACGTACAGTAATAATAAAAATACCAAATTGTTTGTTTTTTAAGCTGAATCCAATTGTATAAATTAAAATTTGATTTAAATAAAAATTACTTGTGAAAACCCCAAAAACCCCATTTTTGGGGTACAAAACCCCCCAAAAACCCCCCTTTGGATGATGTGATTTGTCCGGTTTTCGAACCCGTTCAAATAAATGGTACTTTACACGTTTTTAACAAATTTTATTAAGATCGGACCTTTTTTACGAGAGTTATCGTGCTTACGGACAGAGACACACACACACACACACACACACACACACACACACACACACACACACACACATATATATAATATATATATATATTATATATATATTATATTATATATATATTATATATTATATTGCTTGACTTGTATATTAGGGCTACTAATATTATTATTTTTAAAAACATTATTAACGAGTACCCTTTGTTTGAAACATTTTTATTTTGTTAATTTTATTAATTCCCCAACATATAAGCTATCAAAATATCTAAATAACAAAATAAATAATAGCATTAAGTGGGAAATTGAATATAATATCAAGAACACATACGATTTGGTGAGTAAAATAAAAAATATAGACATCCCACCAAATGCATTGCTTATATCTTTTGACGTGAATAACATGTACTCAAACATCCCCAACAATGAAACATTAACAATACTAAGAAGAGATTTAACCAATAGTAATATTATCACAACAAATGAAACAGAAGACGTTATGAAATTAACAGAAATAACATTAAAACAGAGCTATTTTAGTTACAATAATTCTTTCTATTTACAAGAAGACGGTTTACCTATGGGTTCTCCATTGTCAGGACTCCTTGCTGATATTTTTATGCACAACATGGAAATATCAAAAATCATGAATGTTTCAAACCCTCTTCGTGACAAAATAATATATTGGTATAGATACGTGGATGATGTTATATGTCTATTTGATGGCACTAAAGAAGAAGCAACAACCTTATTAACATATATCAACTCAATACATAAGTCCATACAATTTACAGAACAAATAGAAGAAGATACCATAAACTTCTTGGACATTAAGATATCAAAAAATAAGAACAAACATTCTTTCGATATATATAGAAAACCAACCACTACTGACATAATAATCCCATCGAACTCTAACCATCCCTGGCACCAAAAAATGGCTGTATTCCATTCTTTGGTACATAGACTAGTAAACCTACCACTAAATAGCTCAAATTTCAAAAAAGAAAAAGAAAAAATACAGTATTTAGCTATAAAAAATGGGTATAAGAAAAAGACAATCGAAAGAATGATAAATCGGAAGATAAGAAAACAAAAGAGAAACAATATGACTACAACGAATGATGACAACAAATATATGTGCGTTCCATTTAATTCAAACATGGAAAAAGCGATACGACGTACTTTCAAAAACTCAAACTTGAAAATAAGTTATAAAACAAAAAATAATGCATTCAACCTTATCAACTCTAAAGTAACAAAAAATGAAAATATTCAAGAAGATCAATACAGTAAGTCTGGCATATATAGAATTACATGTAGTGAATGTGATAGCTATTACATTGGCCAAACAAGACGAAACTTTAGAGTTCGATTTAAAGAACATTTACAAGCCCTAAAGTCAAGAAATAACACAACTATGAGATCCAATTATGCAGAACACATAATTAATACAGGGCATAAATATAAAAACATAGAAGAAAACTTATCAGTTTTAGAGTACGAAAAACAGCAAGAACAACTTAACGTCAAAGAAGAGATGCATATATATTTAAATAATAAGAAAGATCCACTAAATATTTTAAATACCATGCAAGTCAGTCAACAACACCCTATCTTTGAAAAAATTGATGAAATTAGAACTCAGAGAAAGTAAATTTATATTGTATATACAAATTAATATTTTATTTTACTTTTACCTTTATATTTATATACACAATTTTAGAATTAGTGATCATATATTATTTATTTTTAACATATGTTTGTAATTAATATAAAAGAAAATTTGTTGAGGTTATGTGACTCTGAAGATGGCCATTATGGTTGAAACTAGTCAGTCAAAATAAACATGTTTCAAAAAAAGGGTACTCGTTAATAATGTTTTAAAAAATAATATATATTATATATATAATATTTTTAAAAGAAAATTACCAGAGTACCCTTCAAAATTCATTTTTTATTCACTGACACGTGTTTTGAGGTTTACCTAATGATCACAGTGCAGTATATATATACGTATATACAAATTTGAACGATTGGTGTTTTTGGCACCTGGGGAGCTCAAAACGAAAAGTTATAATGGTATCGGGCTCAAGTCTTACCATGAGACCTACGGTAATATCCTCTTCCCTATAGGGAAAATTCGCTAAAAATAGTTAAACATTTTCTAAAATAAATGTTCAAGAAGAATATTTTACAAAGGAATCGATGGTCATGTTACTCAATTAGTCGTAACAAATAACATTAGCCTATTTAAACGTTAATGCTTAATGAATCACAACATTTCAAATTGAACACACTAAAATATGTGTATATTTATGTATTTTCCATGGGCCAGAGGAAGAGTCAGTTAAGAGCGAAACCTTGTTTTACCCGCCCAGTCCACGAGAATTCTCATCGGAAAGTGAGCTGAACACTCTAGCATAGGGACAGACTGAACATAAAATACGTTTTTAAACTAAACCAGTTTGCACGCTGCACGCTGACGTGAGGGAAGTGAATTTCCACATACAAAACTTTTAAAACTCAAAACCGGTGTAAAAACATACATTTCTTCAAATTTTATTGAAATCTGAAAACATTGAATTCTTGGCTGTTCTGATGTTCCTGGTTTCATTTACATGCAATACTAGGAATACAATTTTGCGCATTATAAGGTTAGAAGGTCCAGTCAGGCTTGAAAGTAGGCGCGAGGTTGCTGGGGATGATACAAATACACCAACAAATTAATAACATGCTTTTCTAATGTAAAACCTCATAAGACAACGTAGTGTGTTTAGCCAATATAAATTTTTCAATTCTTAAACTTAAGTAAGCCATTTTTATAACTACTAATCATAACACTTTTGGCAGTTTCATTCTTACTTATGTTTTTTATTTTTATTTATTTTTCCCTAAACGTTTCGATGCCACTTTGGACATCTTCATCGGTAGGAAGGTTATATAAACAAAACAAAAATTAAAAATAAACAGTGAATCATATGATAGCTTACTACTACATCTAATTTAAGTACATTAGTCAAACATTTAAATATATAAATATGGCGATCCATGGGGTGTTTTTTAATTTATTTCCTTTTTGAAAATTGGAAGCCAAGACTTAGAGAGCTTATTTCCATCTTCCCTATTCATATTTTCCTTGTGTTGAATTATTTCTATGGATTCTCTAATTTTTCTTTTAAAATAATCTTCTTCTTTATGCAATAATTTTACATTGTCAAACTCCATGCTGTGTCCGGTTTCATGTGTGTGTTCTGCTATCGCTGAGGTATTTATTCTGCCCTTTTTATCGTCTCTGATATGCTCACTTACTCTAACATTTACTGTTCTCCCAGTTTCTCCAATATATACCTTTTTGCAACTACACGGTATTCTGTAGACACCTTTGTTTTTCAACACTGGTGTTTGATCTTTTATTCTGGGGAGTAAATCTCTTAATTTAGAACATACCGAAAATGTTGTCTTTATTTTATGCTTGGCTAGAACGTTTGACACTTTGTCTGTTGTACCTTTAATGTAAGGCAGGATCGCACGTTTGCAGTTCTCTTGGTTGGCTTCATTTTGTTTTTCCGGATTTAGGTTATGTTGTCTTATAACATCTTCTATCATTCCATTTTTGTGATCATTTGCAATTAATACTTGTTTTGTGTTAATTTCTCTGCTTAAGAATTCAGAGTTGCTTATCACCTTAGCACGATCTACCAAACAGTTGATTAACCCTCTTTTTTGAGCCGGATGACGATGTGATTTCCCATTTAGATATTTGTTATTATGCGTTTCTTTTCTGAATACTTTGTGTTTCAATGATTTTCCATCTTTGATAATCATTACATCTAGAAATGGAAGTGTTCCCTCCTTTTCCTTTTCCATTGTGAATTTAATTTTAGTATGAACTGAATTCATATGTTCTAGAAATTTTCCAATTGTGTTCTCTCCATGTTGCCAAACAGTGAAGAAAATATGCTAGAACTGATTGAATTATGTGTAACATCTTCTTATTTTTCATTTAAAAATAAGTTTTATGGGCAAGTTGATGGAGTTGCGATGGGAAGTCCTTTATCCCCCATAATAGAAGACATTTTTATGAATTGGTTTGAGGAAAAAGCTCTCCAGACTTCAAGATTAAAACCAAAATGTTACCGGAGGTATGTAGATGATACGTTCATTATTTGGCAACATGATGAAGATGTTATAAGACAGCATAACCTGAAACAGGAAAAACAAAATGAAGCCAACCAAGAGAACTGCAAACGTGCGATCCTGCCTTACATTAAAGGTACAACAGACAAAGTGTCAAAAGTTCTAGCCAAGCATAAAATAAAGACAACATTTTCGGTATGTTCTAAATTAAGAGATTTACTCCCCAAAATAAAATATCAAACACCAGTATTGGAAAACAAAGGTGTCTACAGAATACCGTGCAGTTGCAAAAAGGTATATATTGGAGAAACTGGGAGAACAGTAAATGTTAGAGCAAGTGAGCATATCAGAGACGATAAAAAGGGCAGAATAAATACCTCAGCAATAGCGGAACACACACATGAAACCGGACACAGCATGGAGTTTGACAATGTACAATTATTGCATAAAGAAGAAGATTATTTTAAAAGAAAAATTAGAGAATCCATAGAAATAATTAAACACAAGGAAAATATAAATAGGGAAGATGGAAATAAGCTCTCTAATCTTGGCTTCCAATTTTCAAAAAGGAAATAAATTAAAAATACACCCCATGGTTCACCATATTTATATATTTAAATGTTTGACTAATGTACTTAAATTAGATGTAGTAGTAAGCTATCATATGATTCACTGTTTGTTTTTAATTTTTGTTTTGTTTATATAACCTTCCTACCGATGAAGATGTCCAAAGTGGCATCGAAACGTTTAGGGAAAAATAAATAAAAATAAAAAACAAAAGTAAGAATGAAACTGCCAAAATTGTTATGATTAGTAATATACATTTCCTTTAATAACTCGGTAAGTATTTATGCTAGAATGACAAGGGAGGGCTTAAAACTTTCGCTTCACTATTTCCCATATTAATACATGCATTAATTTTACGTCCGGGGCTTTTCCGACCCTTTTTGGGCCCAAAACCCAAAATTTGAAAGAATAATCCCCAAAAAAAGGGGTTTAGAGTTTTCCGATTGTTTTGCTCAACGAACTTGTCCAACTGATTATATAAAAGAACGTCACTACCAAATTTGATGGAAATTGGGCAAAAAATGTTACCGCTAGATTGTACTCCTATATATATATATATATACACACACACACACACATATATATATATATATAATTTACATCGAACCCCCAAAACGTGTTCAAGGGGTCACGTTAGAAACTTCTATGGTGGTCCCGGCTTAAGTTTCAACGTGAGGGTCATGCTAATAGTTCACTTTCCATAGGATATTCCCTAATAATACTGAATGTAGGCTACGGTAAACGATTAATTTAATAATTCATAATATAATAAATATAATTATATTTCAACATTTATACCAGTCATTTAGCAATCCATCGAACCAATATTACCATCCATCGAACTAATTTAGCAAATTTATCTGCTACCTTTTTCATGGTATCATACACATTACTACAATACAATTTACAATTGTAGGCCAAAACATTGTATATTTGTATTAATTTTGTTAATTTATTAAGTGCAACTGACTTTAAAATTGTAATCGTCTGAAAATAAATTCTGATATAATTGATCAAAAGTAGTTTATGTCACGCACAATGAAACTAATTGATAATTGTAGTGGCACAGTTTGAATGAAACATGTCCTAGTTATGTACTAGGGATTTATAAGGTACGGTAGACTCTCAGAAATCCGGATCGCACTTATCCGGACTCATGGTTATCCGGATCGATGATCTTGGATTTGTTTATTTTTTTACAGGATGTAATAAAAGATGTTTTACAACACTAAAGAATATATTTACACTTATACTGATTCACATAAAGACCGTAAACATATATAAAAGATGAGAAGATTTATTTTTGTGTTGAAAATAAAAACGAAACTTCACGGTTTAGTGCTTGCAGTTTTCACGCGATTATCCCGCACTGTATTATACAAAGGTCATGCAGTTTGCATCATCAGGAACACTAATCCGACCTCGGATGGTCCGATTTCTCGCTTGTGTTTATTATTGTTTACGTTTCCGGTGTGCTGCTCCGTTCAGCTTCTCCTGTCGATTACTCACCACCTTCTTCTGGAAGCTCAGCTCACTCTTGAATTAGCACACAAAACCGTAAACGTATACTACTGTCATAATTGTTCACTATAAAGGCGGAATTTATTATTCATGCCCACCTCAGGGAAATCCGGACCGGCCTTCCGCAACAATAGTCTGGATTTCTGAGAGTCTACTGTATTAGGTTTATAATTCTGGAATAATGTTTCATGACTTATAAGTTTCAAAATACTTTCTGCAATAAAAAAAGTCTTTTTCTGACTGTATTTTTGCATGAGAGTCGTTGACGGAGTAGTGTCCATAACCACGGCAGCGGACCTGTCGTGGGTTTTAATAATCGAATTTCAGTCCTAGTACCAGGAACATGTTCACAGTACTGTCCAACTTCAGCTGTTACGTCTCACTCCTTGGTTTGCATGATAAGCTACACTCACAGTAACAAGTATGTAAAAGATATATGTTGCCGACCTCTTAAAAAACGTGTAAATAATTAGTATAATAATATCTGGACATTTATTTGAGTCTGTCTGTTTTTATGCCTGTCTGATCTTATGAATTCAGCTAACCATAAAAACTCTTGAAGTGGTTGCCCTAAATTTGTCATATACAAAAGATAATATAATTACTCTGTTTTAATGTGCCATATTGTGTGATTCCTGAAAAATACGAATTCATTTTAAATTATTATCAGATCCCACCCAAAGACAGCAACTTATATCTAGAAAAATATCTTAATCATGAATATAATTATCTTTTTGCGATTTGCTATACTATTGCACGATTTCCTTAAAAACTTTATAGTTTAATCTTTATTTTACATCAGGATTAAAACCGTAGTATATAATTTAGATTAAAGAATTACCAAATGACATTTGATAATGTTAACTCCTACCATTGTCGTTACATGAGGATTTATTATTAAATTAGACATAGTTCGTTATTAAAATCGATCAAAGACAAGAATAAGTATTTAGTGTAATTGGCTGCTACTGTTAATTTGTAAAAATATGTTTTATTTTACTAAGCCTGAACAATATATTTCAATGCGCAGGGAAGATCAGTACTTCGTCTTCAGCTTGGACGACACCAGAAGATCGCAGTAATTGAAAGTCTGAGTCAACATCCGACACTGAAACACAATTTCCTGTCCATTAGCTTCTTTGATAGGAATACTTGGCCTTAGTTTCCTGTAAGTTAGTTTTGGCTGAAGTTTCTTGAGTTTCCTGGTTCTTATATAAATTGGAAAGCACTTAACCTAATAAATGTATTATTAGTTCAAAATTCTCGTCTGACAATAGTTTGGGAATAAACGAAGTGTTTGAAAGGAATTAACTAATTAAATCAATATGAATATCACCTGTAATAGGTAAACAGCGTTTATAAACAAATATATATGAGTGGCAGTACTATACTACTGTTATTAAAGTTGTACAAGGAAATGGGTTTGTATATTATAAGATTAAATAATATTATTTGTATATGTTTTATCAGTTTTTAAATAGTCAACATTCATGTATGGTGATTGCTAGTACGATATATAAAATTTAGTAAAATGTAGTTTAACACGTGGTATTTGAAGATCAATCAAAATTAGACGTCATTTTTTACGGTTTTATAAATTTTGTCATCGTCCTCTGCCGAAAGTATCTGTTTTCGATATCAGTTGTAAGTACCGAAAGTGATCGACTGTTCAGGCCTGTTCGCGAGAAGTGTGGGGCCGCTTTTAGAATATAAACGTAGAAATAATGTAAACACTTTTGTTGTCATTATTTTATGATACATATTATTTAGCAAACCTACAAAAATGTCTGAGACAGATGTTTCATTATTATTATTATTTACAGTGCAATGAAAAGTACTTTTCATAACCAGTCATGAAATATACTATTATCTTCAGAAGCAACTTTTATTCAGTGTTGTCCCTAAACAAATTTCTTTAAATTAAGAAAATATACATAAATTTTGTGATTTCCTTCTTGCATACCAGTCACTACTAAAATATCAAATGAGTAAATAATATTGATTACCAAAATGTAAGTTGTATTATGAAACTTCAATCTTATAGGTGAATCGTATCAATAATGGAAAATATACCAACCTATTTTGAATATACTTCTAAGACTTTAAAACACTATAAAACTAAAATTTACTAGTAGTAACCTTGTAAGATATGTATTTAATTATATAATAAAGAGTTAAAATCAGGTTTAAAGATGATTAGAAACTGGTATCAAAAGAATGGTGTTAAAACACTCATTTATATAAAAAATTTACAAACTGTTCGGTATATTTCGGTGTCTGATTAATTCAAAATATTAATAATTTAACGCTTTTAATACATAAGAAAAATAAAAAGTATTCAAAATTTTACAAAAGAGACTCAATCAAAATTATTTAAACTTCGTTTGCCTTTCAAAGGTTTTTTTATCATACACATTTGAATTTCATCAAATAAAAATGGATACATCTTTAAAAGATTTTCGACACTATTTCATTTTAAAGTATTAAGATTTGCCCATAAAAATATGAAAAATAAAAGACGCCTTGTTACAAAGTGAAGGCGCATATGATTAAAGGGAAAGAGGTTAGGTATTTTTTGCTATTAAAGCGTTAAATTAAATCATATGTGCCTGTTTTGTATGTTCGCACGATTGAAAAATTGCCTAAAAACAATACAAATTATAATTTCAACCTAAAGGTGGACAAGATATGGAGTAATCTAGTTGGGAGAGCTGAATTGTAACAAAATATGAATAACCTGGCACTGAAGGCATTTATAAAATACTCGGGAGACCGACGAGGCGTCACCCACCCCATACAAAGGGCTCAAATTAATTTACGGTCATTCGAGGGAACGGTTGCTTTGTCCCCAAATTAGTGCGGCAGACCGGGCCGTGATTAAATTAAACAGTAGGGTTTTCATGTCGTTATTGAGTTTCAATTAAACAGTTTGCATTAAGGAAACAAGTTTAGTTCAAGTTTAATTTAGTAAAAATAATGTTTACGGTAAAATTGTAAAATAAGTATGGTTTAATAAATCCGCAACAGATTCTTAGGATAGTGTAATTATAACCGACATTTTTGTTACTTCTGATGTTTCATGTTTTGAATGTATTAATTACTTTTATTTGTACAAAAGTTATAGAACTTGGCTTTTTCAGCAAACTGAGCAAAATCTTTTTAACATTTCAACCTAACATCCTAAAGTGTAGTTCAAACTTAAAAAAAGTAAAAAAATGTATAAATCTGAGTGACAATGGTGTTTTTTAAATTGAAAAATATTAAATGGTATGATATTCTCCGTTATAAGAGCTGTCTTATGCAGACAGCAATATTGTTCGAACTAACTTGATCATAAGCTACATAAATCTGACTTTTCGTTCAATATATTTTCTGGATACGTCGTTATTTAGTAAACAACAATTTTAAGATTTTCAACAGTATTTCCGGTAGAGAATCGCAAGTAAGGCATTGCAAAGGAACATTAAAAAGGAAACAATATAGACATTAAAAATCATAATATTTAAATATTACTCGAATGCCAGAACTAATAAAGTTCGTAGCTACCGTGACAAAGTAAACAAATTATAAAGTAAAATACAGTGATTATATATGGTGTAAAGAGTTTGCATGTTCCTAATTAGAACTCCTGCATTTTTTACGAACAATAATTTCAATTTAGTGGAATACATTTTTATTAATTTTTATGAAGCTTATTTGAATAGCTTTCACCTAATAATAATTCTTATAATAAATTCTGTTAATAAATTACTAGTTACCAGACTACCAACATGGGAGTTAAATAAGAGAGTTCAGTTCGATGTATTTCAGAAGGAAATATCATATATATCAGAAGGGAATATATATCGTATGGGATGTAATGGATATAATGGCTTTGAAAGTTTTATAGGCTCATTGTCTATGCATGTATTCATTTAACTAAGTAGAATAAGCAGGAAATATCGCCTTCCGACTGTTTACGGTGTATTTAAAAACCTACACTCCATATGAGATGTTTGATTTTGGTTGAATTCCCTCGCTAAAAGTCCCACCGTAAGTAGTTAACGACTTGTAAATGCATACATTTCAAATGTAAATTGTAGAGACAGTTGTACACTACAATATTTATATTAATATCAGTCAGAGGAGTGACGTAACAGAATAGCGAATTAAGCGCTTAATTGATCAAATAAGAGGGGGATAAGTGGATTCGTCGATTAGTTTAATAAAAGCGAAAACAAATGAGAATACAAATAAAAAGCTAGAGAGCAAAGGAATTCGCCTAATATGATAAGAGGCTGATGAGCGAAAAATAATAGCGTTTCTTGAAAATAACCAAATAAACACACTGCCGTTAGAAACGATAACATACCGTTTTAAATGCAAATATTAATGTTTACATTCTGTATTATAATAATAAAATATTCTTTCTGGTACAGTTTGAAACGTTAAAAATCTGTTAAATATGTTAATTTTAAAATTAATAAACAATTTATTGTCAAAAAAATTAAAACTACAATGTATTAAATACAAATAATAATAATAATCTATTAACTAAAAGACCTATTTTTATGAGAGAAAAAACACAAACTAAGCAGAAAAACCTACGGTAAAACGGTTGAGTTAAAACTTCTGTAATTTAACCGAAATGTGGTTTGTTTAACAACGTAATTGTTTTGAGGTACTTAATCTAATCAATCAACATTCAGCACTTTGTAATTACCTCTCATTAAAATCATTTATTTGCATATGTTGTGTCGTATTTATGCACAATTAGTTAGGTTTATTAGTTTCTTATATAAATAATAACCCTTTTTGCGCTAAAGTATTAAGAAATTATTATTAATGCATTTTAAATGATAAGAACTCCAGTTGGTTGGACCAGCATGTTTATACAAATTTCGAATTAAATATTAGAACCCGAAAGTGGATTATATTTTTTTGTTCCAGTATTTTAGTATTTTAAATATGAATCGTTATAAGAGAGTAATAATATTAAGTATATATACTCAAACATTCTAAAGTCTGATATTATACTTTAGTTACTTAATATTTCAAAACCTAAACAGTTTTTAATATTTGTTAAAAACTATTAACAAATTGCAAAATCTAAATTACAAAGGCAATCACAGTCTGACGTTGAGAGTGTGCACATGACCTCTATAAGATGGAGACAAAGTAATAATTTCTAATGACAAATGACACCACCAGACTGATTTACTTTCGTCACCAGAACTTTAGAATAAATAACATTCTTACTCCATGTTTCTCACTATAAACGTATAGCTGTATATATTATACAGTGTTTTTATAAAAGTCGTACTTATTGGTGGTCCATTTTGAATACTAGCCAATTGCCTTTATATTTTTTGACGTTCAAGAGGAGTAATAAGAAGGTCTTTAATAAAATCATCAAATTGGACCTTCTTGCAAACATGGCGCCGTCAAAAATCTAAAGAAAAATTAACAACCTATTTTTTGTGAAGCTTAATATGGCTTTAAGCCATAATGTGTTTTAAAATCAGGTGAGTTTTCTCATTAATAAAAACACACAATCGTCTCTGATAAGACAAATGGACCAATACTAATAATAGTTATACAGTTATACGTTATTATTACAACGTTATAATACGTTATAATAAATCGTTATTGTTATACATCGACCGATGTATAATCATTTCGATACGATCGTACTAATCGCATTTTATTAATCATATCCTGTTTTTATTCAAGAAAAAAGATCCTTTAAAAGCTCCTTACTGTGAAATGTAATCTAAACCTTCAACGAGTTTCAGAATGTCAATATTTTTCAACAGCCCAGTTTACGTACAGCATTACTCTGATTGGATGGTCGGATCGTCCAGCATCACATCAGCAATTACGTCGCTTTGCTGCACCCCGACAATCCATCCGATACGAGTTATGTACACTCCAAATATCTATATGTCCATTTGAGTATATTGTTAGTGATTGGACTTAATCCTCCTTAATTAGGAAATTAATATTACATTATATAAATTCAGTCTTAACACTTGGCTAGCATCATAGTCAAATATGTTGTTCTATCTTGAAGAGGATGTAACGTAAATGTGTAATAACATTATCCTATAAGCTTTATTGTACGTAACTCTAGTTATAAACTCTAGCTATAGACTCCAATAAAAACTCTGAAACTATTCTGTCTAGGCTTCAGTCATTTTGAGTTAGATGTTACATGTTGTGTTTGAGGAATTACGATGCCTCAAACTGGCTGTTTGGCATCCTCACACCTTTTTGGCCTCACTCTAGGCGCGTCTCCATTTGGGCCGTTGTACATTGTACAACAACAGGAATGAATGGGTATGCAGAGATGATAAAGGTGTAGTGAGAACAGTAAGTAACCCCAAAAAGGGGAATCGGCCTTTAACCCATGCAGCAGAGGATGAGAGCGGGTCAAACTCGCTTAGGTTTTTTCTTCAACCCCACGGACCTCTTGAGCTCAACAGGCGAGCACCAACTCTCCCAGGGAGCATGAGTTTGCTGGAGTTCTATTAACAGGTATTTCCCTCTGATTTTCTAATCGTCTAACCCAATAGCTTGAATGAAAGGCATCACCATTTCGCTGTTGAAAGTCTCCTTTCCTGGCATCCCCATGTGGCATCGAAAAGTCAGGTAGGATAATTAATCCCTCTAAAGACTTGGACTTTATTGGCAGTCCAGGCTCATGGATGTGGTAGTTTCCACCTCAGAGGATTAACAGGACTGTTTTACCTGGTCCCACTGTGTTCTCCAACAGCTGCTCTCATCGTACAATACCAGCTTAACACTAAGGTAATCTGTTTGTAATAGCCAGGATTCTGTCAATCAAATTGACGAGTGAATGAATCTAAACGAGTTAGCACGCAGCACGCTGACGTTAGGGTAGTGAATTTCCCCAGTAAAAACTTTCAAAATCAAATAACGGGTAATTAAAAAAAAATTTGTGACATTTTTAGCAAAATGGAAAATATTTACTTTTTTGGCTGTTCGGATGCACCTGGTTCTATTTAAATGCAGTATTGGGATGGCAATGTTGTGAATTGTAAGCTTAGGAGGATTTACCATTAGGATCAAAAATCGGTATGGGGGTGTTAAGAGTGATAAAACTACATCAAGATATGAAAAACAGCCTTTTCCAATGTAAAATCCCCATAAGTTAACGTACTGTGATTACTCAATTTTAATTTATTTAATAACTCGGTAAGTATTAGTGATAGAATGATGAGGGGGGGTTACAATTTTCGACTTTTTACGTTCTATAACCTCTTATCCATTTATCTTACATTTAGGGCTTATCTGACCCTTTTTGGGCCCAAAAACTCAAATTTCAAAATTTAAAATCCCTAAAAAAGAGGGTTAGAGTTTTCCGATTGTTTTGCCCAATGAACTTGTCCAACTGATTACAAAAAGGAATGTCCCTACCAAATTTGAAGTAAATCGGACAAAAAATGCGACCGCTAGAGTGCAAACACACACACACACACACACACACATATATATATATATATATATATATATATATATATATATATGTATGTCTATATATATATATATATATATATATATATATATATATTTTAAACGACCCCCAAAACGTGTTCAGAGGGTCACGTTAGGAACTTCTATGGTGGTCCCGGGCTTAAGTTTAACCGTGCGTGTCATGCTAATAGTTCACTTTCCATAGGAAATTCACTAAAAATGTTATTTTGTTAAAGCTCGATTCCCGCAGCAAGGGATTTGACGATGGAGATGATTTACGAGGTTTAAGAAGCAACGTCACCGTCTTCTTGTATATTTGGCAATTTTCGTGTAAACCGAAGTTTCCGTAGGCGTCAAAAATCGATTAGCTGTCCTACAATTCATGTATGTAATAATAAATAACAACCACATATTAGGATCCCAGGACAGTTTTTTAATTTTATATTTGATTACTAAGCTTTCTCCTATTTCAAAAAATTGTTATGTTAAAAAACACTTTTTGAAACTAAAACACTTAATAAAAGTTAGTATTTCCTCTGATATACAACAAAAACATTATCACAACCAAAATAACAGTCAACAACAACAAATTATCACAGTAACAAATTTATTTTGTCACTGATCTTTTTTATCTTTACTATATTTTCGTGCTTATTATAAAGTTCATTATTACTTGGTTTATTTATTTTTAATATTATATAAAAAATCAAAGCAGAATGTTTAAAACAGGTGTTGAAATTTAAGAAGGACTAAACAATACAACTAAATATGACATTTTAGAAGAACTAAACTATACTATAAAAAAATGAAATTTAAAGACTAAACTATACAAGAAAAAAACATGATCGTTTACAAACTAAGTCTAACCTAAATATTTACTGGTCCATATAATATAATAGTATTCTATACAACTGAAAACAATGCAGTAAATAAACCTTTATCCCCCCAATAATACCCTTAGTCCAATATAACAGATTTAACATCAGAAAATCCAATGACCAAATGTTGTACATTGATGAAATAAGAATCATAATAAAGGGAAGAAATTGATGTACATTGATGTGCAATTTAAGAGTGTTGTACAACTTTGTAATTTTAAAAATATGAAGTTTTTCTTAATTTATAAATGTATATATTGTGGTATATTTGTTGAACTGAAATACGACACTGTTAAATCACAATTACGACATGAAAGCAAGACCCTATTTCATGAAATTACAATTCAGGTCTGTCACACTAATTTGGGGACAAAGCAAATGTACCCACAACTAACTAAATTAATTTGCACCCTTTGTTAAACGTGGGTGTCCCAATACCTACTGTAACTAGGCTCTATAAACCATTAAAAGCAAACACGACGTTGCGTATTGTTACGTCGTAGTCTTATTACTTTATTTAAAAATAATAAAATCGAAATTATCGAATAATGCATTTTATTACTACCTCAGTTTGTTTGTGTTATTTTAGTCAGACATTTAACTATGAAACACGGCGTACCCAAGATTGATTTAGAGGTCTGTACGTAGAACGGGTTAGATTGTTAGTGCACGTTTATTTTTAGATATAGTTTTTTTTATTACTTTACAGTTTGATGGAAAAATGTGAAAATGTGTGTTTTTCTATGAATCCTAATAGTAAAATAATTTTCCCTGCACAATTTATGTTTTAAAATTTAGAAATTTAGTGAACGTGATTGTTGTTTATAATATACGTGTGTATGTCTGTCTGTCTGACTGTCTGCTGCTCAATCACTCAAAATCTAATGAACCGATTGACATGAAAGTTTACAGGATTTTTCTTACATACCAAACAAACACATAGGCCTATTTTTGTTTTGAAAATCGTATATGGCTCGGCCTCACGGGACTTCCAAGTTCCCATGTATTCCTTATGGACATTCATTTTTGTTTGAGCTGATTAAAACACAAACATCTGATCATGATTCGTAGTAGTTCCACGGATTAACCACAGAATGCAATACACACAACTGTCATAGTTTTTATAAATCATTTGCAGGGCCTAGGAATTGTTTTAAACCTAGGAAATGCCATGTGAATTAATATTTAGATGTTGAATCGTTGCAGTACCAGTTTCCACAATCTACTTTTCTTTCAGGTCTAAACCATGGAGTTCTTGACTAATTTGTAGTCCGACCACAAGGTGGTTCTAGTACTCGGGGGTGTGGCGCTGGGTGGGGTGGCGTTGTGGTGGGGGGACCAGCCACCACCTGTGACTGATCACTACACGGGACACATCCCGGAGTAGGGGGAGGAGGGGGAGATGGAACGAAGGCTGGCGGTCATAAATTATTAAGTAATATCAAGAAAGAAAGGAAGGAAGTAATATACAGTAAAGAGGAAGGAAGGAAAAGGAGAACAATCAAAATCATCCAAACACTGCCCCCTCGCAAATAAATGAAGAATATCGTCCCCTCCCAATAAGAAAAAATCAAGATAATCCCCAACTAACTATGAACACCATAAAAAAGTCCCCAAGCTAAAAACAAAAACATGGAAAAGAGCCATCACCTAAGGAAGGTAAAATAACCATGACAACAATATGTCAAGAATGGTAATAATATAAATGTTAAAAAACGTAGGAAACGCCCTGTGAATTAATTTGTAGATCTTGTATCGTTGCAGTAACAGTTTCTAAAAGCTACTTCTCTTTCAGATCTAAATCATGGAGTTGTTGACTAATTTGTGGTCCGACCACAAGGTGGTTCTAGTACTCGGGGGTGTGGCGCTGGGTGGGGTGGCGTGGTGGGGGGACCTGTGGCTGATCACTACACGGGGCACATCCCGGAGGTAGGAGGGGGAGGTGGAACGAATATTGGCGGTCATCAATTATTAAGTTATAGCGAAGAAGAAACAGGAAGGAAGGAAAAGGAGAACAATCACAATCATCAAAGACCCCCCTCCCCCCTCAAAACAAATGAAGGAAAAGTTCGACCCAATTAGAAATACCCCCGTCGCAGCAAACCTGCATACTCAGCGAATTTCCAATGAATATATAACATAACACATTAAAACACTTAACAGGATTCATAAGAAATGTATTCACAAACAAGCGATATTTAAAATATTAATTATTCTCCATAAGAATAACATTGGGGATGAGTACGCAGGTTTGCTGCAACAAGGCACACAAAATAATGAGTTTTTAAGCAAATATCAATAGAACTCATCTTAGTGAAGTCACACACCAAGTTTCATCCATATACATTCATAAATAAGCGATATATATATCATTTTAAGTATTTTCCATAAGAATAACATGGGGACCAAGTACCTAGGTTTGCTGCTACAGGAACCATAGGCAAGAAATTGTTTTTTTGTGCAAACAACAATAAACCACAACCAGATCAAGCCATATGGGTCATTCTCCATAAAAGGGCAGATTTCAGTCCCTACAGATTTTTTTATAATTTTTACAATTAAAATTATAAAATATATTAGTATACTGGTAGCTAAAAATACAAAGTTACTACTAACATTAATAATTTATTGGAAAAATATTTATTTAATATCTTTTAAACAATTGTAAGATGTAAACCTCAACTCCGTGCCGAGTCACTTCTCATTATTTCAAACACCTTATCTTAAACCAGATATATTGTAATCTATGAGAAAATATTCTAATTAGTACAATTATTAGTGCATTAGTTTTGTTATTTTCTGTGATACTTATCACCTAAAAAATTGAAAATTGTTGACTCCAAGATATTTGTAGATTTTGTCCAAGAGCAAATTCTCAACTCCATTACCATTGAATGAAGTTTTAAAAATCTCCAACAGATGGCAACACTAGTCCTTCTTCTTCACTAAGCAAAGAGGGGACAGCCATTTTGTTTGCTGTATGAGAAGCTGTGTCTTGTGGGTTAACAGTTGTGTTGTTATTTAGTTCACATACAACAAAAAGTTCAGTTGGACATTTCAGATTCTCAACTCCGTTACCTAATGTAAAAGGTAAGTAACTAAGAATAATTGGTTAATTAATAGTGGAAATAAATTAGAGTTAAAACACACAATTTCACTAGCAATATCTTGACCACTAACCTCAAATGTTTACAAGTTATGCATCATTTAAGACAAAACACTCAACTCCATTACCCTCAACTCCGTTACTCACACTAGTAACGGAGTTGAGAAAGAGTATCGGAGTTGAGAATGAAAATCACAAGGCTTTATGAGGCAGTATTAAACTAAAATTTTTGTCAATATAGGCTTTGTCAAGAATCCTAATTATCAAAAGCAATAGCCAACTACCATATCCTTCAATTTTAATAGGTTTTATTGTATTTATTTAAGTAGGTATTGTATGGGAATATTTTGTCTCATTTATCACCTTAATGCAACTTTAATAGTTTTATTTAAATATAAATTAAACTTTATTTATAAATATGTTTCTTTATTCCTTTACAAATTATTTCTTGACAGGAAGTTAGATGGGATTTGCAGTGATTGGAATAGGCCTAAATTAATAATCATACCGTAATAGTCTAGTAAAATGTTAACTCTTGGTAGGCATTATATTTTCTGCTGCAATTTTGTCTTTATAAACTGAACTAATCTAGCCTAACTGTCACAACTCACTCTTAACTGTATAAATTTGCATAAAATGTTGGTACTCTTTATTGTCAGTTGCTCAAAAAATTCACTGTAGAACTATTTTTTCAACATGTTTCAGTAATGTTTTTTTTCAGTGTTATCCATGGCAAAAAATAATAACAATGGCAATGTTTCAAAACGGCCAAGGAAGGAGACAATTAATAAAAAGAAAAAGGAAAGCATGCAAAGACTAAGAGAAGCAAGAAAAAATAACCCAGCTCTGTATGAAGAAGTAAAAAGGAAGGAAAGAGAACGGTACCATGCCAGAAAAAAGGCAGGAAAAATAAAATCTATCAATGAAATGAGTGAGCGTAAACAGAGAAAAACTAGAAAAATTTGGCGTAAAAGCAGTAAAAAAGTATATGACCAAAAGAAAAAAGAAATAGAGTTTGAGAAATTAATTCAAGAAAACTCTCCTCCTCCCTCTCCATGTATGGATTTCCAACTTGTAAATGTACCCAATAGAGAACGAATGAATAGACACAGAAGGAGAAGAAATACAAGAAAGTTAAAAGATAAAATTAGGGAACTGGAAGACAGTCTTAAGAAGGCTAAAAGGAACATGGAAAAGTACAAAAAGAGAGCACATAGACTTCAAAAAACTATAAAGGACACTCCAACAAAGAATGTGGAAGAGCTTACCAAAGGTCAAAATGTTTCACCTGGAATAAAAAGGAAGCTACTGTTTGGAGAAGTGATAGCAAAGCAGCTAAGAGAAAATTTTAAAGACAAAGCAAAATACAGAAAGGTTGTTTCCAGTGTAGCAGGTAAAGTGGTGAAAAAATACCGATTTATTACTGAACTTAGCAAAACATTGTCATTTAAAATGGTAAGAGGTATAACAACTAACAAAAAGGAAAGCTTAAAGAGAATACAGCGTTCTCAAGCTGTAAAGAACTGTGTAAGACAATTTCTGGAAAAAGATGAACATAGCCGAATGTGCCCTGGAGTTAAAGATACAGTGACATTTAAAAAAGACAAGCGGCAAAAGAGATATCTGAATGATTCAGTTTTAAACCTTTATAAGATATTTTCATCTGAAAACCCCCATTTCAAATTAAGTTATGCTTCATTTTGTAAGCTTCGGCCCTTTTGGATCATAATGCCAAAGGTCACTGGCAGGGATACTTGTATGTGCACTGTCCATGAGAATATGGATTTACTGGTCAGTAAATTGTTCCATAACAAGGTGATTAAAGAGAGTTCTCCAAAAGAAGTATGTAAAACATTGTGTTGTAAAAGTGAACATTTAAAAGAAAAATGTTTGTCAAGAACATGTTCAACATGCAAGAACAATAAAATTGAAATTCTTGATTGTGATTTTAGTCAAGATATCAGTTTTGAACACTGGTTTTCAAAGAAAACTGATATATTAGTTAAAGGGAAGAAAAAAGTATGCAGAAAAACTGTGAAAGAAGTAATTAAAACAACTAAACAGGAGGCATTTACAAGATTAGAAAAATCTATATTGAAATTCATGTTGCACTTGAACAATATTAAACATCAATACAAAGCTGTAGAACATGTTAAAAAGCATCTTTCAACTGAACAAGTCTTGATACACATGGACTTTTCCGAGAATTACGGCTGCAAGTATGGAAAAGAAATACAGTCAGCACATTTTGGGGGATCAAAACCGCAGATTTCTCTCCACACTGTTGTCTTATATTACAGATGTAAAGAAACAAATCTAGTTGAGTCAAAATGTTTCTGTACAGTTTCTGCCAATCTTAGGCATGACTCTTCTGCTATTTGTGCTCACTTGAATCCAATTGCTAAAGTGGCAAAAGAAATTGTTCCAAATCTAAAAGAAGTGCATTTCCTAAGTGACAGCGTGACAAATCAGTATAGGAATAAAAAAATGTTCTATTTAATCAAAACTCAAATTTCCAAAATGTTTGAAGCTGACATTATTCATTGGCACTACTCAGAAGCAGGCCACGGTAAAGGGGCCCCTGATGGCATTGGTGGTTGCTTGAAACGATCTGCTGACTCTCTTGTAGCCCAAGGGAAAGATATTTCAAATTTTGAATCTTTTGTTTTCGAACTCAAACGAGTCTGTACAGGAATAAAAATATTTCCTGTTGATGAAGAAAATTTCTTCCTTTATGAAAAGTTTCCAACACTAGTCGCATTTGTAGGGACTTTGAAAGTACATCATATTATATGGTCTAACCCAAATGAAGACTTGCATGCAAGGTCTCTGAGCTGTTTCACATGTGGTCCTAATACTTCCTGTGAACATTATGGTCTTGGCAAGATTCAGCTACCTTCAGCAACATGTATCCTTTCATTATAGTTTTTTATGGTACCTATTTTTTAGTTAGCTTTAAGAAATTTTAAGTGTGTAATATTGCTCATATATTTATGTCAATACGCAATAGTTTAAATTAAACACCTACTTTTGTTAGAAAAAACCCTGTTGAAAACTTCTTAAATTAGGGAAAATGTTCCAATTTATAATATATTTATTCTTAACCAGCTTTTTACAGCATATAAATCGACTACACATAAGCTATTGTATACTAATGTATACACAGACAGTGAAGAAGATGATAATTTCAACTCAAACCAAGATGTGGTTAAAACTGTGAACATTGGGGACTGGGTTGCCGTAATTTATGATGAAACATGGTATCCTGGTAAGTAGATTAAGCACTCTATGTTAATGTGCATAACATAGTACTGCAATTCAATAAATTTATAATAAATATGTTTACTGAAAGGTGAAATTAAAAGAAATTGATCTTAGCTTAAGACTATATGTGGTTTGTGTATTTCAGGAATTGTTGAAGCAAGAAATGAAAAATCTGACCATGTAACTGTCTCCTTCATGAACAAAACAAGGGATAAGTTGTTTTGGCCCACCAAAGAAGATCGCCAGGAAATAAAAATCAGCGAAATATTTTGTGCTATTGGAGATGCCCCTATTCCTATTTCAAACAGACATTTCAAGTTGAAATGCTTCAATGAAATAGACATTAAAGTTAAAAAGTTTTTAAGTGATGTTTAGCTGTTAGCCAAAATTTGTTCGGAGAAAGATGAACAAAGCCAAATGAGCACTGGAGCTAAGGATACAGTGACATTTAAAAAAAGACAAGTGGCATATCCTAATGATTCATTGTTATACTTTATAAGATATTTTCATCCTATTTTTCCTAATGGTTAATGTATCTCTTAAATAAAATGTATTGGATTCTATTATAAATTGTTTTCTTATACATGCTATCTACTCCGTTACCACAACCTCAACTCCGTTACTGTGTAAATTATATAAACATTTTTAAATTATATAAAAAATTAAATTTTACAGAACCATTTGTGGAATAGTGTTTAGCAGTATAAGGTGTATGCACACAAAAATAATGACCAAATAATATTTATTTTTTTTACTTTTTTAGCGAATTTCCCCTATAGGGAAGAAGCTATTACCGTAGGTCTCATGGTAAGACTTAAGCCCGAGACCATGACAAATTTTTTTTTTAAGGTCCCAAGATGACTAAAACACTATTCGTTCAAATTTATATATATGTATATATATATATCTATATATATATATATATATATATATATATATATATATGTGTCCGTGAATGCGATAACTTGAGTAAAAAACGTCCGATTTTGATGAAATTTGGCTCAAATGTGTAAAGTGACATTTATGACTTTAAGTTCGAAAACCAGAAAAATCGGACTATGGGAAGGGGGGTTTATGGGGGTTTTAAATTTTCCAAAAATCAGTTTTTTGCATTTTTCACCCTAAAATTTCTGAAACAGTTAATTTTGGTTTTGACCATGTTATAGAGCTTAAAAAACAAATAATATGGTATTTTGAATTATTAACCTAGGTTAAGTGGTTGCGGAAAAAATCCAAAAAAACATGCTCATAAAATCTCCCATGTTAATCTTATGGGAAAAAGGTTTTTGGCTTTTCCTCAGTTAGTTTTACTTTAAACTTCACATTTGCTTTTACCAATCACTTCAGCTCCACAAAACAATCATTTTGGTGTTTAAATTGTGATTCTACGTCCAACCGTTGCAGAGATATTCAAAGTACTAAACACAGTACGTTGTCCAATGTTATCCTTATGGAGAATAAATAAAATTTGATATCTCGATTATTTATGAATGTATATTGATGAAACTTGGTATGTGGCTTCATGTTGTACTGGTATATTGATATTTGAACAAAAAACAAATATTTTGTTGGTTGTCCCCGTAGCAGCTAACCTGCATACTCAGACCTAATGTTATTCTTATGGAGAATAAGTAAAGTTTTATATCTCCCTTAATTATTAACATAAATTAATAAAACTTAGTATGTAGCTTCACCTGGTTGAGTTAAATTGATAATTGCATAAAAACACATATTTTGTGCTCCTTGTTGCAGCAAACCTGCATACTCAGTCCTATGTTATTCTTATGGAGAATAAATAAAATGCTATAGATCATTTAGTTATTAATTTATTTTTATAAAACTTGGTAAGTGCCTTTATGTGGTAGTGAGAAACATATATATTCATTGGAAATTCGCTGAGTACGCAGGTTTGCTGCGACGGGGGTATTTCATTTTTATGAAATCTGCCCTTTTTAGAAGAATGACCCATATACCAAATTTCGCCAGTTTATGTTCATAAATAAGCGAGATATACAATTTTTCTTTTTCTCCATAAGAATAAAATTAGACAACGTACTGTGTTTAGCACTTTCAATATCTCAGTAACCAATTGACGTAGAGCAATGATCAAAATACCAAATTGTTTTTTTTTTAAGCTGAATTCAATGGTATCAATTAAAATTTGATTTAAATTAAAATTACATGTGAAAACCCCAAAAAACACATTTTTGGGGTACAAAACCCCCCAAAAACCCCCTTTCGGATGGTGCGATTCATCTGGTTTTCGAACTAGTTCAAATAAATGGTACTTTACACATTTATACCAAATTTCATTAAGATCGGACCTTTTTTACGAGAGTTATCGTGCTTACGGACACACACACACATATGTATATATATATCTGGGGACCTCAAAATGAAAAGTTATCATGGTCTCGGGCTTAAGTCTTACCATGAGACCTACGGTAATAGCTTCTTCCTTATCGGGGAAATTCGCTAAAACATCAAAAAAGTTCCCCACCTAAGGAAGGTGCTCGTAAGGAAGGGCTGAAAAGGGGTGCTCAGAAAGTGATCACTTCGTTGATGAGTGAGCTCTGGAAATGAGCTAAGAGGAGGAGTTTTAGCAGTCAAGCTTCGAAGGTGACATTGGAGGGTGACGGTCAAAGGTAGAGGTCCAAGAACAACCTCCGGAACTGAACGCAGCCACTGAATACAACACTAAAGGAACTCCTGGAGTTCAATATTACTGTGCATTATGTACTAGCTAATAGGATGAAACTTGAAATTAGACTAGTACCCATAAACTAAATTTAATAAAAGAAATTAGAAGGTTTTCTGAGAAATAATGGGTAAATCACAAAACAACGTACTGCAATCAAAATCAAAATTCTAATTCAGAGAAAAGTTATTAACATTTGAACTTGTCAAGAGGTTTCAAGTTCCCAAAAGCTGCCAATCTATAATATTATAAAGAAGAGGTGGTTTCTGTCTGTCTATCTGTCTGTCTGCCCGTATGTCTGTCTGATGTTCCGGGTAAACGCAAAAACTACTGAACCGACTGGGCTGAAATTTTACACAAAGGTAGATCTTGAACCCATGCAACATATAGGCCTATTCACTTCCTTAAAATCCCCCGGGCTACGCCCCGTGAACGTCCTAAGTTTCAATGTTTACATTTCAGAAGAAAGTAAACATTCAGAAATTGTAATGCGAACAGCTGAGGACACTTCCATTTGACAGCTTAAAGAACAGAAGCAAGAACAGCTGTTTCAAGCTAACTAAAAAGCAAATTACATTGACTAAAGAACGGGTAAAGAAACCCCCTGTGCGAAGAACGGGTACGTCAGCTAGTTATACATAAAAACCAAACAGAATTTTTAGAATATTAAAAAATAAATAAAATGTTTTGTAAATAATGTTTTGCTGCGATATTATTAAAACTGGAGTGGCTCAGTGAGAAGTGGCTCACGTTAACTTTGGCAGATATCCGAAAACTAACAGAAATTGGACTATCAAAACAAACATTGAAATCTAGTCATGTTTAATTATTATGTCTAAAAATAAACTCGGAAACTTGTTAGTGTTAATATTCAAAACTTCAAATGCAAGAGAAAGTTTTGCCATACCAAATATATGACATAAGGGCAGAACGTTCCTATTTAAACCTTAAAATGAGGAGGAATTGTGAAACACCTTAGCATCCACAAGGAAGTCAAATAAATCCATGTAAGAGTAAAAATCAATATTAAAATTCTTTATAAGTACACACAATTATATTAAGCCGTAATTGGCACTTTGCCACCAAGAAAGAAATAGAGGAACTCAAACAAGAAGCTCTGTTTCAACGAATCTAAAAAAATAAAGGAGTTTACAAGACGGAAAATCACCTCGGAAGTGAGAGTTAACTTTACTTAAGGGTACACTTACACAAACTTTCAAGAATATAATCGATAAAAAGAAATATTAATGTCAAACAATCGGCAACTTGAAGTAGAACTACATAGTACTGCAGAAATAAACTTCACAGAAGATTCAATGACCTTTATAGACCCAACAAAACAAACATGTCTAAAATAACAATAAATACTCCGTTGCAGAAAACCTGCTTACTCAGCAAAAGTCTTAACACCGCATAAAGCTGCTTACCAAGTTTCATTAATACATATTAAAAAAATATATACAATTTTAAATATTCTCCATAAGAATACCATGGGGACTGAGTACGAAGGTTTGCTGCTTCGGGAACCATCGGTAGAAATTGTATTCTCTGCAAATAACAATAGACCACAACCAGATAGAGCCATATACCAAGTTTCGTCAGTTTACGTTCATAAATAAGCAAGATATAAAATTGTTCTTATTCCATAAGAATAACATTGGACAACTTACTGTGTTTAGCACTTTCAATATCTCTGCAACCAAATGACGCAGAACACTGATAAAAAACCAAATTTTTTATGCTGAAACATATAAATGGTGATAACTAACATTTGAATTCTTCAGACATTACATATAAAAAAAATTAAAAAATAATTGTTGGGGTAAAAATGTCCCCCCAAAAAAGTCCCCCTTTGGATAGGTAGATCCGTGTAGTTTTCGAACTTTCAGTGAGGAACTTCGCATTACACATTTGTTCCAAATTGAATCAAAATCGGACCATTTTTACGAGAGTGCATACATACACATTGATCTATATAAAGGTTTTAACTAATGTAGATCTAGTCAGTACTGAAAATAAGTAAAATAGGTGGAAGCGACAATAAAGTATAAATCTGGACACAACTAAATTTCATTTTAAAAGTAGCAACTAAAAGACTAATGGACAGGAAATTATATTTTAGTGACGGAAGTTGAATTAAAGTTGCAATTACTCTGAACTTCTGATGTCGTCCGAGTTGAAAACACTGAAACGATTTCAGCTTTGTATTGTCGTTTGGATAATCTGAAGTTATAGTAAAAAGGTTCTTAAAGGTTGTTTTACTTTTATGTTGCATTATATATAGATTATTTACCGGAAAGTGAAATTATAAATATATGTTTATTAGTGAATTTCCTTTGGAAAGTGAACTATTAGCATGACCTGCACGGTGAAACTTAAGCCCGGGACCACCATAGAAGTTCCTAACGTGACCCCCTGAACAAGTTTTGGGGGGTCGTTCAAAATTTTATATATATATACATATATATATATATATGTGTGTGTATGCACTCTAGCGGTCGTATTTGTTGTCCGATTTACTTCAAATTTGGTAGGGATGTTCCTTTCTATAACCTGTTGGACAAGTTCGTTGGAAAAAACAATCGAAAAACTCTAAACCCATTTTTTGGGGATTAATCTTTCAAATTTTGAGTTTTTGGGCCCAAAAAGGGTCAGAAAAGCCCCAGATGTAAAATTAATGCATGTTAAAAGATGGGAATTAGAAAGGCGAAAGTTAGAAAGGGATAAGCCCTCTCCCGTCATTCTAGCATAAATATTTACCGAGTTATTAAAGAAAATGTGTATCGACTAAACACAGTACGTTGTCTTATGGGGGTTTTACACTAGAAAAGCCTGTTATTCCTTTGTTAGAGTACTTTTATTATCCCCAGCAACCTCATGCCTACTTTCAAGCCTGTCTGGACCTTCTCCTAACCTTATAATGCATAAAATTGTATTCCCAGCTTTGCAAGTAAATGAAACCAGGAGTATTAGAACAGCCAAAAAAACAATGTTTTCAGATTTCAATAAAAATTGGACAAATGGATATTTTTACACTGATTTTGAGTTTTACAACTTTTTATGTGGAAATTCACTTCCCTCACGTCAGCGTGCTGCGTGCGAACTCGTTATTATTCCATATTGTTAAAATACAATACAAAACAAAAATATCCCAAAACATTTAATTTCACCGAGGACAGTTTAAAAGGACCGAGTACCTACGCTTGTTATTTAACATAAAACTTTTAATACTAGTTCAAAATTGTAATTCATAAAATCCAAAACCCTCACTGATTCGCTGGCTGAAAATAGTGGCTAAAACCAAAGTTGGGAATTAATTAAAGGTTTTTGTTCTGTTAAAAATAAAATTGTGAGTGATAATTTTTATGTTATGGTGTTTTCTTTTTTTTTTAATTTCCTAGACCTTTTGAACTATTAAACTATTTGACTATTAACTTTTAGTTCAAAATAGTTGGCTTACCTCTATCCTCAAAATATGAGTTTTCTATTCAAAAGGTGAAAAAACTGGCCCCTTTTATTGCATAACAATCTGCTATGTGAAGTTAAACAACAAATTAATACCCCTGCCACAGCAAACCTGCAAACTCAGCGAATTAAAAATTAAAATTATGTTATTGGAAGCTTAGGTTTTGAGAAGGCATCCTAAATAATGAGTGGGTCTTTTAAAATTACTCCAGAAATGGATGTTTCAGCTAAAGAGGTGTTAGTGAACAATCTTAAAGCTATGCAGATAAAAGGGTTTTCGTGGCTGAGCAACAGTACGACAGGTATTTAGACAGTATACAGTATTTAGACAGGTATAGCAAGAGTCGGATTGAAACCCGGATTGCATGTTTCACATCAGATATACTAATAACAATGTGATTTTCTTTGACGCAAACCATAAATAATGAAAATAGTGTTCGGTTTTGTTTTGGTAAAATCATTAAATATAAGGTTATTAAAAAGCATTTCATGGATACTAAAGATTTACAAACTACAATATTAGTACAAGAAAAATAAGGTTTGACAAAAAAAAAGAGTACAAAAAAAAGAGTACAAGCTAGTAATTTTGTCCAGATGTTGTCTCTACCTTTCTGTTTAACATACCAAAAGTCCCCTAAAATTAAAGCTCTGCTACGGCCACCATATTGGAAAATGGCGGCCAATTTTCACTGTTTTGCTTATAACTCTTTTATTATTGATGATAGAGAGAAATTTTACGAATAATAAATGTTGGGAATTAGAATATGCACAATCTTTGTTATTATTATGTTTGCTCTAAAACAAACTGTTTTCGAGTTATCAATGTTTTAAAGTTATAAATATATACAGAGTGAGTCAAACCACACTTCCAGCATGTATAAGGGGAGAATGGTTTAGTATAAAGACATCAAACAAATTTATCTGTACTAAATCGTATATGGGAAATCTATTAAAATATTTTTATCAAAATATATATACAGGCTGCTCGAAAACGAAGGTCATGAGTTTGATCTCAAAATGATATTACATGAACCTAAGGCAAATATACATAATTTTAAAGGTCTCGTAAAAACAAACATTTTGGCAAAAACAGAATTCACTTATCTTTAAGCATTTCAAAATGGCGGCTTTTTTTGTGAAATAATAACTCTGTATTTTCTAAACCAATAAATGTTTCTTTATCCCGATTGAAATTTCTTACTCGTGGTAAGCTCAGGATTACTCTTATATGATAAATGTCAGTTAGTTTATAACAAAATAACCATTTGAATAAAATATTTTATTTCATTTTTATAAGGCCAACATTTAAAAATGTAAAATAGTATCATAATAATAAGGTAAAAATCATAAAATCGAAAACTTTTTGCAAATCCCATAGCAACTTTATGATTTACAAAAACTTTTTAAATTAGAAAGTTGCTAGGATTGCCATGAGGAAGTTTACAATTGCATGCTTTTTTCCATATTATTAGGCTGCACGTCTTTTGCTCCGCAGTTTGGGGTCATGTCAAAACACATCTTTTGCTCCGGGGTAGAACCCGTAAAAATCGGGGCCGCTGGAAACACCTCTTTTGCTCCGCGAGGGGGAGAGTAGCTCACATTCCCTATACCACAAATTCTTTCACCATAAGACTAACTGGAAGTGAAAAGTCAAACCGAAATTTCTTTTGAAATACTCTAGATTCTCTTCCTTAGAGTGGAGAACTTAGGTACAACAAATTAATTATTATGTTCGGATATATTGGACAGCCCTAATCCTGTGTGTTCAAAACACTGGAATTGTTGCGAACCTGAGCGTCGGTCTGCCCGAGATATGCGGCCATAGCCACTGCCTTCCTTAAATTCCCACAAATAACTTGGTCCAGTACAAATATTACTTCAGTTCCATGAAAACTAATTGAATTGATACTGAATGTACAACTTCCACCACTCGAAATGTTTTCTTATTTAGTTTTGCAAAGAATATTTCATGTTTGGTGATATACATTTTCTATGCATAGTAATTTGATTGTGACTAAGCGTAGGCCTATTAACTTTAACTTTCTCTATATGTAAAATTTCACTACTAGGTATAAAGCATAAGCTATATATAATAATATTTTATAATAACCTATTAAATTCATGGGGTTCAACTGGACACAATGGGACACTCATTAGTTGTCAGCCACTCTACCCCTCGCGGAGCAAAAGAGGTGTTTCCAGAGGTCCCGATTTTTACGTGTTCTACCCCCGGAGCAAAAGATGTGTCTTGAAATTACCCTGAACCGCGGGGCAAAAAGCGCACACCTTATTATTATGCTAATTTTATACTTTTTTAAATGTTGGCCTTATAAAAATAAAATAAAATATTTTATTCAAATTGTTATTTTATTCCAAACTAACTGACATTTATGATATAAGAGTAATCCTGAGCTTACCACGAGTAATAAATTTCAATCGGAATCAAAAAACATTCATTGGTTTAGAAAATACAGAGTGTTCCGTAAATTTCACTATTTTTCAGAAAACTAGCCGCCATTTTGAAATGGTTAAAGATAAGTGACTTCTGTTTTCGCCAAAATGTTTTTTCGAGACCTTTAAAATTATGTATAATTTGACTTAGGATTATGTAATATCATTTTGAGATCAAACTCATGACCTTCGTTTTCGAGCACTCTGTATATAGATTTTGATAAACATATTTTTAATAGATTTCCCATACGTGTTTTAGTACAGATAATTTTGTTTGATGTCTTTATACTAAACCGTTCTCCCCTTGTACATGCTGGAAGTGTGGTCGGACTCACTCTGTATATATTTATAACTTTAAATCATTGATAACTTGAAAACTGTTAGATTTAGAGCAAACATGATAATAACAAGATGTGCATAATGTTATTTCCAACATTTACTATTCGTAATAATTCTCTCTATCATCAATAATAAAAGAGTTATAAGCAAAAGAGTGAAAATTGGCCACCAATTTCCAATATGGCGGCCGTAGCACAGCTTTAATTGTAGGGGACTTTTAGTATGTTAAAACAGGAAGGTAGGACAACAACTGGACGAAAGTCCTAGGATGTGGTATTTTTTTAGGTTTGGGTTATTTTTTACTTATCTTTACTGCACTATATAATTAATGTTTACAAAATATATGCTACAAAAACAAGTTTAAGACTCAGCTTGCTCTCAGTTTTAGGCTTCGATTTAAAAATAATTCCGGAATTTCTTTAACTAAAGAAAGCAAATTAAAGGTTAATTTACATAAAGGAAAAAACAATTAATATTATTATACTTCTCTCAATCCCCTTTTAAAAATGAGCAAAACAAACATTAAAATTTATTTTAGAAATTGTTTAAAGGAAATGTGTACCAAAGGTGCCACAGCCGAACGGACGCCTCACCGATGAACAACAGGCTTTCAGTGACATCGACAAACCTTCACAGGCTTTGAATTGGAGTGACAGCGAGTCGTCAGTCAAAAGGACGATGAACTTGGAGAGTTTAAAGTTATGAAAGGGACTAAAACAAAGTTTAAGCTTAAAATAAATATGGTTTCAACAAAAGTATATTAAACCAAAGTTTTTTGTTTTCATAAGTGAAGAAAAGATTGTATTCAAAAGAATAATAGAAAGTTCGGATAGAATATAAACTTAAAATAACAGCATTTCGTATCATTTTTTATTCATTTACTATTTGACTGATACTATATTGAGGTTTTCTTCTCGTAATACAAATAAGACTAGCGTTCGAGTTTTTGATTACACCTTTGATGTCAATCACCTAGCTTAGGTCTCATAATAACGATTTTACGAGTGACACATTTAGATACATGTAAGCTCAAGATACAGGCCATTTGAAATCGATGGTTACTGGGTCACAATAACAAAAATTAAATTAAGTAAGCAGTTCCCGTACTTGTAAGTAAAACATGTATTGAATAGACCAACTCGAGCCTACGCACAGGCGGTTACCTCCATATAAGCTCATCTAACATTGTTGTGTATGCTACAAACACACTTAATTTATGAAGCATAACGCTTTTCCAGAGTCCAGGTATGCATTTTAAAAATAATACAAATTTTGTTCACTAGTGGATATTTTAAATCAACAAAGGAAATTTGTTCGTAATAAACTGTTAAATGTAATTACAAACATATTCATAAACACATTTATAGTTTGATTTACTTTCAGCTCATTAAATCAAAGCGTTGAAATGTTCAATGTCTCACTCGAATTATTGACCTTCCTTTGTGTAAATTTCAATGTCGGATTCATAATTTTTATAAAAAGTTGGCTGGTATTGGTATTGTACAAATTTGGAAAAAATATTTACGCCCCATTGTTCTCATATTACAGCTGAACCACACAGTCTAAATAAGAGGGGGCGTGAAATAGCTGTCATCCACAAATATTGTTGCTGACAAGTTTTTAAGTTGTGGTTTTGGCAATCAGAGCAAACAGTTTACAAGTTGTGGCTGGAGACTTCAAACAAGAAATGTCCGTTAATCGGTCTCTGGTTAGCAATTTGGCCAATCAGGGGTCTATGTATAAAATGTTCTCTCATGCCAATAAACAACATTTCAGAATTTACCTGAACTATTCGTGTGGGGAAAGTAGTATACTTAACTAAACTATGAGGAAAAAAGGAGGTAAAGAAATATTGTTTAAAATACATTGAGTCAAATGTTGACTGTAGGATCACCTTATTAAACTATTTACGAAAATAAGAATAGCCGATCAAGAATATTAAAGTTAAAATATTAAAACATATTTTTTTGTTTTGTACCATAAAATACCTAGAAACTAGTTATAGCCTAATCCTATTTATGTTTGTATATTTAATGATTTGATTTCCGTGAAAAACTCAAAGCGCCTGATCAACGTCTTGGAAATTTCGGTAAGTTTTGAAACTGTAATTTTCGGGTACAGTATATTAATTAATTATATCGGTCCGAGGGATCAGCATTTGGACTGTTTCCTATCAAAACGTAAAATGTGCCACTGAGGTAGAAACACACAAAGACAATCAATAATATTTGATCATATTTCTTACTTTTACATGGCCCAAAAATACTAAAAAGCTTGTACATTCATGAGTTTATATTACTTGAATAAACATATTTAGATTACATTTAATTTATTTGTAGTATTTCATATATCAGACATAGATTAACAATAATTGTATTAATATACAAAAAATCCCAATTTATATAGAATAATAGTTTACTATACTCCGAATCAGGGAAAAAATAAAACACTAAATAAATTAAAAAAAACACATACTAAAGCCAAAATAAAAAGTTAATCCATAAAGTCGATGATTAAGATATTCTTTCACACTTACGTTGAAATGCTGTAAGACATGTTACAACGATATACAGTCATTAAACTGGCTTTTACATGTAACGATATTGCATGATCTGCTTTTCTGAAACCGATTTCCTTGCAGCTGTGATATTTAATTTGTGACAAAGTGTGAAAAAATAAAGAGTATTCCAATCAGACAGTTGGTTAAATTAAATTACAGAACCTTATTGTTACTCGCATATAATATTTAGGAATTATTTTAACGACAAAGATATTGGCTATTTATATTATCAAACAAACATAAAATATATTTAATGATACAAGTAATTAAAAACGTTTTAGATTTTACCTAAAATATATTTATAAAAAAAAAATTAAATATAAAAAAACTTATGCAGTGCGCTGCGGTGGTTAGTTTAGATTATGTTAAGGTATTAATTAATTACAAAATAGATAATAAACTAACCTAATAATAACGCCAATATTGGTATCTCCTGGGAGTCTCAAAAATGTTACGAGCCATCATAAATGCTTGTAAGTTGTAGGCTAAATAAAAAACGTCTCTACTTTTTACCCTTATAGTTTGTTTGGGTTTTCCCACTAGAACATTCTCCTAGGTTGGTTGTCAGTATAATGCACAAGTACCTCCTAATGATTCAAATATGAACATTTTTGTATTTCGCCGAATCATGTTAAACCTGGCATTGTGAAATATATAAAATATGTAAAAATACGTTTTTAAAGTAATTTAAAGGTTACAGAAACTACTAAACTTAACGGTTTCTTTTTCATATGTACAGCATTTACAACATTTGTATAACCAAATCAACTAGTCAGATATGGTATTAATGCAGACCTGATCAAATAAAACAATTCAAAAATAGAATCTATATGTCAAATTATGGATTTCATTCCCAGCAAAGTTGTACAAGAATTTCCTAGAAAACTGCTGGTGCTTGTGTTTTGTTAAAGGTCAGTTTTATTTACAATTAAAACCAGTAAAAGAAGATGTGGCGTCAACGTGCTAGGATTAGATTGTTCGGCTGGTCTAGAAAAGTCTCATGTTAAATTTCCTCTGATGGCCATCAAAAGCCGAGTTGGCTAACAACAGTGAAGCCAGTGATGAATAGCAGCCACAAATGAATAATCTTGTTAAATTTCTGTCGGTGTGTTGGTCATGTTGGTGCTCCTTGTTTACAGAGAGGGAATCAAGAAGGTACAGCCGACCTGGACAACGCCAAAAAGCGACTGTAACAAATTGCCCTGTAAAGAGGAAGCGGCCATTTTCAGAATCTCGTGACACAGTAGTCTCTAAAAAGCTTGACAGATTGTTTACAGCTTTCTTGAGGTCATCTCCAGTAGAAGGGACAACCCGTTACGAATACATGAGATTTCCTCAATGAATACTGTCTGATCCATGATGTGAAGATTCCTAAATAGGTCCTCTAGAAATAGGTACCTGTCACAAACACGATTCTCTTGACGGATTTTAGCATACACTTGATAACATGTCATTGGGGTCGAGTCAATGGCAGGTGTGGACAATTCACCGTCTAAATAATGCCACGCAAGGGCGCAAGTTGCGTTGGTCATGCATTGGGCGTTATTACTGAACCCAGAAAATCTATCATCACCTTACCTTGGTGGAATGAACCCCGTGAGACGCATAAAAAGGCCATCATAAAGTAAGTAATCACCAGCCAATGCGCTAAAACACAGAGAGGAATTCAAGCCAACAAATAAAATAAGAAAGCATCAATCAAAGGTAGTTAAAAAACTAATATTGTTAACAGAAGAATCTTTAAAATCACTTTAAATGAATTTAGTAATGCTAACAAAATACATTGCTCTGATTATTTTCGTATTAAAAAAAAACTACCGATTTTTAATAACATTACATTAGGGCTATGCCTCATTGGTTATAAAATCAAACTTTATTTTTATGTATAAATAAATTTTTTCAACAGGTGATAACGTAAACAATAAAACGTAATTATTCTAAATAGTTCAAAAGTTAAAACACAGAATACAGCATCAGTCAATGTTCGAACTTCAAAATTTCAAAATGGTATAAGATATGATGTAATGTCAGACCTGATGAAATAAAACAATTCAAAACCCTAATCTAAAAGTTAAATTATGGATTCAATTTCCAGCAAAGTTGTACTAGAATTTTCTAAAATACTGCAGACGCTTGAGTTTTGGTAAATGTCATGTTTATTTAAACACTGTAAACACGTTGCTACCGTTAAAGTAGGTATCACTGATCACATTTTTATATTTTAAGAAAAATCAATCTTTTAGTGTAAAAAATTGTTTGGGATATATAAATTAAATCATAGATTTATTTCAGCATTCTAGTTTACGTTCAGCATTACGCTGACTGGGTCGAAGGACCGTCCAGCATCACATCAGCAATTACGTCGCTTTGCTGCACCCCGACAATCCATCCGATAGAAGTTATGTGAACTCCAAATTTCAATATGTCCATTTGAGTGTATTTCTAGTGATTTGATATGATCCTCCTCAGTAACGAAAGTTATTACTTTCAATGCCAATGAATATTATGTTAATGTAATCTAAAGTGTTACAGTATACGTTTTACTTCTCGCATCTAACTCTGTACATCCCAGACATGTGTTATACTAATTAATAGCTTAAATGATGTAGGAAATACTTGGCTAGCATCATAGTTAAACTATAACTTTTAGTCTGGTTGTGTTGCACTCATCAAGGTTAAACGAAAATACGCGAACCGACTCCGTTCTGCTTTAAGTTTTAGATTTTCACTTAAACGTGAGAAAGGTTGACAGAACTCAGTTATTGAAAAAAGTCCATTATCATGGAAAAATAAAAGTATTCCTAAAAAGGTACCAACAAACAATAAATTACATAAATCATCCCCCATAAGAAAAGCATGGGGATTTAAAAACGTCTGCTTTGTTTACATTAAAACATATGGTTACGTGACTAGTTTGTTTACGAACTTACATGTTTTCTTACTTAAATTGTTTTATTTTCCTCAGCTTGTAAAGAGTAAATAAATTCTAGACAGAGTATTGACCAAGTTTAGGGGCAAAGGCCCCTTCAAGCCACCAGGATGAGCTAATATATATATATATATATATATATATATATATATATATATATATATACCATATATACATATGTACAATATATATATGTATATATATGAGCTAATATGAGCCTTATATATGTATTTAAATTTAGGTTTTTTTTAAATCCATAGTTTCGGGTTAGGGGCTCTTGTGTATCTAACGTCCATGTCGTTTTACTATTACGTTTTATCCGTAAAACCAATCACTTTATTAAAGTATAGGAACAATTTAGAATGGTAGAATAATATTTCAGTATTACCAATTATTATTTTATCCTAAATGAAAATATCACACAAATAGTTAAATTATCTATTTTTAACTAGTTATTAGATATGTATTTAAAAACATCGTGACTCAAAAAGAACTATGATGTTTAAAATATTTGTCGTGTTTTGAAGTTTTGACTTGACATTTTAACATTTTACCAGCCCCAAAGCATTTTAGGTGTCATCCTACTTTAAACAACAGCAGCTGTCACTTCACTTTAAAGCTTGATGTGGAATAAAGAAACACTGCCTTTGGCGACTCAACTTTTAAAATCAAATTAATGTAAATTTATTTTAAAAATAAACATTCAGGTTAACCAAACTAGTCAATTTGTTTGTACAATGACAAGTCAAAGCAACAACACAGTTTCATATATTGATCTAAAGTTGCTCGTGATGAAAAGTTAGTACCAACACTCTCGCTGCACTGTTACTGTTTGGGGAGAACTATGTAATGGAGTACTTGATTCTGTGTGCTCAAAATAAGGTAAAAGCCATATTTTCCATTTAATTATATCTTTCATCATACGAATTAACAAATATTTTGTCAGGTAAAATTAAATAAACCATGAAAGTAATATGAACGAGGTACACGGTTAAACTTGAATTAAGACTAACAAACCATTATAACAGCATTCAAATATGAAATAAACAATGTTTAAATAAGTAGGTACACGTCGTTTACAGAGTCCTCATTAGTAGTGGGCATTTGGGGCTTCTGGGCCAAGTGATTTATGGCTTCCGGTCACGTGACCGGAAGTGCTGAGTCATGAAAGACGTCATCTGAGGCTGAGCCAGTGACGTAGGCGGTTTTGTGACGTAATGAGTGAAAGTTCAAAGTTCAAGGTCACTGGGAGGTAATTTTAAAAAAGTACTACCTTTGACTCGTAAAATCCGATTGTGATTCGATAGTTGTCATTCGATAAAATATCGAATGAAAACAATCGAATGAAGCAATCGAATGAAACTAGTGCGAGGTAGTACTAATACAAATATTACTTTATTTACAATAATTCATGTTTACAATAGTTCCCCGTTGTTCGTTGTCATCGATGTTGTTGATCCGGACGAGTTGCGGCCATCAATTTGCTTTCTGAAGAAAGACGGTAGATACTTCAATCCCTGCGCAGAGTCCATGTTGTGTTTTTGACACCTATCTGTTCTGTTAGGTGTTTGCATTTCATTGCTGTCAGGAGGAAAGAATACGTGACGGCAATGAAATAGAAACATCTATCAGACCTTGAGTGAAATGATATTGTTATTTTGTGAAGAGCGTCTCGGAGAGCTCGATGTTCACCGGTCGAGAGCCGGAGGTGTACTGACTATTCGCTAGCTAGCGTTTTTGGTATCAAACAAAATGGTGGGGGTAAAAGTGTAGTAGAACGAAGCAGATGGTGGACAGCAGATGGGCGGCGGCAGGTGGCAGGCGGCAGGTGGCAAGTGTGCGGCAGATGGTAGTCCCCCACTACACCAGTCCCCCACTACACCAGTCTCCCCACCAAGTTTTACATCGCACAATAACTAGTTTACATGTGTTAGTTAGGGTTTAGCTCTTAGACTGTCAAGACCTTACCTCCGTAACTAAAAACCTCAATAATGTTTGCGCTTCAACGCTGTATAAGTATAACAGCTACTATGATCTAAACCGGTGCATGTATTCATATGGTTCTTTTTGCGTAGCAAACAACTGGTTAAAAGTGTTTCAACCTCAATTATTCTTCGACGAAACCGCTCATTGTCCACTAAAAGTGTAGACCTTCTGTCTTCATCGTCAGGGAAGTAGAGAGTAGTGTCAAGGGGACTACTGAAGGTCACCTTCCTCATGTTCCTGTAAAACTGCGACATTTTTCAGACCGTCTAGGTAGATGTTCATACGACAAGAGCTGGAAGAATAATGATGTAGCGTTATCGTGTATAATAGGCATATACCCCCACCACAACGTTACCTTGTCCTTCAAACCATCGTTTTTACGCCACGGATGCTATACTGTTGGTTAGATTTAAATTTAAATTGCACCTACTTGTTCGCCTTGTCAAGCTGCGTAATTGAAGTACCCACATGTTAGACCTTGAACCAAAAACAAAGAAGTTATTTAGGTTTGTCCTTGAAAATAGTTGTTTTTTCGCTGTTGCTGCTATACCCTTTGTTGGATCTGAATTCTGTTTGCAGCAACTTGTTCGTCTGATCAATCCGCGTAATTTGAGTACCCACTTAATATATTTTAAACGGTAAATAAAGAAGTTATTTAGGCTTGCCCTTGAAAATAGTTGTTTTTCGCTGTTGCTGCTATACCCTTTGTCGGATCCGAATTCTGTTTGCGCCAACTTGTTCGTTTGATCAATCCGCGTAATTTGAGTACCCACATGACATACTTTGCACAAACTGTGTACCCCCCCCCTTTTTTGGGTCATGTTCAAGGTCAAGGTCAAGGTCAAGGACCTTGGGACTTAGAAATTTTCACAAAGTGGGCTGCACACAAACATAAGACTAATAGTCTCCTGCCTATGTACAGGCCAAGTCCCTAACTTGAAATGCTTAGGGTGGTCCTGAAAAGGACCGTTTGTGTTTGAAGGAGATGGTGGATAAGGAGCGGTGAGCGGTAGTCAGTGTTTATTTTTCCTTTGTAACCCACTTTACTTGTCCCTTCTGTCGTACTAAAATCAAGTCACACTTGGTCTCAGGAGGTGGCAGAGTGGACCTTGGAAGGTGGACCTTGACGTAACGGCCGCCGCCAAAGAGGTGTTGGAGTAGGTACTCATCATCGCTGATCTTCCCCACAAGTAGATACTCCACGTTTAATTTCAACTGCGCAAATTTGACGGCGACAGACTCCAGCGGCGTTACCAACTCGGTAAGTTTCACCGTAGCCGTCCTCTTCATTATCTCCTCAACAGTTGGTGGCGGCGATGAAGGTCGAAGCGATGAAGGGCGAGGTGATAGCGATGGTGAAGATGCAGTGGACGTCGAAGGCCGTTGGTCGAAGTAAAGTGGGTGGTTTCGAAAATTCTTCCGTATGCAAGATTTAAAAGAACTAGGTCTTTTGAATCCGCTCCTTTTTTCCGAAGACTTCTTCAAAGTCTCCTTCAAACGTTGCAGTTTCTCGGGTGTAATGGGAGAAGACATAGCGCAGAGGTGTATTCAGTTCGCAAGGCAAAGCTGGAATGAGGTACCAGACGGAGCAAAGCGGGTCGCCAAGTGTAACCGTGACATTTCCATATACGGGTAGAAAGCTAAAAACCGGTCTACATCCGGTTCCCCTTCCCCCGTGACGACACAACCCCCCCCCCTTTTGGGTCATGTTCAAGGTCACCCCCCCCCCTTTGGGTCATGTTCAAGGTCACCCCCCCCCGTGACGTAACATCCCCCCCGTGACGTAACATCCCCCCCGTGACGTAACATCCCCCCCGTGACGTAACATCCCCCCTTCCGCTTCGGTGACGTCACTTTGCCTTTATAAGCGGGAGCAGTCCGCAGTCTCGTCGCAGTAGCTTGCCGCCCGCTGTTTGGGTATACGTCCCAGTGGGTTGCACTCTGCTGCAGCGTAGGTCTGTTAAGTGTGCGTTGGGCCCGACGCGCAATTAAGAGATCCGCGCCCTTGCATGTTTAGTTAGTTTGTTAAGCATGTTAGATAACGCTTGTAGTTTGCTGCTAGGTAATGTAGTTAGTCTAATATATGTTAGTGTTTGGTATCGGTTTGAAGTGTCTTATTTACTAATGAAATATGTACTCCCGGCCCTACAGGTCCCTCAACAACCTTGGTCAAAACTTGGGTTCGCAGCAGCCTGACGCCGGGTGTTTGGGTCTACGTCCCACCGGGTTTCAGTGATACTGTTGACCTTTGCAAAACCGACCTTGGTTGTTCTTGTAAAAGTAACGTTAACTGATTAATTTTGTTTACATAGTTGATGGTAAAGTCTTTATTTTCAAAGTAATGTATCTTGCTTCTCATCCTTTTCCTAACCCCTCTAAGGTATGGCGCGCAAACCGACCTTGTGTCAATACGGCGCGTAAACCGGTTGACATTTCCCATCTTAGCCTGAGAAAACTGTGTAAAATATAAAGTCAGTCTCTTGTATAAAATCAGTCTCTTGTTTGTTGTCTTTTGTCCCCTTCCCAAATACAGAGCGGGGAATAGAGCAGTATGTTATGCTCTATTCCCCGCTTTGGCTTCATGTTCAGATGACCTTGGGACTTAGAAAATTCACGTACAAAGCGGGGAATAGATCGGTTTGTGGTCCAAGTGAGAATCAATTACTGCTCTATTCCCCGTTTCAATAATATGACCAAACGACCTTGACCCACTTCGGGACTTAGAAAATCCTCGTATTGTAATATCCCCCCCCCCTTTGACGTAACATCCCCCCTTCCGCTTTGGTGACGTCACTTTGCCTTTATAAGCGGGAGCAGTCCGCAGTCTCGTCGCAGTAGCTTGCCGCCCGCTGTTTGGGTATACGTCCCAGTGGGTTGCACTCTGCTGCAGCGTAGGTCTGTTAAGTGTGCGTTGGGCCCGACGCGCAATTAAGAGATCCGCGCCCTTGCATGTTTAGTTAGTTTGTTAAGCATGTTAGATAACGCTTGTAGTTTGCTGCTAGGTAATGTAGTTAGTCTAATATATGTTAATGTTTGGTATCGGTTTGAAGTGTCTTATTTACTAATGAAATATGTACTCCCGGCCCTACAGGTCCCTCAACAACCTTGGTCAAAACTTGGGTTCGCAGCAGCCTGACGCCGGGTGTTTGGGTCTACGTCCCACCGGGTTTCAGTGATACTGTTGACCTTTGCAAAACCGACCTTGGCTGTTCTTGTAAAAGTAACGTTAACTGATTAATTTTTGTTTACATAGTTGCTGGCAAAGTCTTTATTTTCAAAGTAATGTATCTTGCTTCTCATCCTTTTCCTAACCCCTCTAAGGTATGGCGCGCAAACCGACCTTGTGTCAATACGGCGCGTAAACCGGTTGACATTACCCATCTTAGCCTGAGAAAACCTTGTAAAATATAAAGTCAGTCTCTTGTTTAAAATCAGTCTCTTGTTTGTTGTCTTTTGTCCCCTTCCCAAATACAGAGCGGGGAATAGAGCAGTATGTTATGCTCTATTCCCCGCTTTGGCTTCATGTTCAGATGACCTTGGGACTTAGAAAATTCACGTACAAAGCGGGGAATAGATCGGTTTGTGGTCCAAGTGAGAATCACTTACTGCTCTATTTCCCGTTTTAATAATATGATCAAACGACCTTGACCCACTTCGGGACTTAGAAAATCCCCGTATTGTAATATATATTTACTCGTTACAACATTATTACCCCCACCGTATAACACTTGCACTCCCCACCACTATCAGTATGTATAAAAGAGGGTCCCCCAGCACTAGTAAAATCATTCTTCCTCTTGTGCTGTTATACCTCACACCATGGCACACATTAGGAAGCAGACACAACCTCTCAAATTGAAACCTTCTGCTTCGTCTTCGCCCGCCTCTACCACTCCGTCTTCTGCGGTTCCATCCATCCTTCGGACAGCCCTGATGTTAGCTAACATCGTCCCGGAGAACTGTCCACCACTACCTGCTGCGTCAACGACTTACACAAGTCCTTCACCTCTTCCGTCAACTTCTCGTGCTGTTTCTCCAAGTCCTTTGTCAACGTCTCGTGCTGTTTCTCCAAGTCCTTCTACATCTTCAAGTTTTTCTACATGTTCATCAAAGTCTTCCAAATCGTCTGCTTCTTCATCCTCATCAACATCAAGTTCGAGACCAAGCCAACCAGCCACCCAATCATCTTCTCCAACCAGACCTTCAGTAATCTGCACATATACTTCATCTCCTTCAGAGAAATTTAAACAACTTAAATCTGTACAAAGGATGTGCATGCTTCCTGCACAACAATGTAATTATATATTCAAAAAAGGTGCTAAGAAAGGTGAACGCTGTGTTAAACGTTGTATTTTAAATGAAGAAACGTGCAGTCTTCATTTAAAATTAAACCATGGCGCATCTCCTTCTTCACCACGTGCAACAGTGGTGCCAATTAAAATTCGAATTAACAGGCTTTGTAAAAACAAACGCTACTTCTTTGTTAAAATAAAGGACTTTGCAAAGGTGTTGGTTCAATGTGAAGGTAAACTGTACTATGTAGAGTTACCTAGAGCCATGGACCTCCACGTCAAAAAACCTACCCACAAGGACTATTTAATTCGAAATGATACAGGTATCACTGTGTGGAAATCATTAAAATAATAATATAAATAAAAAGACCAAAAGTTTATTCCAAATTAAATAAAGCATTTTTTCCAAATTAAAAAAAAAAAGTGTGGACAACCTATTTACAATTTGTAACATATGCTGCAGAGTGTAAATAAGTTGTCCACACTTTTTTTGCAATGTTACAACGACCTTGACCTAGATAACGGACTTGGATAATTTACACTAAGTCAAAGATAAACTTAAAAGGAAAAAGGAGAAATATTATACTAAAGTCATTATTCAACAGTAAAGAGGGGAGGGGGTAAGCGGGTATTTAAGCGAGCGATTCGGAATATAATTATTAGTTGTATCATCATGAGCGTCAACAGCAACACATGGGGAAAGGAAATTAACGAAGAGGAGTTGTACGCAATTGCTGAGGCTGCAGAAATGACTGAAGTTTTTAAGATTAATAAGCTTGCGGAGAATGATGCTCAGTCACATCCGCAACAAACTACATCATCGATGCAGTCTACAACGCAGCAACAAAGACCCTATCATGTTATCCTGGAGGAGTATAATGAGGCAATGAGGTACGCCTTTACAAAGTGGTGTGCACAACCGCGTTCTCCTGAACAATGGGAGGAGCACGATGCAGACTTTCGCCTGGTTGGAGACTTAGAACTTGAGCTTCAAAGAGCAAAGGTTGCTCAATAGTGAGAAGATTTATTGTTTACTTTAGAATACAGAGCGGGGAATAGATCAGTTTGCGGTCCAAGTGAGAACCACTTACTGCTCTATTCCCCGTTTTGGCAATTTGTTCAGATGACCTTGGGACTTAGACAATTTTCGTTTGGTAAAAAACAACATTGAATATATATATATATATATATATATTTCTTACAAAAATATCTCCTCCCTAAAACTTGCACCCCCCCCTATATATGTGGGGGTAAACATATATAAGGCGTACAGCTTTAGAGTATAGTTATTCAGCTATGAATAGCCCAGCAGAGTTGATGCAGCCTACAACATCGACGCAGCCTACAACATCGATGCAGCCTACAACAAATAACAAGGAAAAGAATGATGAGGCAAGAAGAAGGAATGCTAGAGAAAGAGGAAGGATTAAAAAAATAAATCAAACATATAAGTTATTACAATCAAAATTACCGTTTATGGATAAAAAAAGTTCAAGGCATGCCATTTTGATACAGGCGACAAAATACATTAATGCGTTAGAAACGTTGTTAGAAGGTGCATCACTTCAACAAGATCTTCCTGAAGACCTTCTAGCATTCGTAATTGACTAAAGATGTTTTGGAAATACTGAACGGGGGGAAAACAGAACGGGGAATAGATCAGTTTGCGGTCAAAGTGAGAATCGCTTACTGCTCTATTCCCCGTTCTGGTAATAAGTTAAAACGACCTTGACCTACTTACAGGACTTAAACATCCTTGTTTCATAAACATTGTTACATATATTTGATACAATAATACCCATTTCTTATCACTAGTTACCCCCACCACTTAAATCGGGGAATATAAAAAGAGATTTCTCATCAGTGCTTATCTCATTCTGCTACTTGTGTTAGCACTAGAATATATAGCAGCTATGTCACCAAAGGATAATATATTTCCTTCTGCAAAATCAATCGTAGGAATTATAAAACATATTGTGATTGAAAGTGAGGATGAAAATGAAGACGAATTGGAAGATTTTGAATTATTAAGTGATATGGATGCAATGGAAGATTTTGAATTATTAAGTGATATAAACAGTGATGATCTTGAAGCAGGATATATGGAACAAATTGAACCGTTAAGTGACGGGGAATCTGAAACCTATAGAATCTATCAGCATCTTCTCTGTTCTGAAGAAATACATGATGAAACTCCAACCACTAGTAGTAGTAGTTTGGATGGGTTATTTTTAGATAGTGCACGAGGGGTATATCATATTCGTCGACGACTATTTCTTTCCGATGCTTCTGATACAACTGATTCCGATTCATCAAATGAGTCTGATTAAGTGTTGTCTTTTTCTTGTCAACTGACAAACTTTAAATACAGAGCGGGGAATAGATCAGTTTGTAGTCAAAGTGAGAACTACTTACTGCTCTATTCCCCGTTTTGGTAATATCGTTGTATAACCTTGACCCAGTTACAAGACAGAAAATATTTACCAGCTTTCAATTTTTTTTTTTTTTTTTTTTTTTTGCTTTTTTTTTGTTTAGAAAAAGTGGGGGTAACTTATAAATTTAATGGTGGGGGAACGTCTATTTAATGTCGATGCAACAGTGTATATTTATCATATCGGCATGATGAACCCACCAGGAAACTCCGTTTGCTACAGCTTTCCCCTCATCGATATCGATGATGTGATAAAACTTACATCAATAACAAAACGGTTTGAACTCGAAAGGCGACTCATAAAAGTCGACGTAATTCCACAAGATCTTCGTTCTGCAATGTTGACCATCGAATATGTTAAAGATGAATCTACAACTGAAGATCCCTATTGTTTTATGAAATTTTTAGTTGATCGAGATGCAATGTGTACAATCCGACTTCACATCCGAGTTTAAAATCTATCAAATGTTCCTGTTGGAGAAAATTGTCTTAGTTAAATACAGAGCGGGGAATAGATCAGTTTATGGTTTGATATGAAATCATTTACTGCTCTATTCCTCGTTTTGGCAAATATGTTCAATGACCTTGACCTAAATACAGAACTTTGTAGCCTCCAGCTACGATAGTAAATATAAAATGTAAAAAATAGAAAACTTAACGTAATACGTACCCCCACCACTTTTGCTAGGGTATAAATAGAGGGGCATTTGCAGTGTTTTTCATTATTGCGTTGACCCTTGTGGAGATCACACCTACATTATGCATCGCTGCAATATTTGTAAGACTTCATTTAAGGATGAATTTCTTTTAATAATTCATAAGGAACTAAAACATAACAACAACCATGATGAAGAATATGAAGAAGAAGAATTGAAGGAAATAGATCAAATGTTAGCCCAACACCAACATTCCAGACCAAGTGTTATTCAATATGCACCATCAACAACAGCTGCATCGAATTCTACGTCTGCTCTGTCTACACTTCACCGTCCTTCAACATCAATAGCTGCATCGTTTTCTACGCCTGCTATGTCTACACTTCATCATCCTTCAACATCAACACCATCGACTTCTACGCTTGCTATGTCTACACTTCACCATCCTTCAACATCAACACCATCAACATCGACTTCAACGCCTGCTATGTCTACACTTCACCGTCCTTCAACATCAACAGCTGCTATGTCTACTCTTCACCGACCCTCAACATCAACAGCAGTAGATGTGGAACTACACGCTCAAGCACTACCTGGTAAGGCAGTAACACATTTTAAAATTAACAACGTAAAATTACAACTTGAAAACTTTTTACATAACGCCAAAGAATTAGTAACCAAAACACTAAAGAATGAACAAAAAAGATTAAATTTTATCAAATTTGGACTGTTGCTAGATGCCATATTCACTAACATTCAAAACGAAACATCACCAAGAGGTTTCATGACAAAAAACCGAACCATCATGGCTGCGTCAGATATTGAAAAGATCGTAACAGAATGTATTGAGGAACTTTTGACGAAACTTCAAGAGCATGAAGGAAGAGGATCTGGATGGACTTTATTAAGTATAACAAGTCTGGATGTTAGAGTTCATAAACACGGTTATGGAATGAGAGGAAGTAGCTATATCCCTCTACCTCAAAAAATTATGAATACTAAATCCTGTATTAACGTGCAAAATGAAAATAATGAATGTTTTAAATATGTTATGTTGGCCAAATATGTAAAAAACCATCCGGAAAGACCAAGTCAAGCATATGAACAAGTTCAACACAAGTATAATTTCCAGGGAATGACTTACCCTGTTGCAATTACTGATATATCAAAATTTGAAAAGCAAAATCCGTCGGCTTCAGTCAACATATTTGGTTTGGATTCGTCAAATAATGTGTATCCCTTGCGCATAACATCGAATGAGCGCAACAATCATACTGACCTGTTATTAATCAATAAAGGAGAGATATCACATTACGTGTATATAAAAGATTTTGAAGGGCTCGTATGTAAACAGTTAACAAAACATAAAAGTAAAATCACAACATGTAAGAGATGCTTTTGCCACGTGAGCAAACCATTAAGAAGAGGAGGTACAGAATGGTTAGTAGAACATCAAAGGTTATGTAGTGGAAACTATGAGGTAAGAATTAAATTGCCACATCCCAGCAGAGCGCAGATAAAATTTGATAAAGTAAATCACCAATACCCTGTTCCATTTGTTGTGTACGCGGATTTCGAAGCATCCTTACTTCCAATTGAACAACAAGAAGAGGATATCACAAAAAGAAGCAAATATCAAAAACATGCACCAAACAGTTATTGTATACTAACAAAATCCACGTTGTCTGAAGAACATCTTCAAGAATTTGAACTATCATCTGCTCCGAAGATTTATCGTGGTGAACAAGCAGCGAAACACTTTGTAGATAAGTTGTATTACATTGCCTCCAAGGTGGAAGAAATCTACAAAATTAAAATACCGATGCAGCCTATGGATGAACACCAACTTCAACATCACAATTTGGCAACAACATGTTATCTGTGTAATAACCTATTTACACCAGAAAACGTTAAAGTGCGTGACCACGACCATCTTACCGGAGCCTACAGAGGTGCAGCCTGTAATGCTTGCAACTTAAATTACAAAGTTCCATCTTTTATACCTGTTGTTCTACATAACCTTAGTGGATATGACTCTCATTTCATAATCCCGGAGTTAGGAAGAGATGATGGAGCAATAGATGTTTTGGCAACAACAATGGAAAAATTTATAAGCTTCTCTAAAAAGGTTGGCAAAATAAAACTTAGGTTTATTGATTCGTTTAGATTTATGCCTTCTAGCCTAATGAAATTAACTGAGAATTTAAAAAGAGAAGATCTAATAGAAACAAGCAAAATTGTAGCCAGTAGTAAAATGGATCTGGTTCTTAGAAAAGGAGTCTTCCCCTACGATTACATCGATGGACTGCATAGATTTAATGAAACATCACTTCCTCCACCAGAACAATTTAAGAACAAACTTAATGATTCGGAGATTTCACTTGAAGACTATCAACACGCATGTCGAGTATGGAACGAGTTGGATATGAAGACTTTAGGAGAATACTCAGACTTTTATGTAAAACTTGACGTGACTCTTCTCTGCGATGTTATGGAAGAATTCCGAAGAACCTGTTTTGCAGCATACGGTTTAGACCCTCTACATTCATATACATCTCCAGGACTAGCTTGGCAAGCAATGCTGAAAGAAACAAAATGCAAACTCCAGCTGTTAACAGATATAGATATGGTTTTAATGGTTGAGTCGGGTGTTAGAGGTGGATTAACTCAAAGCGTGACGAGACATGTTAAAGCCAACAACAAATATCTACCTGACCATGATCAAGAGAAACCTTCAACGTACTTGGGATATTTCGACGCGAATAATCTGTATGGATGGGCCATGTCGAACCCACTTCCATTTGACAACTTTAAATGGGTTGATCCCGACTGTATTGACGATATTTCACAAATTCCAAAACAAGGAGATACCGGATATATTTTGGATTGCGACTTTGAGTATCCAGAACATTTACACGATCTTCATTATGACCTTCCACTCCTTGCAAGAACAGAAATTTCACCAACTGGAAAACACCCCAAATTAATGATGACCCTTAACAATAAACAACGATACGTAGCTCACTATTGGGTTGTTCAACAAGCTATCGAATTAGGTTTACGTCTTACTAAAATTAATAGAGCTGTAGAATTTTCCCAATCGTGCTGGTTGAAACCATACATAGACTCGAATACTACCAGAAGAGCAGCCGCTACATCAGCCTTTCAAAAAGACTTTTTTAAATTGATGAACAATGCGATATTCGGTAAAACATTGGAAAACAAAAGAAGACATAAAAATGTAAAACTTGTTACAGATCCGAACAAACTACAGAAACTCGTACAACAGCCAAATTTTGGAACATCTATAATTATTAACGAAAATCTTGTAGCTGTATCTATGAAGAAAACAAGTGTGAAGATGGATCGTCCTTTGTATATAGGAATGTCAATCCTGGATATCTCCAAGACTCATATGTACGATTTTCATTACAAAAAGATGGTCACCTTTTATGGACGGGAAAACATCGGCATCTCCTACATGGATACAGACGCTTTTATATATTGGATAATTACTAACGATATGTATGAAGATCTTCGGACATTTGATTACAAAAACGACTTTGACTTTTCCGACTATCCAAAAGATCATCCAAACTACGACAATGACAGAAACAAAAAAGTGCTTGGCAAATTTAAAGATGAAGCCAATGGTGTTATACTTCAAGAAATTGTTGCACTAATGTCAAAATTATATTCTTTACAACTAAATGAAAACCAAGTCATTAAGAAAGCTAAAGGAGTAAAAGTTTGTATTTAAAGAAGAATGTGCATTTTAATCACTATAAGAAATGTTTATTTGAAGATCAAGATATAACAGCAAAATTCAACACGATCAGAAGTTTCAACCATCAGCTGTACAGTGTGACGGAGGTAAAAAAAGCTCTTTCTTCAAATGATGACAAACGCCACATCCTTGCAGACAACATCCACACTCTACCATTCGGTCACTACTCCCTCAACCCTATTGACGAGTAACCCTTTCATCGTCCTACATCCCTTTTCCTTTTCCTTTCCGTATAAAAGGGGGAACACAGCAGTATTTTGCTGTGTTCCCCCTTTTATACATTAGTTTAGAATGACCTTGACCTATATAAGCAGATTTATACAAAAGAATATTTAATACCATATCAGCTGTCTTCGTGAAACCATCATGTCAGACCTAAAGGAGAAGATTATTAATGAACTACACAAACCTGCAAGAATAAAGTTTCCAAGAAGAAATACTGTTATAAAAGGGATAAATGATCTATATCAAGCGGATTTAATTGAAATGCGACCGCATAGCAGAATAAACAAAGGATTTAAATATATACTCACAATTATTAATTGTTTTACAAAAGTTGCAGACGCTTTGCCTCTAAAGGACAAGACTGGTAAAAGCGTAACAGAAGCCATGGAAATAGCCATAAAAAGAGATAAAAACAAAATTAAACATTTACAAACTGATGATGGAACAGAATACTTTAATACAAACTTTGCACAGTTAATGAATAAATATAAAATAAATCATTATTCTACAAATTCAGAGAAAAAAGCAGCTATTGTAGAAAGATTCAATAGAACCTTAAAAGGAGCACTGTATAAACAATTTTCAAAAAGAGGTTCTTACGTATGGTATGATGTTTTACCACAATTAATAAATGATTATAACAACAGGTTTCATAGAACTATTGGTATGAAACCTAACAAAGTAAATAGAAGAAATGCAAAAGATGTATTAAAACGCATAAAGAAAAATACAAAGCCTAAAGTAGAAAAAATGCAGCCAAGAAAATTTAATGTAAGTGATAAAGTACGGATTAGTAAATATAAGGGAGTGTTTACCAAGAAATACCTTCCCAATTGGACAAATGAAGTTTTTACAGTGTATAAAGTGCAACCGACTGTACCTGAAACGTATATCTTAAAAGATAACAAAGGAGATTTGTTGCAAGGTGCATTTTATGGACATGAAATGTTAAAGTCAACAGTAGGTGATGTATATCTTGTTGAAAAAGTGTTACAAAGAAAAAAGGACGCAGTTAAAGTGCGGTGGTTAGGGTTTAACAAAACTGAGGATTCATGGATACCTATAAAGGACTTGGTTTAATGCAAGCAACTCATTTCATCGTTAACCTTTGAGCAGGATGGAGATTATTCACCATAAAGATCGATTCAATATTAATAACATAGATGATTTAACTGTGGATAACGTTAAAATCAACAATGGTAAACACGGTAGTTTACTTCCAAACACTGTTCGATGTATAGTAAGTGGCCCCTCAAACTGCGGAAAGACCAATGTTGTCTTTAATTTGATCACTAATCCGCAGGGATTAAGGTTTAATAACCTATATATTTTTTCAAAGTCTCTACATCAACCAAAGTATCAATTGCTGGATAAAATCCTATCTGATGTGTCTGATGTTAATTTTTACAAATTTAACGCTAGTGATAGCATTATGCAACCAAACGAAGCGAAACCGTATTCTGTATTTATATTTGACGATGTATCTTGTGAAAATCAGGATACTATTAGAAACTACTTTACCATGGGAAGACATAATAACATCGACAGCATATATATAGGACAAACTTATAGCAAAATTCCAAAACAACTTATCAGAGATAATGCAAATATTCTAATTGTATTCAAACAAGATGATACTAACCTAAAACATATATATAACGACCATGTGAATGCGGATATGTCATTTGAAAAGTTTAAAGAGCTTTGCGGAAAAGCATGGGCGGAAAAGTATGGATTTTTGGTTATTATGAAAGATCAAGCTATAAAAGATGGTCGTTATAGAATAGGTTTTGATAAATTTGTTTTAATACACTGATTAGCGGTATTACTGTACAAGTCGTCAAGGTGTGAAGATGGTTAACCAGGAAAAGCTATTAAAGGAAATAAAATCACTTAGTGATTCTATTAGACAAAAAAACCGAGCTTTAAAATCAGGTATAAATGAAAGAGAGCAATTTTTAGAAACAACATTCAAACCTGTTACTGAACCTTTAAAGCGATTAGCACAAAATATGGAAAAACCTTCAATTCGCTTCGAAGGAGACAAAATGCTACCAATTTCCAAATATGAAGAAGAATTTCAGAATGATGAAAGTTTGACCAGTTACAAACATCTGAAGAAAGCGACGAGTATGAAGAAAGCGGAGATATAGGAGATTTAAGGGAAAAGAACATTGCAGGAGATACAAGTACAGAAGATACAAGTGCGGAAGATACAAGAGCAGAAGAAGAGGATATCAACCCATCCAACTTAAGCAAATTAGGCACAGATATTATGTTTAAAGGAACACTTGGAAGAAAATATACATTAAAAATGTTACATGGCACACATGCTAATCGAAATTATCATACATATGGAGCTAGAATAGAGGATAAAGGATTAATGATTGGAGATAGAAAGTTAGATATAAACGAAAATGATGATATAGTTATTGGTGATAAGAAATATAAAGGTACAACAGGTTTGTTTGAACTCATCTTTAAAAATAATCCTGGTAAATATACTAAAAAGGATTTACAATTGTTTAAAAATATACTAGAGTATACAAATGCACATAGAAAAAAATATTCCAAAGACCTACCTATTCATAGAAACAGGTCAATAAAATACACAAACATTATATCTAGTCTTTTCCCCTCGAAATCAAATAAAGCTCCAATTAAAAGAAGAGCTTTATCTTCTACTGAATTAAATGTTTTGCATAAAAAAAGAAAAACAACTGATCTTACTACATCTGGAAGGGGATTATTGAAAAATTTGTATAAAACCAATATAATATATTACAACGATATAAATAAGTTAGTTGATCGAATGAGGTTATTACATGAAGCTATGGAAGCCGGGCACTCTGGTTTAGAAAACGAATGGGTAGCTTTGGTTGATGAACTGCGAAAACGAGAAATAATTGTTCAGTAGACGTATATATATAGTAAGAACCTAAACGATAGCGATTCAGTTACATCATGAGTGTGGACAAGTTTGGACGGTATTCCGAGTTTGGAGTAAAATCTGGATATAGTGAAAAAAGAGCTGGGTTTCCGTTAACACCTGATGGTAATTATAATTTTGAAGGAAAAGTAATTCAAAATGTTGGTGATCCGCTTTTGTCTTCTGATGCGGTTACGGTACAATATATGGATAAAAGAACCCCGATTGTACACGAAGACCATTGGGGATTTTCCGGTAAAAGGTTAAGCAATATAAAACATCCCATTTATGATGGTGAAGCAGTAAATTTAGCGACTTTAAAATTGTTAACGATTTACAAAAAGAATGAAACTGATACAAGCTATGATGTAAAAAAAATAAAATTGTCAAATGTAGGTGATTGTGAGCAGGATGGAGACGCTGTAAATAAGAAAATATTTGATATAGTACACAAGAAATGGACTACAGAATATGAAAAACATATGGAAAGGTTTGGTGCAGCTTTATTTAATTATATCCATCGGGCTTCAGGAAGAGCTGTAGCTTCAGATGTTGACAGCCACAATTATTTAGACTGGAAAAAGATACACAATCCAGAAAAACCTAATCAATTAGATAAACCGTCTGAGCCTTCTAAAGTCAAGACATTAGGAAAGGGGGATAAAGTGAATGTGATTAATGAACCAACAGAAAACGATGAAGATTATATAAGAGAAAAAATAATTTAAATACCCATGATAAGGGATAAAGCATCAGTCATATTCGAGAGATAATACAGAGAGGATGATGGAATCCAATATTACTGCGTGGAGTTTAATATCTCAAGAGCCGAGATTTCCCCAAGGAGTGCTGACAGATGGTTTTGTTCAACGGTTTGATAGATATATGGATTGGGAACAACTTTCCATACACTACCTCTTCACAATGACTATGTTAAGAATTTATTTTCACAGAGTTAACTGGATTCATATTTTACAAAGACAACAGTTTTCAGAAGACTTCCTTGTAGAGATGACATCAAATTTTAATAACTGTTGGGAAGTAATAAGTAAATATCAAAATCTCTCTGAAAATTACATTGACAATTTTAAAGATAAACTAAACTGGAATGTGTTATTTAAATACCAACGATTAAGTGGCAAGTTTCTAAGGGAACATGACAACTATTTAGATTTTATTCATTTTACCGAAAACAACGATACCATCACCAGCGGAGAAACATTTGAAACATCTTCAATTACACCTTATTTCTATTTTTACTACTTTTATTTATTATGTCTACATTTAATTAATTAATCCATTTCTATATAATAAATGGATTTTAAACAGTATATATAATACAAGAAGCCAAGACTAATATTACATTCATTGTAAAACATTTATAGAGTGCACCTACTGATTGTAAGTTTGGCTATAAATAGTCATGCCGAGGGCTAAACGCATCAGTCATAATCGAGAGAGATTACAGAGAGGAAGGGGAATAGCATCAACAGCATTTTCTCTATTAAGTAAACCGGTTGGAGCTATAGTTAACAAGGCGATTGATTTATTACCTGTGGAATTACATTTACCTGGAGGATATCAATATTGTGGTCCTGGAACCAAATTAGAGAAACGGCTTGCTAGAGGAGATCCTGGAATAAATAAGCTTGATCAGGCCTGTAAACAGCACGATATAGCGTATTCCAAATTTGGTGATACAAAAAATAGATCAATAGCAGATAGAGCACTTTCTGAGAAAGCTTGGCAAAGAGTAAAATCTAGTGACGCGAGTATTGGTGAAAAAGCAGCGTCTTTAGCAGTAACAGCAGCAATGAAAGCAAAAACTACGTTTGGAGGAGGAAAGAGAAGAAGGCGTGGGAAAAGACCCGCTAAGAAACAAGGAGGTAATATCAGAAGAAAACGTCGATCTACTAGTGGTAAAGGTAAAAAGAAACCAACAATATGGTCAATGATAAAAAAGGGAGGAGGACTATACCTAAGACCGTATCGTGTGTATTAAATAAGAAAGAGCAATTAATAATTAAAAACAAAGAATTAACCAATGAAGAACTGATTACATATGCTTCTTGTTTGAAAATCCCATTTTTTAGAGGAGTATTTATGAAAGATGAATTACCGGTTAAAATGTGGAAAAATGAGACTGGTATAGTAAATTTGGATAATAGTGAAGGATTAGGCACTCATTGGGTGTGTTACAAGAAACTTGGTGAAACGATTTATTATTTCGACAGTTTTGGAAACCTTCCACCACCGAAAGAACTTCAACAATACTTTCGTGCGGCAGAAAATGTTTTTTACAATTATACAAGAAAACAACCTGATGATACATCCATTTGCGGTCATTTATGTTTAGACTTTTTAGCTAAAAGTGTTAGTCAACTTTAAGATGTCTTCGTATACAGTGTCATTAACCGGTAACTCATGTACTTTGCGCAGTATTCTGTTTCCAGCGCTACGTTTGCAAAAAGGAAGACTATGGGAAGCCGCATTATTGGATTTAACAACATATAACTCTATTCCAAACGTTAGTGAAGGAATTAATAACAAAATACATTATTACAAGACAAAAGATAATAAAGGAAAATATTCAGCTTTGGAAGAATTCAGTTTACCAACAGGAGCTTATGAAATTGATAATATAAATGAAGTTATACAAAAACATATGGGAAAAGAAAATATAACGATAAAAGGCAATAACAATACAATGAAAGCCGAAATTACTTCTAAGTATTATATTGATTTTGGCCAAGAACGTTCAATTGGTAGTTTATTGGGGTTTTCTAAGGAAACAAAGGTATTAGAACCTAATACAACTCATTCTGGGAATAGAACTGTGACGATCATCAAAGTAAACAGCATAGACATTACATGTAACATTATACAAGGATCCTACAGAGATGGAGAAAATCGGCATATATTACACACATTTTACCCATCAGTCGCACCGGGTTTCAAGATAGTAGAAAAGCCTCAAAACCTTGTGTACCTACCGTTAAACACCAGTTTCATTTCAGACATCGTGCTGAACATAGTGGATCAAGACGGAAACCTTATTGACTTTCGAGGAGAAGCTATTACTGTAAGAATACATATAAAATCATCCGCTTAGATAATGGGGTTATCATTTAAAAAGAGAGAGCCAACCAGCAAAGAGGTCAGTAGCTCATCAGCTGTAGAAGGATTAACAAGTGACAACATTCGTTTTCTAGAAGAAATTGGATTAAAGGTCATTAACAATGGATATACTGGATATAGCGCAGGGCCCAACATTCGACGAGACCTTATGGGAAAAGGAATATCACACGCACAACCCTTACGCTTCGTCCAAATTAAACAATAACGATGAAATTAGGATTCCTATACAACAACAAGACATTTATACTCTTCCATGCGAAAGTTATTTATATATTGAAGGAAAAGTAACAAAAGCTGACGGTACTGTTGGAACCACTGTTCCGTTCATAAATAATCCTATGGCATTTTTGTTTGACGAGATTAGATATGAAATTTCAGGAGTTACAGTCGATTCAACAAAAAAGGTTGGAATTTCCAGTACATTAAAAGGATTAGCGTCTTTAACACCAAATGAGAAGAATCTGTTAGCTGTTGCAGGATGGGTTGCACCAGACAAAAGTATAATTACTCCTGACGCTTCGGGAAACTTTGATTTTTACGTACCTTTAAGATTACTTTTAGGATTTGCTGAAGATTACAGAAGAATAATAATAAATGTAAAACAAGAAATAGTTTTATTAAGGTCATCAAACGATAATGATATTATTAAAGCATCTGCTGGAACAACTGAAGCCAATTTAGACTGGAAACTAACATTAGACAAGATTGTTTGGAGAGTACCACATGTGCGACTAAATGATGAACACAGGATTACATTATTAAGAAAGTTAAAATCAGATCGAGACATTGTAATGCCATTCAGAAGCTGGGAGTTTCATGAATACCCCGTTTTACCTTCAACACAACGGCATACATGGACTGTAAAAACTTCTACTCATTTGGAAAAAGCGAGATATGTAATCTTTGGATTACAAACAAAGAAAAAAAGTATATTAACTGAAAATGCTGGTGAATTTGACCATTGTAAATTAACAAACTGTAAAGTGTTCCTGAATTCACAATTCTTTCCCTACGACAACTTTAATATCTCTTTTGATAAAAAAGGTACAGTGTTTTATACGATATGTACGCTAGGTTCCAAAATTCATATTACGGCAAAACAAACACACCTCTACTATCTCCCGTACAGTTTGAATCGAAAGCTCCGATTGTTGTAATTGATTGCTCCAAACAAAACGAATCTGTAAAATCGTCTAGTGTTGATATAAAAATAGAAATGGAATTTCAAGAAAACGTACCTGCAAATACATCTGCGTATTGTTTAATTTTGCACGATAAAATTGTTACATACACACCGTTGACTGGTATCGTAAAGACGGTATTGTAAAACGTTGTACCACCACCGGCACCGCCACTGTCGCTAACCTATAAATAGCGGAGCAACAATGCAGGTCTTCAGTTGATCGTCTATCGTCGCATGGGCAACATCTTCTACAAAATGAGTTCTCCATCTGTTGTACAAGGTGATGCAGAGGTAGCACCGTTATTGGAACGTGATAATACTAGTGAAGAAGAAATCATCAAGGAAATAACTGCATTTTTAAAGTTTGGTAAAAGAGATAGAGAGGAGGAAAGTAATGCAGACCCATCAAAGGTAGTACCAAAGAGGAAGAAGAAAGTTGAAGAAAATATTCCTCCTCACATTTTAACTGAAGTTTTTTTGCGAATCTTTTACCCCATCTCAGCATGCATCACTAAAAGTGTATCAGTTGGATTGATGAAGTCATTGGATTATTCCCCTACAGTAATACTACACCATGGAACAAAAAAGGTTTTATTTTCGCAAAATGCTTGGGAGTCATTTTTGAAACATGTACATTTAATAGAATGTTATTTAACTAACAGTTTGTGTGGAAGGAAAACACATATTCGACTTTTGGATTGTGACAATGAAATCGATATTGTTAAACATCGTGGACAACTACAAGTGCGAATTAGAGACTTGACTCAACATGAAAATAAGATTCTACTGTCACGTGAAGAATTCTACGTTTTAAACTACGCAACAGAACCTATTACAAGGTACATGAGACAGTTGGTATTTGCAAGCGCTATTATTAAAGAATATTTGGTCGATACTTTGGAAAAACAACCTGATAGCACCATCGTGTACGGACCTGTGGATACATCTATTTTTAATAGAATACCTCATGAAGTTTGCATGTGGAGAAAGTTAAAGGATTTTGAACCACTTGTAGAAATCGCTACAGAAGCTACAGAAGAAACAACACAGGAAGAAGAAACGGAGAAACAAGAAGAAGAAGAAAACGAAACACAAGAAGAAGAAGTTAAAAAAGACTAAAGTTTGACTAAGTAAAGAAGAACACACGTGGGGTAGGCCTATTGGGGACGGTGCCCACGTTAAATATACACCAACGCGCCTGCAACTGTACGGCCTGGTATTTAACCTACCGTGGTGTGGAAAACAGTTTAGTTGATCGCTAGGTGCCATGATGAGCGGAGGGGATGAAGAAGTGAGTGTAAAGCCTTGTGTAATAGAATTTCAAGCATTTCGAAATAATAATGATAGGTTTATTATCAAGGAATTAGTAATTTTAGACTTGCTTACATTTGTAGTTTACCCATTCACGTTTGAAGCTCCTTTTTCTTTTAACAACCTTAACGCCAAAGCAAAAAGTACAAACAAATGGATAACAAACTACTTTCATCACATACATTGGTATGAAGGATTTATAAGCTACAGTAATCTGCACAGTATTATGTTTAACTTTTGCAAACAATATTCACGTATATACACAAGAGGATTAGAAAAAAGGAACTGGATACAAAAGTACACGCACGGTGATGTTTTCGATATAACCATCGGTAAGGACTTTAACATTAATCTCGGTAATATTTGTGTTGCTGCAAAAGATCCTAAACACGGACAATTAAACTGCGCATTGCACAACGCATATCGTTTGGCTGCTTACTTGGAACAAACGCAGAAATGTGGTGGGGGTAGCAAAGAACCGGAATGTGGTGGGGGTAGCGGGGCCTATAAATACGAGGAGCCAACACCGCTCCGGCACGAGTATTATTCGAGACTCCGAAGAGGCAACATCACAGAAGACATCGCAACCACCACTGACGAAGATGGCATCACAACAGTTTCTACAAACACTGGTTGATCAATTCAACACTCATTCAAAATCCGACCTTCTGCTAACTAAAAAGTGTTCAGAATTAAAAGAACAAAAACACTACATTATTCATAACATCAAGAAAGTGGAAACCACACATGGAGAAGCAATTCTAGTTTCATTGAGCGAAGCACCTTTAACTTCAGGAGATGAGCCGAAGTTTCAAGTATTTCTTCCAAAACGATTTGTTCAACTGCTACAGAATGAAGATTTGCGAGATATTCAACCGGGGACGTTGTATTTGGTATCACACGGTGTAAGCGGCAACAACTCAACGGAACTCACTCTGCACATCATGCATCCTTGTACATAATGTCTCTGTTTGTATTTCTCCGTTTGTATTTTATTGTTTGTATTTCTAGTCATCAATGTTAAACTTAAGTTTATTGTATTGTAAAATGTTTGTTTAATAAAGAAAAGAAAAATAGAAAAAAAATATGAAAAAAAATAAAGAAAACAGCAACACAGCAGTATATTATTTTATATACTGCTGTGTTGCTTTTTTTAAAATTCGAATGGGTGACCTTGAACTTTCATTCAGGGTTAACTTATGAAGAGGTATAAAAGAGAGGGAGCAGTGAAGTTAGTCTCAGTCTTGTCTAACACACGCTGCAGCTAACATGTCGGTGCCACCTATGAACAATTTATTTTTCGATAACAATTTGAAGACATATTGTTGCGAGTTACAATGTTTTAAAATACCAGGCGATCAAGTTGACGGGAAAGCTTGTCGTAAGTGCAAGTGTTTTAGCTATTGCATATGTAGATGTAAAACGTATCAAATGAACCGACAAGATAAAATACAAGAATTACGCCGAAGGATTGCATTACTGTGGCGGCGAATGTAGTAGCAACCATCTGCCTCGCACCAGCTGCCACCTGCCGCCCGCCATCTGCTCCGCCCCACCACACTTTTACCCCCACCATTTTGTTTGATACCAAAACGCTAGCTAGCGAATAGTCAGTACACCTCCGGCTCTCGACTGGTGAACATCAAGTGCTTTTCACAAACGTAAAACATTATATTAAAATGTCCATTAAAATTAGGTGTATTCATTATGACTCTATTCATCTTGCGACTTACCAAGACCTCGAGGTGTTTAGTGAAGAGTTAAGACTTCTTATTGCGTCCGGTTAGATTTATCTTTGGAACTTTACGCATCAAAAAACAACATGGACTCTGCGCAGGGATCGAAGTATCTACCGTCTTTCTTCAGAAAGCAAATTGATGGCCGCAACTCGTCCGGATCAACAACATCGATGACAACGAACAACGGGGAACTATTGTAAACATGAATTATTGTAAATAAAGTAATATTTGTAATATGAATTATTGTAAATAAAATAAAGTAATATTTGTATTAGTACTACCTCGCACTAGTTTCATTCGATTGCTTCATTCGATTGTTTTCATTCGATATTTTATCGAATGACAACTATCGAATCACAATCGGATTTTACGAGTGCGAGGTAGTACTTTTTTAAAATTACCTCCCAGTGACCTTGAACTTTGAACTTTCACTCATTACGTCACAAAACCGCCTACGTCACTGGCTCAGCCTCAGATGACGTCTTTCATGACTCAGCACTTCCGGTCACGTGACCGGAAGCCATAAATCACTTGGCCCAGAAGCCCCAAATGCCCACTACTCTCATTACCATTGAAAATAGTTTATTCTGTATTACACAATAGTTAATAGTTAATAGTCAAATATTCTTTATTCATTTTAGAATGCAAATAACACCTGATTTCATTTACAAATTATTTAACATTTCACCCCATTTCTCTCTAACTGATTCCCCATTTCTTTCTAACTGATTAGCAGAAAACTGAGGTTTTAACTCTCACATAAACTTAATCTATTTAAATTTAACAAATGCATTTAAGTTACCTTTTGTCCGCAATCAGATAAGTTCAGATTTAAATTGTTTGCGATTCGAATATATTATATATAAACTGTCCATAAATATTTCATTAGTTAAGGTGATTGGGGTTTAAAATTCTGTCTAGAGTATTATTTGATTTTATTTGTTCCAAACGGTCCCTTAAATGGTGTTTTAGTTATTTGTTAAGACCCGACTCAATTGTTTTTTTTACATTGTGTTTTTTATATTTTTTATTTTTTACAATCAATAAATTTTTTTTGCTATTAGTAGGCCTACTTAACATTACTTACAGGAATTATGGTCCATTGTACTTAAGCTTGTAGAATTTGTTTTTATTTATTTATTTATTTTTATTTTTTATTTTTTGTTCACATCACTTATACATAGTCAATTTAAATTGCTAGTTTCAATAATACTCATTTATATGACTAATTTTAATTTACTTTTTGTGTCAAGGAGTGACATTAGGCACTTTGGTTTGAATTTGGGCCTGGGCTGACAGCGGGCGCTTTGGATGGTATATGCGCGAGGATGATGAAGAAAATATATTTGTTCAAAATTTAAGCTGCTTAGAATTAAATTCATTACCTCATTTTTCTGAATTTTTTAAACGGAATGTTGGTAGCAGCAGCATTAGTGTTTTTCACTCAAATATTCGTAGCTATAGAAAAAATGTTGATGAATTGTTTGTGTATTTAAACGAATTTATTTCCAATGTTGACATAATTGTCTTGACTGAGTGTTGGCTGTCCGGTGGGGAGGGGGTGGCTGCCTTGGAGGGGTTCGACCTTTATTACACTGTGACTCACCGCAACCAGAATGACGGGGTCATTGTTTATATCAACAAACGTTTTTTTGCCACTGCCACTGAAATCACTGTTGGGGACGTTTATGGCATTGCATTACGGTTTTCAATTTTTAATAAATGTTTTGACCTTCTTGCTGTTTACAAGACATTTGACTGTAACGCTGACAATTTTGTGAATGAACTTGAAGTGTTGTTAAATAATATGAATAAGGATCGTAAGTGCATCTTTCTTGGAGACCTTAATATTGATTTATTTAACAATGACTTGCTGACTGATAGATACTTGAACTGTTTGATTGGGGCTGGATTTTCACAGTGCATTGACAAACCGACGAGGGTGACTCAAAATACTAGCACTTGCTTGGATCACATATTTATTAAATATGACGACTTGGAGAATGTTAAATCAGCTGTGTTCCAGACCAATGTGACAGACCATTACAGCACTGGCATCACTATCACTTGTTCCATACCGAACCATCGCGCCTCCCACACAGACACGCCGCCACGCACCTACCTGGACCACGCACTACTATCTCACTACCTCACACATTCCAACTGGGAACCGATTATCGCCTGCCACGACGATGTTAACTTCTGTTCCGAACATTTCACTAGGATAGTTTCCAATTCCGTTGTAGCTGCTAGTAAATCAGTTGCTATAAATAATAGTTCAAGATTAAAGAAACTTAAACCATGGATAACAACTGAGTTAGTACGGAGGATAAGAGTTAGAGATAAATTAAGTAAACAAATCAAGAAACAACCGTTTAATTTTGAGCTCAACAACTTTTACCGAGATTTTAAGAATACTTTAAATAGATCCTTAAAGCAAACAAAAATAATCTATTTCCGGAATAAATTAAACAAAGCCAGCAACAATCCGAAAAAGTTCTGGGGTCTAATTAATGAAATTGCGGGGAGAGTTTGTAAAAATGAGCCATTTCCTATTAACAAGTTTATTCCAGACGGCGGCGTAACCCCAGACGATTGTAAAAGAGTAGCTAATGATTTTAATACGTTTTTCTCTTCTGTAGGTGCTAACCTAGCGAGTGCTATCGATGCGAATGGGGACCCAGTTGTGAATGACAGTGACTTTACACAAAACTCTTCTTTTTCGCTTAGAACTGTAACTGAAACTGAACTCAAACGCTACGTTCACAGCTTACGTGGTGGGTCTGCGCCTGGCTGCGATGGTATTTCGGCCGAAGTTCTCAAAACTAACTTCCCTTTGATTTGTAAACCATTATTGCACATAATTAACCTGAGCATTGCATCTGGCACATTCCCTGACTGTTTTAAACTAGCCAAAATCTTTCCTCTTTACAAATCAAACGAAATGTCTAACATGAACAATTTTAGACCGATATCTCTTTTGAGCGTTTTCCCTAAAGTCATTGAGAAAATAGTTAAAGATCAATTAGTCTCATACCTTCAGGCAAACAACATTTTAACTAATTGTCAGTACGGGTTTCGTTCGGATAAAAATATTTCAGATGCATTGTTTGACATTAATAGGGACTTAAATTATGCAATTTCTGGTAACGAACGTCCAATTTTAATTTTTTTAGATTTAAAAAAAGCTTTTGATTCAGTAGATCGCTCTAAACTTTTTTATAAATTAGAGGCAATAGGTGTTAAGGGCAATGCCCTTGCATGGTTCAAAAGTTATCTTTCAAATAGATCGCAGTTTGTTTCAATTTTCAATACAAACAGTGACATCAAGCCTGTAGATTACGGTGTGGTCCAAGGCAGTACTCTCGGGCCTGTTTTATTTTTAATTTACATAAATAATATTTCAAAACTGAACCTTTTTGGTAAGCTTTTTTTATTTGCGGATGACAGTTTAATTTTCCTCAAAGGGAAGACTTGGCCCGAGGTACGTGATAAAGCTATGCACGACCTCATGGTAACGAAAAGGTGGCTTGACCAAAATATCCTCTCTTTAAATACTTCAAAAACTAAGTTCATGCCCATCTCCCTTAGTAAAATGTCAGACTATAGTTTGCAGGATCTTATAATACATACTTGCGGGAATTATAATAACCTAATTTGTTCTTGTGAATCAATTGAAAGGGTTGAGTCATATAAATATTTAGGTGTATTTTTTGATAAACGTCTTAAGTGGTCGAGTCATATACAATTTGTAAACGCTAAAATTAGGAAATTCATTTTTGCCTTTAGACAGTTAAATTACTTTCTCAATGATCATGAAATAAAAATGGTTTACTATGCATATGTACAATCGCTCTTATCGTTTGGGATTCTAGTCTGGGGTGGATGTTTTAAAAGTATTCTGGAACCACTGAGTATTACGCAAAAGTTTATTTTAAAAATAGGTTTTGGAAAATGTAAACGATACCCGACTGACGCACTGTTTCGAGAAACTTCCGTTTTAACTATCAGACAACTTTTTATAAAAAACGTTTTAATTCATATTTTTAAGAATCACAACGATCTTTTTCTTCAAATTTCTCACTCACATAACACCAGGTATGCATCTAGAGTTGGAATTGCTTCGTTACAAATTTATAAAACATTTTCTACAACTAACGCATTTTTCATTTCTCATGTCGTGTACCGTAATTTATGTAATCATTTTCAAGACCTGGATTTATTTAATTCCCCTTCCATAAATATATTCAAAAGACGTGTTAATGAATGGTTGCTCAGGTTGGGAATAGACGAGGCCGAGTCTATTATTGCAGCAGATTACAGGCGGCACTGAACTGACCCTTGTACCCTTGCCGCCCGTCACCACTTCACCACTGATCTACCCCCCCCCCCCCTCCACAAGCCCCACCCCCTGCCCCTCGCCATCATGCAGGGACATTTTCAGCTGCTGCCAGCTTGTTTGTTTTGTTTTGTTTTGCTATATTTTGTTTTTCCTTACTTCATTTCAATTATCATTTGGTCATTTTTACTTTTTGGACACAACTCAGAGCAGACGCACAGGCCTTAGCGCCTATGTCAGCTTATTCCTAAGACCGTAAATGCATTTGTTTATATCAATTAAGGTTATTTTATAATTTTTCTTAGCTCAAAGTTTTCTTTTATTAAAAAATAACAAAAAACTTAATAATGTTATTTATATATATATATATTTTTTTTGTGAGTGTTTTGTTTATTATATATATGTGCTGTACGATTTTGTATTTGTTACTATTATTGTTCTTGTTTTTCTGGAATAAATTCATTCATTCATTTGTTTTGTGAATAAACAATAAGAGTCTGAACAACAAGTTTTTTTAATTTGTAGAGGAATATAATCTACCAAGATTGAGTATGTATTATATTTCAGCACAAAATGTATATTAGAAGTTTCACTACTTATATAAGTAGACAAACTCGAGTTGTGGAGTGGTTAAGTGGTTCTAGGATTGTCCAAATTAATTTTACCAAGTAAAGTTTCATCAGAACCGGTGTTTTTACAGGTTGTTTACTCTTACTGAACATATCTACGTAAATAACTTTGTGAGTACGTTGTATACCGAACGAAAATGCCAGTATTTATATTACTTACAAATATTCCACAAATAACTAAACACATTTTAAATCTTATAGCGTATTAAATAATTCAGAAGACTTCAATCGATAAAAGTAATACATCCTTTAACATTATGTTAATTAATTAACTCAGAAAAAAATTTAGAAATCTACGAAATGCTGCAAAGTGAGCAGCCATTTTGAGTTATTACAAAAAAATAAGTAAGTTATATGAATGTAACCTCATGAAGAAAATATCTCATATCCGCAGGACGTAATAACACTTGTAAATAATGGTGTTATTTTTTATGCCTTAATTAACAGAAGTATAAATACTGGCGATAATTAATATATTGCTGGGAACAATTTCAGAACAAAATGCTTTGTGTAATATATTTTTATTATTTATTTATTTGTGGCAACGGATGTCTTTCAATATTAAAAAAGCAACGTTTTTTATAAAAAACATTATTTTATTTTATTTTACTTCAACATATCTGTTGAGTTAATATTGTTTAGATCATCCATGTAATACATTTACTGTATTTATTTTCAATTCTTATAGTATTGAAGCTTTCCATTTTGATAATAATTTACATCGAAAAATATGTATAAATGTATTCAAAATTAAACATGGTGTACTGATTTTATTTCCCAATTTACCCTAATCAAGTTAATAGTTAAATAGCAATACCGACTGGTTCCTCCCATGCTCCCATACTTGTGTATGAAGATAGAATTTTAAAATATTCACTCGCACAGTCACGAGGTTTATGTGTTATTACCAAACACAAGCATATGTAACCAAGCAGATTAATTCTGTAAGATTAAATTACTTACGTAACGTCAGTCAGCTCAAATTAACTGAGCTTTGGTGTAAGTAATTTAGTTTTACGTATTATCTAAAGCTCAGGGGCTAAAACCATGGATGATTACAGATTAATTTATCAGAGCATAGAGGGCTCAAATTTTCACTGATGTGTATTAAAGTAAAAATTAAGTCGTCCATGACGATGGCGGCGAAAATTGGTTGATATAGTTGCACTTAATTGTGTTTATTGTTTATTATTAGTGCCGGAAACAAACCCACTTTAAACCATTACATCTTAATACTCACTGATAAACTTACTCACAAAACTCATTTGATTAATAAAATACACTTTGTTTAGCTGTGAGTATTTTGTTTGTTGAAATTCCTACGAGAAGAATTATTTTTGAAAGACTGCAAAACACCACAGTTTTCTCCTGAGAGGATGTAATACATATTTTCTGTCTAATAAAAAACTACTGTAACATATCCGTCCATAACCTGTTGTTAAATTTTATTTCAAAGTATAAAAACGAAAAAATAATCAGTTCTAGTTTTTAGTTATTGATATATATGTAATTATTGATCAATATACTGTACTGTATGTGCTATGTTTAGCCATCAACTGTGTTTCAATTTTACCTTCACATAGTCATTAACTGTGCTGTAACCTGACCAGTATTTTTTCATCCAGGATAAAACCACATTTTTTAAAAACAAATAATGATAAATTGTTTTAGATAATTTTAAAACTTGGAAGTTTATTATAAAAAGAAAACTGTCTCTTAGGTTCGAAACTCACTTGAGTAAAATGAAAAGCTACGTATTTTTAAAACTAGCTATTAAAAACAAACATAAAAACCTAATATAAGGCATCATGTAGGGTTAGGTAGAAGCAATTGGCTTCAGTTAACTTTTTAGCAAAACATTTTACTTTAGAACTTTTATAAAAGGCAAAGTTGAAAATATCGGAGTATATATAATTTTAATATTTTCCTCCATAGCAAAAAACTCCTGCGCAGATTTAATAAATTCATTATGTTTAAATAAGAACAACCACTATTTATAAAAATGTCCCGAATTTATGATTTATCTAATGCCGCATTAAAACCGCAGATCATGTTTTTCCTAACAAAGTCCTTGTGTTTAAATGTTGTCTTCACTGAACACTTTCTCCTGCAAACAACCCCCGCATTGAACCCCTTCAGCTGCTGATGCGACGCGTCGTCGTGGTGCTGGAAGCTATTAACCGACAAACGACTAATTATAAGCAACAAAACTGAAGAGTATTTTTTTATAAGTAGAACTTGTTAACAACGTGGCATTTAAGAACTTTCACTACAAAATTAACTTTTACCTCTTTAAATAGGAGAACTCTAAACCAGAAATAAGATTAATATATATAAACAATTAGACTTAAAGCTCTATGGTAGTTTTGAAAATGTTCTCGATCTTTAAAAAATATGTTCGATTGTTACCTACGAAACATATGTTATCTATAGGATCGTTTGTCTATTTGAAATGTCTTGAAGTACTGATTATTACTGCGAGTGGTCATTAATCAATTATAATTATTTGTAATTATCATGTGGAAAACCTATTCGACCATTTTAGTAGTTAATGGTTCAAATTGTTTTCAATATCATTATCACAGTGATTTAAAACGCTATAAGTTAAATTTTTATGATAGCTTTTTCGTCTGGAAATCTGTAGGAGGTGTTGTGTAGTCTTCTCTTATCAATATCAAGTGGCATGCGTTATTGTCACACCCCCCCCCCCCTTCGCGCATTCAATATTCCATGTAACCGGACTATAACAGAACTAAAAGATAGTACAAAGATTATTTAGCAACTACCTCCTTTCTTCCCGACATAAGTTTTCTTAATTACACTTATCGACTTCTCTTAGCCACAAATTATCATAAGTATATTAGTTTTATTTGATACTTTTCCATCTTTAAACTTATCAATAACCTAGAGTAAGCTAAAAATACCTAAAAAATACTAGCTAAAAATAGCTAAGTTTGTGTCTGAAGGCTGTCTTATCACCCAAGAAACTAGTGGACACATTATGTTTCTGTGTCGGAGGTTGACTGAGAGTGTTAATAACAACGATTCCTTGTTGTCATTTAAGCTGAAAACAAACAAATAATCTTAGATTTGAATCAATTTATAGAACTGTTTGAGGATACAAAATTAAATAACATCGTACATTTCATGAACATAGTACTTTTACAACTTATATAAAAAATTCAATGAAGTTTTAAATATCTACATTAGTGTAACTATCTTCATTGCATATTTGTTAACATCCCAAATTATTATTACAATAACCATTATGAATTTAATTTTGTAAACGGCCAACTACTGTGACTTGCATGTTGTTATCGGACTTATGAAAATATCAGTAATTCTAAAACGTAAATGATTATACAATATTAATGAGTGTATCGCTGTGTGTCCACAAAATCAAGGCCAAGTTATAGATTTAAGTTTATTCATTTGAAAAAGCATACACAGTACTAAAATGAGATGAATATATGTTTGAAGAAATAATTTTCTTCATCTCAGCTTGACAAGAGCACCACGAAGTACCCAAAAGTTTACCTCCCATAATTTAATAAGGACTTTTGGAGTAACTGATTTAACTGCAGATCGTATAAGTCGTTTTAAGTGTTCAATGTAATGATTTTTTCGATATAAACGTGTGTTTTCTCATAGACCTATAAATACAAAGCTAAAGAGCGTGGTGAGCGTGGTGGCCTACCTTTTTTACCCACAACGTCCTATTCCACTTTGAAGACATTTTCATTCCGAAAATCACGAACAATTCTGGCATAGTGAGATGGCCCAACATATTTTTGGAAAATAAAATCTTTACTTTCAAGTTGTGGAAGGGCAAAGAGTTCGACATGTCAAGGTGGATTAATTTATATTATAATTATCATGATCATTAATAGTGTTTTAGCAAAGAATGATGTAGCAAAATCAAGGTCTCACTTCTTATTCCATCGGTAAATATTAAAAGAATTAAGCTCAATGTCTTTGAGAGTGATCTTCGTGGAACACTCGGCGATTGTAAATTAAATCCCAGAATTAAATTTTGCAAGTCACATCTCACTAACATTCACAATATGACGTTGTCATGTTGACAGTGTGCTCACACGTATTTTACACAACAATAATATTAGATGTTTAAAATTAATTGTTGGTTTTGGACAGTTTATGCTATTTACGGAATTATTACAAAAATTGTCTATTACTGATTAGGCATAAAACGAGTTTCACAATGTTTCGGGATCTGACATTTTATCCCGACTTCAGGTGAGAAGAAACACACGGACACAGTCAGTGACGCAACACAGTGATACAGAGTCAGTGACGCAAAACAGCGATATAGAGTCAGTGACACAACACAGTGACACAGAGTCAGTGACGCAACACAGTGACACAGAGTCAGTGACGCAACACAGTGACACAGAGTCAGTGACGCAACACAGTGACACAGAGTCAGTGACGCAACACAGTGACACAGAGTCAGTGACGCAACACAGTGATACAGAGTCAGTGAAGCAAAACAGCGATATAGAGTCAGTGACACAACACAGTGACACAGAGTCAGTGACGCAACACAGTGACACAGAGTCAGTGACGCAACACAGTGACACAGAGTCAGTGACGCAACACAGTGACACAGAGTCAGTGACGCAACACAGTGACACAGAGTCAGTGACGCAACACAGTGATACAGAGTCAGTGACGCAACACAGTGATATAGAGTCAGTGACACAACACAGTGACACAGAGTCAGTGACGCAACACAGTGACACAGAGTCAGTGACGCAACACAGTGACAGAGTGTCGCCTGAAAACTCGAAGACGGGATCAGATTTCAGACCCCAAAACTTTAAGGGTATTATCCGCAATTATTTCCTAGAAAAATTTATTAATTATAAATTAATTAATTCCAGGAAAAAATATATTTATAAATATGGTTATGAACATTTTTATAAATTATAGTGTTTTCAGATTTAATTTTGGTAATTCAGTTGTTTTTAAATGCTCTTTGGAGAAAACTATAGCCATACATTTAAGTGTTCTCCTGATAACTTTCCGCAATCCCGGCAGCTATTTCTGAGGAAAATCTGCTTTAAAATTAGATAACATTTATAATTTGTTTTCCTTAACAGTTAAACCAAACATAAAAGAGCTGTTAAAAAATATTTAATGTTTTCATAAATTGTTTCTGGTAAGTTTAAGTTGTGGTTCTGGCAATCAGAGGCAAACAGTTTCCAAGTGGCGGCTGGAGACCTGACACTAGAAATCCCGGGACTCGGTCTCTGGACAGCTGACGATGTTAAACATGGCCAATCAGGACTTCTATGTGTCAAATAAAGACCTTCTTACATCTCACTACGTAACACTTGAGAACTGTACTTTATATTTACTAGCAGATTAACTTTGTGTAACAGCATTAGGACCTGTTCATTTTTAATACTAATAGTTGAAACTACACATTTACAAAAATATTGTTCTTAATTTTATGATCTAGCAGTAAGGATTATCAGTAAACGAGCTTATAAAATATTACGATGCAATTAATCGGGATATTTTATCATAGTCTTTAACAAATGAACAATAATGCTAGGCGAGAAAGCACATTTTTTATTTAAATGTCTTGTCTAGCCTAGCTTTGTGTACAGGTATTATGTGTACACTAATACTATATGATTACTCTTAGTTTGCTTGCTTATGTTTTACCTCAGATAAAAATTAAGAATTATTTTCTACTCTGATATAACTTCATTACAAATTTTCAAGATTCCAAAAGAAAACTTAGAAATTAAACATGGTCTAATTACTAAATCTACATTAAAGCTTGTATTGGATCAAACTGTTTATTTAAAGCGCTACTGCCACATGTATCTGAGAAGTCAAATGTCAATAAAACTATGTGAAGGAAAAAAACGTAGAGTTGATCCATCAAGGCGTTGATTGAGACAAGCTTTGCCACTTACACTGGGAGCAGTTAGACTCGTTACATTTACTGGATACAATCATTAAACTGGTTTTTATTTGACGATATTATATGTTCTGATTTCCAAAATTATAGTTTCTAGGCCATCTGGTTTTGTTGCAATAGTGCTGAATATGAATTTCTTTAGAACACCTGTCTTCTAGTGGATTGAAGAATCTAAACCGTTTTACCTGCTTTAGACAATTGTTCAGCAAAAGATAGTATCAACAACTTTTACAAAATGTAATAATCTCCAGAAAAGTACAGACAAAAAATGTTTATCAAAGGTTATATTTAATGAAAACAATAAAAGTAACTACTTTTAAATACATATTTTGCTACCGAAAGAAAAAAAATTATGTAAAGGAAAAACATCTCGGTGTAAATATAAAATACGCTATAGGTTTATATCAGCAACCTAGATGACATTCAGCACTACGCTGACTGGGTCATCGGATTATCAACCATCGCATCACCAACTACGTCGCTTTGCTGCACCCCGACAATCCACCCGATACGAGTTATGTGCACTTTAAAATCCAATATATCTATTTGAGAATCCAGCCATATATTTAATTTGTTCCTTCTTAGCTCCGAAATTAATATGTCCATTACCAATAAGTATTTGTTGATTCTATGAATGTCCTAATTTATAGTTAGTTGAGTAAGGAAAAAATAATGGTAAATTTTTACCTTTTCACGGGTGTCTGAAGCTATTGAACAACCTAGAAGACTGAAACGTGGAATATTCACAGAAAATTAGACGGGAAAAAGATTTCGATTTCGATTTTCCCATTCATTTTTCTTAAATATGACCATAAAGTACAAAAAAACTATTTAAAATACACAAACCAAATGTTAAACGGACTATAACGACTGTAGTCAATTATAGTTTTACAAAAGCATACGCACAGACCGCACAGACCTATTGCTACAATTTGCATTTTCAGTTTTGACAAACTGATTTGTTTGTTATACTAAAATTAAAGTGATGTTATCTGCAATACACAAGATTTGGTAAACATAATAAATGCAAATCACACAGACTATTCCAAAATCACAACATATTTATTTGGAGTTTGGTGACAAAGAAACATGAAGCAGAATGAAAGAAAGCATAAATTAAGATTCTCCTAATTAAGTCTTACCTATGTCGTTCAAACAGATTTTATTTTTTCGCAATATTTTAGAGGGATACATTTAGAATTCTAATTTTGACAACATTATAAAACTAGAGATCAACATTTTCCAAATTATTAAGTAAAAACATCATACTAAACTAAACAAACAAACAAAAAATGTAATTTTAATTTATTATTTAAACATTTGTTTTATAAATCCATATAAATCCATACAAATCCCACTTTGCTCATAATGAAAGTGTGAAATTTACTAAATTAGTTAGTTTACAAACCTACCAAATATTGGGATCATTTTTAGTATTTGTGTAAAAAAATTACAGCAATGTTAGAAGATAGTCATGGCATTAAAACAAAGTGTAATTTCATGAAATTACAATCCAGCCAGTCACATAATTTGGGGGCGAAAAACGTTTCACCAACTAACTAAATTAATTAGCACTCTTTGAAGGGATGAGTGGCGACAGCCTCACAGGTTTTCCTCAATCTCTACTGTAACTAGGGGTTAAATTTATCAACTGCGGCAGACGTTCTCATTCACTTTGAGCTGAGGTCCCACAATCAGATACAAACATATTTTTGTGGCCAACAGTAAAGTAAATACAAATAGCCTCTTTATTACTAATAAGAACTTGATGAACCTAGACCATAACCATAATGATCATCATACCACATGTTGCTCGTGTTATGCCTTCATATACACATTTATCATCGCTCTTTGAATTTAAAAGTAAGTTATTTGGAACAGGTAATTGAAAAAGTTTAATCTCAGCTGTGAATAAATGCTAACTACAGTAATACTATCTAAAATGTCGGGAGTTAACTCTGAGATTAAGTGTTAATTACTCTAAACTTCTGATTTCGTCCGAGTTTAAAACAGCAAAACGATTTTGGCTTTGTATTGTTGTTCGGAGGATATACAAAAATTTAAAACAAAACCATTCTAAATAAAGAATTAATCAAAATTAAATAAATTCGTTATGTCACCTGACAATAGAAAATTAACCTTTGTAGTTTATGAATTTCATTTTGGATGTATGAAGTTAAGAGGTTTTAAATTTACAATCACAGTGGTACGATGCTTATAAGAATGGAATTAATTGGAATTATGTCGATTTATTAATCGAATAGGGATCAATAATAATAGGGGTTAATAGGGATCCAATTTGCACTGATGTGTACTAATGTAAATAACGTCGTTTAGACGTGGAGCTACAAGCGGGTTGTTATTTCTGCCTTCTATTGGGTACTGAACTCCTAGCTTCACTATCGTATTTCCTTAAACATCTTAACAATCTCTGTATGCAACTTATACGATCAAGAAAGGACACTTACAGATACAGATCTTTATTGTATAAACATTTTAAAATGTGTACAATATAAAAGGAAAACGTAAAAACGTATAAAAGTGGAGAACAAAATGTAAAATGGTTCGCAATCATGCTGGCTGGCACTTGGTTATTCGTATGAGGTTCTTTTGTTTATAGTTGGTGGAAATCATCATCAACGTAATAGACTGGGTTTTCAAGCAATTTTTTTTTAAATTTATTTAAATCTTTTCTTGATTCCATTGCTAAGTTGTATTTTTTTATGTGATTAATCAATTTTCCAGATATATATATAATTGATCTTTCGTACAAAGTTGTTCTATGAATATGATGTAATGTTAAAGAATTTTGCCTTGTATCATATTTGTTTACTTGTTGAGATTCAGTAAATTGGCTTTTATTTTTTAAGAAAAATTTTGCTAAATCAAATATATACTGGCCGAATACAGTTAATATTTTTTAATCTTTAAAATAGTTGTGACATGATTCCGTCTATGGTATATTGTAAATAATTCTGATTGCTTATTTTTGAATTTCGAAAATTTTTATTTTGTTCTCTGATGAAGTGCCAAACCAAATTGGTAAACAATAGGAAAGTATGTTTTGAAAATACGCAACATATGTTATTCGTAAAATTTCTCTACATAGAGACTTTGACAAAACTCTTAAACAGTAACAAAATGAACTTAGTTTTTTATATGTTTTTTTCAATATTACTGCTCCAATTTAATTTACTGTCAAATAAAACGCCCAGAACTGATACTTCTTCTACTGTAGGAATTGTTGTGCCATTAATTTCAGCATTAATTATTTTTTCGTTTTAATATTTTTTTAATTTCATGCTCAGAATATAAGTCTTAGATTTATTCAGTGCCAATCCATTTGCATTAAACCACTGGTCTATATCAAGCAGAGACTCGTTTATTCTATCCTGCAGATCTTCGAAGCCTTCTGCTGATACCACTAAGCTAGTGTCATCAGCAAATTGGACAATTTGGCTGGCTTTAACATTAAATGGCATATCAGCAACATATATAATAAATAATAGTGGCCCCATAATAGATCCTTGTGGCACGCCAAATTTTACAGTTTTAAGTTCTGATTCGGATGATTTATTTTTAAATTGAATTTTTACCAATTAATTGTTTCCTATTGCTTACGTATGAATGAAAAAAATCTCCTGCTACGCCTCTTATACCATAAAATTTTAACTTTTCAAGTAGTAATTTGTGATCAATACTATCAAAAGCTTTTGACATATCACATATAATTGATGCTGTGAATTGATTTTGTTCAATATTTTCAATGATTAGATTAGTATATTTTATTAATACGTTTAAAGTAGACGTAATTCTTCGACAACCATATTGTTCGGTATTTAATATGTTATATTCATCTATAAAATTAATAAGTCTCTCATACGCCAATTTTTCTAAGATTTTAAGAATGAAGGAAGGATGGATATTGGCCTGAAGTTTTCCAAAGTATTCGTCCCATTTTTCTTTTTAATTGGAATTACAACTTATAGTTTTAAAAGATCAGGAAATACAGCAAATTGTAAACATATATTAAAGATATAAGAAAGGTGTAGGACTATTGAATATATGCATTGTTTGATTAGATGAACAGATATACCATCGCAGCCTGCAGTATGTTTATCTTCTAAATCATTAACAACTTGAATGATTTCATTATTGTTTGTAGGTGATAAATAGATTGTATTTTTGTTGCATTTATTGTATTTTGAAAAATATGTTTTTGCCTGATCGCAATTAGCATTAAGATTTAGAAAACTTGTTATGTTTAAAAAGAATTCATTCAACTCATTTGCTAAATTTGGATTTGAATCATCTGTATGGTAGTTGTCTTTATTCTTATCAGTCCCCAATTCAGCCTTGACAACATTCCACATAGCCTTACTTTTGTTTTTAGAATTCATAATATATTTTTCATTTGTATTAACTTTGCACTTTTTCACCATATTTTGAAGTAACGATTTATATTTTTAAATACAGTTATGTCTGATGGGTCTTTTGATGCTCTTTGCTGAAAAAATAAATGCCTTTTAATTTTACTCAGTAATTTTATCTCTTCATTTATCCATCATTGCTGTGCTCTCGTTATTTTTTTATTCACCTTTTTTATGGGTATTGTTTTATCCAGGGTGGAGGTAAAAATGTCCAGAAATGTTTTATAGCAATCATTTATATATTTTTGTTTTTCTTCGTCTGTACTTCTAAGAGAATATAATTTTGACCAATCCTCGCTTTCTAGTTTTTCTACAAACAATTCAATATTGTTTTGGGAAAATATTCATTGTTTTTTGCTCATATGACGGCGAAAGAGCATTTTTAAATACTTCAATTCCAATAAACTGTGATTCATGATCTGAAAAACTAGAATTAGCAATAAAAGAAATTACAGTTTGAAAATTTGTAAATATGTTGTCGATGCACGTCTTTGAGTCAGAAGTAATCCGTGTTGGTTTACTTATATTAGGATTCAAACCATAACTTTTTAACAAAGCAATAAATCTTGAAGAATATTTTGAGTTCCTAAGTAAATCAACATCAAAGTCACCACCAATAATAACTTTACATTTAAATTTTCGCTTTGATTTAAATATTTTAATTAATACATCTTCCAGTTTTAAAATAAATTCTTCAAAATTATTTTGATGTGGTGTCCTGTACAAACACAAAATTAATAAATTGAATTTTAAACTTTCTGCTGCAGAGATTTCACAAATATTCTTAACTGACAATGAAGTTAGGTCTGTTCTTTCAGAAAAAAGTTCAAAAATACTACCATTTAAAAGAATACAGCTGCCCCCTCTTTCACGATATTCCCTATAAAAACAAGATATGGATTTAAAGTTATTTAACTTATTCAGTACAAAATGATTAGTTTTAGGAATCCAGTGTTCGGTGAGCATGATAATAGCTATGTGCCTAGAAATAGATTTCAAAAATAATTCCAGTTCTTCAAATTTGTCAAATTGATTTTTACAAATTCCTTGAATGTTCAAATGCATTATATATTCAACATTTATACATGCCTCATTATAACATTTATTTGTTTTTATACTAGAATCTTCTATGATTGAAGATCTACTTCTTTCTAAGTTAAATTTAAATAATTTGTGCAAGTCTGAAGGTTTTTTTATTTAAGATGTTGAACTCTGGTTCTTCAGTTATTTTAATTTGATTATAACTGAAATGAGTTGAAGGCACTTTCTTAATTCTTATTTTTCCCCACCGTCTGCTACCCTTATTGGTTTTCCTGCTTCAATTTCGATGATATTGCTAACGTTTCAGTTAGCGCTAGTCCTGCAACATAGGATCCTTTCCTATTCAAGTGTAATCCATATCTACTTAAATATTAATTTTTAATTAAATTGTTTAGGTTACAAAAAATTGCATTGACGTCAGTGCACATCCACCTTAAATTTCTGTTTGTTCTTTTGATTAAATTGGGATGTAATTCTCTTCGGTAAAGCAGACTATTAACTATTATCAATGAATTTGGGAAATAGTTTTTCATATCACTAACCAACGTGTAGAGTTCCCCCATAACATCTTCAGGATTACGTAAGTAAGATAAGTCATTGGTACCTACGTGAAGCATTATTACTTTAGGCTTAAATGTAAGTTCTTACTTCACCGTTTTAAGTTGATGCTTCAGTACACCGGCTTTAATTCCTTTATATATCTTTAAGACCGCATTCGGGATTTTTGCATGTTTGAGAATTGAGTCCCCAAGTATTAAAATGTCATCTTTCTCCAAATTTGTTTGTTTTATTTTCTCTTTATTTGTCCACTTGTATATTTGCTTACTTTGCTCTTTGGTTTGATGTTTTCTACCATTTAGTTTTAATCTGCAGTTCATTTTTAACCTTTGGCTTTAGATATCATTATTCTCTATATTATCCTGATTACAATTTTCTTGATCTTGTTCCCTTAAGACATTATATCTGTTTTTCAAACAAATTTTTTCGTTATTTTTAAAATGAGTAAGTTTTTGTGGTACTTTGAAGTGACTTAGGCCTACCTTCTTCCATTCTTCACATTTGTTATGGATAGCAACAGGTTCAACTTTATTTCCATAGTTTTCAAGTGATCCAGTTATGGTTTTGTTGCTGCTATAACATTTTGGTTGGGTCATCATCATAAGTAGTGTTTTACTCGATATATTTTTAGTAAAGTATAACATTGCCAACTGAGCTCTCTTAGTCAATAGGTCATGTTCTTTTAATTCGGGAAAAGATATATTTACAGTTCTCCATGTAAAATTTGTATTCTTATCACCTTGATAGATGAGATTAATGATTATTTCGGAAAAAAATATAACATAAACTCGCAATCATGATTATTAATCTGTTTCTGCATTTGGACTGTAATCACATCTGGTTCCTTAGAATGCTTTAGTTCTTCATTTATTTTTCTAGCTATTTGTTTCGCATGTAAAGTATTATAATCTCCCAAAGAATCAAATGCATAAAACTTTTTATCATTGCGGACATAAAGCAAAAGGCTCCAATGTGTTCCTGATTCAGGATCTGAATTAGCATCATTTACAGGTATCAAAATGTATTCATATTTGGATAAGTAAAGATGTTTTAAAATATTACTAGCTCCAGGAAATTTCAAAGATACAGCTATTATTGGATCCATTAAATATGAATAATCCATTTGAGTTTTTCTAACCAGCAATTCAAAATAAAATTTAATGGGCTCATCAGTAAACCATTCTAACTTTAGTAATGATTTTATGGTAAGATAGATTTTATCACTTTCTTTCTTCATAACAGAGCTGCATTCTTTAGCCTTTAATGTACAATTTTCCAATGAATTGTCATTTAAATATGAACATTTGCCATGTGGCCCCCTATTGGCACTTTTATCCAAGTTTTGGCAGTCATAGTTTGTAATAGTGTCACTGTAAATACTACCGGCACTGTCAAAGGAAGCTTGTGACAAGCTATTTACGTTTAAATCGACAATTTCTTTGTGTGAGGTAGTTAGATGTGATTTTAGTCAGCTAAAATATCTATTACAGTATGGACACTCTTGTTTATAAATATCAGTGCAATGCGGTCCAGGGTTCAATTCGACATCTCCACATAATATTATCAATAAGAAGAGTGCTGAGTAATATTTATTAGCAAATTCAAATTTCTGTTTCAACGTTAATGCATGTTTCTTACGCTTTTTAAGTGAATCAAAGTTTGCCTTCAAAGAAAACCGTTTGTCAGATAGTTTGCAAAATAAAGATTTAATATGTATTTCGTCGATATTATGAATAGTTGGCACATTTTCTGAGTTTAGGTTTGATATTATTTTGATAAAAACTAGTATTTTGATTAGAAACACTACATTTTCCACCTTCATTGCTGCTAGCTATTTTTCTTGTTGAGATCAGTTGGTTAAAGAAATATCAATAAAAACTGTTTAAAGTAAACAAACATGCGTTTACAGTTTTTACAATTCAAGGTTATGATCTTAAGAATTGTCCGGAAAAATTAATTAATTAAAGAAAAACAATATTCTTTACCAGTTTTGCTATCCTCGGGTATTAAAGTGATTGAAGATATCTAAATCTCTTTCATCTTGATAATATTTCACTTAAATAAGTAAAAAATTGAAGTATCATTTTCCAAAGGTCTCATGTCAATATTTTATCAGCTAGAACTTATACTTATACTTAGTTATTAGCTCTTAGTTTTAACAATGTCAAAGAATAATATTTTCGTCATACCACTTTAAAAACTGTTGTTTTTAACACTTGCATTGAGGTGAAAAAGTGGATAAAAAATTAAGGACACAAACATCATTTGATGACACATTTTGGTCTAGATTATCAGTTATTACTTCTGAATATGATGAGTTTAACCAAATATTCAACAAATGTACATAATCGATAAAAACAACTGATGTGATTCCATCGATTGTCAACAATCAAAAATATAATTGTTCTATCGATTTTGGTTAACTGTTCTTTTCCGAAGTATCTATCTGGCAATCAGTTTCTTAATCGATAATCCAAAGTAGTCGATCTGGCAATCGGTTGTTATCTCTAACTCGAACTAAACCTGTAACAGATGTAAACTTGTGTCACAGCTAATTGTTGAGTAGCAAGATCAAGATGGAAGCAAACCTTTGATGTTAAACTGGTTATCAAATCTTTGTTCTTGTTTTTCACGGGCATATTTCATTTTAGAATTAAACTTGAGCTCGTATCCGAAAGCTTCACGGATAATCTTAGTAATGGAATATACTATTCTGAAATTTTCGTGCTTATTATTTTGTATATGCATTTTAATTTTTACATGAATGTGATTTACTTTTTTTGGTAATTTAAAGCCAGTGGCCTTTTTATTTAGACAAAGTTACACCAATTTTGAATAAAAATATTTGTTTAACTTTGGAATTAAATTAATTGACCTCACCAACAACGTTAATATAGAATACAATTATATTTTTAAATATAAAAATAATTAAATAATAGATTAGTTACATAGTTAAATTTAAAAACATTTGTTTTAGTTTTCCACTTACTGAAATTTATAAGAAACTTTTAGGAGCTAATGGTAAGTTAAATTTCAATTTTACATAGATATTCCATTAAATCATTGATCACAGATTAATGTATATGCAATAACAATTCACAAATCTGTTTTTATTAGTCGATGGAATTTAACGGTTCAACTCTGCTTTAGAACTACAAACAACTTGGTGAACAGCTTAAATGCTCTCTTTGTTAAAAATGTTCTCCTGCAAACAAAATATCTTAACCGACGGCACGACGTGTTGCAGCGCTGGAGGCCATGGACTGACAAACGGATAATTAAAAACAACATTTTACTGGAGAGTTTCATGAATACTTTTATTGCAATGGGTTTTGAACGTAAAGAATAATATGTCTGTTTTAAATGTCATAATTGAAATTATGAACAGAAAACACAAAATCCTGGACATTCTTGGAAAAATGAGACTACAGACTTAATGTCAGTAATAAACCTTTTACGACGTACAAAAATAGTTACATTTTGTGTACGATATGTTCTAAAACAGTGTTTTATTGTAAGAATAAACCTATATTTTTAGATGCATAATCTGTGGTAAGCATATTTATGAAACATGTTTGTGATTCTAAATTATCTCTGAATAGTTAATCTGAATAATTATAAACAAAATATGTGCAGTTAAAGGATTATTCTCAATCACAAAATGGTGTATTGCATCAATAGTACTATTTCTTAGCTCATTTTCCTTGAGCTCGTATCGAAAAGCCACTCTTGGCCCATGTGTGGCTATATTTTCGTCAAACTGCAGAATATATTACGCTATCTACTTCACAAAACTAAAATTTTACAACTCTTTACGTTTAAAAGTTTACTCCCAAAATGGCTTCCATCTTGTTCTTGCAATTTAAAACATTTTTCTGTTACGTTTGTGTTAGTGTTAGGTTAGACTAACTATAACGATTGATATATCAAAAGCTGAGGACAAACATTAAACCGACAACAATACAGCAATGGATTACAATCGATAAAATAATCGATTACTACTTTTGATACAATCGATTGTAAGTACTCGGTTGTATCAAAAGTAGTAATCGATTATTTTATCGATTGTAATCCATTGCTGTATTGTTGTCGGTTTAATGTTTGTCCTCAGCTTTTGATATATCAATCGTTATAGTTAGTCTAACCTAACACTAACACAAACGTAACAGACAAATGTTTTAAATTGCAAGAACAAGATGGAAGCCATTTTGGGAGTCGACGTTCAAAGGTTTGCAGTTTTACTTCATTGATATAAACGACAAAAACGAGCAACTGATGACCTTGACTCCAGCTGATTCTTTTTTTGCCCTAAGGGTAAAATGAACTACTTTAGCCCCTCAACCCTAGGTTCGAAGTAAGGTGATTGAAATCACCCGTTTTCGAAGCAGTATGATGAACATTTTTAATAACACAAACAATTAACCACTTGAAAGAGTATGACTACAGTTTACCCTCTCATAACAAATACTTGTTACTGTTGTTTGAGTGATGATACAGTGAAAAAAGAGCATACAAATATAAAACTACGGTAATAGAAAAAGTTTCCGTTATTAAATGTAGAAGGGCTGTAATAACACGTGAGCCCTCGTAACCCTTGCTTTTGCGGCGCAGTACGGCAGCCTTTTTCTGAAGGGGGGTCTGCTCAGTACCAACACACGTTGTTTCATGTCTTGCGATCCTTATAATATCATTATAAGTCTTGCAAACTCATTATAATATCGGTGATAAGTTAGTTGCAAAGGACCACCAAATTTAAATAAAATGTTCTGAGTTTTTTATCATCGGTTAAGTAAGAGTACAGTAGAAGGAAATACGTAAATTTAGTTATTTTAAAGGAGTTACGATTGGTATGCTCTTAAGACATCGAGCATTGTTAAACAATTTTATTAAATTTAACCAGTAGTTGGATAAATGGTACCGTAGAGTGTATAATTTTAATCGCCGACCAAATAGTAACATAGACTGGGATAGATCCCTATCCACTATTCATTACTGTAGTTGATGCCGGTCCTCCACAACCCAGAGGCTTGAATGGCTCAGCTGCTGGCCGCTTCTGGCACAAATTTTAATTCACCGCCTCTCATTAGCACCGTATAATCGTATAGTTAGAACTAAGATAAAATGTTGTTTTTTTGTAAAATTGATTAAAACAGTATGTAATAGGTTAAGTATACCTATAGGTTAAGTATAGGGTGTATAGTAGCAATAGGTTAAGTTGAAGTAAAAAATAAATTATTTTAATGGATTAAAAAATTAAAAACTAAGAAGATAAAGTTTTTATTTGAGTTTAGACATGAAACAGTTGATGTTTGAGGATGTTTTAATTATTTAGTCTGGAAAATTTGTTAGCAAGAAAGTTTCGGAAAATACATGATAAACATATTTTTATTCTTTATATTTTTATCAAAATGCTTAGTTTAGCCTGCAGGGAACCTCTAAGTTAGGAATAATCTCAATCAAACTTTATCCTCGAATATTTCTTATGAGAAATGTTATTCATGTGAGAAAGGCAATAAGTTATTGAACAAATGTTATTCACTGAGGGTAATGAGGTAAATGCTAACAATTAAATTGTATCTATTGGTAAAGGGATGACTCTTGAATTAAAGACAGCACCAGGGACGGCAACGCACGTTAGTGGACGATTCACGTGGATTAATCCCCAACACTCGGCTGCTCAGCTTCAAACCGAGCACGCAATTGCCAGTCTATGTTATTCTTTGATAGCTGATTTTAATGCAGATATTTTATGTAAGACAAGCAGAAAAGGCTTGCTGACAGATTTAAATTGCAGTTGTTATAGTGTTAGTACATTTGTCTTCAGATACATGTATTTTTTTAAAGGATAAACTCACGTGATTACAAATATATTTATCGTAAGCTTCAAAAAACATTTGGTAGGCAACTTTTCTTTTGATCTTTTGATGGTTCGCAAGGATTAAAAAGCAAAATTTTAATAAAAGCATAGACCAAACTGAACAATAAAGATCGTATCTAATGAGCATAATGCCGCAAACCCGACCATAAACGACCACTCAAATGACAGCCGGTGAAACCTTTCTTCAAGTACTATTTTCAAAATTGTAACTTTAATTAAATCTGTTAAAAGCGTTTATTTGAGGTCCGGTTTGTGGCATTGTGTAATGCTGTATAATACCTTTACTAAGCCATATAAGGTATGACCTATACCTAATTTCAAACATACAGCAAAATTAAAATAATTTCGTTACAGGGATGCAAACAAATTTACCATGAAATCGCAAATGGACCTACATCATTACTAAAAATACAAATATTTGATTAAGTTATCATATTTGCTGCTACTTCAGAGTAGAATATACAATAAACAGTACACCGACACCAAATTAATGTTTCGCGTTTGAATAATTCTGTGTGTTTTGAGTAAAAAACTAAAACATATACCGTAAAGTAAACAAATTAAATAAGCAGTACAAATCCCACACTAACTACTTTCTTTATATTTTTGATTTGGTTATATACAAAAGGTTGGCAAAATAAATGCATCCATTATGAGCTTACTTGCTGCGGGTAGTACAAAAGTAACGTCTTACAAATTTCATGTTAGGCAAATACTCTTGCTTTATTCAAAGAATTGTCCTTGAAAAACAATTATACTAAAACTACGTTTTACTTTATATAGAAAAGTAAATATGTAACAAGTCTTTGGGTATTAAAAAATACAACCTGTAAACAGCATATAACAAATATTTATCCCCAGATTATTATGCCAGAAATAAATTCTAATTTTAGCGAATTTCCCCTATAGCGAAGAAGCTATTACCGTAGGTGGCATGGTAAGACTTAAGCCCGAGACCATGATAACATTTTGTTTTGAGGACCCAGATGCCAAAAACACTATTCGTTCAAATTTATATATATATATATATATGTGTGTGTGTGTGTGTGTGTGTGTGTGTGTGTGTGTGTCCGTTACCGCGATAACTTTTGAAAGAAGCGCCCGATTTTTATGAAATTTGGCACACATGTGGAGAGTAACATTTATGACTTTAAGTTCGAAAACCAGATCGATCGGTTTATGGGGGTTTAAAATTTTCCAAAAATCAGTTTTTTGAAATTTTTACCCTAAAACACTGCATTTTGGTTATAACCATTATGTAGAGCTTAAAAAAAACAATTTAGTATTTTGAATCAATAAGCTAGGTTTAGTGGTTGTGGAGAAAGGTCAAAAAATGTGTCCATAAAATTTCCCATGTTAATCTTATGGGAATACGGTTTTTAGATTTTCCTCAGATAATTTCACTAAAAACTCCACATTTCTTTCTACCAATCAGTTTAGCTCTACAAAACAATCATTTTGGCGTTTTAATTGTTGTTTTAGTCCAACCGTTGCAGAGATATTCAAAGTGCTAAACACAGTACGTTGTCCAATGTTATCCTTATGGAGAATAAATAGAATGTTATATTTTGATTAATATGTATGTATATTGATGAAACTTGGTATGTGGCTTCAACTAGTTGTGGTATATTGATAATAGCACAAAAAAGGTTTGTTGTTGATTTTTCCCGGTAGCAGCAAACCTGCATACTCGGCCCCCATGTTATTCATATGGAGAATAAGTAAAGTTTTATATCTCCCTTAGTTATGAACATAAATTAATAAAACTTGGTATGTAGCTTCAACTGGTTGAGTTATATTGATAATTGCAAAAAAAAACACATATCTTATCTTCCTTGTTGAAGCAAACCTGCGTACTCATTTATAATGTTATTCTTATGGAGAATAATTAAAATGCTATATATCACTTATTAATGAATGTATTTTTGTGAAACTTGGTAAGTGGCTCTAGGTAACAGTGATACCAATATATTTGCATTGGAAATTCGCTGAGTACGCAGGTTTGCTGCGACGGGGGTATTTAATAATAGATCCCAATTTGTTTTTCTTATAACTAAAACCTTTTTAACATTGGTGTCAATGAGCAGTTTCTCTAACAGAGGTTTTAATTTCCGTCCACCGCTAACAAAGTTAGCGGTTGTCACAAAGAGTTACTCAGCAAAACAAGTTATCGTCAATTGTAAAGTTTAGCCGTGGCAGATAACGCCAACACCAGTAGGTCACGTGACAACCTGGGCCCTTCAGTCGTTTGGTGCTTTTGACTGTCGCGGCGTAACAGCTCTGATAACTTTATACGTACCTTATGCTCGACAAAATTTACTTGTTATGTACGTATAAAGCTTAAACTACAATGCGCGACTTATTTTAACTAAAATACATTACACCAAATATGTTTCATAGTTATCATTTTTAAAGAAACAGAAACTTGGAAATTTTAAACGAAACACTAATATAAAAATAGGAAAAACAAAATATGTGACGAATGCAAAATATATAATAACATATAATTATTCTTGAAATTTACTATTTAAATTTATAGTTATAATGTACACAGCTTAAATTGAAATTTGCAACATGTTTGTTAACTGAAAGATTATCGTTAAAAATAAACGCATTTAACGTAATTCTAAAAATACTTTTGACAGTTATCACATAAACAAAATGTTAAACTATTTATTTTAACAATACACTGATATGAAAATAGTATGTACAAAATATGGTATGAATGTAAGAGATAGAATATTTAACAGGAAATCATTTTTATATCCTAAGAGATTGGTTTAAGGTCTGAGAATTGAGTTTTAAACCAACAAATACAAAGGTCGCTTATCTCCACTTTTACAACATACTCTCATACATTCAGGCATAATATTATTCTTTATTCTATTTGTCTTTACGATAAAAACCCTCAATACCTTCGAGTAACTTTGGACCGATCTCGGACAGTCAAGTGTCATTTGCAGAGTTTAAAATAATGCCGTGAAGCATTATTATTTGTTAGTGAATTTCCTATGGAAAAGTGGCCTATTAGCTTTACCCACACGGTGAATCTTAAGCCCGGGACCGCCATAGAAGTTCCTAACGTGACCCCCTGAACACGTTTTGGGGGGTCGCTAACAACATTTATATATATATATGTATAAAGTTGTTAGCGACCCCCCAAAACGTGTTCAACGTATATATTTATTTATATGTGTGTTCGCACTTTAGTGGTCGAATTTTTGTCCAATTTACTTGAAATTTCGTGGGAACCTTCCCTTTTGTAAACAGTTGGACAAGCTTCGTTGGGCAAAACAATCGGACAATTCTAACCCCCTTTTTGGGGATTTTAATTTTTCAAATTTTCAGTTTTTGGGCCAAAAAGGGTCAGAAAAACCCCAAATGTAAAATAAATGAAATTAAGAAGATGGATATTAGTAAGGCGAAAGTTTTAAGCCCTCTCTTATAATTCTAACACAAATATTTACTGAGTTATTAAAGAAAATGTTAATGTTCTTAACACAGTACGTTGTCTTATTGGGATTTTACAGTGGAAAAGGCTTTTTTCATACATTGATGTAGTTAATCACCCCCAATATCAACTATACCAATTTTTTATCCTGACTATACCTCCCCCTAACCTATACAACATTGTCTTCATAATAGTGAAATTAAGTATAACCACAAGCATCAGAACAGCCAAAAATTAAATTTTTCAATTTTCCAAAAAAATGTTACCAATGTTGTTTTAAACCCTTTACTAGATTTTTTAAATATGTTAATGCCGAAATTCACTTCCCACACGTCAGCGCACTGTGTGAGAACTCGTTTGTTTATTCAAGCGTTTTAAATTCGATTAATCAGCTAAGAATGACTTTTTCACATAATTAAGAGGCTTTGTTTTGCTCACCAAATAAATAGTTAACTGATATCCCAATGCAATAATAAATTGTGTTTTTGATATCTGTTGTGTTATCTGCAGATAAAATTACGTAATTCATTATTTAGTAATTATAAAGTAAAAGAGTTTGTAATGAAAAGTGTTCAAGTAGTTTTTAAGTACAGTGAAACAATTTACCGGCAACCTTTTGCAAGAGCCAGTGACATAGTTAATTGTTAACCTCTCTTATACAATGGGCTGTGAGTAATTTAGAATCTCGGTCGAGGAAATATTTGCTTTGTCGCAAAATTAGTGTAGCAACCCTGACTTGTAATTAAGTTGAAAAGCGAGGCAATTTCACAGTTAGGTCGTAGGTTAGCGTTGTATTTGATTAAAATGTCGTTGCCTCACAAATTAAGAAATCGCATTAACACATCACTCTACATTTGTATAGATAATAGCTTTAATGGGGCATTGCACCAGTTCAAACTGTTGCACATTTTAATTTCTGTACGTTAATTGTTGTATTTAGAAAATATAGATGTTTTTTGTACGTTTTTCTGTTTTATGGGAAAACATAGTTTCTTATGAAAGAGTAATGAGAATTAACTGCTGAAAATATAAACCAAGTGTTCAACGGTATACAATGATTTCAGTAACCTATTTTGTAGAGTATGTCTTATTATAAATATGATTAATAAAGAAACATTTAAAAATGTTATGTAAAACTTCGTATTCAGCAAAAATAACAACTGCAGTAAATATTAGACATTATTTCTGACAAAAATTGAAATAAACACATGTTTCAAATAACCAGCTGATACACTGCATCTTCTCCCCTTCTTGTAAGAGATCAATCTGCTAGACGTAGTTGATCCGCACGGCATCGTCGGTTTATTCCATCAACTCTAACTGTATAGGAATATGGTCCGTTTACCTACACAACATTTCCTTTCTTGTAGCCAGAACCTGACTGATTTAAAACCCAAACATTACTGTTTTCTTCAAACACCTTTTCTTTCGATCCCGGCTTATGTAATCGTTGTTGAACCAACTCTTCATCCATTTTGCCTGCTACAAAATAATAGGAGGTAATAATAAGAGGTAATAGGAGGTCTTGTCTAGAGCTAACTCACGGCCAACACACCATAAAAGGTGGTGTTTTCCCAGTCCATATCGTCGGAGACGTTTTGTATGAGAACAGAAATCGGTTTAGTTTTTCTTGGATCTCCCATTATTTCCCGTAGAAGCGTTCATGCGTGTTCGTACACATCGCTCTGCCAAACCATTGCTTTTTTGGTGATAAGGAGTGATGCAAGCATGTTTAATATCTTTGCAAAATGACTGAAATTCAGGGAGGTTAGCTGAGGTCCATTGTCACTTCCGATTATTTTTGGATTACCACTTGGTTGTCCACCAAACGTTGTTGTTCCTCTCGTACTGCTTTGTGAAAAAAAATGGAACAGATCGTGGTTTTGGAACGAAAGGTATAGCATCTGCAGACGTGTGAGATAACACTTTACAATTCTGTATTGTGCCTAGATATGGATTGAAGTCTGTAATTACTTTATTTACCAAAGCTGAATTGTCTTTTAGGGAGGAGCTGATCGGATTTTGAGCGATTGTGCACATTTTAGCACCTGGAGGCAAAAAAAGGTTGAACTTAAGTACCCAGTCCAATCCAAATAATGGCACATCGTTCTTTTTAACTACGACTAATTGCAATCTCTTGGAGTCTCCAAAAGCATTGACATTCACTGATGTTTTCCCCAGTGTTTCGGTATTGACCCCAGTGGACGCAGTGAGATCCTCCATAGGTAAAGCTATGGGTGATCCAAGTTTTTTCCACAGACTCTCCCAATACTACTAAAACCCTGGATACAGTTTGTGTGTTAAGTTCATCGTTAATCATCATCTTTGAACCCTTCACTCATTTGATCTATGTCAGAATAGGAAACCTCATCCTGTGATGTGAATTCATTTTAAGCTTGGTTACCTTTGGTAACTACAGCATTCCCTACCTTTAAACAAGCTCAAGTAAAATGGTTATTGCCTCTGCAAGCTCTGCAAACAGTACCTGTAGCAGGGCATTTGTCCTCCATCATATGTTTCCGATTACCACAACGGAAGCAGTGTGTAGTGTTGAAGCGTAAGACCGAAACCTTCTCAGTTTGGTCATGTTTTGACTTAGGTTTAGGTCTTACTGCTTTCATGAGGTCAGAAACGTTGATTCTGTTCATACGTGAGTTCTGCATTTCATGTTGTTTCAGATCAATATTTTCAAGTAGAGTTGATGAAGTAGAGTTTGCAACTATACTTGCAAAAGTTGTATTTGTGGAAGTGTGTATTTAGTGTGTATTTAGTCTCAACAGTTCTAATTGCAACCTATCATTGTATATACCTAGAATGAATTGATCTCCCAAGCGATTTGCCATACTGTCACCAAATTTGCAGTGCCCAGCAAGGGATCGTAGAGCTAGTTCAAACTGGTTTATAGACTCACCTTCGTGTCTGAACCGCCGAGAAAACTCACTCTTCGTCACAGTGGAGCACATGCTTTCGTATAGTATTTATTCAAAATGTCATTAAACCCAATGTTACTTATAGGCGTTGGATGCACCGAATGAAACACTATTTTGAAGGGCTGTGGCCCTGAATGTCCCAGAAAAATGACCCGTTTATTGTCTTCATTCTTTACGTTTTCATTTCGTAAAGTAATTTGCAATCTTTCGTACCTATTCTGTTGTTCCATCGAATGTACTACATTTTTAAATCTATATTTTTCGACTGTGCCATTTGTAGAGTATGTCTTATTATAAAATGCGATTAATAAAGAAACATTTAATACTGTTACGTAAATTTCTGTTACGTATTCTGTAAAGATAACAACTGCAATAAACATTATACATTAATCTTGACAACAAAAACAAATATGAAATAAACACATGTTACAAATAACCAGCTGTTACCATACATAATCTATTTATACAGCTCAATTTATAATAGTTGTCGTACTAGTGCCTCATAGAATTATTTTAGTCAATAATTATTTTGACGAAGTAGGAAGTTGAAATAACTGAATTGTATTATACTGAACGCATAATTCAAATGCATGGAATGCATTGGCTCTTGTGTATTGCATTCTCGTAATATACATCTAAACGTTTCATCTAAGTCTATAAACTATTTTAAATAGCTAAAATGATGCAATGCAGATTTTATCTTTGGTAACTTTAATATTCATAACTGTATTAACCATCATTTAGATTTGCATAATTTATATTTAAATAATTATTTATAATATAATAATGATAGAAAAGAGAAGAATAGATTAAAAGAAAAGATTTTTTATTATTTGACACTACATATGAAATCCTAGTTTATAAAAATCATGGTAGGGATTACTTTTAAATTTAACATAAACAAAAGGAAAAAAATGTAAGAAGTAGTTTCCTGTACGTAGAATGTTATAAAAATCACTAAACACGTGATTTTTATTTAGAAAAAACTCTTGCTACAAAATACATCCCTCAATAAAGATAAAAACTAATGAAACATCAATAAGTCTTTATTTTACTTTACTACAAGACAATAATTTTCACCAACGGAACCTGTTATGACTACTTCGATACAATAGGTTTCCTAAAAATATATATAAAACAAACTGATTGGCTTGGTTTTCATTTAAAATTTAAGTCTATGCTTGATTCAATTATTACAGAAACAAAAAAGTGCCTGATATATTTTTTAATTTAAAAATATATATTTACCCACGATATATAGAGGTCTTTAACATTAATCTCTGTGTACGAGACGTTTGAGAGAGTAAGTCATGCCCGAGTAATCCATCAAGGCTCGGCTAAGACAGGCTTTCACACTTAACATCAGCTGTTGTCTTTGACACTGGGGAGGTGTTATTATTTCACTGCCATTCATGCTGATTAAAAAACTAATTTTTCAGGTATAAAGGTTACATTATGAACATTGCTGTAATCTTTGCATTTACAGAATATTTTAGATCACCTTTTTTCTTGATTATCGTACTGAACTAACCGATGAAACGTCTTCCAACTGTGAATAGGTTTTAAATTGAATGTACTAACTTACCTTTAAGATTTTCAAATCTATTATTAAGTCATAAAGGTGAATCAATATTATATATTAAGATTTACGTAGTTAAACGTTTTATAGAGTATAGTAGGTATTGAAATGCATTTAAAATTAATGTAGCTTTTAATGTGGATTATATTGAATATCCGGTATAAGTTCTAAAATGGATTAAAACCGTTTAAAAGAAAATGTTAATAATATTTCTATCAAATTTATAATACTATTTTATCATTTCAACAAATTAGTATTCGGGAACTATTCTTGTAAACCTAGATTAATATCCGATTTCACAGTTATTCCTAAAACATTGAAAAGTAGTTTCCAGAGTTAATGTTATTCTGAAACATTACCTCGAGAACCTAGGTGTGCTAGTTATTATTTTTAATACACTTATAATTTATTATTTCACGTCTAAATATTCTCTAAAGGATATGAGAAATTATATAGAAATTAAATTTGTACTTTCACTACATATTCATAGTATATGGGGAAAGTATTGATTTTGTTAATATTTTCGAATTTGAGTTATCGGTGGGCATTTTCTATTTTTAAGATTCCTGGACCCTAAATTGTAGGTTACGCTTGTTATCTGCCAGTGTGTGTGTCTCCATCGTCCTTGCTTTTGGGGCGTGAACAGAATTTAAAAAATCACAACAATGGGCCGATTGTCATAATGTTTTTTATGTAAGTACTAATCTCCAAATTATTTTGAGTTTTTTTTATTTGTAAGTGTCATCATCCCACAAAATTATGAAAATTTAAATACCTAATAAAAACGCCTGAAACGATTTGTATTAAGATTCAGTATTGTTTAGTGTTAGAACCGCAACCAAATAACACCACCTCTATTTTTGGGAAATTAGGCGTCAACAATCTAGAGCTTAAAAGTCCCCCAATAGTAAGTGTAGTTAGTAAGAATTAAAAACCACTTACATTTTAGATTTTCTTATCACTTAAAAGTAACCTTTATTTAAAACGAGAGTCTGCTTTGCTTGGATGCAGTAAAACCTGAGTTTCCGTAACAAACATAAGAGTTAATACATTTTTATGTCTGAAATGGTTATGTCCAAAGTATTACAACGTGCTTTGAAATCAGCCGTCAATGATAGTAATACTGCTTTAGCAAAGAGAAGAAAAAAATCATCTAAATTGAACGACAACGATTTGTCAGTCAAACACCAGAGTTAAGAACGAAGTTGGGTGCACTGAACTAACATATTGAACATTTGAAATTTAAGAAATTACTCTGCTAGGTAAAAAAAGTTTTCTTCCAACAAAATTGCTGAAAAAGTGTTATAATTTTGAAACTGATTTCCAATTTACAAGTCACTAATTTTACAAATTTTAGTTCTCGATGTTAAAAAGAAATGGTAAATTATCGGTGATATGATTGTATTTATATTTAATGCTTGTTTATTTTCCCATTGTTCAAAGTTTAGAAAGCAGTTTAACCTAATATAATATACCATACTATTTTATGAGACAGCACAGTCGTTCCCAACACTCAGAAGGCCCCGGTTTCAAATTCCAGAATGGCCAATCTAATTTGAGTTTGTAAGGCTTATAATCTGCCTTAGGCAAACGCAGGAATGGATCCAAAAAGATCCAGGTTACTATCAATTTACTTCGCCAGGTTAGGTGGGAGCGAAGTTTATATAGACCTATTCTTGTTAGAACCCTTATATCTCCAAAATAGATAAAAATATACATTTTTCGTTATTTTTATGTTTGCAATATTATTCCTTAGGCAGAACAAACGTTCTGAAACAATCATATTGCTATCTGATGACTTGTACAAAACAGGTGATGGCTCTCTAATTACCAGTAGTTTATAACGCAACATCATTCTGCGTATTAATGACAAATTAATATGGTTAAACCTCTACGTAATTATTTGAAAGCATGCAAAGGTCAATCCAGGAATTAACTAGGAGTAAATTTTGTTTACGTAAAAGGGCTCACAATTCATAATCAACATTTTCATAATCACATGTACAAGGTTTTTTTAAAACCCCTACCGCTTGAAAAGAACATTTTAGACAAACATTACATTTTAGCTGTGAATGGAATTAAGTAAACATGACATAAGACCTAATATATTATTTTAAAAACTCATATTTTGAACTTTTTTAGAATGATAAAATAAACAGTAAACCAAAACAAACGTAACACTTTGTTTAAAATTCATTGTTTTTGACGGTGAGTTCATTTTATTTAAAGATAACCTGCTTCGTTGTTTTTAGCAGCATTTGAATTTGTGTATTTCATAAACAAAGAAATATACTCCACCACACACACACACACACACACACACACACACACACACACACACACACACACACACACACACACACACACACACACACACACATATATATATAAAACGGTTTTAGTTATTATCTTTGTTTACACCAGGTCATTTTGTATTTTATGTAGTTAGAGGAGAACGGTCCAAATCTCTCAGGCATTTAAGCACCGGAATCGAACCAGTTACTGTTTGCACCAAAATCCAAGACGATAACAGTGAGGCACTTAAAATGATATCGGTTGTATTTAAAATATGTCTACAGATAAGATATACAAATATGTATAAAACATATATGATATGTTTTTGTTCATGAAATATTCAAATGTAAACTCGGTTTTAAAAATCGAAACAGGTCGGTAGTTTCTCAGTTTTTACGAGAAACCAGATTTAATAATTCCAATTACGTTTAATTTCTAACTAATACAAATGGATACCAGTTAAGGTGGTATTTCGATCAAAAGATCAAACTTACTTACGTAAATTCAGTAATCCAAAGGTTTTAAAACGGTGGGTTCAGTAATACTAATTAGAAGATTTCTTACTCAAAATTTAACTAAAGCAGAACATTCTATGTACAAAAATGCCCTAACTACCTGTGTTTAGTGATAATTATTACAACGTTTTGTAAAACTTAAGTTCAGCATACTTATAAGACTGTAAATATTAAAAAAAGACCTGGTCACGCCACCTGAGATAAGGCAAGGAACATGTTTATGCGTCTAGTTTAGACTGCGATAACAAAGTACGGCAGTTCAAGTATGCATTTCCATAATTTGTAACTGTTTGAAGTAACATGTAGCTAGTTTGTTAGGACTCTAAGCTGATAAGAATGTATTTAGTTTTTAATTTTACATCCAATGTTGCATAAATGCAGTTTTGTTAGATAACTGTTGTTCTCAGTCTTTTAGGTTGTAAATATTACGATTCAAGGAACCAACACAACTAACCTTTAAAAGGACTTGACAGTTATTTAACAAAGCCTTTACAAATATTTGAAATCAACTTTTATAAAAAGTAATAAATATATTTTCCTTCGCCCATTCAAGGTTACAAATTAAAAAACCACAGCTGACGAAATCGTACTACAACCAATTCTACTAGTGGCATTGCTTGAAAACCTAAATTTGCCTCTTATGTATTCAATCAAGTAAATATCTTTCACACGGTGATCTTATGTCTTTGTTTTTATTTTCTGCATAACCACACCGATAGTAATATAGTAACATCTAAAGTTTATGCAAGCTTAATAGAAAATAGATACTACTCATATATTAATTACTTTTTAGTATGTAGATGTAGTGATTTAAAACTTTAAGTATATGTATAAAGTTTACAAATAATATTTATGAAGGAGCACAACAGTAATTGGTTTGAACCAGAACCATATTTCCACATATGTGTTTGTTCAGTGTCACATTTGGTGGTTTTTCTTTCCACAAACTCCTATCAAGTTTCAAACAGTAACGTTTAAATTGTAACTATTCAAATCTGAAGATCCGTCAAAGATTAATCTAACGTTGATTTGTTGTAAAATAAAATTTTCACAAGTAGATTTTATTTCTTTCACCCAGGGTATTTTAAAAACAAAAATAACAACTGTATGTCTCTAACATGTGTACTGTTTATCTTCTCAAAACCAATCTCAGCTGTGAATGCCGTTACAAACAAGAATAGGGCAAGTAAACAACCAGTTACGACCAGTTTGCGTGTTGTTTAAACTTCTTCGATATTCGACAAATAAAACTTTTCCACTTACATAGTTTTTGATGTGTTATGTAGGTTTCGTATCATTCATTTATTATTTTCAACTATCTTTAATTAAATATTACTACCGCTATGTGTTTTGTTCAAATAATACAAAACTTAAACAAATCGTTTAGTTATTTTAAATAATATTGTTTTCACTCAGTTTTAATTACTTTCTCTTATATTGTTTTGTTTTAAAGCGGGCCAGTTACGTGTAGTTAAGAGAAAATTTCTAAAAGCCGAACGTATAGGACTTGATAATTATTTAAACATATCTTTACTAGCGAAAATTTGTCTCTCTTTTCTTTAATTCTATCCGAAATTGTCAGGCCTAGAGTTCTTCAGACTTGTTGCAGCAGTTGTGAAGTATTTAGTTAAATAATTTATGTAAATAAAATTATATTTGCAAAAGTATAAAAATGAAACATTGCTGGTTTTAATTAGTCACTTTGAGTGGAAAGGTACCAACGCCTGTGGCAGAGAGTTTTTCTTGTGAAAATATGTAGTTTTATATCAACAGAGTTAAAAATTATTAAATATGGGTTTTAATTGGGTTAGTGTAAAAAATGCTTGTTCATAAATATACAATTCCAGGTGGTTTACAATTTAAAAGTATAATTTTTTGTTTTAAAATATCTAAAATAAGTAGCGGAATAACGTTTAAACATATTATTCAGTCAATGATAAGTAACTTTACTAGGTTCATTTCGTAATAGGGGCTAGAAAAGATTGTAGCACAGAAAAATTATAGGTGTTTTTTATGGTTGTAGCCTCTATTCTTATTTTTACCATTAACATAATGCGTGATTTAATTTAAAACTAGGTAGGTATAAACATAGTTGTCACATGAGTCAAGGGGGGTTTCACAATTCCTTACTTTATGAGACGATAACTATTCTTAGTTGCAAACTTTGGAGGAAAATATTTAAAAAACTTAAATTTTTGCTGATTCGGTTAAGAAATCCTAATATTTATGAGCCCTACCATAATCCCTACCATTAATAGTGTCACCATTCCACAATTAATGTGTTAAAATTTGGTTTAAATAACTATATAAAAGGTTTAACTTTTCTTTCATATTAAATGTGAGGATACCAAATTTTGAAGTAAAACCTGTGTCACAAAAGGAATTTTTTATTATTCACTTTACAACTATTAAAAGTATATATCTCCTAAAAGTTCTTTCCTAAATTAAAATTTTTTACATAAACTTGTTAAAACAATGAGCTGAGCGATTACTACAAATATACAGTGATGCTCAAATAATAAATTGCGATTTAATTTGTCCTAGAATATTCACTTTACTAATTGTAATACATTTATGTCAGCACAGGCTTTGTGTAAAACCAGTGACGAGCAATAATCTAGTGATCTGTACCACTGACAAATCTTTGCGTCCATCAAATCAGTTAATACCGGCCATGATCACATGTCACGTAACCCTGTTTACTGTTGCAGTCACGGGCAGAATTACGTCAGTCTAATTACAAACTCTATTTCTGGATTGTGTTAAATTAAATCAAAACCCTGCCATAAATCATAGGTGTCATATTTGTCATTTGTCATTTTCTCAAGGAGGTTTGCAGCCCATTTTTCCTTATACGTTTACCGTCCACATGGCCCTCTAGCCTGAGCGTAGCTTACCTAGGGCTGAGTCCCTGCAGTATGTGCTAGGTAGGCCTAGTACTGATAAAACTTACTATCCTGGACTGGTATTTAAACCACGACAGCGCTGTTGCCATGGTTATGAAGAAGACGACTTGACCTCTACGCAAGCGAATAACCGAAATGTAACATAAATAATCGTTATACCATGAATCATAAATAAACCAGATGAAAAATGAAATATAACATATTTTGCTCACCACATGTTCCAGAATTTATTTTTAGTGTCAGTATGATAAGTTTTTTCAAAAAATATAACTCCCGTTCTAGTGGAAAATATGTTTTGTTTAGCTGGTGCCTCTATTCGTGTGTACTGTACTAAGAGGCAATTTTTATAATCAATGTATGGCAGACACAATTTCTTTAGCTATCTCATTTATTCTCATTTATTATTTTATTTATTAAACGTATATTTAAGTGTTATAAAACTTTAGATTTCAAAAATTAAGTATGATTTAAGTATTTCTTTAACGAAAAAGCTTTCACCTTCTGTATTATTTTCGAATCGGTTAATAATCTGTCTTATTTTTGTGGTTTTAGATTAAATTATTACAGTCGTATTGTTTCTATAAATTATATTTTAAAACGTATTAAACAAACAGCTATACTATTTTTTCCCAATGGTATCAATATTGTGTGGTAATAAGTTTTAATCCATCTTGGTCATAGATAACTTGAATGATTTTAATTGTATCAATACTTTCATTTGTTTTCAAATATGAGTGATCAAGCTACCAGGAAATTGCTACCAGAACTTCTTTGATAACAGTTATTGACATCAGGCCTCTTGCTACCACTTCGAAACTTTTATCCTGATTGCTAACGAACAAAACTTCACTACACTCTTGTACCCGTTATTACATTTCAGTAATATACAAATGTAAATATATATATAAAAAAAGGTTTTAATAGTCTTTGAACACATATCTATAATAAAGATTTTTATTTGAAGCCACATTAATGAACTATCAAAGTGCGATTTTCCATCTTAAACACGTTAAATAGTGTAAGGAAACATCACTATACAATTACTGCAGAAAGATTGTCTATTTAAATATTGGATACATTTTAAGTTATATTGAACAAAAATATTATTAAGATTTTAGTCATCTGCAAACCAAAATACCATGCACATTCGTTCACAAAATCATACATCTCGTTGCATGCTGAATAGCTATTATTTATTCACTACAGTATTAAATGTTACACGATAATCCTATAACTTTTTAAATATTAAGAAATTTGGCTTAGCAAAATGTGTAAAACTTATAATTAACTTTATTTTTGGCTCCCTTAAAACATAACTGTTATGGTACAGTTTGTAAATTAAATTAATCTTAAAACAAGGTCTTAGAAATATGGGATGGTGGATTAGTACAAATTGGTACCTATCTAAAATTTTTAATCTATGTAATTTTAATAAGCTGTCTTCACAAGAACACTTTTCCAGATACTGCTGGCCAGTGGCCCAGTCCTGATAAGGGCTCTGAACAAACCTTCGAGTTTGGGTTTGCCCAAGCAGGAATGTCTAAACGATCTCGTAAAAGTCCTAACTAAGAATGAAATGATGGAAAGTAAGAACTGGATGCTAAAAATTGTTTTCTGTAAACATTACTATATATAAATATATATATATATATATATATATATATATATATATATATATATATATATATATATATATATATATAAATTAAACTATATATGTAACTATATATGTAACATTAAAATATATATATATATATATATATAAGTAAAAGGACGTTCAGTTGATTATAAACTAGTCGGAGATCTGGTCACAATTTACCTGATGTAAAACTATACGACCTCAGATGGATTATGTAGGACTCATTTACAGAATTACATTGTAAACGATTCAGTATGGGGCTGATATAGAGTGAACCAATGAGAGATGATAATTAATGATAGTTAATGTACATTTTTTATCAAAGACAGTTCGTTTTATGAAAAGCTAGTCACATGACAGATTACAACACAATTTCTTGCATGATCCATACCGCCTCAGGTGAATACAATAGGAGTTATTTATTGTATTTTAGACAAACAATTCTGAAACGCAGCTTATAACGAATGAACTAATGAGAAGCGAGAAGTACCTTTTAACTAAAGAGTATTAAATTTTTAGCTCTAGGTACTAAAAAACATAAGCTATTTTCATTTCATAGTTTATAAGCCAGTCAAAGGATAGAATACAACACAACTGCTCTTATGTGTGATAAAGCCTCATATTAAGGCTTCCTATTACTAAATAGGAATGAGTTAAGGAATTAAATCCCGTAAAGTGGCTGATAAAGAATAAACCAGTGAGAAAGGAAAACTTAGTGCTAACAAAAATATCAAAATATTTAAAAAGTAAAGTCAGTTCGTTTTATTAAAACCCGGTCAAAGTAGGGATTAAACTACAATTATCTTGACATGCTTACAGCCTCAGGTGTAATAGAAGTAGTTTATTGAATTGAAACACAAACGCAGACGAATGTTATTGCTTAGCCATCTAACGCTCCGTAAGATCAATTACATGTTCAAGAGAATTGTAATGATTATACGTTAACTTGTGACTTTCAACTGTATTAAAAAAAGATGTATTAAATAATTAAAATAATTAGTGGTACGTGCGATCTTAGAGATATGCATTTATTGATTGGGGCTGTTTAGGACTGCTAGCAAACTCAAGATTAATTTTGCAACGTCATCGCGTTCATAGACGTTAACTTTTATTTGAGAATGAACCACTTAGTTTTTTTAGCCAAGAATAAAATTGTATTTCCTGTGATGTGTGAAAAATATAAAATGCCCTCTTTCAATTACCACCACAGCTTGTGTATAATATTTTTTTTCCTGCAATGCTGTGATGTAAGAGCCGTTTGAGAGGCAAAGTCATGCCCCAGTAATCCATCAAGGCTCGACTAAGACAGGGTTTCACACTTAACATCAGCTGTTGTCTTTGATTTTAAGGAACGTTATATTGCTTCTGTATATACTAACGTAAATTAGAGCTTATACTAAGATATGAATGGTAACAAAGTGCTTGATTGTGAAGAATATGCTACTTGTTTCACTTAATTTCGAAATAAAATCTAACCAATCTATCGCAATTTGTTGGCTGAACGAAAAAAAAAACGCTCGTTGAACTTGAAATTATTAGTACTTATTTATTTTAAAAATGAAATAGTTTTAATAATAGCAAAGGAAGCTTGGTATTCTACACGGAAAGGATAACAATTGAATGCAAATAACATTATTTTCTGCGATAACCTTTCCAACTTGTCACAACATATTTTGAAGTTCTTTAATCTTTTGCAATTCAAATTGGGTAAACTTGAATTGCAGGAAATATAAATTTAAAGAAAATCTAAGATACATAAGTTTAGCGTTACATATCGTTTCAAGGAACCTTACAGTCAGACAACAATTTAAGAAATAGTAAATTTCATTTTCATTCGAAATGATGCTGGTTATTTATCATACTACGTAATACAAATCTAATTAAAACATTAAGTATGATTAGAGTATTCGTGTTAGCAGTATTACACAGTAGCATAAAAGTGCTTCACTTTTTTTAACTTCCAAAGTTACTATAGCCGTTATTCTCATAAAAACAATAAGTGAAAATAGATGTAAATTTTAAATGCATGTTGTAAGACGAATCATTGCTGTTTACGTCAAAGGGTTTATAATTACCACTCCAGGCTAATTCTTGTAACGAAGAGCAATGTTTCTTTAACCTGGAAAAGCTCTGAGGCACAACGAAAACAAGTCGTCAGTCGAAAAACATAATGTCGCCTGCAACGGAGTTCACTAAATAACAGTTATAACAACTTTTGAAACGTTCACAGAACCAATTCTATCTTTGATATAAACGTAAAGCTTAATAACTCTTAACAATAATAAATTGTATACATTTTACTTGCAACCATTTTTCATTGTATAAGGAAAATGTTTTATTCGTTAATGAATCTTTAGTTTGATAACTATGAAATATTTTTTGTTTAATATAACCGGAACTCATTGTCTTTCGGATTGATGGTTTGTTTGGGTATATGAATACCTAAAAATTACACCGAAGACAATATTTTGATGAATTTGCCAAGCAAGGGCCAAATAGGCGGTATATTTAGGTATTTTAAATTTAACAATGTGAACATATCTTTTAAATAAAAGCCTTATATTTGGTTATTTTACATTGCCAAGAACTGACTGAAATATAATTTAGTAAACAAGATTTAATGTATTTCATGCTCCATTAGACTATATTATTATTGTTTAATTATTGTAATTAAAAAAAGAAGTTTCAAAAACTAATCAGTCTTAAAGAGACATTTTTTACATTTAACGAAAATTCATAAAAAACTTGGTTTAGAATTTCACACATCAAAACCATTGTGATTATTAAAACACGACATCTCTGTCAGTTCCTATTATATATTTTGTAGGAAATTTTGATAGTTTGTATTCATTATTAACTAGATTATTTCGGAACAATTCTAAAATAAAAGTTCAAATTATAAAAATCCCCATGAATTCTCCTCTTAAAAGAACGGCATATTGTTAAGACCGATATTCATGTAAACTTGTTTTCTTATAAGTACAAATGTCACTGTTATGCACTGCGTAAATATGATTTACTTAAACTAACTTAATTGAAAATTAAATAAGTATTAAGTGTTCAAGAAAATATGTTGTGACCTTTAAATAGATGAACCTAAAACAGGTTTGAAAACTTCATCTCATTAAGTATGTTATTTCACTTTGTTTTTGGCGATTTGTTTTGGTGGACTACGTAATTATTTTAATTGAGTTAATTCATTAAATATATTACAGATTGTGTAAAATGTTTCACTTTGTAGTGGTTAAACTATTATTAGGTAACTTTTCATATAATCTATATGTTTATATCATCAACTGAAAATGTTTAAATATTTTATAAATAAATGATTCCGTCCCCATGGTGATACAACCTACATCATCATCATCTAATTACTAATTCGAAGCGACTGCAATATATGTCAACCACCTCGTGATGGACAGCTGACGATGCGAGGCTGATTAATTCTGGCATAAGGACTTCTTGATGTTGATTGTTTTGTTTGTACTTTTTGTAATGGTTTAATCGACACAGATTAAAACAACCTAGTGATGTGAAATCACCGTTAAACTCGAACTTGCATTTTTTAGTGGTACTTTTACAGCAGGTATATTAAATTTCAATTACCATGCACAGTTACATTTATTAATTTACCAACGGTATCCACCATTTTTCGTTGCATTAAATGTAATTACATGGTAACGATAATAACCCGTAAAAATTGAACATTAAATATAATGATTGCTCTTTGTCTCTTATATACTAGATTAAAATATATAAATATCCATAATATTCTCTTAAAAATCTCATATTTAAGTTGAAATTGTAAACAAATCCATTAAAGATTTCATAAACAAATAAATAATTGACCACAACAAATTAATAGTACAATCACAAAATATAGCCTAGTTAGTACGTTTGTGGGTTGTAGTGCGTGTGTGAGTTCGCTCTAGTAAATAGAGATGAGAGACACTGTCGACACCTTAAGGGTGCCTACAGGCACCAACTAAATTGTTAAATTATATAGTATCATTGTTATAAGGCAGAGGAATGATAACGCCTGACATCTTTAACAAGAGACAGTTTATTGGCGAGAGCGGCTAAACAGAGAACAGGGCTTTACAATAACACAGTTACGAGGGTGGGCAACAACATATTTCCAACCACGCAAATGTAAATTTACTCAAACCAATATTAATATAATATGACATAAACGTAAACAAAACATCACAGTAACACATTTCATAATTAATTACTGATGTCGTCTTTTAGAGACACCGCAAACCATTCTAAGACCAAAATAGGTACATACCTCGTTGTCAACAGTTCAAATTGTAGCAATAAAACCCTATTTTTATAATATATAGGGTTTTATTGCTACAATTTGAACTGTTGACAACGAGGTATGTACCTATTTTAGTCTAATACGCACAGTTCAGGGGCTACAACAATGAATTTTAAACCATTATAACTCACACATAACAAAAATACTTATAACAGTTGTTGATGTTAATACTTTGGTTTCAGGGAAGACGGTTTATGTTTATGCAGAGTAATATAACTGTCAGCACACTAGGCTTAAGAAAAGTAACTGAACAGCTGAAGAAATCCACTTGCGGATCCAATAGAAGTTTTGACCATGTGAACGTACGCTTAGGTTGGATGATATCATTGACTATAGATACTTATAGTCAATGATAATATCTCCTGGTGAAAGTGAATCTGGACCATGTTCCCCTAGAGTTAGAGACTGCTATGTGGAACGTCATATGTTTTAAGAAGATACATTTTTAGCCATGAAATAACTTCCGTAATTAATTAGAAGTTAAATTAATAATAAACTCTAAAAAACAAACTTATTAAAAGATATCGCAAACGATTTAACTTTGATATCATGTTAAAACAAAAATCACCACGGTTTACAAATTACAACGATATTTTGATTCTAACAAGATGTGACGACTATTATTCTTATAATCATCCCTTCAATGTCGTTTCTAAACTTCCTCAGTGATTGCTCCAGGATTTTTGAAATCATAAAGTTAAAATCCTGTTGCTTTTAATTAACAGCTTTGAGGGAAGAGGCAACATCGCTAGAGGCCGGCCGTTTAACTTTAGGACGAGAAGCTAAATCAAAATTACATCAGGATTTAGCAAGAACTTCCCTTTAAGCGAAATATTAACTGTCTAAATGTATTTTATTTGTTTTTCTCTTAGTAAAACAACAACTTCACAAAGACGAATCTTTATTTTATAACATTCGTGGATTTTTTATTACATACAAATTACTTTATAAGTTAGGGAGTTAACAGTTTTTAATATAACAATGCTTTTAAACTAAATTTGATGGCGGTTTTATTAATTTTAAAAATTATTTCCAAGCACGTTTTGGATTACAAGTTATTACGTAAAGATACTATTCAAAGTTATTTTACAGAATCAGAGTAATCTATGTGATGAAGTAGCACAGAGTATAGTTGTCAAGTGCATTGCAGTCGCAATTTGTGCCAGTATTTACACCTTGGACTATCTTAAAATGCTATTTTAAAAACAGGATGTTTCCAAACTCCCTCCGTAAACTTCAGGAATGTAACCCTGGGGAAAAACTAATAAAAACGTTTATAAAAACATTTTACCTGCCTCGATCCTGTTCCTGTATTTAAAACTGTATGTGGTTTAAAAAAATAAATCATATATTTGGAACCACGTGAGATACTAACATGAAAAGTGCCACGTTTACTACACTTGTTTCAGACTAATTTGCTATTACATTTTACGTTTCCAGACAGTTACTAATTTTCATTAATTTCATTATATTATCAGTTGAATTTTCCGTTATAGATAAAAATGCAGTTCCTCTTTCAAAACAGCATTTCACCTTTCAATTCTTCTAGGTAATTTAAAAGGTATTTGCTTTGTTATGAGACGTTTGGTTTTATTGTTAAAATCTTATCAGTTGAACGTGGTTGGGGTGTTTTAGGGGTGACATGGTAAATTGCACCGTGGAATAAGTCTCTTTTCGTCTTCAATACTTTTACTCTTATGAGTCCGTTACTCTTCTCTACTCTTCTCTTTCGTTACTTAAAGACTCCTAAAAGATATTTGATGGAATTTTATAATATTTACTGCACTTATAATTTACTTGAAAATTCATTATTCTACTAATTTACTTAGCATAAGCATTTTGACTTACTCCACCAACCCATTATTATTCTGTTCATATACAATTATATATTTTCAAAACTTTAAAAGGGGGAAAAATTGGAGAACATATAAAATTTGGTTTTATTAATTATAAATTGCACTCCTACCTTGATTGTTACGGATCAAGATTGTGTCTTAGCCATATACAAAGTCAAAATTGCTATTATTATAATTGCTAAGTTTGAAGATTCACGTTTTGGATTAATAAATAGTCGCAGTTCGATCTGCTACGGACAGCAACATATTTTCCTATCGCTTTTCACAATTTCAGTTTCGTGACAAATACGACATGATTGGTCAAGTAAGCTGTTAAGGGACCTCACTGGTGACATTTCTCGACAGCAGCTCCCTCGCCACTGGAAACTTCTCATCTGATTGATATCAAGAAAACTTCTCGACTCAATGTGTTCCGGTATTAAAGTTTGTCATTAGTCTAATAAAAATTATTTCTGTTTATATTTTATCTACTTTACGAGAGGTTGAAGAAAATAACTGCAGTACCGCACCAGTAATTTATTGATTGATGTTAGTTTTACAGAAATTATAAAATTTGTAAATCCAATAAAAAACTTAATCGATATTTTAAAATGCTTATACGTTGCTGCTAACCTAATGTTCACGACCGTAAATAAGGTTGCATATAAGGCTTAAAGGCAACTAAGGCTGCATGCACGTTATGGATATTATTTACGGATAATTCAAAGTAGATACAACACAAGTTGGTCACACGTGAATAGCAAAATTATTCAACCAACTAAGCTTATTATATTGTAAAAACAGCTCAGAACTTAGTTTTTGTTTTATCTAAATATAAAGCAAAACCATTCCAGGAACCTTTGACAAAACCACAAGTCTGTCACACAAGAACCATATACTCGAATGATCGAAATTGGAGGAAATTGGATAACAAATGTTAGTTTGTAATACAATCCCTCCTAACGTCATAAATTAAATAAAAGTATGAAGTAAATCACATTTTTATATTAAAATGTCATTAACTGAATGGATTTATTTTGCCATAAAACTGGAATTAGGTGAACAAGCGGAGCTTTTTAGCAAGACTAGTTTATGTATACAACTAAAAACAATCTTTTGTATAAATAAATGTTTGGCAGCTTCTTTTTTACTTGCATTTCCCGTCTTCAGAGACTATATGTCTGTTTTTTATAATTATTGATTATAAAATAAACGCAATGGACAATAACACTGGAAAATGCATAATAATGGACATAATTCTAATTATAGACTTATAACCAGTGTTTACGTGTGGTGGGGAATGGACAATGTTATTGATTGCTGGAGGGATGACTCAACAAAACACATATTGGCAAAGGGTGACTTGCATTTTCTAGTTTGAACATTATAGTTCAGAAGTTCCAGAAGAGAATTTTTAATCTATTCTGAGTACATTGAAAGAAAACTGTGAAGTTATAATAACTATTTGAAAAATTACAACAAAATAATGCTGTGTGTAAAAAAATTGCAACGGATTCACTCATTGAGACATTGTTAAATTGAAAAACATATCAATATATAAACAATGTAATTTTAAGAACTATCTAAAAGTATTCAGTTTTATGTCAGAAACTGTTTGACCTTTTAGAGTGTTCAACAAACAATAACCTGTAACGCTTGTCGAAGTTAAATATTATATTTCACTGAGTTGATTCGGGTTTGATATTTTTGATCACTACCTCACTATATATGAGATATAAGTTTATTTATAAACTATCTTTTTCCTAATTTCGTTAAGTTTGCTTCTTTTCAGTAACTTACATTTGTATTCAATTACACTTTACGATTGTATTACTAAAAACGTTAAAGATAACTATATGGTGTAATCAATTATAGTTGTTTCAAAACCTATTGAATTATAATTTTAAAACATTAAATCTGTAATTAACTTCGGTTTATATTTTATTTTAATCCAATTACGCTGGGAATGATTCGACCTTTAGATAATTTAATACAATACTATAGCTGTAGCTATTACATATACCATCATAAGTGCTAATAAATAATTATTTATGCTAAAAAACATATAACACTTTGATTGCAGTATTAATTATATCACTGCATTTTCAAAACTTGAGATTTAAGAGTAAAAGATAATTGAAAAAAAAAAATAGCATTAAAATTGGCAAAGACAAATTGTTTCACACTGTAAATATGTATCAGTAAAATGAACAGACTTTTTAGAGCAGATTCTATTAGATTGAAAAAATAAAAATATTTAAAAATTTTATGAGCATTTTTAGTTATTTTTGTTGGTGGTTACAAAATTAAAAATACCAAATCTCTTAATTGAGTTTTAATTAACATGCATTGTCCACCGTTACATTTCTAAAATGTGTCCCTCCATGAAAGAAAAAGCGGATGGTGACAGGCACGTCGCATATCAACGGCACAATGAACTAAGACATGTGAAACTCTAAACCTGTGCTCTTCCGATTTTACAAATAGCTTCTTGTATTCGTACATTTTTATGACATATGTTTCTACCTTTATAACGGACAACCATATGAAACTATCATCAGATTAATGTGTTACTGGGCATATTTTAAACTCCTTCATTTATTGTAATAACTATAAATTGTTAACTATGAGAGTTTTTGTAACATATAAAATATCTAATTTTGTACTTTTTTGAACATCAGTTTACTTAACATAATTACAAATGTTTCTGGTGCTAATTAATCGTGTCAAACTGAGAAAAATGTAATCAGTAATCAAAAAACATGCACATGAACACTTAACAAATATATTTGGGCATGATTACTTTGTTTCATGAATTGATACGATTTTAACAAAGCATTATATATTTTTTTAATTCATTGATAATTGAATTGCAATTAGAAATATTTATTTCATGACTTAAAATCAATTAAAAATATTTAATGCAAAAACAATTACGAATAATAAACCTAACATATAAAAAACACAACAGGCTCTTTTGTAATTGATACTACCGCGACTATAGATCTTGTGCGCAATTATAATTGTGGTGATTTTTATTTTTCAAATTTGTTTAGGACGTGTGCATTTGCTCCGCTGGTTCATATTAAAGAAGACGCGTTTTTACAACAGTTATACTACTATTTTCTGAGATACATCTTGATAGAGAGATCACATAAAATGTAGGTTGAAAAATATGCCTATAATAGTTACTCTCGTAAGATCAACAATGGAATCCTGAAGAATACTGGGCAAAGCCGTAACATAGGACAAGGCTTGGAGTGGCTAAAAAACCATGCTATTGCCTAAAATCGGTGTTGCTTGATTTCAATGCTTGATCATATTCGGTATAGCTAATGGAAAATCAATACTAAATAGGTCAAATTACTTTACGCGCGTAACATGGGAACAATCACAAAGAAACTCGGGAAAAATATTAACTTGTAATGCACATAACTTGCAAATGAAAAGGCAGCCGTACTTAGATGAGAAAATGTGAGATTCCTTGTGGAATTTTAGACTAGTAACTAGTAAGTCCTTTTGGTATCGACGAGACAGAATCCGAGACGGCCATATTATTAGATCTCGCTCCTGGAAAGCATTATTTTTTATTTGAAATGGGACTGACACTTTACACTATCCCAATAAATGCTTAGTATTTAACCCTTTTTATGCAAGAAGTAATACTCACATTATTTACTGTATTATTTACCAAGCCGACAATCTTATTCTGTAATTTAAAATATGTCAAGCTCTAATTGTAAAATACAATTTCTAGATATTGTTTAAGTTTGTGTTTTGAGTGAGGGTAAGCTTTTTTATTTTACTGTACAATTGACAACAGACAAATTATTTATTGCCTTAAAGCATAACATTTCAATAAAATTAGCCAAGTCAAGGAATAAGGGTAAGAATATTACAATGGAAGTATGTATCTAGTCAAGGAAATAACAAAATTAATCTAAGTTTACCAGTTATTAAGTTCTGGTATATCATTAAATAGTAAAATTGTAGTATTCATTCATTGTATATTAAAGGCTTGATTTTTAACTTATTTTGTAATTATGCTTTGTGTATTGAAAGGTTCCAATGGTTGGTTGCAGTTTGATACAAATTTGAGCTGTTGATATAAGAGAATATTTCTGATTTTAGGAAGTACATAATCATTTCGTTACTTCCTCGCCTTAGATGGTCTTCATCCGTAGCTTCAGAATTACGTAACTTTACTTATCACAAGCTATTGCCTATATGCCATTTCTTTGCAACACACCGCAATCAATTATTCACATTCCCATTTGTAGTCCATCACTTGAAACACGTTTGTTGAGTCGTAGAGAGTAATAAATCATCTTAAGTAGAATCTTTCTTTTATACAGTAGAGCAGTTTACTCATATTTTGTTTTATGTTTTTTAGACAAGATGCCTACGAATTTATACAGATACAAATATAAATTATACATTAGTTATACGTTACGTTTCTCTAAAATACCGAACCATAAAATCATAAGGTATAATCTAAACTATGTACTATGTATAATTGTTGTTAAATAATACAGAGAGTAAGAAAATGCGAAATTGAGTAAAAATTAGAGATGCTTGTTAAAATAATATGCCTGACAGAGAAGGAAGTAAACCCATAACGATGTAACAGCTGATCCATTATTGACATTGGAAAGTATTGTAAGAAAATGAAAATAGGAAACCAAAGGTAGACAATTAGGTTGTTCAAGAGATAACACAATTAATGAACGTCAGCCGATAAAGAAGCGAGTGATTGGTTGTACCGCCACCAGGGGCGTTGGTCTCATAATTACCTCAGTCTCTTTATCTTCGCCAGAAAATTTTTAAATTAAGAACCTTAGGTCATAAATAAATTAATATTTTCCAGTGTGTTTTAATTGTAGTAGGAAGCCTACTACACATAGTAAACACATAGTAACTTATTCCAACACCACTTTACTAATTAAAAGCAATCTAATCCTTACCAAACTCACACTGTGAAGACAAAATATTTTGAAAAATTAATTTTCTAAACTGAACCGGTCGATAAATCAAATACTTGAAATATGGGGGAATTTAATATTTATTATTAATTATTAAAGACAATCCTAAATCGTCTCTAATGTCAAGTAAACATGTGCTCCATAATATTTGTACGGTTGTAACTTGGAGCAGATAGTTTATGCGATTAAAATATATTCTAGTTTTATAAACCATATTTAGGAAGAACAAAATGGAATAACAAGTTTTCATTTTAATGTTTATCACCAGAAAAATATTTGTTGCGTTGCAGTGTTTGATTGTGGAAAGTAATATATTGTGACAATAACAAAAAAGGTATGATGTAACGTGTGTTAATAATTGCAAAATTTATATGTGAATGAAAACAAGATTAAATGGTTTAGTGAGTTGATGGAGTTTTTAAACCAGTGTGAGTGTTTAAGGGTGGGTTAAATAAATGTTCTGGCGCATTTAAGAGCATACATATAATATGCAGGGTGTCAAGTAAAAGGTGACTTAGATATATATTTTTAAATTAAACCTAATTCATAACATAGTATTAGAATTATTTAATATTACATTCTTAATAATATATTATTTATGATTAATTTTAATAACATAGTGGTAAATTCGATTAAAAAACCGCTCCGTTTAGCGTCAGTCTCTGTGATTGTTTTTGATAACAAGATTATATCTTCAAAAACAAGAAACTTAGATATTGAATTTTGCATTACAAATAGCTTAGTAATAGAGATGTGTACACACAAATCACGCTTTTTGGTGTGAGAGTAGTACTTTGTACGTGATCACCATAAATAAATTAATATTTTGGTGACACTTTGGAGAATTGAAATCCATGTAAAACAATAGATCTCTCTATGTGCCCTGCCTATATACCAAGAGCCGACACAGTGCTGACTTTGCAGAACCTCTCCCCTTGCAATTTCCTTCTTTATTTAATGAGTAAGTTTCGCGGGGTGCAAAATAATCTTTAATGATTTATAAATAAGTTCTAAGCCTCACATCTCATTTAGGCTCATCCAGTCATGATACTTATTTTTTATTAATTTGCTATCATGCTGGTGGATTTTATACTGAGTGGTATACACACAAGTGACACATATAAATATATCGTATATTTAACCATGATTTTTCCTAATTAACATGAGTAGGGTGGGCAATTCCTCACGAAAAAGGACACAGATAAATAAGTGTTTAGTCGGTAAATATACACTTTTGTTGTGCGTTTTACATGGTTCCGAAGCGTCAAGAATGAGATTATGAAACTGGTATTTATTAATTTAATAGGTCAGACAAATTACTCGTCTTAGATTTGTGATGGAAAACTCTTTAATCCTAAGTGTCTAACATTTCTTATTCAGTTGGCTCTTTTGTAAAACGGATTTCGGAATCTCAGTCGGCCAGCGGTAGTATAGCGAAAAATATACTCAAAATATTAATAATAAAAGGTTAAAAACTAAAGCCAAGTTCGTAAATAAGTAAGTTGGTTTTAACAGTAATATTTAACGTTAAATCAATCTGACAAAATGTTTCTCTGACTAATGGACAATCTTTTAGCTATCTTGACATTTTAAACGTTGTAACCTTTATACACTGATTTATGACATTTATAAGAGTTTGTTAATGTTTTGATTCAGTCCTAAACTCAAATTTCTCATTTGGAAGTAGCCTTTAAAAAAGTGTTATTGCATAGGATAGGTATGCAATGTATCAATGCAGTGACATAAAATCAAAGCAAAAACAAAAATTTTAATTATGAGTTCCGGTCTTCTGTTTGTTGTCATTGAAAACTAACACCAGCTGTTTGCTGTATTGTAATGGAAAAAACAAACATTCAGGCTATTATGAAATTAATTTTATTAGTTACTATCTTTCTGATAATGTTTAATTTTTGATTGGCCTAAAAATAAAACAATCTGTAACGCATCTTATTTTTACGTTACTTATCTATAAAACAGCTTAAAGTAATACTGTTTTATGAATGTACGCAAAAATGGGAAGAAGATAAACGTAAGGTTTTATTGGAATGTGTTGTTGATATAAAGTAGTAAAGCAATTACTACTTAAAATTCTGAACCATAATGCGAGCTGTTCATAGTTTTACAACTTTACCAGAAGTTCTTTTCCTGTACTTAGCTACGGTAGTTGCAATGGTTCTGTTACCGCAGTTACAGTCCAAGCCTAATCATAAACCGGTATGACCTCTCTCTAATCTTTATTTGCATGCCCGTTGTTTGCCATTTATTGCTTCTTTGCTGACCAGCTTTTCTTAAGTGGTAAGTGGTTTTCTTAAGTGGCAAGGTTGGCATGCTATAGTATTAGTTCATAAATATTTTCACTTCTTGCTGATTTATTTTAAATATAACATGTTATATTACCTTACAATATATTTACCCCATCACAGCAAACCTGTACCTTCATCGAAATGTTCATGTTAATCTAGCTTTAACAATAACTAACTATGATTAGGAGTAAGGCATAAGATTTAATTTGTCAATGGTGTAAATTAAAGATGGCCATGGTTATTGTATCCCCATGTTGTTAAAAAAGGAAAAGTAAGGCTCATATTTACTTTTATAAAATATATTTATACAAATTAGTTTTGTTCTGACTGGGTTTGACCTAATCATATCTATATGTACCACAATAAGATGAAGCAGTTTAAATTTATTTTCTAAAAAAAAATGGTAGAAATAATGTTTTTATGTGCTGTGCACATAGGTTTACAAAAATGAGTTGTTTCGCATGCAATTAATTAAAATCGGGTGAAGACACATTAAAGGAGTCATTAAAGTACAATTGTGAATATGAGATTAGTGTGATATATTATTTATCCGTTATAATCCAGAGGTATTAATTATTTATAAGAATAATGTTGGGCAACGTGTTAACCTGTTTAACATTTTCCAGTAACCTTCTAGCAACTTGATGTCTGTAAATGTCAACTATGATGTCAGATTCAGAACTATGATAGGATTCATAAGAACTAATCTCTAGCTGTCCCTGTAATTATTGTGTTTCAGCTATATATTTGTTATCACCACGAAGTTAATTCGCCTATGGGGAATGATAGTAGAGTTATTAAGTAAACTAAATCCTCCATAATTAACAAGGGTTTACCATTCTCTTAATACAAATAATACAAATCCACCATCCAGCGTCCAATGAATTGGTTGAACAACTCTAGAAAAATAATCCACACTAAAAACGCCTATTATACTAATCTAACAAACACAGCTAATAATAGTATCATGCCCAATGAGAGGTAGTCTTCTCTGTGACAATCTCCGGCATGATATTACTGCTGTCTCTGCTCTGTTTGTCGTCATATTTTCTTAGTTTTATTTTGTAGATGGATTTTCTGTAATCAGAAGATCAAAGAATACCGTTCCATTAACTGATAATAATGACTATTGTATGGTCCACGGTCGCCGGTGAATGATCTGTCATCCGCCGAGGCCCAGAGATAGAGAGCTGGAGGAAGAGAGCCAGCCATCGAACGCGTACCGTGGCCTCCTCCACAGCTAGTCATGGTAGGCAAGACCTCCACGCAAAGCGGTGTCATAAAAATAGAAAATAACACAACCTGCAGCAATGATGTGCTCGATGGCAAGCCAACCTACAACCACGTATATTTACCATCCTTATGGTAAGACAAATATACTTATAAGTATATTTTGTAAATATACTTGGTTATTTCTAAACTCCAAGAACACCAGGTAGTTAATACTGAGGTTAAAACGAAGTATAAATAGCAATGAACATCTGGTTCATCTCGCTCTGTATTCCATCTGTATCTCCATTTGTTTATTTTAATAAATAAATCATATCTTAATGAAACGTTTTAGAACAAACCAATATTTAATTACCTTTAAACAAGAATATTAAATGTGCCAAGTATCAAGTTAATTCCAGGATGTGGATCCTGTGGCATAATGTTTTATTTATTTCATTCATCATCGGCAAGCAGCTAATTTAGAAAATACAAAATCATGCAGAATAGCAAAAACATAAAATCACAACAAAATACTTAGGCTCGAAATAATTGATCGAATTCTCAAAGGAAATATAACAAATTATAAACAAAATGTAAGTAAGGTAGTACAATAAATATGAACAATGAAACCAACAGACAACAAAATTAACAAATAAATTATTTAAAAATAGTTTACGATTTAAATACAAGAAAAAAACAATAATAAGTAATAACAACATATACAGACCCACAAATAGAAACGGAGCAAAATATACTGTACGTTATTTACTTAATATTTTTAGTTTTATTTGACCTCAGGAAAAACTTCCTGAAGTTTCAAGAGAGACCCAAAAATCTCTTATTTTACTGACAATGGGTTATATAAAATTGTGTACTTGTTGGCTTTAAAAACACGTATCATGCTAATTAAGAAGTTGCCTTAAGTTGCCTGTAAGATTTTATTATATCAAACACTAACCCCTGGATCAATTAAAGCAGATTGCCTCAATACCTCTCAAATAATTTGTGCTAATTTAAGTTAAAATATTAGTTAGTATTTTCACTATCTGTTTTACCAAGTCCCTTTCTCTAATGATTCAACCCCCTTTCAGGCTGAGTTGTTTTGCCTTCACCTCCTTTTCTACCTCAAATATTTCCTATTTAATTTATGATAAAACAATATAAAATAAAAACTACCATATCACTACAAATGCATCTTATTTGGGGGACAGTAAAATATATAAGTCAGCCATTAAATCTGTACTTAGAAACAACGTATTTTCTTAAAAAAAGTTGTGTTATTGTGCCTCTTAATCTTTAAATTATTTTGTAATAAATTGTTGTTGTTATGAGAAAAATATATAAAATATTCCAAAATAAGACGAAACCACAATATCATTTGTACTCGACAAATAAAAATATTATAATTAACTCCTGGTTTATTACCTGGCTATTCTTTTGCTGTCTAGTATAAAATACAAAGCCGAAGCAAATATGGATTTCTTCATAGCAATTTTAAACACAAGTTCACCCCTTGATTAGTTTTGCATCTAAACAGTTTTGTTATCTTCTCGAGGGAATTTGGAATGGTATTGTTGTTACTGCCTCTGAAAACAAAATGGTTATAGCTTTGTATAAACAAACACGGAGGTATAAAACAATAAAACAACAGCAACCAGACCCCGGTCCCATGAGGCAGCTGATATTTTTCTTTTGTGGCAAGGACAAATTATAATCGTTCAATATTGGGGCGTGCGGAAATTTTTAAAAGAGCGCATACCTTATTCATAATGTTTGATTGTGATTTACTGTTTCAGTCAAACAACCATTCATCGTTAATTAAATTTTGTATTATTTACATTTTCATTAGCAGTCTTGAATTAAGTAGTGTTGTTATTGTAGATGATCCTCTATAACAATTCAATATGTGGGTTGGTTTTATTTTACTATTTTTCACCGATAAGGAAAGAATCGATGAAGGTGAATAGTAATTGGCGTATTTATGGTGTTTTAAAAGTATTCTCCGTTTCTTCATTTGCCACTTCTGTAGATTATCGGGTAGTTAGAGAGATATAACACCACAAAACAGTATAGTGTTGTGTGTTCTCCCACACTTCTCAGTGAGTTCTCCACACACACACATACCAGCACTGCTCGATCTCGCCTGAGTGTCTGGCATTTGAGTTCCAATTCGGTTTTACTTTTAACTGATTTCTTAATAATTCTATGTTTTAGTTGCTTATGACGTTTTTGGTTGCTCAGTTCCGATCACAGCCTTGTTACGCTCAGGTAGTAAATGTCAAATTATCGACTTCAAGTGATGCTGATCGCCCAAAATATTCACTTAGACGCTCTTTTTCTGATAATAATGTCCAAATATTCAAATATCTGCTGGGTAGTGAAATATGGTGTAGTGTTTACAAAGCAGGCACCATGATTGATAAAATGCGTCTGTTATAAATGTGTATATTGAATAGGCTTTTCCGAAAACAAATCAAAGTTCGTTTGTCATGCACTAATTTGTCGTTAAGTGATAAATAGTTTAAACTTCGGGATATGGTCATCCAGTGGTATTATTATACCAAAGATCTGGGCACCTCTGATGCAAAAAGACAACATTACTTGTCGTTGAAGAGGCAGTATAGGTTTATTATTAGGCTTACTAAGTCATCTAAAGTTCTTAAAATAATACAAAATTCTCCTAATAAAGTAAAAACTGTGTGGAATATAGTAAACGAGAATAGAGGAAAGACCCAAACTTCATTAAACATCCCTCAGGTTATTAAAGATGAAAAGGGTGTTGATATTAGTGATCCAAAACTAGTCTCAAATATGTACAACGATTTTTTTTATTAATGTGTCTACCAATGGCCCAACCTCATCCAGGGGCCTTCCTCCTCACCTGCAGCCTTGTTCTAATAAGTCTTCATTTTTCTAACACCTGCTTCTGAGAGAGAGGTAGCTGATATCATTGGATCTCTAAAACCAAAGACATCTTCAGGTTGTGACATAATGTCTTCTAAGCTGATAAAGACATGTTGTGATTTTTTCGTTAAACCACTTGTTCACCTAATCAACAGTTATTCATTTGATAGTGAAGTGTTCCCTGAGCATTTAAAATTACCTATAGTAAAACCCTTGTACAAAAAAGAAAAGTTGATGATCTCAATAATTTTAGACCCATCTCAATTGCACCAAATTTGTCTAAGATTTTTGAAAAAATGGTGTTAGGTAGATTGTGGTCTTTTATAAATAACAACAATGTTTTGTTAAACAATCAGATTGGGTTTTTTAAAGGAGGGTCCACTGTAAGTACAATATTCACGCTCTTAGATCGGGTGTTTAATGCTCTGGATAGAGGCAAGTCCACTTCTGGTGTATTTTTTTACCTACGGAAGGCTTTCGACATGGTTTCCTATGATATTTTGTTGGACAAACTTGATAGCATTGGTGTACGTGTTGTAACAAAACAATGACACCTTATTTGAGAGAACGTAGTCAGGTATTCGAAGTACCTTTCATAGATGCAAGCACTCTGAAACGTTGCTTTTATGATGTACATACTGTTAAGGCGGGTGTGACCCAGGGCTCAATACTGGGGCCACTTCTGTTCGTCCTATATATAAATGATCTCAGAAGTTGTGTTAAAGATGCCCATTTATGTTTGCTTGCAGACGACATGTCAATTATAATTGTCAATCAATGTCGAGAGGCTATGGAGGTTAGCACTTTTGTGGACTCAAACTCAATAGTCCAATGGTTTCGGGAAAATGGTCTACCTATCAACGCTGATAAAACTACATTGCTCGATTTCAGAATCACATCAAAGCGTAATGATGATCTCAGTGTTTGGGTTGATGAAGTGAAGATTTGTTCTGATTACAAAGTTAATATTTCAGGATCGACTGTTGACAGACATTTGAATTTTTCTTCCCATATTAATAATGTAGCACGGAAGATGTCATCTGGAATTGTTGTGCTCCACAGACTCGCTCCGTAAATAATGTTCTTCTTACAACGCACTATCCGTTGATTGTCCCTTACCTTTCTTACGCCGTTTTTGGGATCTGAAAGATCAACTACAAAACATATTTTTATCTTACAAAAGAAGGCATTGAGATTTGTAGCTGGCATTCGCAGAAGAGAGTCTTGCAAATACTTTTTCAAGGACCTAAAATTTCTAACTTTTCCTGGGATTTACATTTTTTAGACATTAATTTTATTGAAAGAGTACCATAGTATTTTCCAACTCCTTGTTCCGCAGTCAAAATATAATATTAGACACAAGTGTAAATTAAACATTCCTCACCACATTACTTTCTTTTTCAAACGCCAAACCTACTACAATGCCACGTCATTATTTAATGTCCTTCCTGATGCCCTTAGAGCAGAACAAGATTTTTTTGTTTTAAAAGAAAAGTTAAGATTGTTCTAACTGAAAAGTGTACAGGACTACATTAAGAGTAAATAAGCTAGCAAATTTCTTGTATTATTAAGACTTTTATTTGTATTCTATTGTTTAAATCTATGTTGACACAAGCATGTATTTATGTTTTATGGCAATAAAGGATATTTGATTTTATTTATAATTTTTTATTATTATTTCCAGCTGCATTTAGCTTGTGCCACTAATTATGTTATGTACCTCGTATTTCTCTCACCGGAAGACGGGATCAGATTTCAGTTCTCTAAGCGTGTTGACCTTGTTATTCGCTATAGGCACTAGTGATGGGAAATGTTTGCCTCCCTCAGGACTTAGAAATTAAATAGTATATGTACTCATTTTACAAAAATTTGCTTCTCATTCTTTCTTTGTTGTGCAAGAATTTCGGAACTCGAAATTAAAGAACGCATTTAAGCTTATATGTACAGAATAAACTACCTGCCTGGGTACTGATTGTTAACTGATTGTTACTGATTGTTAGGGCGAGATTTAAATGAGTCCACCCCCCTACCTTTTTCTACATTTCTTATGATTTCGGATCCGGACCACCACCGATCATTGTTGACCAACTTGCACTTCATTTTGACTTAGTTCATATTCTTTTCCACCACCTTGGATCCACCATATTGGATTCAAATATATATTTTTTATATAGATGAGTGGGATGAGTACTGGTCTACCACCCATAAGACCCGGGTTCAATTCCCAGTGAAATTCATCTGAATTTTGAAGCTCAGTCTGCCACCGTGCTTCGGAAGGCACGTTAAAGCCTTGGTCCCGGCTACCTAAGTAGTCCACAGGTCATGGCAGAGGCACTAGTGCGACCGGAGTACCCTGACAATAGAGCTTGGCCAGAAGGTTACACGAACTTTAACTTTGTTAGGGTAACTGTGGTAATAATAGTAATTTATACTATATTTTGTGGCTACTGCGTAACTTCTGTTGTTTTACAATAAATCATTTCTGAGTTTGAGTCTGACAATATAAACATTTTGCTTCCTCAAAAACTCATTCGCCACATCATGCCTAGAAAAAACAAAACCATAATAATGTGTCTAATAACAGTGCGAAAAGTTGTCTCATGCAATATTCTATCAAACATATGAAAAACAAATACAATCCATTTATTTTCATATTCAGAAAGTAATAGAGAAGAAAAAATCGTCTATAAAGAGTTTTAAACATTAAAAATGTACATCTTTTGTCTATTATTAAATATTTATATATCTAAACATATTAATTATTTTCAGGGGGTTTGTATATATCAAAATAGATAATATATTTAGTTAAATGGTTACAGTACGGAATTTTATCGGTATAGTTGTACGAAATTATAGATTTATATTGTTATTTCCACACTACCTAGTTATCCGTAGGTTTGTGTTTATCCTTATCACTTCTTCTAGTCTATGATGAATATTTTCATTTAATTTCAAACACAGTATATAGGCAAACGGTGTATTAACAAACATTTAAACACAACATTTATACATACTGTATTATTTTCAATTGAGTTTATTACATATTTGTAATATATTACAACAAAACTACTTTACGTGTGGTCAAAGTAAAGGGGATATATTACAGTTATCAAATTAAAATTATTTTTTAAATAACATATAATGTATTGATTGCTAAGCCCTCAGTATGTCACCTTAGTAATCATCAGAGACATATTTACTTTAGGTTTAATTATTTATTTTATTTTATTTTACGTGTGGAGACAGACCATTTTAATTTTTCTAAATAAATCTAAAATACAATGATGTAACTTACTTTACAGCTGCTTTTAACAAAGCCATAACCATCAATTAGCGGAAAACCTTTACTATATTGCGAAATAGAGTTTAGGGTACTTCTAGTGATTTATTGTCTGACAATTACTGAGCGTGTTAGGGTCTAAGAGTGACTCTCTCATAAGGAGGGACTTGGAGGGTTCATGGAGGGAAAGGGCGTAGGTCTATAACTGAATTCCAAACATTACCATGTGTTCGGAAAGCCCCACTCTCAAGGATTTCTAATATCTTAAAGTAACTATTTATTTTTCAAACCTTACCAGGTTCGTGCAGCTAATAATTACCATGGATGTCACTTAATAAGGGAAAAACCTAAATATAATAACATATTTGTATACATATAATTCTGTAAGCGAAAGTTTTAAGTACAATAATTTGTGGGAGTTTGGCAAATCGCAGGATGATGGGAGACGGCTCAAATTAAAGGTGTTGATTCCAGAGATTCGGTAAAAATAGCAGTATTTCCAAAACGTTACTAGCAAACAATAAATAAACATCCCCCATAAGAAAAGCATGGGAATATGGGGATTAAGAAATGTCTGCCTTGTTTACATTAACACATGTGATTAGGTATCTAGTTTGTTTACAAACCGATATGTGTTCTTTCTTTCATTGTCTTATTTTCCTCAGCATGTAAATAGAAAAGAAATCAGATATTGCAGAGTATTGGAGCAAGGTTAGCGGCTATGGTCCCTTCAAGCAACTAGTATATTTAAAATCTTATTACACTGGTTATGAGAACAGTGATGATAATCTGAGTATAGTTTTAAAACGAACCTATAATTACAATCTATTTTATGGAATTTGGAGGCAACTGATTTTTAATTACCTATAATTATGTTTTGTAAGCTTTAGAAGTTAAAATGAATATTTGTTGTTTCGATATTGTATCATTCGCATACTCTTATTCAGAATACTCACAGTGTTATTAAATATGGTTTCCTAATACTATGGTGCTGTGTCCTATTATTGTATTCTTAATTATCAATGAAGTTAAATACATTTTAAAACTTAATTAGTAATCATAAATTATAAATATTTTATTTTTACATACCGTCCAAACTTTCATGCATGTTTAATTTAAACTAAAGGGAATATTATGAAATTATAAACATATTTAAAATTATAAAAATATCGCAATAAAATTTACTATTAAATTATAATTCCAAGCAACACTGTTTTGAAACCTTGCAGTATAATTTTGTAATGCTAAGCTTGATATCATGTTTAAACAGTTAATAATATAATTCAATATTTTTCTAAACAGATTTAAAATGATACATTTTTGTTTTAACAAATAAATTGTCTGTTTTATTTACTTTCGTACTACGTGAAAAACTTAAAATTCTAGACTATTCAAAATAAATGTTTACACATATCCAAAATTTATAAATAAATGTTAAAATACACGCAAAACATGTACATTTTACAGCATTTCAACAACCGTTAAGGTAAGTTTCATCGTATGATATCCTTTTTCATCGTTAAGGAAAAAAGTACTGTATATTAAAAATTATATATAGAACTGTTTTAAAAATATTTATATAGATCTGTTAATAACATCGGGTTTTCGCATTCGTATTTTAAAATTTAAACTATTGTAAAATTCGAAACTCTAATTATATTATGGAATTAATGTTTTTAGTTAGCTTGCTTGGATATATTTGGTATACTTACTTTATATATTCAATGTAAATCTTTACGAAATTTAATTGTATGTTAATTTTTTTGCGAATTTCCCCTATAGGGAAGAAGCTATTACCGTAGGTCTCATGGTAAGACTTAAGCCCGAGACCATAACTTTTTGTTTTGAGGTCTCCAGATGCCAAAAACACTATTCGTTCAAATTTATAAATATATATATATATATATATATATACAGTATATATATGTGTGTCCGTTAACACGATAACTTGAGTAAAAAACGTCCGATTTTGATGAAATTTGGCTCAAATGTGTAAAATGACATTCATGACTTTAAGTTCGAAAACCAGAAAAATCGGACCATGGGAAGGGGGTTTATGGGGGTTTTAAATTTTCCAAAAATCAGTTTTTTGCATTTTTTACCCTATAATTAAAAAAAAAACTTAATTTTGGTTTTGACCATGTTATAGAACTTAAAAAACAAATAATTTAGTATTTAAATTATTAAACTAGGTTAAGTGGTTGCGGAGAAAATCCAAAAAAACCTGCTCATAAAATCTCCCATATTAATCTTATGGGAAAAAGGTTTTTGGCTTTTCCTCAGTTTATTTTAATGTAAACTTCACATTTGCTTTTACCAATCTGTTCAGTTCCACAAAACAATTATTTGGGTGTTTATATTGTGATTCTACGCCCAACCGTTGCAGAGATATTCAAAGTGCTAAACACAGTACGTCGCCCAATGTTATCCTTATGGGGAATAAATAAAATTTTATATCTCGATTATTTATGAATGTATGTTGATGAAACTTGGTATGTTGCTTCACGTAGTACTGGTATATTGACATTTGGACAAAAATTTATTTTTTGTTGATTATTCCCGCAGCAGCAAACCTGCGTACTCAGCCCCCATGTTATTCTTATGGAGATTAAGTAAAATGTACTGACTCCCTTAATTATGAACATAAATTAATAAAACTTGGTATATAGCTTCACTTGGTTGAGTTATATTGATAATTATATAAAAACCCATTTTTCTGTTCCTTGTTGCAGCAAACCTGCTTTCTCAGCCGCCATGTTAATCTTATGGAGAATAACTAGAATGTTATATAGCTCTTATTTATGATTGAATATTGATGAAACTTAGTAGATGGCTTCGCCTGGTTAAATTCTATTTATATTTGCATAAAAACCAATTGTATTCCTTGTTTCAGCAAACCTACGTACTCATTACCAATGTTATTCTTATAGAGAATAATTAAAATCTCTTATATGTGAATATATTTTTATGAAACTTGGTTTGTGGCTTTATGTGATATTAAGACATATTATGCATTGGAAATTCGCTGAGTACGCAGGTTTGCTGTGACGGGGGTGTTTATATAGTGATATTTATTGGTTAGTGGCAAAAGTTCACTTAATTTGAATACTACCGCTAGTAACATTATGATATACATAGGTTATCAGTTTTTATTTTTGTTTACCCACGAGAAGTAAGAAGAAAAATTTAAATCATATCGTAAATAAAACTTTAGATAAATTTAAAGGTGTTAACTAGATGGCCACAATGCCGACCTCAAAGAAACCACTGAGTTAAAAATGCAGCCGGTCACTTTTCTTTGAATGTTACTATTCAAATGATTTACATTCATTACAATCGTTCTTTCAAGGTCTAGTTTGTGGCATTGTATAGTGCTACATATGACCTTTAAAATGACCTATGCTATGTCGTACCTACCTTAAGATATGCAAGACTTTCTCTACTGAATCATCATTAATAGAGGTGTTGTATGTCTTAAGGTAGGCATAAGTCATATCATACGTCAATTTAAAGGTATTAAAATGCATACTCAATACCACAGACTGGATTTCCAAAGGACTATTGTAATGGATTTAATAGATTTGTTTAATATTATTAGACAACTTTAAGACAACTATAAGACAACTTTAAGCGGCTGTAATTTCTGAAACAGTGCCTGATTGAGGTCGGATTTGGAGCATTGTGGTCTTCTAGTTAAACTGATCTTAAGTTTGATTAATATTTCTGTTAAACACTTCTTGTGGGCCGGCAACAAAATATTCATCCTTGTTTTGTGAAGCTTACTATAACCAGTATTAAAGTCAGCTAAGTTTCGGTTATTAATGAAAGAAAAACACGAACCCGTTTTAGGATAAATGTACTACACTATTAATTGGTTTGAATTAATTAAAAATAACACTATATATATAAGCAAATATACATACATCCCTAAGTAGTAAAATGAGTTCACCTTTTAACTAAATGTCCTTAAGATGTTTAAGTAACTCCTCAAATTTGTGTACCTAGTATGTAACTATCTACGTTGTTCTCGCCTCGGAACTCGGGAAGGATGTTTTGTTGTTGTAGGTGGATAGTTACCGGAGAACAAGACACGTTAGTGGGAACTTGATCAAGATTAAAGGCCTGTCATCCAAAGTGGGGAGAATTACCTGACATAACTGGTACTGGAAAATAACACATATTTTACCCAGTTAAAGAACTTAAACTACCTTACAGAGTAAACTCTATATAATCACTCTCTAGAACCCACAAATATATTTATATCATGTCATTTATTTCGAATTTTCCTTCAGCATTGCATGAATAAAGAGCGCACTACTTTTTAAATAAATATTTACAACGCATTAATAAAGGGCGCACTACTTTTTAAATAAATATTTAATATAAGTCTAGATCTATAATTAGATTACTTTAGTAGTACACACTTCCTTCGACCTTCATGACCAGCACTGATAGATAGGCGGATAAAAAACAACTAACTATGATTGATGAATTTTACCTACTTTCAGGTATTTAGAGGTGGCAGAAAGCTGAGGCAGGCAATTAAAAACATATCTACGGAGTGAATCGGTCCTAAAAGTAGCCAGTCCCTCAGTAGACTCTTAAATTTTGGACATCTTTGGAATATTTGAGAATATGATGTTCTTACAAGCATCTGTATGACTTAAAAGTCTTAACTCGCAGCTGATATGACTATGTAAAATAGGAGAAAATATGCCCCTTAAAATTGATTGTTCGGTCAGCATGGGTTTTAGCGCCCCTAAAAGGTGTAGCGCCCTTGAAGCGGTTTATATATTGTTGGTATTTCAACTCCAAGTGAGTTTAGGATCTAGTTTCAAGCCTAGTTTCTAACAGTATTAGAAATTTATTTCAACAGGCTAGATTAACAGATGTAGTATTTCACTATTTCATCGCCAACGTACATGACAAATCATTTATATTTAGTGTCTAATGAGTTGTATGTACGTTCTATGCTCATAGCCTTAATGAAATTAAAACAAAAAGTTGTACAAACCCCCATTATATAACATCACTTAACTGTGATTCGCCTTGTTAAAAGTTTACTACACATTTGACATCCACGGACCTCCAATTAACGAATGTATTCTTGAAGTAGTGATTAGAAGAGGGTTTGGGGTACTCAAAGTGATTTATTATCTGACAATTACTGTCCACGTGTGCGCTGCATCGGGGTGTTGTAAGTGACGTCTGACTGAAGAGGGAGGGACGCGCCTAGAGGGTGGTTGAAAGGGAAAGGGCTGAATATCCCCAACAATACCGTGGGACAGACAACACAGTGCAGAGTTTTGGCTTACTTAGTCTGTAACTCGAGAGCAGTATCAAACATGTTTGAGTAGTTTGGTTTTAGGAGTGTGAGGCGAAGTGGTATTCCAGAATTCAGATATGGGGTTTGATGTTGAGTGTAATCAAAATAACGTTATAAGGAAATTCACAATGAAGACATTTTAATATAATAACACCAAACATAGATATCTCACGTTGTTATTTTTTTGCAGAAATAGACCACTAATACTCATTAATCGTGAAATAATTTGCTGTGTAATGTTTCGCATACTCGGGAACAATATTCCACATTTTGTATATTTAGAATACTAATATAATTAAACGGATATATCCTAACGCTAACTGTTCGTCTTTTGATTCAAGGGGTTACGAGGTAAATTCCCGTGACTACCTTATGGGTTTGGAATGCTTACCCCAAAAAGCTTTTAGTATTCTCCTTTACAAAATGCTTCATTAACATATGTAATAATGTATCATTGAGTAAACTATTAATTGAGGATGGTTAGCAAATTTAAAGCTTAAGAATGACGTATTGATGGCTGAGGCCTCACTACAGGTGCCCGGACGACAACATCCGGTAGGTAGTAGGTAGTGTTACCGTCTGTCATGCTACGGTCTGTAGGTAGTGCTACCGTCTGTCATGCTACCGTCTGTAGGTAGTGCTACCAAATCAGCCGCAACGCCGCGACGCCGACGCCGGCCGGCGCTATGTTTATCGTATATGCAGCAAAACTCGAAAGTCGAAATTCTTCATATTTTATCACTATATCTCCTCTATGTTGCTTTACGTTAAAGACTGTCTCAACCCAACAAAAAAACTAGATTGAATTTTAAGGTAGAGGTTGGTATACTGTACTATTTACTGTAAAATGTAGGCATTGTTTTACCATGCTTTACTTTATGATTTATGTATAAACAACAAAAAGAAAGAGTAGGCTAAGGCGTACTTTCTAGGTAAGCACTTGTTTGGTTATGCGTATTTAAATTAATTGTGCACAAAACTCTATTTGAGTAACATCCAATGTACACGTCGGCCATTCAATAAAAGTAAAGATATGCCATGTAAAAAAGTGGTTCATTGCTTTTACATTAGTACAGATTCAAATTATAACATTAGTTTAAAATATACATATTTAGATATTTACAAGTCTGCCACAAACATTGTGACATCATTTATGTTAATTTTCAATCCATTTAGTTGGAATAAGAATTACTCTGAAAAAAAAAATTAAATTACAAAGTTCGTTATTTTATCATCAAAATTAATTTGAACTACTGTATAGCATGGTTATGTCAACTAAATACTAGTATTTTTTTTATTTGTAAATTTGTCTTGCCTTTCTGTTTTTTTTTTGTATTAAAAATTTTACACACAAATATTATAGTATACACCCCAGACACGCTAAGTCACCAATGATATTGATTATTATTGTTATAAATCGGTCATATTATCAAGTTCGTCCATGAATTTTACGAGCCTAAATATTGTTCGTACTTCCTTTATAATTATTTATTTTCATTGGAAAAATGAAAAACCTCGTAGTTTATTTCAAAATTTTACAGATATCACAAAAATAAGTAAATGCGCACAAAAACTACTACGGATTTTATGTCTAATCATGTAAACTTTGTTTCGTGTTTTATTTTACTGTTGTTCTTATGAATAATTTACGATATCACTTTATTGTTCCTGGAATCCACGTTACAAGTCAAATTTCGCCATTTATGAATAGCAAATCAAACTGAAAATAAACACGGTGGACGATTACAAAAACGCTAACAAAACTTTAAAAACTGTTCGACATTCCCAAGAGCACTTGCATGTTTGTCTTTTATACGAAGGAAATATTACAATTGATCAGCATTCGATGCCTGAGGTGAAGTAATAATAGCAAAACTAACTTCGTATCGAACACTAGTAACTTGGTTCTTGTTAGTAAATGAAAAATGCATGAATCCCATTTCTACTTCCTTTTATTCAAAACATAACATATTCTAAAAATATGCTGACATTTTGGATTTTAAAAATTGTTTTAAGAAAATAATTTCAGACCTAAAATATTGTTTGCGTGAGTTTGTAACCTAAACTGTTTAATTTTTTATCCAGATAAAATATAATTTAAAATATACTGTTACTCATTTAATTATCATTCCAACTAAATATTTATCAAATCCACAATAGGCACTTAAGCTTATATTTTTGCTCACAATTTCCCAGATTAGCTATCTACAAAATATTAGTTTTAACACTAGAAGTTGTAGAGATTAATCTGTAATTATAACGTTACAATATTTGTTTTGTTTAGTGGCGAATTAAAAAGATTTAATAGACAAAATATAAAACCAGAAACATGCTTTTGAGCAAATTATTAAAAATAAACTTTCCGAAGTTTAAACTCTCCTGCACTAAGAAGACCCTTTTACCGAAAACGAATCTTTAGTTATTCTTTAAAAAATATTTGGTACTTAACACACTACGCGTTTACTAAATGTACACTATAAACTATTTACAGACATCTATAAGTTATGTAAATTTCTTTATCGTTATTTATATATGTTCGATTTTTGTCATTGACAAACATACTTCGAAACATTACTTCATGCACTGCAAGGGGAGGTTGAGGGACGCAAAAAACCTTTGGGTTTTTATTGAATTGTTGTGGTTATCAGTCAGACTATCAGCCGTGTATGTCCATCTGTCACCCCATTCATCCATCAGTGGTGGTGGCAGATGGCGCGGCCTGTGCCGCCATCAGTGGCGCGGATTGTTTGGTCTGGGCGCGCGCCGGCCCTAGACACTGCCTAATTGATGCCTCTACTCTATAGATCGAAAGCGACAGGCAGGAAAACCTGTTTAATTGGTTGAGTCCACTCGAGAAAATAGCTCTTCACTGCTACAATACAATATGTGTTGTACTGTGGTTATCATGGGTAAAGTTAAGATAACATAGTCTATGTACAGATAGTAAGTTACAAATTTGGATATGTATGTATTAGATTTTAGCAGTACGTACTATACTACTAATATGGATTATATAGTGGTATAGTGGTTTTGAATATGTAACATGTTTAAAACGCATTATTACGTATGGTGTATAAATAGTGTGTGAGTCACATTGGTCTGATTTCCATTATTTTTCAGATACTCATATCTCTGCATATTTAGTCTGCATTTAGATCCAGAAACATTATGAAATACAATTTCTTTTAGCCAGTGGTGGCGAATGCCAGCACTTATTTCGCAATCAAAATAACCGTACTATTTCCGATAGTGAGATTTAAAAAAGGAATAGCCAGATTTTTTTGGAACGTGTCCAAGCCGTAATTGTTAATTTATGACGGTTTCGAAAATTAGGCTCGACACAACTAAACAATATTCCAGTTAGGCCTATACAGTCGTGTGGCTAGAGAGGTTTTATTCCTTTTTAAATTTAAATTTAAACAAAGCATAATAATAATATCGGATAATAAGATCGTTAATCTAATAAATAAACTACCTCTCTCTTTCCCCTTTTCAAACATGCTTAATACTTTTAAAACCGATGTAGATAAAAACTAGAACAAAGTATTACTGGTTCATTGTACCAAAATACAACTAAAAGTTTGGCTTATGTAAAACCCATTAACTGTAGTTTTGAGTGTATTTTTGGAAAATGGTTTTGATAACACATTTTGGATGTAACTATTAAAGAATTTTAAAACTGTATAATTTTGTTGTATAATAGTTAACGTCAGTAAATATTTACATGTTTTTATAATTTTGTTGAATCAAACAAATATATAAAAGTACAAAAAATTGCATTTTATTGTTTTCATAGGTAACATAAGTACATTTTTATTCTTATTTATTCACCAACGGCATACACCATTTTACATTATTACAGGATGGCCAGCAAAATTTGACAAGATTAATGCATAATCACCAAATTTTGAAAAAAACAAGCAATAACCAAAATTAATATGTGATCAACAACAATAAATAAATATATAAACAAAAAATAAAAATATTGAACATTGAATACATAATCACAAAGTGTTGAAAAGAAGCTAGCAATAACAACAATTAATATGTGAACTAACAACAAGAAATAAATATATAAACAAATACTAACAATATAATAACGAAGCAAGCAACAATAATGAATGAATGAATTATTGAAATACATATTCTTTCATGGAAGAAACTTCACCAGGTGAACAGGCCTCCATCAGCTGCAGCACGCCGAACCGCTCCCAAGGTGGCAGTGAAGAGGTCGACTGAAGTGCCAATCTCGTTCCCGGAGCGCATAAGTCGAGGAATGGGACTGGATCTTAGGTAGTTAGTCCCAGTAATGTCGAGCTCGAAGAGGCGTTGATGTCTGGTTGTTCTGGTAGGAACGTGGAAGTTAATTCTTTTCAGTAAAGAAGGGGCATTTGGTTAGGTGATTGGGAATTTTGTATTGGATGACCACATCAGCCACCCATCTCCTGCATTCGAGACTCTGAAGACCATGAGCAGCAGATAGCTCGTTGACTGGGACCTCACGAAAGTTAAGTCCAGCACGACTTCCCAGGAACCTGACAAATCGTCTCTGCACCGACTGGAGATGGTGAATATGGTCGAGCTGGTATGGCGACCAAACTACAGATGCGTATTCGAGTAGCTGGAGGACGTGAGACCGATACAGGATCGTAGAGGCGTGGACGCTCAAGCCATGTCTTGCAGAGCGGGAACAGTCCAGTGATCTACTTAATATTATTTTTAGAAAGCTATGTCAAAACATTTACCTCCAGTAAAATGTTTTTTTTTACAACTTTTAGTTTAATCTTCTACTTTAACTTCACAATGTCAGTACTAACCATTCGCGTTTATGGTTGACTTAATAATTATTTTGTTAAATTTTGTAATTTGAAGTATAACATTAATTTTTCCAATTACAGCCACGTGAAATGCGACCATTTAAACTGTCGCACCGCACCAAACCCGGTGGGGACCACGTCAATTACTAACAATGTAAGTAATTGTTTCCGCCAAGTAATGGATTGGTTGAGGTAATATCTGCGTGATTGGTGTTTAAAAAATCACAAGCAAGTAATTGGTTTAGCCATGTCATATAACACGAGAATTTCAATATCCTGAACAATTTACCTCTAGCACATTTGAGATTATAGTACTTTACTTAGCTTTTATATAATATTTCTTAATAAATAGGGGATTTGAATTATTAACAATAATATTTTGAGTGGCTTGTATGAACTTGCATCCTTTTTAAAAATTAGTATTATATGAGAAAAAATCCAAATATATATTTATGTAATCAACTTTACAATAAGTAGATGCCATACAATAATAAGTATTAATAAGTATTGAGTGTAGTACGTGATGCATTAAAATACAAGTAGAAGCGTACCAAATATAACAATAAGTAATATTATTATAAGTTAAAATTGCAGGATAGGTAATCGTAAAAGAATTACGCATTTTATTTTATTCACTGATAATTTAGTAAAATTGTTTATATGTATAGAAATAATTTAATCTATTTAACAAAAACCACGTATATGCATTAAAAAAGAAAGTTGGATGCGATTTTCAAGGTTTTGATTGTTTTCATTTTTTCTTCTTTTATTGAAGTGAACCAAAACTCCGAGCACAGATAAACTATGCCACCCAATTAAAACGAAAAGAATAATAGTCGGATAAGGGGTGTGAGGGACCTTGTTTTGGTTATCGTTGAGCCCATCAACAATCGACAACATGTCAGAACATCTGTCGCCTTCATCAATCCTTTGCCGAATGTTTAGTCTAAGGGGTGTGGGGAGGGGTGGGGGGTGACCGCAGTGTTGTTTTCTTTGTATATGGAGGAGAGAAAGGGCCATGTGTTTTATCTGCACTGTAATTAGTACCACTGGGAAATGGTGTATTTGACAAACATAAAAAAACAGTAAATTTTATGTGACCGATTTCCAGTATTAGAAGACTACAATGAATTTTAAATATGGAACCTTGTTTAAATAATCTGACCTGAAACAAATAATGTTGGTTTTTATTTTTAATATCAATGAATTTTAAATCGATTAAATATCATAAAACCGTCCAGAAAAATGTGATTCAATTGCAAACAAAGAACTTGACCTTTATCGAATAAATACAAAATTAAAACTTGCTATTTCATTGAATAAATTATGGGTATTATTCTTATGGATTAAATATCCTATTATTATATATTATAAACTACATCCTACACTAACTTTTGAATTATATAACTGAAAATGAATACATAAGGCCTATACACGGAATAGTGTATACATTTGCAGTAAGAAATAAAAATGTTAAACAAATAGTTTTTGATTGCACTAAAATGCTAATTAAGTTGAATTTGGAAAAGTAACCAGTTGTATAGTTTAATTTTGAAAATTTAGTGGCACTATTTGCAAAGATGTCACATTTATAAAAGATTTATACTATTTATATTCAAATTTAATAATTAAGATAGTAAATCTTTATATTAAGCGATAAAGATCTCAATATGAATGGATTAACTTTAATTAATATATTTAACAAATTAGCTGCAGAGAGATCAACTAAACTAAACATACGTATTGTTAAACACACAAAACGTTAAAAACCCATGATTAATTTACGGACAAGAAATGTAGCCAATCCTAATGAACTGCTGGGGTATTTATCTCAGTAAACACAACTTGTCTATTTGCCTAGCTGATGACGTTGCAATTAAAAAAGTATAAATTTTGCAAGAACCAATATTTGTTGCCGTTCTTGCTGATTCTTATTTATAGCTAATTTCCGGACCTATTGTTAGGAAAATATTTCATTTTTAATCTTTAAAGAGTTTATTAAGATTTGTAGTCTCGGTAATAGCGATAGCATAAAATAGATCAAATGTGTATTATTTTAATGAATTGTTGCCATTGCTTTCCTTTTAGCGAATTTCCCCTATAGGGAAGAAGCTATTACCGTAGGTCTCATGGTAAGACTTAAGCCCGAGACCATGATAACTTTTCATTTTGAGGTCCCCAGATGCCAAAAACACCATTCGTTCAAATTTTTATATATGTATATATATATATATATATATATATATTTATATATATATATGTGTCCGTAAGCACGATAACTCTCGTAAAAAAGGTCCGATCATAATGAAATTTGGTACAAATGTGTAAAGTACCATTTATTTGAACGAGTTCGAAAACCAGATGAATCGCACCATCCGAAGGGGGGTTTTTGGGGGGTTTTGTACCCCAAAAATGTGTTTTTTGGGGTTTTCACATGTAATTTTAATTTAAATCAAATTTCAATTTATACCATTAAATTCAGCTTAAAAAAACAAACAATTTGGTATTTTGATCATTGCTCTACGTCAATTGGTTACCGAGATATTGAAAGTGCTAAACACAGTACGTTGTCTAATGTTATTCTTATGGAGAAAAAGAAAAATTGTATATCTCGCTTATTTATGAACGTAAACTGGCAAAATTTGGTATATGGCTTTATTTGGTTGTGGTCTATTGATATTTGCACAAAAATCCATTTTTTGCCCGATAGTTCCCGTAGCAGCAAACCTGCATACTCAGCCCCATGTTATTCTTATGGAGAATAAATAACGTTTTATCTCCTTTAATTATGAACATAAATTAATAGAACTTGGGATGTGGCTTTACCTAGTTGAGTTATAATGATATTTGTATAAAAGCCCATTTTTAGTGTTTCTTATTTCAGCAAACCTGCATACTCAGCCGCCATGTTATTCTTATGGAGAATAATTAAAATGTCATAAATCATTTACTTATGAATGTATATTGATGAAACTTGGTATGTGGCTTTATGTGGTATTAAGATAAATTAATATGCATTGGAAATTCGCTGAGTATGCAGGTTTGCTGCTACGGGGGTATTATAATTTGCTTGGTTTTATACTAAAATGTATTCTTTTCAAATTACGATTGGTTAGTGCAAAAATATAATTATTTAGTTTATTGTATTTATTGAAATGGTTTTTATAATTGATTAGTGATTACTTTTAACACAATAAAAAATTATCCTGACTGAAATATTGTTGATTCAAATTTATTATAATTCCAAGTGTTAAGTTGTCCATGGAAACTATTTTTAAAATAGTAATATACAATGATGATTATCTTAGTTTGACTATAAAGGATATTTCAGATAATTTGTAGTGTAACAGATTTTAGATAAAAGTAGTGTTGTGTTGTGACAGCAACATAAACCACACGTTAAAAGGTATGATTTTTGGTATATAACAGAGTGATTTAGGAGTATAAAATCTGAATTGGAAAAAATATTTCTTGGAAAAATATGGGTTAAAAATACAAGTTATACTACTGCCAATGTTTTTTACGCGTGTCCACCCTTTTGAAACAGAAAAAAACTGAATTATATTTTCACCAACAGTTTGGTCTATTATAAGGTTTTAAAATTATGTATAACACTAAATATGCTTACAATTGAAAATTAAAAAAATAGCACTTGTGACACTCAGTTTTGGAACACTATGTATTTAAAAGTTTTTAAAAAATTTATAAAAAAAAAATTGTTACGATGTTCTTTGGAGTCGAGTTATTGGTGATCATTTTGGTTTCATCGTTCTAGGTAAAATATTTCATTACTAACCTATTTTAGTCATCTTAAGTGATCCTGTGTATGTCTGACCAAACTTTTGCTGAATTCAATAAAAGGGAAAATGATTAAAACCACTGCACATACTCGTAGGTCTCGTATATTTGAACATTATCTTTAAACTAATGCACTCTTATTAAATAAATGTATTTCGAACGGGTTGCTCGGTAATTTATTTCTACTAAAACATTCATATGTACATTACTAACATTGATACTGTAATAACTGCTTTCTGTAGAAATAATCTTTAAACACACCTGAAATTAACATATTTAGCACTAGACCTCACTCGGTTAAGAAGTAAATAATTGTGAACGCTAATTAAACCAACAGATACATATTAAACTGTAAGGTTGAATAAAACATTTTTTAAGCTGTGGAATTATTTTTCTCATTCAAGTTTATTTTACTGAGCAAAGTTTAGACTCGTCAAGTAATTTCAAGTATCTAAACAAGTACGCCTTCTTGAGGGGGATTTTAAACAACAATAAGTATTGAAACTCATTGAAGTTTTCCCAGCTGAAACAGCCTTATTAAATTTAGAGACTCAGGGGTGGAAGTATCGCAAAGTTAATACTGATTGTTAAATTGTAAAGGGGGAAACACTTTGCCCTTGAACATGGAATTTCACTTAGGTCGGCTCAAAACAATTGCATAACTGACAAAACTGCCTTACATTATAAAACGTTAAATAATATAGTTTTTATTTTTAAGTTTTTAAACATTATAACTACTAGATAGTATTAGTTTATTAGTAAAATAGTTTATATATTTCAACGCTTACATGTTTACTGAGTGGTTAACAAAAGTTAAACTATCGCAACACGGTTAAATATCAAGATCATGTAAAGATGTAATTATCAATGTAATTGGATATTAGTTGTACTTTAACTATAAATATGAAAGATTAAAAGTTAAAATCCACCCTTTTTTAACAGGAACATTTGACATAATTTGGACTAAATCATATAGTACTTGACTTGCTTTTAAAATTATTTGGAATAAATATCTGTAGCAACACAATTTAGTACGATATCATGAAGTTGTTAGCGTATAACGTTAAAATACGTTTTGTGTGTTTCTATTCCCATATATAACAGAATCGTTGGGATATTGTGCCGTTAAAGTTTGTCAATTTAAAGAAAAAATATTTGTTTTCCCTTGTGACAATTTATAAGATTTATTGTGTCACATGACACTAACCAATACCGGACTCCAGCATTTACTTCCCATGAACCCTAAATTTAACCAAGATTTGCTGGAGATACAGTTCTATGGCAAACAACTATGCTATTATTGTGAAATAGCTCAGACGGATCGCACAAACCTACATACACTATCTGCTTCGTTACAGCTATGCATATTCATGTATTTGATTTTCCATTGACAAAAACTAAATTGTTTTGCAATTTTATTGGTAGCCAGAAGAGTTTGTTGGTTACGGTAATCTTGGATTGTCTTTGTAATATGTTAATATATCAGTCATCTAATTATATTGGATGATTTTTTGTGAGATACTATAAATGTATAAAAGTTTTCCTGGGGAATGTACTATCATAAATTTTTTAGAGCAACTCCCTTCACAATTTGAGGTAAAGTAGCTAGAGCCTAATTTAATGTTTCTTAGCTGGATCCAGCTTTTATTGGCTATTGCTATTGTTAATAGTGACAGCCTTAAAATTGTATATTTTCAAAAAAATTGTCTTTCTGGTGGGGAACTTTGTAATCATGTTACGTGATACATTCTCTTTAATATATTTAATATATCAAATCAAATCTAGTCATCTTACAAAATTTAATGAATCAGCTTTTAAATGCCATTTTTTGATTGGTGGTTGTGTAATTATTTATGGTACTGTTTAGTATATATGATGAATTTGTATTTCATTTAAAAAAGGCTCTGCCGTTGATGAAATAAATAAAAATAAAATAAAATATCCCAAAATTCCCCAAAAATAAAAGTTGTGCCCAAGCCGCCATCTTGGAAAATGGTGGCCAAAAAAGTGTTTCGGTTTCGGTTTCCGTTTTAACTTCTTAATTGATGGGTTTATAAAGAAGTGTTTGATTAAAAGTTATTTATCTTGCAGGTACCTACAAATTTTTATTTACCAATTTTATGTGTGACCAGCTTCAAAGCCGTCATCTTGGAAAATAGCGGTAATATATAGTTTATAAGCAATAATTGCTTTATTATAGGGTTTACAAAGATATGTTTTAAGTGAAGGTTGCTTTTATAAAGGTTATCTACAACTTTTGTATTTGATGTGTTTGGATATTTCCAGCCGAAGACATCTTGGAAAATGGCATCCAAAGAACTCATTCAAAGAACTCAACTGAGATTCATCAGGAAGCTGGATATCAAACTGGGTTATTCCTATCGGACCACTCCTGTGGAGGAGGTGGAGGTTATATTCGGTCTTGCACCACTGCAGCTGAGACATCGGCATGCTGATATTGTAACCCTCTTCAAGCTCGTCACTGGCCTCCTGGACTACCCTGGACTACTTGGCAATATTGACTTTACCCTATCAATGGCAAGAGACTTTACCAGATCCAGGTCAATCTTCAGGAGACGCTATATTCCCGCCAGCTACTCCTACCACAGTGGTCTTTCTCGACTCATCAGAACCGGAAGTGAAGTATCCACCCATTTTTTTTCAGCGAGTCTGAGTTTTCCTTAAAAAAAAAGTTTAAAACTGCTCTATAGTTTAGTCCTACTCATTATTTTGTATTTTGTCATGTGTTATTAATTCGTCTGTTCTTACTTTTGTTCTAATTCATTTGTTATTGTTCATCTGTTGTTGTTACCTTTGATTTAAGTGATTTTTTATGGTTAATCTATTGTTGTTACATTTTATTATCTTCACTTTTTGTCAGATTAGTTTGTTATCCATTATATAGTTATGCTTTTTTTTTATTAGTCCATCTCGTGGCTGTCTATTGTCACATTGTCATTATCTTTGTACTATTGGTGTAACCCATTGGAATAAATAAATAAATAAAAAAATTAGATTTAAACCCATAAATAAAGCAGTTATATCTTGAAAACTTAAAATTACCGCCATTATTCAAGATAGTGGCTCCGTAGGGGGTCTCACATAACAATAATAAACACGAAAGCTGTAGACAGTGTCATGACATTTACACTTGACACCTCTTTGTAAATTCAAGGGTTAAGCTAGCTTAAATGCCCATTTTTGGCTGCCATTTTCCAAGATGGTGCCTCTGTGGTTGAAAAAACCCTATCACAACAAAGACAAAAGTTTTAGATAATTATTATAAGAACGACCTTCATTTAAAACATATATTTTTAACCCAGCAATAAAGAGGTTATAGCTTATAAACTCAAGAGAACCGCCATTTTCCAAGATGGCGGCTCAAATATGGTTACGTATAAAAATTATAACTATAAAAGTTGTAGGTAACTGCAACACAAACAACTTTTACTTTAAACCCTTCTTTATAATCCCATCAATTAAGAAGTTACAATCGAAAAACTATTTTTTGGCCACCATTTTCCAAGATGGCGGCTTGACCACAACTTTTATTTTTAGGGAGTTTTTAAGTATTAAATAGAGTGTATCACGCAACAGTCCACCATCAGGAATCTAATCTTTTTGAACAATATTTAAAATTACTGGTCTTTAAATTTTGTAATATATTATATATTAAATATATATAATATATCATATTTAAAATATTTAAAATTTAGTGTTAGTAAGTAAACCAGGCATTTTAAGCATTTTACTTTCATAATTAATTCACATTAAAATTTACACTGGTGTTATCTTGCATACTGATTTAGCGATTTGAAAGTACAAAATCAATGCTTGAATAACTCAGTCAACGAAAGACTAAAAAAAAACACCAGTAAACATTACTGAAAAACGCACTGTTTTCGTCGCCGTATCACGGATTAATTGAAACAATTTGTTTTCCCTTGACAGGCCGGTATTTGTTGGGCTGTTTCGTTTGAGAGAATTGTTTGAGAGTTTATATCAAGCCGCAATTTAGAAAAAGGGTTAAATATCGGGTTTTAGGGTTATGCTAAATTCGAGTAACCTATCATAAACTTTCCACTATAGCTCGCTGAGGATGTATGTTTTCCTTGGTGGCGCCTTTAAAGGGCCGCAGCAGTGTAGTTTCTGTGCATCCACATGTTCTAGTCATAGTGTCTTGTTAGTGGTGCCATTAATGGACCACATACCAGAGTGTGATTTGTTTATTGTACCTTTGTTATTAGAATAATATTGTCACTGAGATTATTTATTATATGCATGTACATTCAATATATCCTGTATTATTTGTTATTCACCTAACGTTATTTTATTAAACTGTTTATTATTACTCATATGTATTCCACATATTTATACTAACTGTTAATATTAAATTTACATATTTAAGGAATGTCACATTCCTATATTATTTATTGTTGTTATATACTTAAATTTTGTTATCTTGTAAGTGATGTTACTATATGCTGAAGAACTGTAACTGTATTGGTTTTTACCTTTTAAATAAATAAATGACGGTAGTTCGTTACACAAATGTAAGATTAAGCATTTTCCTTTAGTCTGGGCAGGGAAACTAACGGGTGGCGAGTGAATTATATTAATGTACATTACACAGCAATATAACACTGACACCAGATTTAATAAAGAATAAACACTGACACATTTTATTTTATCCCTTCAACTCTTATATAAACCAGCAGTATCTTATCCTTTAACGCCTAACAGAGTCTGAAGCTAAACCAAACACAACAGCAACAATATATTTCCAAGTCACGTGCAAGATACACGGAATAGATAAACCGTGAAAAATGACAACAGGCTCACACCGGGATGCTAAACTTTCTTTGCTTTATCTCCATGCTGTTAACAGCCTCTCGCTTATGACGTTTCATGGTTATTATTATCAAAAGCAATTTAAATATGTTTCAAGGGTGAATTTGTTAATTAAAAAATTAAACTCTAAGCGAATCGTCTATATTTCAGTTTCAGTTTAAACTAGATGGCAATAGGAAATACATTTAATAGGTAATCCTAATGACACAAAAATACGAAACTATGCAGCTTGTCTAAGAGATTGATATTCTTTCAGATGTGTGCAAATGCGATCACTGGAATTTTTGTATCAAAGAAAGATTTATTAGTTTTATATTTTTCTTTACACTCTTATATTCTAAGCATTATTTTAAGTATATCCTGCTTTGTATTTGAGGTACAGTTTTATCTAACGTTTTTATTTAGTTTTAGCCGTACATCAATAAACTTAGAAAAACAGGGTTATTTTTACTTTTAACAGATATAAATAAATATGTAAGTATGATTTTAAAAATTTGTATTTAAACATTGTTTGCTGGACTATAAAATGTACATGTTATTTCATAAATAAAATCTAGCTTATATAATACCATTTTCCGTTAACTTTTACATAAAATTTATCTTTTTCGTGGAATAAAAACGTTACATAATCATAAACATATAAATCAGTTTTATATTTAACATTTGACATCCGAAAATAGAGAAATATACTGACATAATACCTTTTTTAAAGGTAAAAAAAACAAATAGCATTTGTTTTGATCTCAATGGGCAAAAAACGTTACCCACCATCAAACGTTTGATTGAATTTACGTACTTTTAAAATATAAAAACCGTTATAATAATCCGAAAACCTTGAACTTTAAAAAAATGATAAATTGAACAACTAACAACTAAAATCGAGCACCTGACCTTGTGCTAGCTGGGAAGAAACTACTCGAGCATTATATTACAGCAGAATAACTACTTGAAACCAACCTACAACGGTTAAACACTATCGCGGCCATGAGTCTAAACCTATACCATAAAGCTGACTATAACTCTAGCCTTATCTATGCCCTACGTTTGTATTTTCTTGTTTGTTACATTTATTGCTTCTTTTATAAAAGACTGTTCTTCCAAGATAACGCATCTGAAAAATTGTAACGGTAAATTTTTTTTGGATAACGAATTTCAAGGTCAGCAGAAAGTATATTAAACAAAATAAAAATTACCATTTTTACCTGCAGGAATAATAAATATATATCAAAAAACTTAAAGGTGGATTGACATATTCTGGTAAATAAATGCTTAAGATTATGAAATACTAGCTTTGTCAAACAGCATCGCTTGTTCACATGGCTTCATTATTGTAGTGAAATAAAATTACACACACATAATTCAATTACAATTTACAAAATTCTTTTTAACCTGACATTTTATCAAGTCTCACGATAGGTTGTGTCAAAAAACAAATATTCTCACCCATTTTCTTAACCGAGACTTTTAATTGAATTACATCGTTTATGGGTATTATACTTATAGATGTCTCAGAGGTTCATATACGGTTTGACTTTATACATAGACAAGAATTCAAAATGCCTAAAAAAGTGTAAAATGTATTCACAAGTTATTTTGTAATATTTGAAGTTATAGAAATAACATATGTATGTAAAGCAGGAATCTGTGGTACGTAGTTACGTTGTTAAAAAAAGTGATTTTTTTATATTTTCAAATAACAATAAAGATCAACATGGGGCCATAACGAAGACCATTATTGTTATTTGCAAAGTTGTAATGTGTAAAACATAATGTTTAATAAATAACAAATTTAATTTCTATGGCAAGTTTTTATTTCGTTATTAGTATGATAAATAAAATAAAAGTTTGTGTAATCATATAAAATAAATAAAATAATAATAAATAATGAATAAAATAAAATAGTTATATTTCAAAAACAAATTTTAAGCAATGGGTAGTTTTAATGTTACTTGATGACAAGTTGAATCTTAGAGCGATTAGAATAGTAGTTTTTATCACTAGGAGCAAAAGTGGCTGCGCAATCGTGTTTTAAAAGCTAGGCACAGCCGAGTTAAAATACAGTGTTTACATTTCTGTTATTTACAAACGATACTTTTTATAACGTGTGGTAAGGAACGCTTCTATCATCTATCATGAAACAATAATAATATTTAGCAAACAGCTGAATTTTTACGTCCTAGGACTTAAAAAAGATCAAAGCTGATTTTTTAGGACCTAGGACTAAAAAGTGACGTTTTTCGTACTATTTAGAGAACAAAAACCAGGTGGATTTCGTGCAGAATGATAAAACGTGTTTTCATGCACTGGAGCTATACATATTCTACCTAATTGCTACGTTTTGGTTTACACTTGTATTTACTTGCTATTATTTTTGGTTTAAGTTACATTCTGGTGTCGGATAGGCACAGCAAACAAACCCTACTGGCTGCACTATGTACTTATTACACTTAATTAATTAAAATTCTAATAAGCATCACAATACATAACAGTTTTCCTGGGTTATATGAGAGAAATATCGCCAAAGAGAAAATATTGTTTTCAAAGAAACAAAGCAAGAAAGAAATGCTCTTGAATGCGAGAAGGATTATTAAATCAATCACATTTAATTTAGAATTATTACGCTTTTCTATTTCAAGAGAGGTATTGAATGAAATCAAGTGCAAGTGATTTCGTGCGAAACAAAAGAACTATTGATTTAGATGTGCTTGGTAATTTATGATAAAAAAGTAACTTTTCTTTATGTAAAATAATAAAAACAACTCAATACAAATACTCTAAGTAGGAGTGTTAAACTGTCTGTATAAATCTGGTTTATTTTCTCCATTAGTATTTTTACTTTTTCAAGATAATATGATTCGTAGCAGCAACCCAGCCCCTCGTCAGTATTATCCCCCCTCCCCTCAAAATTATTTAAAAAAGACAAACTCCATGGTGGGCATAAAAATACGGTTAAGAATGCTTTAAATGAGAAAATAAAATTTGTAATCTCGGTATTTGATCATTTTAATTTTACACTTACGTTTTGGATTACAAATAATGATTTTCAGGTTATTCATTTATTAATCCTTTAAGTCTAAAAAAATATCTTATTTAGGAGTGAAAACATTATATTTCATGATTTTCAGTTATATTTCTAGCCTTATAACTAAAGTATGGATTTTTTTGGAGGAAAACTCTTACACCTTAATCCTCCTAGCCTCACAGGTCCATTAATTTTTGTTTTCTAGATAAGTGAAACTACAACTTAAGGTGGGTTCCAAACCATCGTGACGTGGTGTTGTTACATAGCTCATATACGTTTGATAATTGACATTTCTAATATTCCAGTATATTAAAACATACTTCACCAATGTGTCAATAAAACCAGTGAAACTCTGTTTGCAATGGCGAACTACTCAATAACAAAATAAAACTTGGACGGATCACAGAGAAGTAATATATTAATTCTCTGTGGAATGAGTGACTTCAAGTCTTTTAAAACTGGCAAAATAATCTCCGACATTGAAAGGTTGTTAAAACATTAGAGGGATTAGAGGGGAAATCCAGATAACAAGGTTACTAGATAGATTTTAAAGATATTGACTTCCGCTAGATGTGTATTCTATAAGTTGTTATTAAAGTCATATAACTGTACTAAATGTATCAGAAACATGCTAATCTTTGTTCATGTAAGCAAAAGTCATATAACTGTACTAAATGTATCAGAAACATGCTAATCTTTGTTCATGTAAGCAACTGCTCGCCTCCATCTCTGCTATCTCCATCTCTGCATGATATGTGATGCCAGTTTCCAATATATTTTAACGAAACATTAAAAAAATAACAAACAAACGAAAACTACAATAAAAAAATTAAAATAAACGAATAACTAAGCTAGTACTTAAGTTGCCATGGGAAAATTTATGGGCTGCTTTCATTAATTGAATGAACGAAACCCTGGCAAATATAACTAAGTTTTAGCTTGGTTATATGTTTCTTTATTATGTGTTGTATTTTTCAAATTTCGTTTTCGTTTGTTTGTTACTTGTTAAGTGTTTCATTAAAATACATTTGTAACTGACATCATTGCTCTTAATCCCTGTTTTCAGAGACAGTTTCAACACACGCCATGAGGACTCGAATATTTGGGGTTTGTGTCATTTAGGATAAAGATCGATTTAAAATGCGATTCAATATATCGAATGTTTAAGATCGATATATCGCATCTGATTAGTTGGTTATTAAAATGTACCCAACCCCAGTCTCGTTCTCGTAACGTATATTTAAAGTTTTTTTCTAAAAAAACAGCCTTCGATTAATAGACGTTGGTACTTACGTTTTGTAATTAATGTAGAATAGTTCAACCTATACTGGATTATAGATGATAAAAGACCGTAGACATACACAAATACGGCCTAGCTGTTGAAGCATCGGCCAGGAAAGTTAGGTTGAATTCGATCAGGGAAAGTGAATAAGCTTCTAATTTAAAAATGTAGAGCTAAAATCAGAGGAAAGAGAAGCTTTGCAAAGTCAGCATTTCAGTTTCAATTAATTAGAAGGGGGTCTCCTCTTCATTGTTATAGAACAAATTACCATTAAGACTATTGATATCATGATATTGAAGTTAAAAGGTAAAATTGTTTGGTTTTTAACGATAAAATTAGATGATATATGGGATTTCATAATTTATTCTATATTACATATTGTTCTGCATATAAATTACAGAATAAATTATTCTTTCATAGCAGGTAGTAAAGTGACTTTTTAATCGCAAAGAAAAGGTTAATTTAGGTTTACATTAAAAACTTAACGGCAATACGAAAAAATAATGTATGGTACTTAAAAAAAGCATAACCCTCAGAGGTCGGGATTTATAAATTAATCATAACCTTGTAAATATTACCTTGTGAATTAACTACAATCCGAATTTAATTAATATTATGATATTGTATTTTGAATAAACATTCAGCACAATCAAAGTTGCTCTGAGTATACAATTCTCTGTTTGTTAACCGCATGTAGATTGATTGTGATTAGTTTCCTTATGCGTATTGGTACGACTTGGTTTATACAAGTGTATGTGGTAGATTGAAACTGAATATTTAATTAATTACAAAGCAGGAAAATAAATACAAATGCAAGCGACTGTGTAAAACAGCATACTCAGTACGTTAAATCATGTTAAAAACAGGTTATAATTTGTATAATTTATTTGTTTATAGCTATATTGAATATGTTAGGGCTGTGAATTTAGTTATACTTTGATATCTTATTACACATTTAAATCATTAAATAAACTAGGAACATACATTTTTAATTAATAAGGATTCGTATGTCTTTATACTGTACAAAATTTAAACAGAAATGTTATTTTCACTTCTTTAACCTCTGGAAGACCCCTGCAAATTCAAGCACCATACATACTCTAGATTTATTTTATTTTAACTTACGATGTAACATTTAATCGTTCCCTTACGTAGTGCCAGTATCAGTGACCGCATTATGATGAATGGCTGCCTACGTCCAAGTCCGTCTTTTTACCGGGGAAATGGTAATAAAAGCATAAACTCAACGATCGTAAACTATAATAATAATTGTTATAAAAAGTAATGCATTGGTAACAAATACAAATATTGATAAACTGTAATCCATCCAGTAAGTTTACATATTATAAAAAATAAATTAAAAAAAGTAAATTATAAAAAGTAAATTTGGATCATAGATGGATGCCCATTAAATAACGAGAACTTTTAATATTTTATGGCAATCAATATTTGATTTGTAACGTTTTAGAAGGGTCCGATATTACAACAAGTATCAGAATCCTTTTTCTAACTATTATTGTCTCAAAGCAATGCTTTTGATGATGACAAGTTGTTAGGTTCACATAATTCATAGTGCAATAAGTAGCTTTAATTTCAATATTTAAATGGTTACCTTGCATTATGTCCATACGGCTAAAATCTGTTCAAGGGATTTATAGCTGCAAAAGTATAAATTTTGGTTGACTCTGAAAAATGTACATAAAAGTTTTAAACATAATGTGCTTTATTTAATTAAACCTTCCAATTTAGTTTCCTGCCTGATTTTTTGATTAATTAGTATTATAGATTCTACTTGCGGTTCTGCATTTTATGTGGTTAAGGAAGGTAAAGAAAAAAGATAATACCAATCTATTTTTGCATGAACAAATTCAATATAAATTATATAATTGATAAAAGCTAAAATATCTATAACCTATGATATCTAAATTAATTAATTTACAGTTATTGTCAAATATTTTAGCCGAAAAATGTAGCTATTAATTCTTAAAACTTGGTCCTAAACAATAAACTTTGGCGGTTACTAGATTTAAAAGCTATAATTTTCTAACCAGATTATATATAAATCTCTGTAATTACATTGTATTTTTACCTTTTGTTAACATTAAAAATGTGTTTCGTGATGTGTCTGTTGTTGTTTGGAGTAGACTTTTACAATTAAAATCAGTGAAATGCTAAGGTGACTATTAAAATATTATAATACAAAAAATATTTTATGTTCAAGCGTCCTTTTAAAAAAGAAAACATTTGTCCATGTGATAAAAAAGCTAGAATATGGCCATCTCATAAAACGAAATATCCTATCATACAAAATAGAAAACGTTAACTTTAAATATTGCTTAGTATCAATATGACACATTGTGAGTTAAAAAAATAAGGAAAATTCGTTTAATAGTTTGGTTATAAGTCATTAATGTGTCTACAGTGGAAAATTCATCCTAATATTTTAGTTTAATTCTATAAGATAAGATCGTTTGGCGTCAGTCCCATGGAGTCCCAGGCAATACAACAGCGAGTATAACATCACTGTGTATGAGAATCATGGCATTTGTTATGTGTTATCTATCCAATGTATCTTGCTCGTAACTTGGGAGTGGATTCTTACTCTTGAGTTTCTTTATACAAGCTTCTGTTTGTATAAGCAATGTTAGCTCGGTCACGTATATGATGGTACTTTTACAATTATGCAACATAATTTTAAGAGTTTAAAAATAATAGAATTATGTGCACATTTAAGATGACTTTCTTAAGAAAATATCCATTCTCCATTGATAATATAAAAACAAAGATTATCTGAAAAAAATGTTATCCCAGCAAAGCTCTCGCCCGTTTAAAGATTCCTTATTCCTACTAGTATGCCTAAATAAGTGTGCTTCATATTATGCCTTCTATGAAATTTCACATATATTTAAAATACAAATTTTAAAAATTAAATATAACTTCCAGTAAATTAAATAGTTTAATAAGATGTATCAGTAAAGCCAGAGATGATACGAACGGTACAAATTACATTCGTGCCTAAACACTCATACTTAAACAGTTGTTTTAAAGCATCATCTTGCCTTATAGCGTTAACAATTTTAGTGTGGAGTTGGGGGGGGGGGGATTAAAATCTTATTGACTAATATGTCTTAAATTAACGATCGAGGCGCATACATAATAAATAGGAATTATTTTCTTATAAACTTGTATTATTCATTTAAATATAAAATAAAACTGCGATAAATATAAAAACAGTTTGTATTGTATTATCGTATGAAAAAAATAAGAAAAACAACAACAAAAACAACAATTTTGAATGATTAACCAATGACAGTGCACATTAGTAAGGTACACATCTTGAAAGAAGCGACTTTGACGCACTTTCTTCCTGTTTCTTATTTACGGCCAATTTCCTTGCCAAATGTTTATGATAAGTCTGCTGTTGTAGTTGCTGAGATAAATCACGTCCGTGGTTCCGAGACGGGGACAGAAGCCGGAAATGGTTTAGTTAGAAGTTGCGGGTATTATTTATTTGTTTGATTAAATTGTTGTTTACTGAACAAAGTTTATTTTTTTATTTTAAACTTGTCCCTGTTATAAATATGATAATTTTATATAGCTCCTATTGTTCTTAGCATTAATATGAAAACATACAGAGCTGCATATTTTTTAATAAATTAATGGAAGAAACCTTAAAAGTGTGTAGTAGATTTACTAAATTAAATCTATACAATGAATGTAAAATTTTTTCTTATAAATTCTTGCAATAGTAATGGTAAATGTAAAAAAAAACTACTTTATCAATATAGACCTTTCTTTCTACACCTGTCAGCACTTTTAAAATTTCATTTTTTTACATCGCGCTAAATATAATTCATAAAGTATAATTTTCCACAACGATTTCGAATTAATAGTAATTAATTAGGGAATACCAAGATAGAGATTGTATTGAATCTATAGGCAAACTTAAAATCCTAATCGCAAGCTGCACGCAGTGTCAGACACAGTGACCGCAACATGATAAATGACCGTGTACGTCCGCCCCTGGTCGGTTCAATTTGGAACGAACGCCAACTATACGGCCTATGTTCCGTGATATAGTTATATCTACTATTTAACTAACCGTAATAGCATTTACGGAATAATAGTCAGTTGTAGTGGCACATGGAACAAAACCTATACAAAACAACGATCTAAATATTAAAAGGCCCTTTACCGATAATTTCAAACGTATTGTTATTAAGTAACATATTTTTACCTCTTTCAAATCTTGCTTTGTGCAAAGTAATAAGATTCAAGAAAATGTAATGCACATAATAGCTTGTTAAGGGAAATTAAACAATACAAAGGCACTGTATATAATTTGTTATACGTTATTCTAATTATGTCCTTAAGCTTACTGGAAATTCATTAATATTCAAACTGGATGTGTAAGATGAAGGATACATGTGTTAAGATGATTTCATAGTGTTTAATTTTGTTATTGTTTAAAGCAGATTACATTAATCCTAAAATACCCTCGACGCAGCAAACTTGCTTACTCAGCAAATTTACAATGCCACTTAATAACACTTTGAGCCACATTCCTAACACATATATTCACAAATAAGCGAAATTAAAAAAATAATAATTATTCTCCTCATGAATAACATAGGGGATGAGCACGCAGGTTTGTTGCAAAAAAACGTTAAATAATGGGTTTTTATGTAAATGTCAATAGAACTCAACTAAGTGAAGTCACATACCAAGTTTCATCAATAAACATTCATAAATAAGCGATATATAAATTTTAATTTTTCCCCATTAGAATAACATGTGGGCTGAGTACCCAGGTTTGCTGCTATGAGATTCATCAGCAGCAAATTTGTTTTTATGCAAATATCAATGGAACTCAACTAAGTGAAGCCATATACCAAGTTGTATTAATTTTTGTTCATATTTAAGAGAGATATGATATTTAACTTTTTCTTTTTCTGAATGGTATTTTGACATCTAGGGGCCTCGAAACGAAAAGTTGTCATATTCTCGGGCTACCGTCTTACCATGCCACCCACCTACGGTAATAGCTTCTTCCCTATAGGGGAAAATCGCTAAAAAGAAGTACCAAGCAGTTATTAGTGAATTTCCTATGTAATGTGAACTATTAGCACTACCCGCACCGGTGAAACTTAAGCCCGGGACCACCATAGAAGTTCCTAACGTGACCCCCTGAACACGTTTTTTTGGAGTCGTTCAAAATGATATATATATCATTTTTTGTCCAATTTACTTCAAATTTGGTAGACATTCCTTTTTATAATAAAATGGACAAGATCGTTGGGCAAAACAATTAAAACTCTAACACCATTTTTGGGGATTATTTTGTTTAAATTTCAAGTTTTTGGACTCAAAGAGGTTGAAAAAGCCCCCTATGTAAAACTAATGGCGACAAAAATGAATAATAGCAAGGCAAAAGCGTTATGCCATTTCTCATCATTCTATCATAAATATTTACCGAGTTACTAAAGACAATGTGCACAGACTAAACACAGTACGTTGTCTTATGGGGGTTTTCATTATAAAAGCCTGTTATTTATTTGTTGGTGTATTTTTATCATCTCCATCCACCTCACACCTCCTATCAATGCTGACTGGACCTTCTCCTAACCTTTATAATGTGCAATATTTTATTTCCAGTATTGCAGCTAAATTGAACAGCAAAAAATTAATGTTTTTGGATTTCGATAAAAATTAGAATAAATGTATGTTTTAACACTGATTTTGATTATTACAAGGTTTTATGTAGAAATTCACTTCCCTCGTGTCGGCGTGTTGCGTGCGAACTCGCTATTTACTTAAAGCCAATTACAAACAACAATGTAAATCAATTTAATAACCTGAGATGTCCTATATCTGTAACGTAACAAGAAGAGAGCTCACAAGAGTTGGGCAAAAATAACTGTAATAGGATAGTTATAGGGTTTCTTAGTATATTAGTCCAAAGGAACTTGCTCGTGAGTAGAAGATATTCTTATCTTTGTATAAAACGCTAAGGCACAAGCTAACATTGGAAAATAAGTAACAGAATATAAAATCTAGTTAATTATTCCTCGGCAAAATATATATAAAACACTGTGCCAACAGCTGAACTATATTTGTACACAATTATGCTGGATTAATTATGGTTTATTAAAGTTAAAAGTACGTTTGAAATTGTACAATTATTTAATCAGTTATGATAGGGGCACCCACAAATATATCCCTGCCGCCTGGGGCTGGCTTTAACAAAGCAACAGCTACCTATTGGTTTTCTGTCGGAAATGCTGCAAGTAACAGTGTTTTCCTTGAAATAATGTTATTTTTTAATGTTCGTATGATAAGTATACATTTTATAAGTACGTTTTTCTGCACTTATCAATTTAAAATATATTTATATTGTGCAATTTAACGTTGCCTTTGTCAGGCAGGCTCTCACAATGTCTACTGATTTACCAAAAGTAAAAGTAAATAATTAATGGGGAAAACATCCTTAATTAATGAGATTTCATTATTTATTTTCTTAAGACAGTTTGAAACAAATCCGAAATTGTTTTACCACAATGTAAAACATTGTTTTGAATAGATTTAGTTTTTACTAACGTATTTTATTCGTTAATAGAATAACTTCTCATTTTGAAACGGTAAAATAACAAAGTATGTAAATATTTTAAACGATTTTTTAGTTTTTAATCAATCTATGTGTAACTACTTATATCGTATACAGGTACACAATCCACGGAAAAAAACATTAATTTAATGAAAAGGTCAAATTATTTTCGTTAAGTGTTTGTTTGCATTTATATTTACTTTGACGAAGATTGTCAAATATTCAAAGAGTAGGTTTTCAGTGAACTAAAAGAAAATTAGCTAAAATGTACCCAACCGTTATTTTGGATAAAATCCAAGCGGCTTATTCAATTTTAAGAACAGAAACATCAATTCAGTATCTGGATTAAATTCGAACAGCCTCAATTTAGGGTTTTCTATAACAGCCCCCTTTCTCTTTGGGTGTTCTTTACTCATTTCCCTGTCACTAAGCTTAGTCAAGTTCTGACTAATTTCTCTCCACTGCCCATGATCATCGCTTAGATCAACAAACAACCCTTCACAAGTTTCGATACAAGGCCATCAAAACTAACAACTTATTAGGCTTAATTACTTTGCTTGAGAATTATCTTATAAACGATTACTTATAAACTTAATTGACGAAAGCTAACAATCGAATAATTTACGTTTCTCAAGGAAAAATTAACTCAATATTTGCCCCTAGATAAAATACAACTTTTTCATGTGTAATCATTCAAGGTATCATTCTTTAGGACGTATAATATATTTCCTAGCTAGTTTAAAACTCCTAGGTAAAATTAAATATTGTAATTGAAACATACATCCTCACTGGAGAGTAATAAGCAAGTTCCATTGACAGTGCTTTGGCTGCTTAGCTCTTTAACTCTATTTAAACAAATATATAATTTACCAATAATAACGCTTTTGGCAGTTTCATTCTTACTTATGTTTTTTATTTTTACCTAAACGTTTAGATGCCACTTTGGACATCTTCATCGGTAGGATGGTTATATAAACAAAACTGCCAAAAGCGTTATTATTAGTAATTATAACAATGGCTTACTTAAGTTTAAGAATTGAAATGTATAATTTGTTCACCCTTATTTGTCAGAGAATAAATGTTTCACTCATGTGATGGAAATAAATAACCTTTTTACAATCGGTTCCTGCGTGTGTGTTTCTGTTATTCACGTATTATGTCAGTTTTAAAATTGCTTAACTGAACCAAAGTCTGGCAAAATAATAAAATGTGTTAATTCCAAACCAATAAGTCCTGGTTCAAGCCTAGCACTTATCCCTCATGGCTCTTGTAGGACTAGGTATACTTTGTTGTAGATTTACCTAAAATATGTTGAGTTCATGCAGCAGTGAACATAATATTTATAGTTTCCATAACTAGGTGTGCGCTCATTCCTCCCGTATAAGGATAATCGAAACACATGAACAATAAATTTTAATCGTGCCTCAAACAAATTAATGATCTGATTTTAATCATCTTATCAGAATTTGTCTCTATGTTTAATTCAAGGGCCGATAGAATGCGCTGATTAGACTTTAATTGCTTAATTGCTTTTAGTAGTGACTTTTCTGTCACAAATATACTACGTGGTAGCTCAGTTGGAAGTGCGATTGTTTCACGTTTCAGAGATCGCAGGATCGATCCCTAGTCGCGTTACGATATTTTTGTTATAGGAAAATATTCATGAACTTGTTTTTGCCATTATTTTGGCTCTAACCAAATAAAATACCATCGTAATTTATATTTGTATTTATTTTAAAAACAATTTACAGGCAGGGTTGAAAGTATGCTTAATGCGATAGGTAGGCTAAATAATACAAATTACACTTGGCAAACTAGATGTCAAAATATTGATCCGTAGACCTATACATGATATTAAATGCAAGGAAAATGTCCTAGTGTACGATTGTGCATGACAAAAAATGTTTTAACTGACAAGAAGCCCTATAGGCCTAAGTTACATAATGAAAATGGTTTCCTGTAGGACAATTCTAGGCTATGTTAAAATCATCTTGGATAACTTGTAAAAAGTTTTAGAATAGTTGAAAGGTTTTGTTGTGATACACAATTTCTGGTAACGAATTTTACGTTTTACAAAATAAACAATGTTATGTATTTGTTACAAATTTAAAAAGATCATCTGGAAGGTCAAAAATTATCCACAAAATTAAGTTAGTGATAACTAAACGTCTCATTTGGTTACATACTTAACGTTTTATTACATTGGCCATAATTGTTTGGAAAGATTATATACTCAAGGCGTTTTACTCTTTTCACATGGCAATCATATTATTAAAAATTATCGATAAGACAATGTAATGAAACAAACTATTTTATAGTTTGTTATAATTTATATTCGTATCTTAGTCGTCCGTCGTTGTCTGTCGTCTGTTCTGCTTATTCGCGTCCACGAAGTAGGCTTGTACAGAGTAAGCCTAAAAAGGGAATAACGTGTTATACAGATTTATGTATTTTTTAATAATGCATCTTAATAGTAATATTATAAAATAATAAATATGCCCATAATTATAAAATACACTACAATTTGCTTTTTAATTAGTGTTTATTTTGGACTACTTAAACCTCTTTCTATCCAGTATAAAAATGCATACTCAAGTGAAGGAATCCATGTTACTCTATTGGTGAAGCATAGATGATGACTAAATTTCAACGACTCAAGCACCACTAAAATTGCTTCTAATGTGTATGTGTAATGTGTGTGTGTATGGGAGAAAAAATTAAATTTGTTTTCAAGATAATTTTGTTAATACCGAACATAATCATTCCAATAACGAACTTAACCGAAATTTTGTACTAAATAAGTTATCTGCAACATTTAATGTAGATCTATGGAGGCATTTTTGAGTTATTGTGCGTAAAGACACTCCAGTTTAAATCACTTTCGTTAGCAGTACAAGCATTGAAGTTGGGTATGAGGATACTCTTCACTTCGATTCGATTACCCAATTAACTATTTCCCTGCGTTTTGTATACGAGAAAATTTCGATAATTTTTATTTAACGTTTTTCTTAGTTATTTATCAATATTCTACTAACATTATGACTCTTGCTTCGATATATATTTTTTTTTCATAACAAATCTGATATATAATGTAATATGTATAGTGTTATAATGATATATAACTGAGGGGAAAGTTACTTTAAGCATTTTAAATGTGATGTAATTGAGAACTATAACAACACAACTTACTACAAGTTTTGTTAAACTTGGTTAATATCACGAAAAATACAGATGTGAGGAATTATTTAACATGCCAATTTCGTTTAGAAATAAATAGCCTTTTAAAGGTTACCTCAAATAACCCTATATTTGTCGTATTCTAAAAATACTATATATTGTGCTGTCCTATTAAGCCTTTTATCATTTGTTGAATTTTATGTATGTTTATTACAAGAAAATTAAAACTTAATTACGTTAAGAAAATGGTTAGAGTAATGTTAAATTAGATGAAACGTTAGTAATACGACATCATATGTCAACGTGGATCAAAGACAATCACAATAAAACAAAATACCTGAAAACCTAACACACCTGGATCAGCGATCTTTTGCGACTCTTTACTTTTTCGCGATCATCCAAAATTTCTCCTGCAATTAGCACAAACCATGACCAAGTTTTACCCGAGGTGTCTTGTTGGCCTATAATCATCACTTAGCAACAAACTTCTACTTTGATTAGCCCGTAACAACAGTTCGCTAAAGTAAATATCTTTACTGGCTGTTAGAAACTAATAATTACTTATTATATTACCGAAACACAGTTGTTGGAATATTATGATGAGTCCATAATTGGATCTTTCCTTTGTTGTGTTGTTAACAATTATTGTCAACAAATATTAATTTTAAGTGCTTCTAAACTAACTGCTTCTAAAACATTTCTTATGCTGTTAATAAGTCGTAGGTATTTCATTATGTGAGGGAATGCTTTTATTAATACAATAAATCATTTGAAATAAATATTCAACTAAATTCTTTCATAATTAAATTTTATTTACCATCCTTTATTTTAAATACATTTTTAGGTTTTTTATATCAAATGTACCTAATAATATACACACGTGGCTTGCATCAAATCATCCCAGAGCACTTTTCTCACACAATGACTGATTAACACTTTTATTCCTGTTATCAGTTCAATTTTCTACTGCGTAACATGATCAGATGTTGAGTTTTATATTTTTTAAATATTGGTTAAATATGGATTTGTCATAAAACACCCATGAAATACAGTCTCGGTTAAATAAATTAAATTATACATTCACTTTTTGTAATAAATTGTTGTAATGTAGTTTTTGTCCACTTTGTAGCTTCTTCGGTTACCTAAAGAACTTAAATGATGGATCACATTATTAGTGAATTTTCTATGGAAAATTGAACTATTATCATGACCTAATACCATTACCATTATTATTATTATCATTTACCGAGTTATCAAAGAAAAAGTCAATTGTCTTAACACAGTATGTTGTCTTAGGGGACTTTACTATAGAAAAGGCTGTTTTTCATATCTTGATGTAGTTTATCACCCCCAATATCACTATACCTACTCTGACTATACATCCTCCTGTCCTAATGATGTACAAAACCGCCATCCTAATAGTCAATTTAAGTATTACCATGAACATCAGAACCGCAAAAAAATGATTTTTTTCAATTTTCCAAAAGAACTTACCAATGTTGTTTTAAACACTTTATTCGATTTTTTAAATATGTTACTGCAGAAATTTATTTCCCTCACGACAGTGTGCTGCGTGCGAACTCGTTTTGTGTTCAAATTAACCCATTGATTAGATATTTTGAATCAAAGAGATCCTTGATATATTTTTGGTTGTGTAATTTCTAATTTTATTTTATCTAGCTATTTTCAATTTTATTGACTATGTGTGCTATATGCTTACTTTGTTAGGCATTGATGGATTTTCACATTCTACCAACAACTCGGCATCAGTTGGAAAGTTCCAGAACAACTAATGACCGAGTTTCTCTGTGTTCTCCTCACTGACATTGACAAATTAGTTAAGCATTAGCTAAAAAACTACATGACTCCAGTATGGAAAATAAAGCAACTGGACTCACAGTAATTATTGAATAATAAAATAATAAACATTCACATAAATCCATAAATTCCTTCTCCTTTACGCGAAAAGGTTAAGATATGCATAAGTAAGAGAGTAAAATAATATAAAAAACACTCATGAGTACACCTAATAATACAATATAAATCGACCTTATGGGAAAAACTTAATCTGGAGATTAGTTTATAGTAATATGTTTTTTTTTATTTAAATGTAGATAATTATGCTAACATCGCAGATCTTGATACCTACGTTTTCTAACGACGCCACTATGAAATAAGATTTGACACAACTGGTCTTTATGTTTATATCCTTAACTAAAGCACTATCAACATAAAAAAACCTATTTATTGTTATAACAGGAAGGTCGTATTTGTAGCAGTAAAAATGAACAGAAAACAGCAAAATTACTTTAAAACAAACCTTCATAAAACTTATAATAACTTAAAAAGTTTATACTAATATATATAGATCTTAATTAATTTCCATTTCAATACAACGCACGCAGACAATGATATAAATTGTATTAAACTGAGAATTCACTTAGTAATACTACAGTGTGCCGGGTTTGTCACCAGTTATGAGACCGGTGACCACGTCGCCGTGGTCACTGAGTGTAGTGACCGCGCCGCCGCTGCTGGTACCGGACTGTTTATTCACCAAATAAAACCGTATAAGTTATTAAACTTCATAGCAATTAATTAACTTTACCCCTACTACATAATAGATTTACTTTGCATTTTAAAAATTAAACGAAAGAGGAAAAACTATGAAAATATCAAAGTTGTATTTGATGTTACAAAAATCGATGTAAAATTAGCTTGACATGCTTTTAAGTATTTTTATACCTACATTTTATACAGTCACACAGTTTTTACATTAATTATTTATGTAATACAGCTCATGCATACACATGTAGCAATCGCTTGAATATTTATCCCTAACTTCCCAGTAAACAATTACTTTAATATAGAGGGTTTCGTCTGCCATAAAATTACGGTGTTATTTTATTCCTTAAAACGCTTTCTTTACAGCACTGCCTAACAATAAACATTAGCTGCATTGTTAAATATATAAAAAAAACATAAAAAACAAAGATTAGTAGGGTACTAAAATATGATACAGTTTAAGACAAATAGAAAATGAACCTAATTTAAAAATTAAATAATGATAATTGAGAAAACAAAAATCTTTTATTCATATGGAGAGCTATTTTGCTGCTGACGATATAAATCAATTTTAAAACAAGGTTTTAATGATTAAATTGAAATAGTAGCATGTTTGCTAAAATGACCCTGAAATAAACTGCGAGTTCATTACTGGTTGAACAAATATTATAGGCTTTTACAATATTTTCAAAACAACAAACGTCACTAATTTTACAATTTCAGAGACTATTCGGAGCGACCATTTCAGGTCACTTCACCCTAGAGATTATTGTCATTTGCCAGAAAAAATAACCTCCAAATGTTTGAGAAAGAAATGCCACAAAACAAAAAAATATAATTGTTGCTAAAAATGCACTAAGGGATTAAATTTGGTACTTGTTAAATTATTTTAATGGAACAAATTGAATGAGTCTGAGTATTGCTTAAGTTGTCATATAAATAATTTCCGCCCTTTAAAAAGTCCCAAGCCTAGAAAAATATCTAGTTTTCCCTTAATTTGGGCCCCCTTTATCCAGTAATTGAGTTTAAAATAAATACTATTAGCATAAGACGATTGTAAAATATACAAATTATGTAATATTATATACATAAATGTATTTAAATAAAAGTTAATCAATACCTTATCTATCCATCGAGAAAATTGCTTTGGAAATACGAAAGATAAACATATAAATGTATTAGTGTAAAAGTTGATCTTGAAATAAAAAAAAAAAACTGAGTGTTTCATTGTGTATTGAAAGGACGTTAACAATCCATTTTCTGTTTACTTTATGAAGGTGAGAGTTATTCTATATATGTATTTTAATTTTAATTATAAAAATTTAAACTAAATGCAACCAGAAACAATATTGAATTGAGCTGCAACAGGTGCAACCGAGTAATTAGTCAAAGACCGCCAATAAATGGTTGCTGGCCACGTTCATAGGAACAGAATCTAAAACAGATCAAAAGATTATTTTATTTATTTGTATTATTTATACAGAGGTTTCAATATTGTTGAAATATTGAGCAACCTCTTATTATATTTTGTATTATATTTTATCAAACTTTGCTATAAAATCTTTCAGATGCGTATCACCTTGCTAACAATGATAAATTAGAAGTCATCAATAAAAAAATAACAAGAAAAATACAATTGTTAGCATGCTTTACAGAATGATGGAGCGTGAAAACACTTTTAATTTTAATTATAGTTTTAATTTTGTATTGATAATACCAAACAAAACTTGATTTTCACGATATATCTGGCCGGTTTATATACTTCTTAACGGGATAGCATGAAAAAAAGATATACGTAAATTAAACCATGAGAAAAATTATATAAATTGATGTTTATGATGAAAAACAAACAAAACTTGAGAAATAAAATTGATAAACTTCAATAATTTCAGCTCTTAGTTTCAGCCGCTGTCATTTACATTTTGACTGAAAAAACGGCTTAAAATTTAATACGATATCAATAAGTTATTTTAGCGAATTTCCCCTATAGGGAAGAAGCTATTACCGTAGGTCTCATGGTAAGACTTAAGCCCGAGACCATGATAACTTTTCATTTTGAGGTCCCCAGATGCCAAAAACACCATTCGTTCAAATAGTTATATATGTATATATATATATATATATATATATATATATATATATATATATATATATATATATATATATATATGTGTGTGTCCGTAAGCACGATAACTCTCGTAAAAAAGGTCCGATCTTAGTGAAATTTGGTACAAATATGTAAAGTACCATTTATTTGAACGAGTTCGAAAACCAGATGAATCGCACCATCCGAAGGGGGTTTTTGGGGGTTTTGTACCCCAAAAATGTGTTTTTTGGGGTTTTCACAGGTAATTTAAATTTAAATCAAATTTTAATTTATACCATTAGGTTGAGCTTAAAAAAACAAACAATTTGGTATTTTTATCATTGCTCTACGTCAATTGGTTACCGATATATTGAAAGTGATAAACACAGTACGTTGTCTAATGTTATTCTTATGGAGAAAAAGAAAAATTGTATATCTCGCTTATTTATGAACATAAACTGACGAAATTTGGTATATGGCTTCATATGGTTGTGGTTTATTGTTGTTTGCACAAAAAAACTATTTTTCGCCTATGGTTCCTGTAGCAGCAACCCTAGGTACTCGGTCCCCATGTTATTCTTATGGAAAATACTTAAAATGTTATATATCGCTTATTTATGAATGTATATGGATTAAACTTGGTATGTGACTTGACGTAGATGAGTTATATTGATATTTGTATAAAAATCCATTATTTTTTGTTCCTTTATGCAGCAAACCTGCGTACTCATCCCTAATGTTATTCTTATGGAGAATAGTGAATATTTTAAATATCGCTTATTTATGAATATATTTCTTATGAATTCTGGTAAGAGGCTTAATGTAATATTAAGACATATATATTCACTGGAAATTCGCTGAGTATGCAGGTTTGCTGCGACGGGGGTATTTTAGATTATGACTGATTTTAAAGTCATGAAAATTGTTGCACAATAAGAATTTATCATCGACTAAAAATTATTTTTAAATACATAAGTAGAAAAATATAGTCTTGAAATTGCATAGTAGAAATAATTATTGCGCTCTATCTTTTAAAGGTATCCAATTCAGTATTAAATCAAACCTTATACGTCCAGAAGTAGTAAATCTTAGTATGTTGGACGACGGACTGACCGGGACAGTACACAGCTTGGGTCCAACCCTCGTGGCCGCGACACCGTCGTTTGTCACCCAAGGGTCTGGTCTTGCATTTTTAAACCCTTATTAGAATTATATACTTTATATTATATTTTTTTAGCAAATATTACTTTAATAAAAACAAACAATATTGTATTTGATTGAGCTTCAAACAGGAGCAGAGGTAAATCAAATGCTTATAAACTTAAATAAGGCTATAGTTGTGACATTTCTAGCACGGCCAACATAAAGCTAAGTTTAGTTCGTACTTGCCATTCTCACAGTCTCTAAGTTTCATTGTCTAAACCCATTGAGAAAATGGTTTCTTCCACTTCGATAAACTTGCGTCTTATAATCAAACTTTCATGAACTTAAACTTAAACTTAGAATTACGTTTTAAATGTTATTTTTTAAGGGCTTCCATTAAATATCTTCCCTCAGTTGCATCATCTAAATTACATCATTATAATGTCAGACCATTATGTCTTCTGGTTGCTTTATCGCTTGGAGTTAAGTGAGGGAGAGCTCTAACGTAGAGGTGGTTCTACTAGCTTTATAGGTATATCCATTTTTGTTTTCTATATACAAAAAAAGCAAAACAAATTCTGAAGAACTGGGATGGAGCTTCCATCTTGCGTAAGATGGAGGGTTAATAAACATTTACATATCAACCATAAGAACCATCCTGATAGCAACATAAAAAAGTTGTATGATACGAGTTTTATCAAAACGGGTTTGTTCTTATTTGTAAAAGTACTTAATGGTCAGTTACATTAAAAATTTGTAATTTGATCAAAGTAACTTGTAGACAAAAATTTAAAAAAGGTGTCAATACATTTAAAACAAAGAACGTTCTTTAAATAATTAAACTTACGTAAGATAAACGTTTCTATTTTTTTATGTGAAATACTGTTCTAAGTGTAACAGAAACATGGTCATATTTTTTCGTGTAACAGCTTGCTCCCCTCTGTCTTTGCAATTCCCCATATGAGCCTGTGTTAAAACGGCGTCACGCCGGCGCCGCGGCCCTCGACAAACTACCTTGAGCCTGAGCCTCCCCCTCACTTAATCATTATCATAGATGCGATAAAACAATTCGCTCTTAATTTCGTAAACTAGTATTTAACTGTTGATAGCTGTTTACAAATAAACACACAACTGTGACAGTAATTTTATTTATTAATTATAACCACAAGTTATTTTATGACACATTTTGTTAGACGGAGGCCAACATCAGAGAGAACGAAAAAGTCCTTTTTTAGGGAAAATACAATTCTGCCATAGAGAAATAAAACATGAATAGTACAAAAGTGATATTACATATAATCAAAATCTTCCCCCTTATAGAACAAACGGTTAATAAAGACAATTTATAATAAAGAAGGAATTGGACATGTCTAATACACGGACATTAAAAACATAACATATATTAAAAGAAAAAATAGAAAAAAATGCTCAGAAAATATAAATCAAACATTTTACTTAAAACTAAAATTTATACTTGTACAATGGCATGAGATGATGTCAAAGTCTTAAAACAAACAATAACTACAATACTTGTAGGCCTAAGTGCCTATTAGTTGTCATAAGTCAATCGGCTAGGATTTTTAACCAGCCTACCTCTATTTGTAACATAACCTTCCATGTTTCTAATTACACTACTTTCACCCTGGGGATCAACATTGGTTGGCATAGGACTGTTAGGTTGGTTCACATAGGGTGGCTTGGTGGGAGTAGCTGGTTAGCGATAGGACTAGTTCTGGGTGTGTTGGGTTGCAACGGCTTAGTAGGCTCAGAAGGATTGGGAGACAAAATAAAATTCTTGCGATTACGCCTGTACAACCTGCCATTTTCATCCTCTATAATATATGAACGAGGCACATGATCGATTAATATTATTTTACCCGCTAACCAACTAGAAACAACTTGATTTATCTTAAACAAAACATTGGCATTTACATTCAAATAAGATAGGGGTTTAGCGTTTCGGTTATAATACTAATCAACAACACATTTTCTATTGTTTACAAGCATAGAATTGTGAATGGTTACTTAAGGCTCAAGCACCTTATTTTTACAAGGTAGCAAAGATCTTAGATTTCTAGAAAATAAATCTGAGCGGGTGAAGGCAACTTATATTTAGGAGTATTTCTATAGTTTAACAAAGCTATGTAAGGATCAGTGTTTAAATACTCACATTTCTTCAAAATACCCTTACCTATTTTGACACCAGGCTCAATTTGCCCATTTGATTAGGAATGTTTAGGTGATGTTATGACATGATTAAATTCATAATTGGATACAAAAGCTTGAAATTCCTTACAGTTAAACTGGGTTTCAGAATCGGTTACCAGAATATTTGGGATACCGTGTCTGGCGAATATATATTTCAGCTCAATAATGCCAGCTCAAGAAGTTAGGTCTGACAAAGATACAAGTTCAATATACTTAGAATAATAGTCCATTACAATAAAATAATCCATAGATTTAAATTCAAACAAGTCAGCTGATACCATAACCATGGCAGGCTAGGAATGAAACAAAATTAGTTCTTTCTGATTACTGGGCGAGTGAATAGCACAATTGTTTACCATTTGTTTTATGTCTGCACTGATACCAGGCCAAAATAATACATTCTTAGCCCTATTCAATATTCTTGTTGCACCAAAATGACCTTCATGAAGTTTTACAAGCATTTCTTCCTGTAAAATACGAGGTACAACTACACAATCATTCTTAAACATCAAACCATCAATAACATGTAGATTTTCCCTCAAATTCCACAAGGGTTTTACACCATCATCTACATTATTCTTATTCTTAGGCTCATGACTAGATTTCTGACATTATCAAGAATACAGCCTTTGTCTGTATCTGATTTTAAAACAGCGAATTTATTCTTATAAATAGACAGTGTGTTCTTAAATAGGCTAACTTGACAAATTATTTCTTCCTGAGTCTGATCAATTTCCTCTAGAGATGTGATTGGAAGAGATGACCTTGAAAAGGTGTCAGTAATTAATAAAAGTTTTCCTGGTTTTTACTTTACATTGAGATCATACCTTTGAACCTTAAGTAGCATGTTTTGTAACCTCAATGGAGCATTGGCCAAAGGCTTTTTGAAAAGACTTACTAGTGGTTTTTTATCCGTCTCTAAGGACGTATTTCTACCAAATATATACTGATGGAATTTAGTACATCCAAAATGAATAGCACACATTCACGTTGAATTTGACTATAATTCATTTGACTAGGAGTTAGTGCTCTTGAAGCATAGGCTACAGGTTTATTCTCACATAATAGTACCTAAGCCAGTTGAGACGCTATCAACTGACAAAAAAAAAACACTTTTATTGGAATCAAAATAAGAGAGAATAGGTGGACTTACTAAAGGTTCCTTCAGCTTAAGAAATGCATTTTTTTGGGGAAAATCCTAAAGAAACACAACGTCTTTCCCCAGAAGTCCTCTTAAAGGAGCAGTTGCATCTGAATAGTTCGGAATGAACTTTGAAAAATAATTTGTTACTCCAAGAAACCTCTCTAACTATTTACGATCAACGGGAGGTTTCATTTGCTGAATCGCAAGAATCTTTGAGGAATCTGGGGACATACCATATTGTGAATGCTCATGGCCAACAAACTTAACTTTATTCAGACGGAATTTACATTTTGCAATGTTAAACTTGATACCATTATATTTTACAATTTCAAGAACTTGTTGTAATCGAGCATCTTTAGCCTCTTGGTCAGGTCCACTTACACACAAGTCATCAAAGTATGAGATCACACCATCAAACCATATTACCAAATAATTTACACATTTTGGATTGAAAAATATCTGGTGCACAGCTTAATCCATAAGGCTTTCTTAGAAACATATGCCTACCATAAGGCGTATTGAAAGTACATAACTTCATCCTTTTTGATTTAATTTAAATATCCAAAAGGCTGAGTTAGCATCTAGAACAGAATAAAACTTGGTACCTGATAGCTATTTTTATTTGCTATTTGTTGTTGGCTATTTCTTCAGAGGTCGGAATTTGACGTTGAGACCTTTTTAAAAACTTATTTCAATTTCTTGGTTCTAGTACTACTCTTAGCCCGGATCCTATTTTGTTGATTAGGACTATACTGTTTATCCATTCAGTGGGTTCATCAACTTGAGTTATTATACCTTGAGTTCCCATTCCATCCACTTCTTTTTTCAAAGGTTCCATTAATGCAAAATGAACTCGCCTGAGAGGTTCCAATTTAGGCTCATAATTGTCAACTAACTCTAAATTTGCTTGACCTGGTATGGTACCCAAATTACCATCGGACATTACTTGATAATCTTTACTATTTACTAAATCGTTTGGATTGTTAACTGACAATGCATTTACAGAACGTGAGATGAGACCTATGGCTTCAACAATGTGAAGTCCCAATAGAGATGGAGCCCATCAATAATTACAAATTAAATCAGTCAAGACTTACCATTAATTAAGCAATCCAGTTTACAACCAGAACTTCCAATTTTGTGACAAGTTGCCCTATAGGCTGATGGGGCCAATTTCTGAATCCATACTAGACGCAATTTAAGATCTAGTGGGTTCAGGATCGGTAGGAATTGTAGATTCCAACTGCTTCCAACTTACAATATCAGTAGGCCTCGGCTACTTATGCATGGCTTCAGTATGTGGCTTGTCCAACGTAACATTTCTCACTTCTGTCACAATAGAATTAGTTTTCAAACATTGACGTGAAACCATGTTGTTAGTTGTTTACAAATAAATACACAATTGTTACAAATAATAATTGTATTTATTAATTATAACCACAAGTTAATTTATGATACATCATGTTAGACGCAGGCCAACATCAGAAAGAATGAAAAAGTCCTTTTTTATAGAACATAAAATTCTCCATAGAGTAATAAAACATGAATAGTACAAAATTGATATTACATATAATCAACAGATAGTATGAGAAAATCATTGATATTACATATAGTAAATGTTATCACTAAAACTGTGTAATTGATTTAGAATAGTTCACTCAAAGTGGGGTTTATGGTGGATTACAATATACATATAAAGATACTGTCCGGCTGTTAATATCGGCCTGAGAATTTGGTCTTGAATTCGATAAGGAAAATTGAATAAGCTTCTAACTGAATAATATCAAGCTATAATTAGAGGGGTGGCTCGGGAGGAGAAGCATTGCGAAGTCAGCATTGCAGTTTTAGTTAATTAGAAGGGGGATCTCCTTTAAAAACCATTACCATTTTGCAAAGCCATTACCATTTTAGCCATTTCACAAAGTATGTACAATAATGACTTATTTTAGGGAATTATATGACAAATCTAAAGATACTTAAACAAATAAAATCTACTAATAAATAGTCGAGCAGTTGCTTTTATCGTTATTTATTATGTTGTTGTATTCTGGAGGTTATAATTACAACATACATTTTTGTTGTTGATAGAACATCATCAGTTGACTTAAGTCTAGTTGAATTTGGTAACGTAGTTTTAAAAATATTAACTTGAAAGTAAAAAATGCATACAGTTAGACAGACAAACGTACAACTAGGCATGGGAGACCCATGATCATGTATTTGTCTTGACCCAAGGAATAATCATGTATACCTTCGTCCTCAGAGTTACGGTACACCCTAAGTAAAAACCTTCATATGTAAATTACAGAATACATCGTTCGTTCAAAACAGGCAGCAAAGAGACTTATAAGTCGCAAGGAAAAGTCTAGTTTAAGTTTACATTAAAACCCCAACGGAAATAAAAAAGTGTATGTTACTTCGAAACACAAAACCATTCGTGATAGGTCGGGTTTATCAATCGATAATTAATGCATGACGTTGTAAATATGAATTTTTACATGAATTACAATGTGGCTTTAATTAATACTCAGATATTGTACTTTGAATAAACATTCAGCACAATCCAAGTTGCTCTGAGTATACAATTCTCTGTTTGTTAACCGCATGTAGATTTATTGTGATCATTTCCTTATGCGTATTGGTACGACTTGGTTTATACAAGTGTACATAGTAGAGTGAAATTGAATATTAATTCACTTATAAAGCAGGAAAATAAATACAAATATATATCACTCTGTAAAATAGCATTCTCAGTATGGTAATTTATTTAAACACAGGTTTATGGTGTGTAGAACTTATTTGTTCATAATTTCTATGGTCACAATGTTAGAGTTGTTAATAGACATATTTCTCATTCTAGAATAAATTTAAAACATTAAATAAACTAGTAACACACCTCCTTCATTAATAAGGATTCACGAGTTTAAATTTTAAACAATATTTAAACAGTAATTTGAATTTATATTTTGTAACCTCTGGAAGACCACCAAGAATACAAGCCCTATGCAAACACTATATTCTATTCATTTACCTTGCCATAAATTAATTTTATTGTTTCTTCATTTTACTTGTTGGAAAAGATACCCACAAAATACACATTATAATAAAGCATATGCACATAAAAAAACATATTTTTTAGTATGGGTTTCTTATAATGTTTTACTTGAGGAAAAGAATCCTTTCAACATAAAACACCTGAAGTAAATTATGGAATATGCTACGGACCATGAAAGCTAAAATTAAAAGCCAAACAATAGGCCCTGTGTAGCGTCAGTATCAGTGGCCGCAATGTGATGGATGAATCGTTCGTTGCCTACGTCCAAGTCAGCTTTTGTAGGAAGGAAATTGTAATACAAGCATAAACTGAATTGACATAAACTTTAATAATAGTTGTATCGTATTGTAAATTAATTGCAAAGAATCACTGTATTCAAGTTTAATTTGTCTTACACTACAATGTTTTACACTACTTTTCCCCATTTTGAAGTTGTTTATGAATATAAAAAAACTTATTAAAAAAGTTGTATAACTATTGAATAAATGTTTTTGATGTTGTATCGTATATACTGTATAAAATGTCATAGCTAAAGTTATGGTTTAATAGCCTAAGTTACTCAATAATCATTTGCAGGTTATATTTATTACCTTTAACAAGCTTTTGACTAAAATTAATATTTCTTAAAACAAAAAAATACTGCATTTATGTTTATAAGAAAAGTTAGTTCTTAAATAAAACCATACATAAACGAAAAATAGTTTAATTTTCTTTAGGATTAAGATAACAATCATTTATTCATTGAAAATATTTGGTTATTTTTATTAGCTACTTATTAAGACTTACAGTTCGAAACAGTGAGGTTTTAGTGACGGGTAAATAAATCTTAGCAATGGAATTTTCTCTAGGATTAGTTCGTATCCGCAAAATTCTTTATAATATTGTTACACTCCAATTATTCAGTAGAATATTCAGAATCAAAGTTTATATTTTTATAAATATATTTTTCTTCTAAATCCTTCTGATGTTGTTGAAGATGGTGATTGTATTCTTGATTGATGAGAATGCCTAATAATCAACCAAGTTTATAAATATAAATTGGTTATATAGATTTTAGCCATACGAGCATTATTTAATTAGAACGCTTGGATATTAAAATTATGTTACTAAATATCATTGAACTATGATGTGACAAAATAGTTTGGTTTAGTAATAATTGTAATACATTTTTGAGAAACGTGCTGGGTTTAATTCAAGATTTGGTGTTTAATACCCTGCCTGATTTCCTGACTAAATATTACTATAGATAATGTTTCTTGAAATCGATTTACTTGAAATGTTAGAGTTTATCCCCTTGTATTTTTTTTGACCGCTTGGCGTTAGTCCCATGGAGTCCCAGGCAATACAACAGCGAGTATAACATCACTGTGTATGAGAATCATGGCATTTGTTATGTGTTATCTATCCAATGTATCTTGCTCGTAACTTGGGAGTGGATTCTTACTCTTGTGTTATCTTTATACAAGCTTCTGTTTGTATAAGCAATGTTAGATCGGTTACGCGAGATTTCTAATTTTGAAACTTCTAACGGCTTAGAAATATTATTACTCACTACGATATAAATAAAACTAAGTTTTGATTTTTTAGTCGTTTCGTATAAAAAAATATTTCCAAACTTTATTCCTATACAATGTAAACTAATTACATATCTTCGGAAACTAAACACCTATCTTTGGATATTAAATATCGCAATGACTAAACATATAAAAAGAAATTTGATTTAAAAAGTGATAATTATGTCTTTCAAAAGCTTAGAACTAAAAACAATGTTATTTAAAATTGTAAAACTTAGTTCTAACTTAAAATTTTAAAAGTTCACAACTTCTTCACTTCAATAATCCCTTCGTGTAGATAAGCTAGTATACAATTAATATGTCTTTCCTTACGAACAAGGTCGATCCTCTGATAATAAGGTCCTCTTTAGACATAGATTATTACAAAATCTTATTCTAGCAATTCTCTTTCCCGATTAAAAATCCGTTTTGATATTATTCCTGTTATGAAATCTTCCACCATGGATATTATTCCTTACTACTCAAAATAAATTTGAGGCGACTACAGTATTAACGTAAAATAAAATATCAACACATATTTAAAATAAAAAGTATTCCTTCTTTGTGAAATAATAATTAAGGTCAACTAAACAGTGTAGCAAGATATAATTATATAGAACCCAAATAACCCAGAAACATTAGGACAAATACAGGACATATTTCTATAACAACATGCTGAGAGGGTCTTAAAGCCTTGTTAGTGAATTTCCTATGGAAAGTGAACTACTGTATTAGCATGACCCGCACGGTGAAACTTAAGCCCGGGACCACCATAGAAGTTCCTAACGTAACCCCCTGAACACGTTTTGGGGGTTCGTTCAAAATTATATGTATATATATGTGCAGGCACTCTAGCGGTCGCATTTTTTGTCCGATTTACTTCAAATTTGGTAGGGACGTTCCTTTTTATAATTAGTTGGACAGGTGCGTTGGGCAAAACAATCGGAAAACTCTAAACCCCTTTTTGGGGGATTAATCTTTAAAATTTCGAGTTTTTGGGCCCAAAAAGGGTCATAAAAGCCCCTGATGTGAAATTAACGAATGTAAAAAGATGGGAATTAGTGTCTCAAAACTTTTAAGCCCTCTCTCGTCATTCTAGCATATATATTTACCGAGTTATTAAAGGAAATGTGTCTTGAACAAACACAGTACGTTGTCTTATGGGGGTTTTACATTAGAAAAGCCTGTTAATAATTTTGTTGTGTACTTTTATCATCCCCAACAACCTCACGCCTACTCTAAAGCCTGACTGGACGTTCTCCTAACCTTATAATGCGCAAAATTGTATTCCCAGCATTGCAGGTAAATAAAACCAGGAGTATCAGAAAAGCCAAAAAATCAATATTTTCAGATTTGAATAAAAGTTGGAATAATTGTATGTTTTTAACTGATTTTGAGTTTTTATAGTTTTTTATGTGGAAATTCACTTCCCTCACGTCAGCGTGCTGCGTGCGAACTCGTTTATCTTGCCCTAAGATTTTACTAGTTTTAGGAGGATTTCAAGAAAATCACTTGTTAACCAATACTATTTTTAACCTCACGATTATAATTTCATCCAGGAAAATAAAACTTTACGACACCCAGATGAACCATTGAGCTGGTGACAGTAATTAGTATTTTATTAATATCGCAGTACCAACTTTAAAATAAATGTGGATAAATGTTAACAACTTAGTTCCTATAAAATGTATTGATGTCCTACTAAAAAGATATGGTCTTATCGATAATATGTGTTAAATTAATCATCGAGGTTCATACATGAAAAATAGGAATTATTTTCTCATAAAATTGTATTTTCCATTAAAATATAAAATAAACTGCGAGAAATATCAAAACAGTTTAAGTATTGTAATATATTACAACAACATATTTGGACTGCTTGACCGATGAAAATGCAATTAGGAAGGGATACATTTTGAAAGGAACGATGTTCACGCACTCTCTTCCTGTTTCTTATTTACGACCAATTTCCTCGCCAAATGTTTATGATAAGTCTACTATTGTAGCTATTGAGATAAATCAAGTCCGTGGTTCCGAGACGGGGACAGAAGCCGGAAATGGTGTATTTAGAAGTTGCGGGTATTATTTATTTGTTAAACCTTTGTTTACTTAGCATAATGTATTTTTTTACATTTTCAACTCGTCCCAAAAATCAATATAACATTCATATTTAACTTGGATTGTACTTCGCATAAACAAGAGCATATTGTTTAATACATAAGTGAAAGAAACTTTGAACGTACGTAGTGAATTTATTAAATTACAAAATGAATAAAACCAATTTGTACTATAAATTTTTGTGATAGTGACGGTAAAACTAAAAATGACATTAAAAATATAGACATTTCATTCTACACACCCTCCAGCGCTCTAAAAGTTTCATTTGTTATACATCGCGCTAAAAATAACACATACAATATAATTTCAATTTATGATTTTATAACAATAGTAATAGATTAGAGAATCCCAAGATAGTAATAGATTAGTGTGTATTGAATATATAGGCAAACTTAAAATCCTAATCGCAAGCTGCACGTAGTGTCAGAAACAGCGACCGCAACATGATAAATGACCGTGTACGTCCGCCCCTGGTCGGTTCAATTTGGAACGAACTCCAACCAAACGGTCTATGTACCATGATATAATTCTATCTACTATTATACTAACTGTTAACTGTATCTTCATTTATTTAACTAACTGTTAACATTATTTACGGAGTAATAGTCAATAGCAATGAAACATGAGAAAGAATTCATTGAAAACAACAACTAAATTTTGAAAATCCTTTTACTCATAATAGTTAGCTTATTTTTGTATTGAAATAAGAATGAAAATTTTAACTATTATCAATCTCCTTTTAGTTTCTTATAAAATAAATAATAAGATACGCAACAAATATAAACAACTTCACGGCTAGTTAAGGAAAAACAAATTATACTAAATCATAGTATATTTTAAAATTGCATATTTAGTAAGGTGACATTTTAAAGCAACATCCTTCACGTTATTGACTTTTTATAGTATGAAGCGGAAGTTACGAGCTGTTATAAGCCCTAAGCTACTCGTATTATCAAAAAAATGTACCAAACAGTTATTTTGTAAATCGTGGGTCCTAAATATGTTTTCATTATACAAATGCCCACTTAGATATTTTGTTGTATTTGTACTTCTAAGAACAAATCTTCACTTGTAACATCATCTCTAGTAAAAAAGTGTTACGTAATACCTACGTCTGAGTTACCTTTGAAAAATACATATTCATTTTATTGAATATTTGATTAACCCAACCGTAATATATAATGTACAAACCATACCTAACAGCTTGCAGCTTGTCTGTAAAATCAGCCACCCACACGGGACCACAACCCACCAAAGCAGGACGTAACTGTAATAGGGTTGTTATAGGTTTTCACAGTACATCAATACCTCCTAACTTGCTCGTTACTAAAGCTTATCCTTATCTTTGTGGCTCACCGTATATGCTAAGGTACAAGCTGATGTCCATATCTCACTGCTCACTCACATTGTGTAATTCACTAAAGTGCAATTAAACTCTTCAATAATAAGTAAATAGTAAGGCCTTAAAATCCGCCAAACGATTGAATAACCTAACTTAAAGTAATTATAATTCAAGATCACCCTTTATGGCTCTTTGTTCCTCCAAAGGACATGTGACAAACTTATACTTAATAAACTGATTTCCTTCAACTATTGTTCTCATTGAAAGCAACCCACACATATTCAGAGATCCACGAAGGTTTCCCGGGCCCAGCAGCCTTCCACATCTCTGTATTAGATTTTAAGTAAGTGAGTTAATTAAGATAAAGAGTTACATTTTAGTAGTTGTCAGCTAAAGAGGGTATATACAAAGCTATTTTTCATAACAAGTGGCGCCCGAACAGGGACCTCAGGAATCTTTTTCGAGTTTTGTTAATGATATTATCTCCTCCGCTACAGCATTACAGTGTAATTTCCAGGATAGTTATTTAATAGAGGTAATACTTTCAAACATGAATCCGCGCATGCGCAGTAGCTTCACATTCCAGAACAAGCCCCAAACAATTTGGGAATTGAGATCTTTGGCGAACTCAGTGAATGCGTCGATTCAAGCGGACAGATTTTATTTTCACACCTTCCCTGAGAATCAACAAGCGACCGCTGTCACTTCAGGAAGTCAACAGCAGTTTGCGCAGCGACCCCCCATCAAATGTTTCACATGTGGGGAACTTGGACACATCGCACGCAATTGTAGACAGGGAAACGCGAGAGGCAATTTGGCGTGGAGGTAGTTGAATTGCCGCAGATTAACACCTCTATTTCTGCTACTCCTTTGAATTTCTCCTTGCAGCTACCGACAGTCAAGTTTTTTATTCCACAATGTTTAATGACAGATGCACTCATAGATTCAGGATCGACAAACTGTTTTATAGACCAGATTTTTTTTCAAAATATCAAGTCATCACCAGGTGTCAAGGAAATTATTAAAACAAGTATGTCAGTTAAATCAATAAATGGACAAAGCGCTACAGTTAGGAAAATAGTTAAGCTTCACTTCAAGATAGGTCATTTCTCTTGGACATTTGATTTTTTTGTAGTAAATTCGCTACCTTTCCCGATTATTTTAGGGGTTAACTTCATGCAGAAATCACAAATGAACTTAGATTTTTCCAGTAATACCATAAGATTTAACTTCAATAGTAATGTCAATCTTCCAATGAAAGATATTTTTGTCAAGCAATCACAACCCAGTAATTCTTTATTTTTGGAGTTATCGGAAGCAAATAAAGCACATTCACATCAAACAGAAGAATTTTTACAGAAATTAAAAAGTGATTTTCCCTCTGTTATAACTAAGCGCATCGGTCAAGCGAAGGTTGCTCCTTATCATATCAGCTGTTTACCAACCAAACCAGTTTGTTCCCCTCCCTACCCCTTGCCCCCGGACAGATTAGCGGCGATGAGACAGATCACAGACGACTTACTGAATAATAAGGTTATTAGGAAATCAACAAGTATGCACTGTGCCCCAGCATTTCTCGTTTCTAAAGCTGATAAAAATAAATACCGACTTGTTTGTAATTATAAGAGAATAAATGAATTTATTTCCTATGATGCTCACCCGCTACCTACCTTAAATTCAGCATTTGAATTTTTAAGTAAAGCCAAGTACTTCACATCACTGGACATGAATAATGCCTTTTTTCAAATCCCATTAGATTCTCAATCAAGACAGTATACAGCATTTTGTACTCCGTATGGTTTATTTGAATTCAACACAGTTCCACAAGGTTTAAAAATAGGATCCCAAGCCCTTACTAGAGTCATGGATGAAATATTAGGAGATTTTAAATTCAAGTTTGTCTTCAATTTTTTAGATGACTGTTTAATTTATAGTGAAGATTGGGAAACTCATAAACAGCATGTAACACAAGTTTTAAATAAATTCAAGGAGTACAACATTACCATAAATCCCGAGAAAATAAAGCTAGGCCACACTTCAATTAAATATTTGGGACACATTATTTCAAACCGGACACTTTCCTTAGATCCCGACCGCATAGCACCTATCCTGCAATATCCTAGACCACGTAATTTGAAACAGCTTCAAAGATTTTTAGGATGCGTCAATTTTTATTCCCGTTTTATTAAGAATTTTTCTAAGATCGCACTACCATTAAATAACCTCAGGAAGAAGAACGTAAAATTTCAATGGACAACAGTACACCAGGAAGCTTTTGACAAACTAAAAAATTCTCTAGCAACATCGACAACGCTTGCATTGCCGGATTTTGAGCGAAAATATGTTATAACGTGCGATGCTTGTGATGAGGCAATCTCGGCAGTCTTACAAATGCGAGACGGGGACAATCTTTTACCAGTTCACTTCGCTTCACGCACTTTAAGCGAAACAGAACGCAAGTACCCGATGCACAAAAAAGAATTTTTAGCTTGTTTGTATGGAGTAGAGAAGTTTAGGCCATATTTAAATAGCAAATTTACATTACAAACCGACAACTCAGCAGTAATGTATATTTTGAAGGCTAATAAACAAGTTAGTAGTCAGTTATCCAGGTGGCAACTAAGGTTATCAGAATTTGATTTTGAAATAGAGAATATTAGGGGCAAGTTAAATGTTGTAGCAGATGCACTATGTAGGGTCTTCAAGGGTGATACGGACAAAAACGTTAAAATCACCGAAGATTCCGCATGTTGTACTCTGCAATTATTTCCAGAATTATTCACTTCAATTAGGGAGAAACAGGCTCAGGACACAGAACTTAGTTTAATTATTTCAGACTTGAGAAATAGAATTCCAGTTAAGGACTATTCATTGCGCAACAATATTTTATACTTTGGTAAACAGGGCAGAAAGAGTAAAATTGTAGTACCACAGTCCATGCACACTTTTTTTGTTAAATATTTTCATGAGAACCCTATGTTTGCACATGCGGGCATAGCCAAAACAATCAATCACATACAGAAGCAATTTATTTGGAAAGGCATGATACAGTTTATTAGGAATTTTGTTAGGCAGTGTGAACAATGTCAACTCTCAAAACCGGCACAAAATCAGAAAATAGGTCAGTTAAGTTCCTACATTCCCACAAATTGTAACGAGCAATGGTTTTGCGACTTTGTTGGACCATTACAACGGACGCAGCGAGGTAACGAATCAATTTTTGTTTTGGTAGATAATTTCTCAAAATATTGTTTTTTATACCCAGTTAGGAAACAAACGTCAGACTCCGCTATAAATATTCTTCGAAACAACATTTTTGCTCAACATGGCCTTCCGCAACGATTAATTACAGATAACGCCTCCATTTTCAGATCACAGAAATTTTTTTCATTTCTTTTTGGTTTAGGAATTAAGCATATCACAACCTCCCCATATAGACCTCAGGCTAATGTCGCGGAACGAGTCAACAGGAACTTAGTCACAGCTTTAAGAATTTTTCACAACCAGAACCACAAATCTTGGGATATTTATTTGCCATATTTAATGCTTGCCTTTAATTCCGCTGCTCATGAAGCAACAAAGTTCACTCCAGCAAGTATTTTCTTGGGCAGAGAGCTAACACATCCGTTACAATTTCTTTGGAACTTGGAAGCCGGAAACACAAATAAGCCGAATTTAGACACAGTATTTCAGAATCTCACTAGGGCACATAATAGGACAAAATTGCGATACGACAGAAATCGAACTCCATCTACCTTCGTAATAGGCGATAAAGTCGTGTTGTATAAGCATTCCCTTAGTAACAAAGACAAGAAGATAACAGCGAAACTTAATCACAAGTGGAAGGGTCCTTATACAATAACTCGACTTACTTCACCAGTTAATGTTGAGATAAGCTTGGACAGTGGTCCAACTCACAAACAGATTGTAAATGTTGATCAAATAAAAAAGTTTTTTTCCTTCAACGTAATTAATTGATTTCATTTTTAGCACTTAAACTGTTGTGATCAATTGACCTTATATTTAAGCTTCATTTTGTAAACCCATATTATAACAGATTCTCATGTGTGGGAGACTCTCATCTGAGCAGAGCAGCGAGACATTGGCACCTGTCACCCTCAACCATCATCACTATCTCTGGGGCGACGACACATACAATAGTCACGGAGGTGCGCAGATCCACTGCACATCTACAACCAACTTGTATCCTGCTCATCGGCACGAATGACGTGAAACGCAACATCCCTCACACAGTCTCCACGCACAACATCAAGACAATATGCAACATCTTAACTTATTCAGGGAGGACAGTTTTTATTTTGACAGTGCCACAAACTCTTTTCAACAGTGAATCTAACAAGAAAATTAAGAAATTAAACCACTTCATTCAATCTTTAAACTCAAAATCGAATGTTTTTATCCTCAACCTACAAACAATTTTTTCTGGTCACAACATCACAACATTGATTGAACATTTTTATCGCAACGGCAGGAAAGATGGAATTCACCTAAATCACAAAGCATTTTTTCTAATTATGAACGAAGTACAGTTTAAGTTAAGTGCAACGCAACACAATGGACTTAGTTACAACATCGCTCTGGACAGTTAGGTTTCACCAAGTTTTGGGGGTGAGTCTTCGACCGAAGTGGAACTTACAGGTATCATCGCCGTAAGAGTCCACCACCTCTACTGCTATTGAAATTGAATTGTCAAATGTACCTTTAGTATTAAGCGCTCCTCATTTTCTGGAATTTTTAATTTTTGTGGTAGGAAATTTTTTTTAGATCAGGGTTGGACAAAAATTAAAAAGCTTTTAGGGGGGGAAAATTGTTACATGCAAGACATTGCCAAACACGAAAACGCAAGAAACAAACAACAATGTAATCTCGACCGAGAGAATAAGCCAGGCAACCGGCGCAGTCACGTGACAGCCCGACCAACAAAACTCCTGGAAACCGCGAAATCGCCCCATTCCTCGTAACTTGACCGCGTGCTTCACTTCGTTCTTCAAAATTAAATCGCTACTTTAAACTCTCTCAAAATTCGTCGATTTGTTTGCGGGTGCACCCCACCAACGTAATTCTATTTCGCGAATTATTAACGGGAAAGTATAAACGCGCGATTTGAATTTAATTCAATTCGGTAACTTTAAACAAATTTTGTGAGCACATTTCTTTTCAAAATTCAGGTCGAGTCAGGCAAAAGTTGGGCAAAGGTAACAATTAAAGGGGATTAGTAATTTATTTGAAGTGCAAAATCATTTATCGTTATTTAGTTTATGGTGTGTTATTATTGTACTTCAAATGTTTACGTAAGTAACTAGATTTAATATTGCAATTTTAGTACTTGGTCACAGTTTCTATAACATGTAGTATATCATTGTTGACGGATATTGTATTTAAATCTTATTTGTTATATTGTTAATTCTCATCTCTTTATTCACTGTTAATTCTTGAAATTTTATTGTTATATTTTTTAAAACACTGTGAAATAATCTGGTGTGAACTCATCCCTTAGGAATCATATTGAAACATACAGGAAATTCAGTATTTAAAATTAAAATTGTTTAAATTGAGTATATTGTAAAGAATTATTGTAAGAGCTGTAAATCGTGCCAGTAAATTAAATCAAATCTGAATATCAAAGGATTCATGAGTTTGGTTGATTTTACAAAATAAATAATATGCACAAATAAGCAGATAGTAGGACACTCTTATGTCATCTTCGATCTAGTCAATGCTGTGAGTACATCAAATGGATTAGTGGCAATTGTTGAAGGCTAGAGTACTGGAGGTTAGGTGGAGATAGTGTACATTATATCAAATTCCCAGGAACTCGCTTGCGGCAGTGCCACGTGCCAGTAAATATTATTCTATACCCTGTTATGTCCATATCTCACTGCTCACTCACATTGTGTAATTCACTAAAGTGCAATTAAACTCTTCAATAATAAGTAAATAGTAAGGCCTTAAAATCCGCCAAACGATTGAATAACCTAACTTAAAGTAATTATAATTCAAGATCACCCTTTATGGCTCTTTGTTCCTCCAAAGGACATGTGACAAACTTATACTTAATAAACTGATTTCCTTCAACTATTGTTCTCATTGAAAGCAACCCACACATATTCAGAGATCCACGAAGGTTTCCCGGGCCCAGCAGCCTTCCACATCTCTGTATTAGATTTTAAGTAAGTGAGTTAATTAAGATAAAGAGTTACATTTTAGTAGTTGTCAGCTAAAGAGGGTATATACAAAGCTATTTTTCATAACACCATTGGTAGATAAATAACGAAATATCAAATCCAGTTAGTTATTACTTGGCAAACTAGGTATAAAATATAACGCCAACAGTTGAAATATGCAAAGTTATGCTAAATGAAATAAGTTTTTTCAAGTTAAAAGTACGTTTGTTTGTTCGGTTATGATAGAGAGCCACAAATATATCCCTGCCGCCAGGGCCAAGCTTTGGTAATGCAACCACAACTCATTGGTCTTCTCTATTAGGAAATGTTACAAGTAACAGTGTTTACTTAGTATGTCATAATGAAACAAAAGGAAATAATGATTGTAAATTACTCCTTTCTTGAATGAGCAATATGTTTAAACTCCTGTAACACTGTATCATTATCACTGTAACTGTATCATTGATGAAGTATTTTATTACATTATATTGTTTTGAGAACATTTAATAAAAATCAGAAAACAAACTTTTTATTGACGATTTTTCTTCGTTAATCTAATCACTTTTACTTTTGATATTTTTAATTATTGTCTCAAAACTATTTCACAAAAAAGTGTAGTTTTTTTTAATTTGCTAAGTGTAACATTGTTTATCATATATGACAACAACAATCATAACAATAAGCAAAAATAACAATTTAGTAAAAGAGTAAAATGTTCTTTTGAAACAATACCTTATTTTTTGTATACTCTTGCGAAAATGGCCAAATTACCATTGGAAAGTAAGTTGTCAAGAAATTAAAAGAAAATCAGCCAGTATTTTGTTTCTTTATTAATTTGAAAGTATGGCAAATTCAATTTTAAGAACTGACACATTCATTCAGTTTCTGAATTGAATTCAAATCGTCTCATTTTTTCTAAAATTCAGAAAAATTTATCTAAAAGGTTTATACAGTAAATATTAACATGTTTTAAAACAAATGTAAGCACATTAACGCGTGGTTTGCATCAAAAGATCCCAGAGCACCTTTCTCACGCATTGACTGTGTGACTCAACATTTGCTTTCCTGTTATCAGTTCGATTTATCTGCTGCGTGATATGTTCCGATGTTGAGTTTTTTATGTTTTCAATATTAGTCCAATGGGGAATAGCCGTACGCCACTCATGCAATACAGACATGCTGGGATATATACAATTATATTTATAGCTAAGGAACTTATAAATTTACTTTACTATATATTTGCTGTCCACTTAAGCACCAGCGGTTACCTTAGAATTAATGTAGGTGGGTGTATGCAATTTTTGATTCAATCCCTTATTTATTAGATTTGGAATAAAAGAGAATCAAAATATATTTACTAGTTAGTTTTTGTATAATTTGTAGGTTAATTTCAACCTGATAGTTACTATGTTATTTATTATGCTTACTAAATTAAGAATTTTTTACTATGATTACTATGTTAAGGATTTTTTTCGATATTCACATTCTACCAACAACTCGGCAACAGTTGGAAAGTTCCAGAACAACTAATTACCGAGTTTCTTTGTATTCTCCGCACTGACATTGACAAAACAGTTAAGCATTAGAAAAGAAACTATGTGACTCCAGTCTGGGAAATAAATCGATGAGACTCATAATAATTATTGAATATTTCAACAACAAAAATACACATAAATTCCTGAATTCCTTCCCCTTTATACGGAAAGGTTAAGATATACCAAGAGAGAAAAATAATAATAAAAAACACTCATGAGTGTTTATAATAATAAAGAATAACACAAAAACGACCTTTTGGAAAAAACACAATTTGGAAATTAGTTTATAGCAATATGTTTTTTTCCAGTTAAATGTAGATAATCATGCTAACATCGTAGATCTTGATATCTACGTTTTCTAATAATGCAACTATGATGTATGTTTGACACAACTTGTCTCTATATTAATATCCGTAACTAAAGCACTATCAGCAAAAATAATATTTACTGTTATTATAGGAATGTCGTATTTGTAGCAGTAAAAAATACAAAACCTTCAAAACAAAGGATTACTCGTAAAACACACCTTCATACAACTTATAATAATCTCGAGAGATTCCTAATTTTTACACTTCTAACAGCTTACAAATATCAAACGTAGCTTACTCACTACGATATAAATCAAACCACTTTTTAATTTTTTAGTCGTTTCGTATTAAAAAAATATTATTTCCAAACGTGTATTCCCACAACGGAAGCTATACACCTATCTTTTGTAACTAAAATCTAAAAGGGTGCTTAACGTATCAAAAGGAATTTCATTTATAACAAAGTGATAACTATGTATTTCAAAAGCTTAGAACTACAAACAATTTTATTTAAAATTGTAAAACTTAGTTCTAACTTAAAATTTTAAAAGTTCACTACTACTTCACTTCAATAATCCCTTCGTGTTGATAAGCTTGTATACAATTAATATTACGAAAAAGGTCTATCCCCTGATGATAAGGTCCTCTTTAGAAAAATATTATTACGAAATATTATTCTAGCAATTCTCTTACCCGATTAAAAATACTTTTTGATATTATTCCTGTTATGAAATCTCCCACCATGGACGTTATCCCTAACTACTCAAAATAAATTTGAGGCGACTATAGTAATAACGTAACATAAAAGATAGTTGTAGCTACTGAGATAAATCATGTCTGTGGTTCTGAGACGGAACAGAAGCCGGAAATGGAGTATTTAGTCATTGCGGGTATTATTTATTTGTTAAACCTTTGATTACTCAACACAATATATTTTTTACATTTTCAACTCGTCCCAATAATTAATATAACAATCGTATTTAGCTTTTAGTGTATTTAGAATACACAAGAAAAAATGCACTCGAGCATATTATATATAAAAGCACTACATTAGTACATTAGGCAATACATTAGTGGAAGAAACTTTCAAAGTACTTAGTGAATTTACTAATTAAAAAATAAATAAAATAAATTGTACTATAAATTGTTGTGATAATAATGGTAAATGTAAAAACACTACATTAAAAATATAGACATTTCATTCTACACCTGCCAGCATACTTAACGCTTTTCTTGTACAATGCGCTAAATATAAATCATACAATATAATTTCAAGTGATGATTTTGAATATGATAGTAATAAATAAGAGAATCCCAAGTGGTGGAGCTTTAGCAATGTTAGCGATGAAATGGATTTTCAAGGCAAAGGTAGAAGCAATAAACTTAAATTATCAGCCATGAGTAGCAAATCAAAATCCTTTTGGCAGTTTGTGCAATTTGGGAGAGAATAAGGATATTTTAATTTTTTGTTGTAGATTCCCAATTTTATCAGGTGGGAGGAAAAGATTTTTAATGGAGAATGAATTCACTTGGGCGGATTTTTTTTACGCATATATGAATGGGAGGGACTGGGGGGTCCGGGGTTTTACTTGATGAATGCTTGGAAAATTAGGTGGGAACTTGTTTTAGAATTTAATTTTTAATAAATGCTCGAAACAACAATCAAATGCCATCCTTTCTTTATTTACTAGGAATTAAGTAGATATAAGGCTAAGATATAAGAGAATTGTAACATCCTGTGTTTTTTTTTCTTAATTTGATTTGTCATAGGAAATCAATGCTTGTATTGCAGTGCATCCATATGCAGGGGAAATAAGAAACATGTCAGTATTTTATTTTTATTTGTAGTAGTCTTTTTGTTGAATATTCAAGGTTCCAGCCCAGCAGACAATCTTTTTGATAATTGCTGGCTCAGTGCAGTTATTTATTCCTAATTTTATTGATTTATTCTACACTGTTGTATGCTTTTAATGTTTATTGATGGACTGTACAATTATTTTATTTAGTAAATAAATCACTGTTTTGTATTTCTTTCTTTCTTTCTATAGGCAAACTTAAAATCCTAATCGCAAACTGCACGTAGTGTCAGACACAGCGACCGCAACATGATAAATGACTGTGTACGTCCGCCCCTGGTCGGTTCAATTTGGAACGAACGCCAACGAAAATGGCCTATTTTCCGTGATATAGTTCTATCTACTATTTAACTAACTGTTAATAACATTTACGGAGTAATAGTCAATAGAAATGTAAGGTTATAAAGAATTTATTCATAACAACTAATTAAATGTTGAAAGGCCTTTTACTCATAATAGACAGCTCATTTTTTATCGTAATAAGGATCATCATTTTAAATACAGTATTATCAATCTCCTTCTAGTTTCTTATCAAATAATTAATAAGATACGGAAAAATATAAACAACCTAACGGCTAGTTAAGGGAAAAAATAGTACCAATCATAGTATATGTTCAAATTGAATGTTTTAGACAAGGCTGACATTTTAGAGCAATATCCTTTATTTTATTATTTTTAGAGTAAAACGGATGATATCATCCAAAAAATGTACCAAACCGTTATTTTGTGAATCATTTAGGTTTAAAATGTGTTTTTATTATACTAATGCACCCTAAGATATAATGATGTATTTGTACTTCTATAAGAGCAAATCCTCACTCGTAACATCATCTCTAGTAAAAAACGTTCACGTATAACCTAAGGCTGAGTTACCTTTGAAAAATAATAAAAGGCAAGATTAATTTAATTTCATATTTGATTTAACCTAACCATATTGTGTAATGTAAAAATCATACTTAATAACTTATTTTTGTAACATAACAAGCGCAGAACCCACAGGAGCAGTACAACAGAAGTTGTTATAAGTTGTTATAAGTTTTCTCAGTATATCAATTCTTCGTACCTTGCTCGTTACTAAAGCATATTCTTATATTTTATTGTGACAAACCGTATATAAGACTAAGTTACAAGCTGATTATTGCAAAACAAATATTTTAATATATGCGGTTAGTTATTACTTGGCAAACTAGGTATGAAATATTACGCCAGTTGAAATGAACGACGTTAAGCTAAATAAAATATGGATTGTTCAAGTTAAAAATACGTTTTTTGGTGTACAGTACTTTTGTTGAAATAATCAGTTATGATAGAGAGACATAAAAATATAATAATGTCCCCTTAAGCTTGCTTTGATAACAAAACCACTACTCATTGGTCGTATCTATTAGAAAATGCTAAAAGTAACAATGTTTTCTTAAAGGTTATAATGAAACAAAAGGAATTAATGAATGGGAAATTACTCCTTTATAAAATGAGCAATAATTTTATACTCCTGTAACACAAATAATAAAATTAATGAAGCGTTTGATTACATCATATTGCTTTATGAACGTTTATAAAAATCTGAAAAAGTTGTTTACGATTATTGTAATGCATATATTCGGTTTTTATTGACGATTTTTGTTTGTTAATCGAATAACACTTATTTTTGATATTTTTAATTATTGCTACAAAACTATTCCACAACAAAATACCCCCGTCGCAGCAAACCTGCATACTCAGTGAATCTCCAATGAATATATAACAACACATTATAACACTTAACAAGATTCATAAGCAATGTATTCACAAACAAGCGATATTAAAAATATTAATTATTCTCCATAAGAATAACATTGGGGATCAGTACGCAGGTTTGCTGCAACAAGGCACACAAAATAATGGGTTTTTATGCAAATATCAATAGAACTCATCTTAGTGAAGTCACACACCAAGTTTCATCCATATACATTCATAAATAAGCGATATATAACATTTTAAGTATTTTCCATAAGAATAACATGGGGGCCAAGTACCTAGGTTTGCTGCTACAGGAGCCATAGGCGAAAAATTGTTTTTTTGTGCAAACAACAATAAACCATAACCAGATCAAGCCATATACAAAATTTAGCCAGTTTATGTTCATAAATAAGCGAGATATACAATTTTTCTTTTTCTCCATAAGAATAACTTTAGACAACGTACTGTGTTTAGCACTTTCAATATCTCGGTAACCAATTGACGTAGAACAATGATCAAAATACCAAATTGTTTGTTTTTTTAAGCTGAATTCAATGGTATAAATTAAAATTTGATTTCAATTAAAATTAAATGTGAAAACCCCAAAAAACACATTTTTGGGGTACAAAATCCCCCGAAAACCCCCCTTCAGATGGTGCGATTCATCTGGTTTTCTAACTCGTTCAAATAAATGGTACTTTACACATTTGTACCAAATTTCATTAAGATCGGACCTTTTTTACGAGAGTTATCGTGCTTACGGACATATATATATATATATATATATAATATTAACATTTTAAAAAACAAACACCCTTTTTTAAGATCTTTATTATTTTATTATTTTTTGACTGACATGTTTCGGCAATGATGCCATTTTCAAAGTCAATATAACCTCACAAAATGTTGTATAAGTAAAAAAACATCTGTATAAAATAAATTAATCTAATCATATGGTCCTAAATCAAAATTAATTTGTTTTATATAAATGTATATATACTATATTAAATATATCTATTTCTTTTGTCCTCTTATTTGTTTGATTTTATCATATAAGGAATGCTGCTGTTTTATTTGCATACTATTTAGCATGTTTGGTGCATCTTTTTTGTAGTTAAAATAGATATGCATTTCTTCTTTAACGTTTAGTTTTTCCGATCTCCTTTCATATTCAAGAATGTTTAAATTTTCTTCTAAATTTTTGTAGTTATGACCTGAATTTAGTAGATGATCAGCAAAATTAGATTTCATTGTTGTTGCATTCTTTGATCTCAGTGCTTGAATATGTTCTTTGAAACGAATTTTAAAATTTCTCTTAGTTTGCCCGATGTAGTAGCTGTAGCAATCACTGCAATTTATTTTGTATACTCCAGGTTGGTTGTAGTCTTGAGCTTGAATTTTTGGACGATTTGAAGTTTTATTGTTTATCATTTTAAATATATTGTTTTTAGTTTTATAGCTAATTTTGAAGTTTGAGTTTTTAAATGTTTTTCTAATGGCTTTGATCATATATGCATTGTAGGGCACGCATATAAATTTAGAATTCTCGTTTGATGTTGTATCTTTTCTGATCGTTCGTTTCTCAATTTTTCTTTTGATCAATTTATTTATCATATTAGGGTTATATCCATTAGTTTTAGCTAAATACATTATTACTTCTTTTTCTTTTCTGAAATTTTCTTTACTTAGTCGTATATTAATAAGCCGATGAGTTAATGAATGAAATGTGGCTATTTTATGTTGCCAAGGATGATTTGATTGTGAAGGAATTATGACGTCTGTTGTTGTAGGTTTTCTATAAATGTTAAATGAATGAACATTATCTTTAATTTCTATTTTTACATCTAGAAAATTGATATGGTTGCTCTGTATTTCTTCTGTAAATTTGACAGTTCTTGATAAACTATTAAGATATGTTAAAAGGTCTTTTGCTTCCTCTTCATTGCCTTCAAATAAACAAATAACATCATCAACATATCGATACCAATATTTAATTTTCTTGTAGAATGGATTGGAGTTATTTGCTATTTTATTTGATTCCATTTCGTGCATATAAATATTGGCTAGAAGTCCTGATAAGGGAGATCCCATAGGCAAACCATCTTCTTGTAAGTAAAAATTAGAATTATAGCTAAAATAGTTTTGTTTTAATGTCATTTGTGTTAACTTCATTGTATCATCTATTTCACTTTTTTTAAGAACTTTAGCATCGGTTAGATATTTCCTTAAAATATCTAATGTTTCTCTGATGGGAATGTTTGAATACATATTACTAACGTCAAACGATAGTAGTAATGAGTTAGGTAGAATATTTATATTTTTTATTTTATCGATTAGTTCGTATGTATTCTTTATATTGTATCCATTTTCCAAGTTGATGTTATTTTTATTTTGTTATTTAAATATTTGGATAACTTATATGTTGGAGCATTTATAAAGTTAACAACTGGACGTATTGGGCAGTCCTTTTTGTGAGTTTTTGGTTGCCCTTTTAAAGTTGGAGCTTTTGCATTTGTGACTTTTATTTGGTATTTTACTTTTGTTGGCATAGTTTTACTTTTTGTTATAGATGCTTTAAAATGTTAATATTATTATTATTATCAGCAGCCCTAATCAATCAGAAATATTCAATATATATATATATATATATATATATTAGTTGTAAGCTTAATTTTAAAAACAGAGTACCCGTTTTGGTTTTAACATAATATTTTTTTGTCTTAAAAAAGTATCAATGACAACTTAACAATATTAGAATACGAGAAAGAAAGAGATAAATTATATGTAAAAGAAGACTTTCATATATATATATATGAATTACGAAAATAACCCGAATAATTTGCTAAACACCATGAACATACATCAAAGAAATCCGATCTTCGACAAAATTTGTCATATAAAAAAAGGATAAAATAAATAATTTCATATTATATACTTCAAGACAATAACAAAATATTATATTCAAGAAAGTCCCCCATATTCAAAGTTTAATTTTAACATATGATTCTTAATTTGTTTACCATTTAATAATTTGAACAATTTGAACTATGTGAGGTTACAAAAATAATGTAAGACATGACTATGATGTATGACGACTATAAGGTTTGAAACTAGTCGTCTAATAAAACATATTATGTTAAAACCAAAAAGGGTACTCTGTTTTTAAAATTATGCTTACAACTAACATATTAGTGACCCTAATCACTCAGTTATTTTTAATATATATATATATATATATATATATATATATATATATATATATATATATATATATACATACATACATATATAAAAATTTGAACGAAAGGTGTTTTTGGCATCTGGGGACCTCAAAATGAAAAGTTATCATGGTCTTGGGCTTAAGTCTTACCATGAGACCTACGGTAATAGCTTCTTCCCTATAGGGGAAATTCGCTAAAAGTGTAGTTTTTAAAATGTGCTCATATGATCACTATTTATCGTGCATGACAATAACAATCGTAAAAATCGAAAAAAGTAACAATTTAATTAGGGAGTAAAATTTTTTTGTAAGTAATACTCTGACGAAAATGGCCAATATCCATTAGAAGGTAGGTTTTCTAGTAACTAAAATAAAAATTTATCAAAATTTAACACATTTCTGTATTCCTTAATCAATTACAAGAACAGAACCATTCATTCTGTTTCTGAATTAAATTAAATTTGTCTCATTTAGGGGTTTTCTACAACAATTAATCTTTTACTTATTTTCCCTGGTCATTAAGCTTAGTCAAGTTTGGAGTAATATCTCTTCTCTGCCCATAATCATCGCTTGCAACAACAACCTACCCTTCCACAAGTTCCGATACAAGGCCATCAAAACTAACCTCTTACTAAGCTTAATTACTTTGCTTAAGAAATATTCTTATGAACGTTTACATTTAACGTTTCGGTATTAACCGAATAAACTAACTTTCTCAAGGAAAAGACAATTTTATTATTTTCACACCGATAAAAGAAGGATTTTTCTAGTGTAATCAAATGTTATTCTTTAAACCGAATAATGTATTTCCTAGTTATATAGTATGAAATCGCTAGGTAAAATATACCATCACAATTTTAAAATACTATAAATTATTGCCATTAGAGTGGTAATAGAAATTTAATTTTAGACAGTGATTTGTCTGCTTAACCCGTTTAAACTATTTTTTAAATATTAGTAACATTAGTAGTCTTTAACCTCATTTGTCAAATTATTCAATTATTTAAAGTAATAAATTACCTCTATATTATCAGTTTTTTATTGGTACCTACTAATTATTTTTTTGCTATTTTAGAAGGTTTCAAGTTGCAATATTTTAAGCAGAGCTATAGACTGGTGCCGTAAATAAAACGTTTCAATTCCAACCACGAGGTTCCCATTATGTCTAGCACTAATTCCTCATGGCTGTTAGTTATAGGGTTAGGTTTGTTTCTTTTGTTTTAGATACACATACAATATTGAACTTATGAGTTCTTGCAGTTGTGAACATACGGGTTATAGTTTCAATAATAATAAATTTCGCTGCGAACTGTATATAAGAAAATTTGTATTATGAATACATCTTTTCGTAGGGTAAGGCATGTGTCGAGGAGTTTGTACACTTGCCTGTATAAATAAAACATGCCAAGTCGTCAAAGCTTATTTGTATTTAAAAATCTGCCATAATATATAAACAGATTAGTCTTAAAAGTTATAATACTATATTAGCTAGTTTTAAGGAAGATATAGGTTATACGAAAAGTAGTTAACAATAATAATAAATTTGAATACCACCTAACAATGTTTTAAAATTTGGCGATAGAAATAAACATAACAGTTGCCGATAGTTGTATTTACAAAATGTATAACGTTTTATAATTATGTTATGTATTATTTATGTATCCTATTATGGGGTAACTCACTTGAAAATTTTAAAATGTAATGTGATTGAGAATTATACTACAGTATAACTTGCTACCTTATCTTAGTTTCGTTGACCTTGGTTAATATCACAAAAAATATAGATGTCAGATAATATTTACGAAATGTAATTTTAAATTTATTTAACATCCAATTTCTTTTCGAAATAAATATCCTTTTAAAGGTTACTTTAAATAACCGTAAATTTGTCGTATTCTAAAAAAAAAAACTATATACTGTGCTGACTTATTTAAGCCTTTTATTATCTGCTTTCAAAAGTTCAAATTAAAAAGTTTAATATTATAACGAATAATCTCTTAATTTATTATGTTTTATTATAATGAATCAATAAATTCTTACATGCCAATATATCGGTTACGGTTTGTTGTTTTCTCAATGTATTTGATGTTATTTATTACAAGAAAACTAAAACTTTATTATGTTAGAACAATGGTTAGAGCAATGTTAAATTACACGAAACGTTAGTAATAAGATATCATATGTCAACGTGGATCAAAGGCAATCACAAGAAAACAAAATACCTGAAAAACCAACACACCCGGATCAGCGGGCTTTTGCGACTATTTACTCTTTCGCGTCCATCCAAAATTTCCCCTATATTGAGCACAAACCACGACCAAGTTTTACCCGAGGATTCTTGTTGGCCTATAATCACCACTTAGCAACAAACTTCTACTTTGATTAGCCCGTAACAACACTTCGCTAAAGTAAATACCTTAACTGGCTGTTAGAAACTAATAATTACTTATTACACTAACTAAACGCAGTTGTTGAAATATAATGTTAAACTCATCATTGGACCTTGCCGCCACGCGCCGGCAAGTTGTTAACAATTGTCAACAAATATTAACTTCATGAAACAACTAACAGCACCTAAAGCATAACTCATGTTGTTAATGCATTGTAGGTGTTTTATTATGTGAGGGAAAATTTGTATTAATACAATATAGTATTCGTTGTAAATATATTTAACCATCGTTTTTCATAATTCAAGTTATTTTACTATTATTTACATTAAATACATTTAACAGGATAAAACAAACTACATATCACAACACAAAAATGTATATTTACGCTATACTGTAATTACATACAGGACTTAAATGTTAAAAAGGTTGCATATATTTTATATTTACTATCTTGTATGTAAGTACAGTACATTGTGAATATTTTTTGTACCGTTCAGAGACATAGTTTTATTTATACTGTTATTTGTAACCACTCGTATTATGCTACTGAAGATATTATTTAAATACATTTTTAGGTTCTGGATAAACGCCAGCTGATAGAAAACAATTTTTCTACAATGTTTATACAGTACATATTAACCTGCTTTTAAAGCAAATGTAAGCACATAAACACGTAGCTTGCATCAAATCATCCCAGAGCACCTTCCTCACGCAATAACTGTATGATTCAACATTTGCTTTCCTGTTACCAGTTCGATTTATCTGCTGCGTGACATGATCCGATGTTGAGTTTTATATGTTTTCAATATTAGTCCAATGGGGAATGTTAGTATGACAATCATGCAATACAGCCACGCAGAGATACATACAATTATATTGATAGTAATTCAAATTATAAATTTAACTATTTATGATGAATTATTGTCATATACTTTTCTGACCGCTTACGCACTAGCGCCAGCGGTTGCCTTAGAATTAATATAGTTGGGTGTATGAATTTTTGAATCAATCCCATATTGATTAGATGTGGAATCAAAGCTTGCTAGTTTCTTTGTTATTTATTCTGCTTACTATGTTAAGAATTTTTTTCAATATTCACATTATACCAACAACTCAACATCAGTTGGCAAGTTGGTGAACAACTAATGACCTAGTTTCTTTGTATTCTCCGCACTGACATTGACAAATTAGTTAAGCATTAGCAAAGAAACTATGTGACTCCAGTCTGGAAAACTAAACCTGTACATACTAAATATTAAAAAAAATAAATATTATGATGAGTTTATTTTTTTAGGCTGAGATATGTTTAGAAATTTATAGGGATTTATAGGGAATGTTTTATAAACGTTTGCAGCAAATACTCGATTGAAGGCATTATTTCATTAGATAATTCTATTTACAAGAAATACTTTTATTTCCTAGAAAGGCCTTAAATAACTTGTCTCATATACAACATTCGATTTCACACTAAAAAGATACCATTATATTAAAATGTTATCATATGATATTGATTTAAAACGGATATTAACTCTCTTTAATAAAAATATCAGTATATAACTTTAAAGCAATTATTTTGTAATTATTGCTAAGAATAAAACCAGAGTTAAAAACAAATTGTATTATTGCATTGTAATTGAGTGTTGTAGTAAATTTGCTAATCACCATGTCTGTAAATATTAGGATTGAACGCAAGAATATATTTTGTTGTGGTTGGTTTTGAGTTAAGCTGTAATATTACCAAATGATTATCCTAAGTATCATCCGGAAATTATAGAACCAATTGACTGTGCAATGATAAGTTGCCTACTTTCAAGAGTAAAATACAGCGAGAGTAACATAGATTGTCTGTGTTTATTCAACATTTAAACGTCCCATTTATGTGGAGAGTTTAATTTTAACTCAAGCAAGAGAGTGTAAAATTCGATTCTCATGAATAAATCTATTCATCAAATAAAAATATCCTTTTGGAAGTTGTTTACTTTTGGGAACTAGTTTATTACAATATATTTAATATGTTATTTAAATAAGGATAATATCGATCATAGCGTAGGTCTTGTTACCTACGTTTTCTAACCACTCAACGACTACAAGTATTTTAACACAATTTGTTTATATTATTTTAACCTTAACAAAAGCACTATCGATATAACAAAACTAAATCTAGGGTTGGGAAGGGATGTATAAAGGGAAGGTTGCATTTGTATTTTATAAATTAAAAAGTTTATACTACAGTAATATATTTAGATATTATTTAACCTCCATTTTACTGTAACGTACGCAAACAATGATATAAAGTTTATAAAACCTAAAATTCACTTATTAAATATACTACAGTGTGCCGGTTTTGTCACAAGTTATGAGACCGGTGACCGCGTTGCCGTGGTTGCTGAGTGATGGTACCGACCACACCGCCGCTGGTACCGGACTGTTTATTCACCGAGTAAAACCGTTTAGGTTGTTAAACTTCATAGTAATTAATTTTCTTTAGTCAAAAAAACAAATGTAAGGGATAAATAAATACATCTACAAATAGAAAGCATTTACACCCTGTACAATGCGTTTAATTCGTCAATTTATGGAATGAAAATGATTTTTTATTTTAAAATAAGTTAGTACAGTACATATACAAACAATCATAAATACTTTCAAAACTATAGTAAAGTTAGTAGATAGTAGTAGATAGTAGATAGTAAAGTTAGTAGATAGTAGTTTCTGTCTGATTGGAAAAACTTTACTTTCTCCATAAAACAATATAGCGTCCCTGCACAAAACATAATATAAACAAATCGTTATTTATTTTTACATAATTATAGTATTAAATTTTATTAAGATGAATAAAAAAAAATAGAAAGATTCGAATTAATACTACATTTATATTGTTTATATTACATTTTAAATGTCACTATAAGGTAATAAAAAACAGAAAAACATTTTTAATGAATCATTTTTTATGAAATCCATCACCGGAAAAGGAATGTTAGCAAACATAAACAAGTTTCTAGTAGATATATTATATGTTTATTTTTTTATGTAATTCTTGTATGATTTTATATTTATAGAATGCCGTAAAGTACTTAACCACGCAAAGTAATCAATTTATATTGGGTTTAAACAAGAAAAAAACTGGAAAACAGAATACCTAAATTGTATTTTATGTTACAAAAACCGCCGGAAAATGAGATAAATAACCTAAATAAGTATTTGTATTAGTATTTTCCGTATATTCACACAAGGTTTACATTAACGTAAATATTGTTGGTATACAGCACACTTGTATAACATTCATAAAAGTGTAAAACCTTACATTTCTCTAACTTCTTATAAGCAATTATTTTGCTATAGAGGGTATAGATATTTCCAAACTTTACGGTGTTATTTTTCAGGTAAAAAAGAGACAAATAATAATCACAAGTATCTTCGCTCGATGAGTTTTCTGACTGTGAGTATGTGTGTGTATTTTCACAACAATCTTACAACTTAGGAACGGGAAAAAATAAACAATAAATTTCGGTATGAGTATGCATTCAGTTTTAACCTATTCTTAAAATAATTGTGCTCAATACTGCTACAAAAAATTGCATTGGTTAAACCCAAATTGATACTGTTCGAATTGCTGTGGGGAATTGTTTTACATTGTTAAATAAAAATAAAAATACCAAATACTAAAATAAATTTCGATACAAAAGTGTTACAACATTTCTAATGAAGTTAAACAGAGTACCATATTATAATTAAATCATTAAGCCTACTTTTACTATGAATAACTTTAAGAGACACTCAGAAAGAGCCCCAAGGGATTGCCAATATGGGAATAGGCCTATATGTAGCCCAGATAAATTATCTACCTACATGCAAATTTTTTAGCTCAACTGGTTCAGAATTTGTTACGTTAAAACGGAACATACAAGTCGACAGACAGACTGAAAGACCCTACCTTTCTTCTATATATAGGATAAAATCATATTATGAAAAATAAAGGTTAAATATATTCAAAATATTAACAAAAATATTTTTGTATATTAAAAAACACTTACAATAAAACCATTTCATTGCATTGACAACGTAATATAATATAAATTCAGTTAGTTCTAGAAGTTCATATTAGTTGACAACTGTTAACAACACAACAAAGGAAAGATCCAATTATGGACTCATCCTAATATTCCAACAACTGTGTTTCGGTAATATAATAAGTAATTATTAGTTTTCAACAGCCGGTTAAGATATTTACTTTAGTGAACTGTTGTTACGGGCTGATCAAAGTAGAAGTTTGTTGCTAAGTGGTGATTATAGGCTAACAAGACACCTCGGTTAAAACTTGATCATGATTTGTGCTGATTACAGAGGCCATTTTGGATGGGCACGAACTGGTAAAGAGTCTCAAAAGCCCGCCGACCCAGGGGATGTTGGTTTTTCAGGTATTTTTTGTTGCAATTGCTTTTGATACACTTTGACATATGACTGAATCGTATTACTAACGATTGGTGTAATTTAAAATTACTCTAATCATAATAAGTTTTAATTTTTCAAACAAACATCCATAAAATACATTGAGAAAACAAAAAAAGTTAACAGATATATTGGCATGTAAGAATTGGTTGATTCATTATCATAAAACAGGATGAAATAAGAAATTATTAATTATAATGGTTTGGTATTAATTAGACTGTTTGAAGCAAATGATAAAATGCTTAATGTTTTTGGAATATGAACAATGTAGGTTTATTTTAAGTAACCTTTAAATGGCTACTTATTTCTATATGAAATTGACATGTTAAATAAGTTTAAAATTACATTTCTTAAATAATTCCTGATATATGTATTGTTGTGATTTTAACCAAGTTTAAACGAAACTATGGTGAGTTGGTAAGTTATGTTGTAGTATGGTTCTCATTTATATTACTTTAAAATTTTAAAAGTGATTTTACTCTCAGTAGGAAAAATAAATAATATAAAAAATTATAATAAAACTTACATTTTACATTAGACATAATAGTTGTGATGCATTATAAAAAAATATCCTAGCAAAAGTCAAGATATTAGTTAACTATTAAAAAATAACTCAGAAAGTATTCTCTGAACATATAATATTAGGCATTTGTGTTTTTGAAACTCATAATAACGATGGATTTTAATTTATTTTTTGATTTATTTGGACTTTACATATCGCTTCTAGTGTTTAAAACCACACTATGTTTCGGGAGGTAAGGAAACTCCTCCCGTTATCAAGTGAACCCTACTTACATCTAAATATCAGGTTCTTACACCTAAATAACCTACATTTTTTTCTTATATTTTTCTTTTACATTTTAATTTAGACAAACACAAAAATAACAAATATAAACAAAAATTCAAATACAATATACTAACACAACATTTATGTACACGAACAAATAGAAAACTGACAATACATTACCTGTTCTGCACCGTTGCCTCCAACCTGACGGCAAAAACGGAAAACTTCTCTCACACGTCAACTCACTACCGGACTGCGCACTCGACTCGTGGTTAGCAGTAGTGTAGGGGGGAGAGCCGTTACCCCCACCTACCGCCAGTGGCACGTGAAAACACAGCTGTGGCTACCCACCAGTCTGTGTCGACGGGAACATGTCACGGAAACCAAAAATTGCACGATTCCTCCTATAAGGAATCATTCTATCAAGCAGCATTCTAGGAGGAATCGTGCAATTTTTGGTTTCCGTGACACGTTCCCACACACAGACTGGTGGGTAGCCATAGCTGTGACTTCACGTGCCCCTGGTGGTAGGTGGGGGTAACGGCTCTCCCCCCGTAAGAACGGAAGCTATTACCGTAGTCGGCATGGTAAGACCTAGGCCCGGGACAGTGTGAACTTTTCGTTTTGAGGTCCCCAGATGCCAAAAACACCATTCGTTCAAAACCGTATATATACCCACATAGAAAAATTTGCTTGTTTTTAGACTAAATCATCCCTGAACTTTCAAGTTAACAAGTCTGAATTAAGGTAAAAAATTCAAGGCATCAAGGTAAAATCAGGCTCGTTTCAAGAGCTCAAGTCAACACTTGTGCTGCTTGAATTAACCTAAAATATTTTACCTTGATTCAGCGATAAAAATTGAAGCAGCAATTACAAATTAGCTCAAAAAATCAGGTTTAATTTTAGGTTAAATCAGGATTAATTTAGGGTTAAATTAGGATTAATTTAGGGTTAAATAATGACTAAATCAAAACTGAATAATTACTAATTAAAGGTTAAATCAGGAAATAATCAAAGCCAATAATAATGACTAATTCAAGGCTAACAATAGCATAATGAACACACATAATGAATTAGGGTAAATTATGAATTAATCAAGGTAGAAATAGCAACTAATGAGTTAATGAATTAGGGTAAATTATGAATAAATCAAGGTAGAAATAGCAACTAATGAGTATTTTTGCTACATGCACTTCTAAAATAATCTGTTATGTAATTTTAAAAGCTTAAAATGTGATTTTATTTAGTGTAGTCAAATAAAAGGTTGCATAATTTGACAATTAATTTTAATTGAGGATATTTAGGTTTTTTAATAATCAAATTTTCATTATTGTATCAACATGTTGTATACAGTTGATAGTTTCGTAGACTGTTTAAGTTTATTCAGTTATTTTAAGTTTGTAAGAGTATTTTACTTTAAAGTTTATGTTCGGTTACCAAATAGCAAATACCCCAAATAGCAACTCCATATGTTAGGTGAGGCAGAAAGCATCCATAACAAACAGAAAACAAAATTTCTCTGTTAGCAAGGATATTGAGTCCCCGGAGGATGAAAAGACAGCTACTTAATTTTTTGCACACCTTATCAATGAGTGAGGAAAAATTCAGGCATGAATCAATAACCAGACCCACAAAATTAGTTTGGTGACGATACTAGATTTCAACATCGTCAATAATTACACAGGATTTAGCACATTATGTGTGTCCGCGAGCACGATAACTCTGGTAAAAATAATCATATTTTGACGAAATTTAGCATAAACGTGTAAAGCAGCATTTATGACTTTAATTTCGAAAACCAGATAGATCGACCTATCCGAAGGGGTATTTTGGGGTTGTTTTGTACCCCAAAAATGTTTTTTGAGCTTTTTACATATCATTTTTGAAAAAGTCTATATTTAGTTTTTTCCTTTGGAATCATTTTAAAAAGACACACAATTTGGTGTTTGGATCATTGCTCTACATCAAATGGTTACAGGGATATTGAAAATGCTAAACACAGTACGTTGACCAATGTTATTCTTATGGAGGATAAGATAAATTGTATATTTCGCTTATTTACTAACTTATCCTCACGAAACTTGGTGTATTGCTTCATATCGTTGTGGTCTATTGATATTTGCACTAAAATAATATTTTCGGCCGATGGTTCCTTTAGCAGCAAACCTGCGTACTCAGCCTCATGTTATTCTTATGGAGAATAAGTAACGTGTTATCTCCCTTAATTATGAACATAAATTAATACAATTTTGTATGTGGCTTTACCAACTTGAGTTATATTGATATTTGTATAAAACCCCACTTTTTGTGTTCCTTGTTTCAGCAAACCTGCATACGCAGGCGCCATGTTATTCTTATGTAGAATAATTAAAATGTCATAAATCGTTTATTTATGAATGTATATTGATGAAACTTGGTATGTGATATTAAGATAAGTATATTTGCATTTCAAATTCGTTAAGTCCGCAGGTTTGCTGCTACGGGGGTGTTGTATCATTTACATATTCCTTAAAACCACTTAATGTAGTATTATGATTGTTAAAACGATTTTTTATATTTGAAGGTCAGATTTTTAAATAAAAATAAACTTAACGACTTAAACTCTGTATGTTTTATTTATAAAGGCAAATGTACATGTAAAGGGAAATTCCTCGACACATGCCTTACACTTCAAAAATATGTATTCATAAGTTTTATTTTTTTATGAGTTTTTTTTTCTCGTAGACAACATGCAGCAAAATAGATCATTATTTAAACTGTGAATCCGTGTATTTACAACTGCACAAACTCAGTTCTTGAATGTAGATCTTCAACAAAAAAAGTAAACCTAACCTTTTGTTAAGGGCCATGAAGAATTAACTCTATATTTGAACAGGAACCTCGTGGTTGAAATTAAAACGTTTTATTTACTGCGCCAGTCAGTGGCTCTGATTGATTGATTTTACAATTTTAATATTATTTTTTTCAAGAAATTAAGCAATACCAAGCGCAAACAGGTAGTATAAATAAAAGTAAAACATTAACTGTTGATGAATGGAAGTGGAAAGAAAATGTTACTAATATTCTTGAAATATTTTTAAAGAGTTATGCAACCGAACTTGTTTATATCAGACAATTGCTAATTGCATTCCAATAGGGAAGAATTTTTAAATTACAATGATATGGTTTTAAAAACAGATTTTAAACTAACTAGGAAATATAATATCCGATATAAAGAATAACAGCTCGATTACATAAGAAAAAAGTTCTATCCATGTAAAAAATTAACTATCCTAAAGAATAGTAATTTATTCTCTGGCTAGATTTGTAGGGGAACGTTTAAAAGACTAGTCCTGAAGCAAAGTAATTAAGCCTAGTGAGTGGTTAAGGAGAAACTGTTGTAGAAAAATTGAAATCGATAATGTTCGAATTTAATCCGGAAACTAAATTAATGTTTTTATTTTTATAATTGAATAAGGCAAACATTGAATTAGTAATTAAAAAAAGAACAAATGGATACATTGTGGCTTATATTCTTTTAGTTCCTTGAAAACTTACTTATTGAATATTTGCCCATCATCATCAGAGTAAATAAAATACCACCGTCGCAGCAAACCTACGTACTCAGCGAATTTCCAATGCATATATTGGGTATCACTACTATCTAGAGCCACATACCGAGTTTCACAAAAATACATTCATTAATAAGTGATGTAATATGTAGCATTTTATTTATTCTCCATAAGAATAACATTATAATTGAGTACGCAGGTTTGCTGCAACAAGGACGATAAGATATGTGTTTTTTTGCAATTATCAATATAACTCAACCAGGTGATGGTACATACCAAGTTTTATCAATTTAGGTTCATAACTAAGGGAGATATAAAACTTTACTTATTCTCCATATGAATAACATGGAGGCCGAGTATGCAGGTTTGCTGCTACCGGGAAAAATCAACAAAAAACATTCTTTTGGTGCTAATATCAATATACCACAACTAGTTGAAGCCGCATACCAAGTTTCATCAATATACATACATAAATAATCGAAATATAACATTTGATTCATTCTCCATAAGGATAACATTGGACAACGTACTGTGTTTAGCACTTTCAATATCACTGCAACGGTTGGACGTAAAACAACAATTAAAACGCAAAAATGATTGTTTTGTAGAGCTAAAATGATTGGTAGAATGAAATATGGAGTTTTTAGTGAAATTACCTGAGGAAAATAAAAAAACAGTATTCCCATAAGAATAACATCGGAAATTTTATGGACACATTTTTCGACTTTTCTCCGCAACCACTAAACCTAGCTTAATGATTCAAAATACTAATTTTTTTTGTTTTTTTTTTTAAGTTCTATAAAATGGTTAGGCCTATAACCAAAATCTAGTGTTTTAAAAATTTTAGGATAAAAAGTTTAAAAATCTGATTTTGGAAAATTTTAAACCCCCATAAAACCCCCTTTCCATAGACCGATTGATTTGGTTTTCGAATTTAAAGTCATAAATATTACTCTCCACATTTTTGCCAAATTTCATCAAAATCGAGCGCTTCTTTCAAAAGTTATCGTGGTAACGGACACATACATATTATATATATATCTATACATATATATATATATATATATACATATATATAAATTTGAACGAATAGTGTTTTTGGCATCTGGAGACCTCAAAACGAAAAGTTATCATGGTCTCGGGCTTAAGTCTTACCATGCCACCTACGGTAATAGCTTCTTCCCTATAGGGGAAATTCGCTAAAAACTGCATCTTAGCCTTTATGTATTTTTCAAAGGTAACCCAGCCTTAGGTTTCACGTCTAAGCTTTTTACTAGACAATGTTACGAGTGCTTTGGCTTTGTTATATTCATCAATTTAAGATTTGCTCTTAGAAGTAAAAATACAATAAAATATCTTAGTGAGCATTTCTATAGTGAAAACATATTTTCAACCTAAATGATTCACCAAATAACCGCTTGGTACGTATTTTGGATGATGGAATACGCTTTAAACTCTATACAAAATAATCATTACCCAATGAAGTTGCTTTAAAATGTCACCTTTGTCTTAAAAATTCAATTTTAACACTAATGAGTTCCAATTAAGCTTATGAACATATTAATGTACTAGTGGCTTACAGGGGCCATCGCCCCTATTCTTGCTCCAATGCTCTGCGTCATCTGAGTTCGTTTACTCTTTGCATGCTGAAGAAAATAAAACGATATAAGTAGGAACACATGTTAGTTCTTAAACAAAAGATTCACTTAATCAAATTATTTAATGTAAATGGGTGAAGTTTTACGTATTTTATCGTTTACTGGCAACGTTTTAGAAATACTGCTATTTTCCTGAGTCCCTGGGATCAAGACCTTAAATTTTAGCCGTCTTCCATCATATTGCGATTTTCCAAACATTCACAATTTTTACTTTAAAATGTCACTAACAGAATAATATATTAAGATACTAAATCAAAGAACGAAACTATACTATGATTTAGTACTATTTGTTTTTCTTTAACAATCTGTTAAGTATTTTATACTTTCCCGTATATTATTTATTAACTGATTACAATTTATAATAAGATTTAAAAGAGTGAAAAGGATTCTTCTTATTTATATGATAATGCACAAGCTAGCGATTATCAGTAAAAGGCCTTTTATCATTTTGTTGGTTGATTGGACGAAATTATTCCCATGATTTATTTATCTTGAATGTTATCATTGTACTTATATGTAAACCCAATGCTATCACTCAGTAAAGGCTATTAATGGTTAGTTAAATAGTAGATAGAACTATATCACGGAACATAGACCGTTTGGTTGGAGTTCGTTCCAAATTGAACCGACCAGGGGCGGACGTACACGGCCATTTATCATGTTGCGGTCGCTGTGTCTGACACTACGTGCAGCTTGCGATTAGGATTTTAAGTTTGCCTATATATTCAATATGCCCTACGTGTTATAATTCCCTAATTTATTAATATTAATTAAAAACCGTTGTTAGAAATTATATTCGATGAGTTATATTTTGCGTATTGCACAGTAAAATAAACTTTAAGAAAGCTGGCAGGTGTAGAAAAAAAGTTGTTTATTGTTAATTTGGCGTTTTACGTATCACCACTATCGCAACAACTTATAATAAACACATTTTGTATTTTGTATGTATTAAACAATTTATCGCGAGTGTATGTTTTTCTTGTGAATTCCTATGTCACTAGAAGCTAAACACAAATATCACTTAGATTGTTGGGATAGGTTTAAAATAGAAAAATACATTATGTCGAGTAAATAAAAGTTGAATAAAATTAATAAATAACATTTGTAACTTCTAAATAAACCATTTCCGGCTTCTGTCCCCGTCTCGGAACCACGGACGTGATTTATCTCAGTAGCTACAACAGCAGACTTATCATAAACATTTGGCAAGGGAATTGGTCGTAAATAAGAAACAAGAAGAAAAGTACGTAAACGTAGCTTATTTTGGAATTTACTTCTTCCTAATTGCATCGTCAATGGTTAAACAGTCCAAACTAATTGTTGTTTTGGGTAAAAAAATAAAAATCCTTAAATTGATTTTATACACCTAGCAGTTTTACCATCAATTTTAAAGGAAAATATGCCAATTAAGAAAAGTGCATCGATTATAAAAATAATAAAATATATACGAATTATGAATAAAGCTATAATTTTGACTTTGATATTTAAATTTCAACAATAATAATATGTAATAATTGAAACAGCGAGTTTGAATTTTTTTATCGGAAATACGTTTATCTATCTTTTTTATATAAAAATATAGTTATTTGATTCAACTTCAACAATTAAACGTTAAACTAAATGCAAATAGGAACAAAACCGAATTGAGTTGTAACAGGTGTGACCGTGTTATTATTCAAAAACCACCAATAAATGGTTGCTGGCCACGTTCATATCAACAGAATCTAAATCGGGTCATAAATTGGGGTTTTATTTATATAATATAATTGATAAACCCTTGAGCTACTAACTATTGTACTTATGTTACCAAACTTGGTTTTGAATTCTCTTAGAAACGTATTAGCTTATCAAAGTTATTAAGAAAGAGGTCGGCAAAAAAACATTAAAAAGAAACAGTTGGTAGCCTGCTTTAAAGAATGTTGGGTCGTGAAAACACTAGTTTTAATTATATTTTGATATCACATGAAACCATGATATTCACTAGTATTGTATATATAGCCAGTTCAAATAGTTTGATAGCATAAATAAAAAAAACACTAATGCCCAAATAAGAAAAAATAAATCAAAGGATAATTTTAATGGTGAATAACGAAAAAAAACATGAAACATGAAGTGGATTTGCCTCATTCATTGCATCTCTTACTTATTAATTTCCAGTTTTCAGACCCTGACATTAAAACTATGATTGAAAAACTGCTCCAAATATACTTTGAGATCAATAAGTTTTTATTGAGATTATGGCTGATTTTAAAGATGTATTAAAATTGTTGCACAGGAATAAATCATCATCGACTCAAAAGTGCTTTAAATTACATGATCATTAAAAATAACCTCCTAAACTTGCTTAGTGGAAATAATTATTGCGCTCTATCATTTAAAAGTATCAATTTCAGTAATAAATCAAACGTTAAGAAAGTATCCAGAAGTAGTAGATCTTAGTACATTGGGCGACGGACTGACCGGGACAGTACAACGGCCAACCCTTGTGGCTACGACACCGTCGCGTCGTTTGTCACCCGCACAAGGGTCTGGCCTTGCATTTTAAAACTCTTATTAGGCTAATAGTTGTTATAATTTAAGCAAGCAATACTTTAATGGCCAAACTGAAATGTTTCGAACAAAATCTTTTAAATAACTTACCATCTTTGGAAGGGATTCTAATAGGTTTGTAGTAACAAAGGAAGTTTACAAACAACTTGAACAACACGAGACTTGATATCCCACGTAAAGATATTTTTACAAATTTTAATTTAGATCTTCAAAATTACTTTAGTTGAATACAGTTTTTACGAGTATACGTGTTGTATTTAGTGTTCTGATAATACTATTATCAAATACTAGTTGGACGTGTAATAAATAGTTAGGTTAGTAAAGATTTCCAATCTGCCCGATTATCTGGAATTATTTGCAATGTCTGATGAAAGTTTTTAAAACGAGCTTATTAGATTGTGTACTTCTAGGTGATGTTGCATGTCTAATTTCATTGACCTAGCACATCTTTGTTTTAATTTTGTTTTCTTGTAATTTATGCATTATTCTCACATATTGTTGCTATTTGTAGTAAGTTCAGTGCATCTTGGTTATTTATCACAAGCATGTCAGTCTCATGTTAGATTATCCCTCAATTCAAACAGTTCTCCTTTCATTGCGGAAACTACTTGCCTGTGCTGAATATTTTTGTAAATCAAATTTTACTTTTTACCATTGAATTCAGTTTAAAAGAAATTTGGTGTTTTGATCATTGATCTACGTCAATTTCTTACAGAGATATTGAAAATGCTAAACATAGTACGTTGTCCAATGTTATTCTTAGGGAGAATACGAAAAATTGAATATCTCGCCTGTTAACTTATCTATGCCTATCTAACTTATCCTGACGAAACTTGGTATATTGCTTCATATCGTTGTGGTCTATTGATATTTGCACAAACAACGAATTTGTTGTGGACAGTTACCGTAGCAGCAAATCTGCGTACTGAGCCCCCATGTTATTCTTATGAAGAGTAAGGAATATGTAACCTCCGTTAATTATGTATATAAATTAATAAAACTTCGTATGTGGAGTTACCTATTTGAGTTATATTGATATTTGTATTAAAATCCATTTTTTGTGTTCCTTGTTTCAGAAAACCTGCATACTCAGCCGCCATGTTATTCTTATAGAGAATAATTAAAATGTCATAAATCGTTTATTTATCGTATATTGATGAAATTTCATAAATTCTTATGAATTAAGGACCCTGGCTGAGAATATTGTCCTTAAAATAGAATCTTTTCATCGATGATTTGAAAGTTAATTCTTATATGTATATTTCCATATGAGGTCCCTTTATGTAAAATGATCAAGATTAATTAGGTTATTACAAAACTTGCACATTTTATAGAATCATTCAATTTTGAAACCACTCCCAAACACCGCCAACAAGAGCGGACGTAGGGAGACATTCATCATGTTGTGGTCACTGCTACTGACACTACATGTGGCTTATGTTCGGCTTTTAGCCCTGAATTTGTTTTTATGAATCAATAACAAGTATCTATACAAAAAATAAACTTGATAAAAATCTCTTTCTTAATTTGCACAAAGGTCTCATAATTGATTAATTGTTAAATGTACGTAATCGCATACATGGAACAACAAAAAGCTTGATGGTACAGCATTTAGACAAGAATAAGCTACGTTTACAAGAAGTTTTGCGGGTCCTCTTGTATCTGAAATGCAATTATGTGGGGTACCCTAACTTTTAAAATGCAATCCCATACAATTGCATAGATTTCTGAGATTATAGATTATGATTTATGTTTTTCTGCTTTAATTAATAGGGAAAAGCTTATTACAACTGAACGCTATTTATTTAATGAACAAGCACTATATGTGAAAGTAAAATATACTTCACATCTTGTATTTGACAGCGTTTAGTCGAATCTCCAACTTAACATTGGAAGTTTTAAGGAAACACTTATTTTAAGTAAACACGGTTTAAGTTTAATAACATTCTCATTATTATTTGATGACGAAGCCAAGTTAAAGAAAGGTCTCGCATTAAGATATTTTTATCCCGGAGACACACTTATTACGCAAGGTAAGCTTTTCATAACCACCCCAAAGAATTAAGCACATGCATATTTATTAAGACGGGGCTCCATGCCTCTGCTTCTACCTGATTTTCGTATCAGAGTAATGGAAAAATTAAAAGCTCGACCTTTCTCAACGGATAATCCAAAATCTTTATTTATGGTTCATTTCTATGGAGAAAAAAAATACCTAGAAATTTCAGTGAGCAGAATTTGTATACCACAAATAGTTCACTTATAACAAAATCGCAAATATTGATTGTGTTGGAGTATTTTGAAGGATTATTATTTATCACATCGATATTTTGATTTTATTCAAAATAAGGGATAAATAAACTATATCGGATAACTCATTGAGAAGGGAAATGCTTTAAAAGTTAACATTTGCCTTATAGGCGGATCAGGTCAAATCGCGAAAAGTTTCGTGACTGGAAACTTCCCCTTAAACGAAACGGGGGAATCTTAAGATAATCAAAATGATTAAATAGAGCTGCAACTTTACATTTTATAAGAGTGTTTTTGAATATAAAAATACTTTTATACATTACCTTACAGGATGTCCATCTTAACTGTTCAATTTAAAAAATTATATAGCAACTCCCTGTTTTTTCTTGGATTTTAAAATAAAACACAACATTTTTACACTGGTTTTTCTTGACAAAAACTTACTTGTTCATGACCTATGGTATTCGTAAGGATGGAAAATACAATGTTCTGTACTATGTTTAAGCACCAGCGTTATCATTAAAACACATTTATTTATTCGTTTTAAGGCGACGTCATGCACAATTGCACAAGTTTAGTAAATAACATGTTCTGCCTACGTTTAAGTACAAGTTGGCAATTCAATGTAATTAAAAGTCTCAATGTAATATTGTTCAAGAAAAACTCTATATTCATGTAAGGTCTTATTTTGTTAAATGATACAACAGTTGTAAACAAAATCTATTTAAGTAATTTTAAATGCAATTGACAAAAAGATAGACTATACCATTTAATAATTATGTTTACAAATGTTTTATCACTTTAGGAAATTAAGTCCTTACTTGAATATAGAGTCTTAATAACAATGCCATTAGAATTCTGATTACAATTGAATTAAACGCTGTACTTAAACGGGGGCAGAACATGGTAGGGTGCCTATTTACTAAGCTTCTACTTGTCGTCGTTTTAAAACGATTAGATAAATATATATATAGTTAGTCAAAAAAGTCATAAAATGGTGTGTTCTAATGATATATGTAAGTGAAAATGGGATGTTCCACAAGAAACTTAAATTTGGTCACCATATTGGAAAATTTAGGCAACATTTTAAAAACCAAATTCATAATTTTTGTTTTTACTGAGTGCATTAAGTCTCCCTTTTAAATTATCCTAAAATCTTGTAGTTTCTGAAATACCAGTGGTGGTATATTTTAGATGGATACCTTGTATAGTAAAGGGAACAAACTAATGAAACCATAATTAAAATTGGGATTCCTTCAATTTCTAAAATAATTGTCTATAAAAAAACCTAAAATTTTGAAAGACAGAGTGGCTGTTCCTAAGCTGTTTGCTCAGTTTGTTTGCAATTTTAGTGGTTGAACAAGGACATAGAGTACTACTAAATACATAAATAAAAATGGTAAACAAATTGACGTATACAATCCATATTGTTATCATATTAAACATAGTTTCTGCCTGTCTATCTTGAGACATGTTATTTTCGGAATTGAATCATGTTTAATATATAAAACTTATATACTTTTAGTTAGTTTAGATGCACGGACAGGATTTAGAATATAATTTATTAATCCGTCCCACCGGCCTTCAAAGTGTCAATAGAATATGATGGACATTAATTTGTTCTGATTATGAGTGTCATTATTAAATATTTTTAAATAAACAATACCATTTTAAAAATTATTAAGTGTTGTGAGAAGTTTTTCAACTCTCCCTTAGTAGTTACAACAGTATATTATAAAATTCTGTATATACTAATGACAGAGTTACTTGAAAAACAACAAAAAATAATAATAAAACTAGGACAAATGAAGAGGGAACATGATTGATAACGACTGCATGTTTTCAAGTGCACGTTTCAAATACATGCACGTAGTTCATGTTTTCAAATAACTGACGATGTGACATTAAAACTTGAGTAAATCAAATCTAAACTTGTAACAAAGTGTTTCTCTAGGAACTACGGTCATAATTTACTTACGTTAGTATGTCACACGAATATATAGAGTATCATACACTTACAGTCCAAAATTTGTCTTTAATTAGAAACACGATGCAGCTTTTTAATTGCATCATATTTTGTTAAACACTTCACACTTGGATTGTTTAAACTTATACAATTAGTAAAATATATTAAACGATTCAAAATATAGGTTTTCTCTAACTATAAATATTATTGGTTGAGTTCTTATTACTTACTTACTTTCTTACTTACTTGATACTTCTTCTCTATCCCGTGGACTTGAAGTCAGTTTTGGTAGCGTCAAATCCTCCATTTGGGGAAGGACATTTCGTTGTTAAGCTAATCTCTATGTGGTTGTTTGAGGTATTGGTTAGGTTAGGTTTGGGATTAGGCAAAAAACGAACAAAGTTTTGGTAGACTATTGCAAAATGTGTTGTTAAGTAAATTAATTATAATTGTCTGGCAAAAATAGGCTTTACTAAGTTATTCAAGTTTTGTTTCAAAAAACTCTTTTAAACTGTACAAACTTGTTTGGATCAAAACATTTTTAATTCTCTCTTGAATTTGTTTAATTTATTGATTTTCTGAATTCTGATTGGTAGAAACTGAATACCTTTCTGCCTATGTATTTTGTTTTTTTTTCATACAATTTTGATCTGTGTTGTTCAGAGAACATATTCTTAAATCTAGTATTGCATTTATGAACAGTATTTACACATCGAGGTAAACAAGTCTTAACATAAACAGCAATTTCAAAAATGTAGAGGCATGGTACCGTTAGAATTCCCAAATGTACAAAAAATTCTTTGCAATGAGTTCTGTGGTTGAGTTGCAGAATTGTGCGCAAAGCCTGCTTTTGCCAAACAAAAATTTCATTAAAATTTGAATCTGATGAACCCCAAAGAGAGATAGAGTAGGATATGTGTGGCTCAAGCAAACAATGGTAGACATTTTTTAGCAAACCTATGTTCTGCAGGTTGCTGAGGCTTCTGAGGACAAAAACGCCTTTTTCCAATTTGCTCTTGATTTTTGCCAATTGTTCACTCCAGTCGAAACCATCGCCCAGTCTCACCCTCAGAAAGTACGCCGACTTTTCTTGATGCAACTCGGGGTCTCCTATCGTAACGACAGGCACTCGATTGAATTTGAATGCTGATTTTGGATAGTTTGAAAGCAAATGCAATTTGTTTTGTCTAGGTTCAATTTCAGCTTGTTCTCTTCAAAAAATTAGTATTAGTTGATACAGTAGTTAAGTATACACTAATAAAACATATTTTTATCAGACAAGTTTAATGAGTTTAATGAGAATTTTAAGTTTTTCATCCAGCCTATTTAGCCACTAGTTATTCTACTCGATAAAAGAATATTACATATTGATGTAATCTTGCCAAAGATTAATCATATTTATCGATGTGTCTAAAAAAATTTGTTTCTTGACAATAATAGATTGAAAATTAATAAACCAATTACAGTTACAATTTGTTTAATATTTTTTATATGCTATGCGTTTTACTTTGTATCTCCATAAAGGATTGCAATTCAAAAATTCTGAATTAACTATTTCTTTAGGTTTAAGTAAATGGAGGTGATGATTAAAGATACAAACCTTATTTTATTATAATAATTATTAGTAATTTTTAAAAATAAAACTATATATTTCAACCAATAAGATATGTACACGTTTTCATTAAAGAGCCGTAAACATTTTTTTCAATCAGCTGTGTTTAGATCAAACTATTTTTATATACTGAATAAATAAATGCCAGACAATAATTTTAATTAGCTTAACACCAAGTTTAACCAATTCATTCAACTTGCCGTTCACTTAAATTTAAATAACACGAATAAAACATCAGTATAATTGTATGTTATTAATTTAAAGTAAATACACAATATATATGATGATTAAATTTTTATTGAGTTATTATAAATGGGTTTTTATAAAGCAAGTATAAATATTTTGATAGTTAAAGCTAAACACAATTACTAAACGATATTATAAAAAGGTGTTAGAGTTTTCACAACTAAAGGAAGCTCAGCAATTGGTAAATTATACTCAATTGGGTATTACTAAAACAACAACATTTTGATTAGCATATTAAGTGTTAGTTATTACTTACGGGATGTAATAACTTCCGGAATTTCTGGTACCAATATGATATAACTAAGGACGCCATTTTGGTTCTATAATTTCTATAATTGACCTGATGACCGGTGTGACTAGTCCAAATCGATAGCCTTTTACCATTATTATAAATGTTTACCGTCTGTTATATAAATAAAGGATAAGTGTAATATTTGTTTAACTGTTGTAAGACTATTTTATTACATCCCCGTAATTACTAATTAATAAAATAATAAGTGCAACTCTCTAGTAGCAGGGACCAGGGAGGAGTGGGAAAGACGGGGGGAGGGGAGTGCATTAATATTTTAGGTGAAGTTATTAAGATTAGCTACGAGCAGTGGCAACGCGCGGGAGACTAATGAATAATGAAATTACACATACTACTTGATGAGAACCTAAAGTAAGTCCTGTAAGAAATTTTCAAGCTACCTTTTTCCGGATTTAGGTCATTTGCACAACAAATAAAAACACATTTTGACTTACATTAGCAACATAACAATCGTAAGCACAAGCGTAATCGTGCCTCACAGGATTTTTGTTAAGATATTAAGGATTAAGCAACGTTACTTATTATCATAAATCATCAAAATAAAAATTGTATTACAGATTTTTCTAGTATTGAATTTATTACGCCTTAATACTTTATTTGGTTATTGAATAATCCAATTTAGCCCTAATGTGGGTCTATAAATGCAAGGCTTGACCCTTGGTTTGACAAATGACCCTGTCGCAGCCACGAGGGTGGACCCATGGCTTGTACTGTCTTAACCAGGCCAACGCGATGCCCAATATGGTGAGGTTTAAATTTATTTAAAATATTTCCAATGCTCTATAATTATTTATTTACACCTGAAAATATTTGATTTGATTTAAAGCTAAATATACTCTTTGAATGTATAATGATTCAAACAGTTGAACATATTATGCTATTAATAATTGTTCATTTAAAGTGTTTTTGTGTTTTGTTTAGTAACTGACTAGGAGAGAAACATATTTAAGAATTCTATAGTTATACAGGGTGTCTCACGTAACATTTACCATTTCCCATCCTGTGTCTTCTCCGCAATCCACAGAATTAGGGAATCGTCAATGTCCTTCCCGATGACGGGGTCTTCCTTCTTCACGAAGTCAGCTCACCCAAAGTTTAAATGTGCATGTGTAGTCAATGTCAATGTCCTCAATGTAGTAAAAATTGAATAGTAGGGCCTATCCAAGACCTAAGAGATACTGTTTTAGTCGCTTATGGAAAAGGGTTGCTTTGGTTACTAATTTAATACGAGCTGGCAGAAGATAAAAAAATATGATCCTTGGTAAAGTGGTGTGTCGTTAAATTTCTGTAGTCTGTGCTGTGGTAAGTCAATATTGTTGCTGCTGCGAGTGTTATGGTTTAGCCTGAGAACCGGTGTTTTGGCAAGGGTTATGGTTTCCAAGATGTAGAAGGAAATTAAGGTAAGGATATGATGCTTGACAAAAAAAGGTATGTAGTGACCTAGGGGATTTAATCTGAAGAGTGATCTGATAGTTTTCTTCTGAATGGTGAGAATGCGCTGGATGGATGTAGTTCATGGCTGCTGCCCCACATGCGACAACACCGTACCGTACGGCGCGATGCAAACAAAGAATAATACGCCACAATAACAGTTTGTTCATTAGTTATCGTTCTAATTCTCCTTATGACATAGAGAGCCGATGATAGCTTCTTACTTAAGTAGTCAATGAGGTGCTGCCAGCTAAGGTTCTCGTCAACCATTATCCCAAGGCCCAATTATATGTGCTTGTTATTCTAGTCACGAAATGTATTTTTCATGTTTACCTCTAAGTTCCTGACGATGTCTTATGACAATAAAATGTCTGATTTCTGATTTCAAGAAATTTTGTTGAGGTTGAAGTGGGGATACTCAGGCCTCGCCAATCCTCTTAATTTTTCCCTCTATTATTTGGAGTGAAGTAAATGTGAACAGTTTTAGTCTTATTGATGGTTAATTTTAATGAATTGTAAATCAGAGATGACTGGATGTTGGTTACTGGAGCATTCTGCTGATTTGCTAATTCTACATATTGGAGCCTATCCGAGAGATTATGTTTAATCCAATTTGAAGCACTGTTGTTAATATTAAGTCGTTCTAATTTATTAATAAAAATATCCCAATCCAGATTGTCAAAGGCTTTTTGTAGATCCAAGAAGAGGGCAGACGCAGTTTTCTTTTCTTCCCATGTATCGTTAATGTCCTTGCATAGCTCAGCCAATGCAGTGTTTGTACTTTGTCCCTTCCTGAAGCCGTGCTGGCATGTGGAGAGAAGTTTGTGAGTTTCTAGATGAGTGATCAGCTGATTTTAGACAACACGTTCCAGAGATACAATCGGAAGGGTCTATAATTATTGGGCTCTTGTTTATCGTATTTCTTAAATGTTGGGTAAATTTGTGCTATTTTATTTTTGTTGGGAACCGTGGCTTACTGAAATTATGCGTTTATTACATGGTGTATGGGTTTAATTACTTAATTCTTACAGAATCTTATGATTTTTCCTGTGATATCATCAAAACCAGCAAAGTTGTTTGACTTAATACTACTAAAACGCTTTTCTAGTTCTAATTCCAAAATTATATTAAAATATGCAAATGCTGGTTTATTACAAGTGGTTCTTCACTATGGCTTGAGGTATGGTATCTCAAACAGATTGCAGACAAACCAATTGACCTAGGAGGACGAAATAAAACTATTTACCACTAAATCGACCATAAAGAATAACGTAAAAATATTTTTAGTTTGTGAAAAATACAGGATGTTCCTAAAACTGAGGGTCACTAGTTCGAATCTCGGAAATGAACCATTTTGAACCTCCCAAATAGACTAAAAATTTGGCGGAAACAGAAAAATCCCTTATCTTCATCCGTTTTAAAATGGTGGCCATTTTTTTCGAAAAATACTGACATTTATGGAATATTCCGTATATGTTTTAACACAAGACTTGTGAGTGTAAGTTATGCATATCCCATTTTTAAAAGCGGCTACATAGTACTCGTAAATGTTACGCACAAATAACATGCATTTTATATAAAAAAAATTATGACTTTTGTTGATTGCTGAAAAAATAGATATGATGTTGATGTAAATTAGAGAGTTGCTAGGACTTCCAAGACCATTAAAATAATATTATTTTTGACATACGTTACTGTTTGCATTTTTGAAGTTTTGGTCATAGGCCTAACAATTTTCAAAACAAGTATTTTTTTAATATTATCATGTAGCAAATCAGGTGACGCTGATTTTAATACGAGTAAGAATTTGGAATCAGAAGAAAGAAATGTCTTGTAGCTTAACAGACACAGAGTATCCCGTAAATGTCAGTATTTTTCGAAAAAATTGCTGCCATTTTGAAACGGATAGCGGATAAAGATAAGTGATTTATGTTTTCAACAAATTGTCCTCTTTAAAATGGTGGCCATTTTTTTTGGAAAATACTGACACTTATGGAATAACCTGTATTTGTTAAACCTCAAGACTTATAAATGTAAGTTATATATATCCCATTTATAAAAGAGGTTACATATTACTTGTAGGTGTTACGCACAAATAACATGCATTTTACATGACAAAATTATGATTTTTGCTAATTGTAAAAAAAGAGATATGATGTTGATGTAAATTAGGAAGTTGCTAGGATTTCCAAGACCTTGATAAAATAATATTATTTTTGACATACGTTACTGTTTGAATTTTAGAATTTTTGGGCACACAACAATTTTACAAAAAAAGTATTTTTATTTTTGTAAATAGTGTCACGTAGCATATCAGGTAATAATGATTTTAATACGAGTAAGAATTTGGAATCGGAACAAAGAAATGTCTTGTAATTTGAATGACACAGGGTATTCCGTAAATGCCAGTATTTTTCGAAAAATTGCTTCCATTTTGAAACGGATAAAGATAATTGAGTTATGTTTTCAACAAATTGTTAGTTCATCTTAAAGCTTTAAAATGTGATAAATGTTTATTTTTTTAATTCCCGAAATTCGAACTAGTGACCCTTGGTTTTAGGACCACCCTGTATTTTTAACAAACTAAAAATATATGTACGTTATTCCTGGTGTCGATTTAGTGGGAAATAATGTTATTTCTTCCGTCTAGATCAATTGATTTGTCTGCAATCTGTTTCAGATACCTTACGTGAGACACCCTGTCCGTGCATTAAATTACAAAAGTGTGAAAACTATTTGTGCCAAAACTGTATTGAATATTATTTAAGTTTAACATGTATTTGGTTATAAAACCAAATATCGGTAACAAACCAAATATTTGATCGAATAAGTTATTTATTTCAAGTGAGAGTTATCAATTCAAACGTTATGAGGAAGTTATAAAACATTGCTTACAATTTGTTGGAGGGTTTTTAGGGTTATATTTTGCCCAGATAAACATTTTAAAATTGCATTATAATTCAAAAATATACAATAATTATGTCATGTGAATATATTTTGGGTAAGGTGATGTACATATAACCATCGTATTATTTAAATTCATAATAAGTTTTTATTGTTAAAAAAGTGAAGTCACTGTCATATTTTTGTACGAATAATAATAACTTGCTAACTCTGAATATTTCGAAACAAATTGTTGGCTAAATATTGTTTTGCCACCAATCAAATGTAACTTATGGTGAGAGTATATTTTAAGTTTCTGGGTTAAAAACTATTAAAATTCTGAATTAAACCTCATGAGGGAGTAGCAATAATTATTACAACTTTTTCTGTAAAACTTAAGTATAATGTAAAGAGTTAATAATATTACCCTTTACCCTCACGTTGTAATATGGTAAAAAAACAGTTAATAATTTCAAATATGCTTACCAAGAGCTTTGAAAGATCTATTAGATGCGTAATAGGGCCATTAATAGGCGTTATAAAAATGTACTGCATATATTTTAATCAGCTTTTTTAGTTGCATCCTATTAATCATTGTTATATAGAACCTTGTCTATTCTATGGAGGTACAAAAGTCCAATCAATACGACATTAAGTCAAATGGTTTCGCAACAGATTACAGAGATGAGGCTTAAGACCATTTATTCATGGTCTATGAATGATGATGTGATCACAAATATTGTTAATTTTAATTATAAAGCTCTGAAACCAACCCACATGCTATTTAACAAACCAAAAACTAAAAACTAACTTTGTGAAAATATTTAAGAATTTTTACTTAAGATAAAATTAATTAAACAAATAAATATTTATAAAATCGTATAAAAAACTCTCATAAAACTTCTAGGTAACAAAACATATATAATAGGCAAAACATAAATTATCGGTATTTGTGTTTCATTTAATGACCTATAACCCGTAACAGCGTGCTATGGGTCCCATGGTATTTATGTTATGAAATATTTTACTATTAAACAAAACTGTAACTTAACCGCTGCAGGATAAGTACTATATTTTCTTTAGTCCGACCAACTAACTTAAGTGACATTGCAGGGTATGATTTTCTTATTAGCAATGGATAATTTAAAACTATAATGCACATAATGTTCAAGACCCTTTAACCTGATATTTATAATATTATCATGTTCTTTTACAACCTACAAACTACCTATGTTGTAATTATTGTAACTACAAATTTACAAATTTTCTTATGAAAAATCTGTGTTATATATTTACTATTAGATAATATAAACCATGCACCCTATCCCATTTAGAATAATTTTATTTTTTACGTTATTACAAATTTTTTAAACAAACTAAACTACATGTATAAAGTTAACTGGTACTTTATAGTAGCTACACATAATATTTGTAAACACACAAACTTTGCTGAGGTTACAAAGAGAATCAAATATTTTATTTAACCTTTACATCGTTTCCCAAAACCTTTTTAATATGTATTTCACTAATTGTATTGTTATTTAAGAAACTATTGCGCATTTTCCATCACCATTTCACGATATTTTGGGATCTAGAATGCGATACTACCTTCAGATGAGCACCATAACATGATCAAATTAATGGCACAATCCAGTATAGAGTTTTCGGGCTGAGCACATGTGCGCTTCCGTTTCTTTTGCGGTCTTGTGCTGTGAGTGGCTTTTGTGTTTGGTTTTATTATTTTTACTGTTTTCTAGTCCTCTGTTTTGTGTTTTTTATTTCCAAATTTGCCTGATAGATTGCGCCGCTAATATTGTTACATTCTCGTTTTTCCTCAGCTGAAGACGCGATCAGAATTCAGATCCCTAAAATTCAAGGGATTGAAAATGTCAACAATAATGTCTTAGATAATATGAAAACATCACCAAAATAATTTTAAATAATCATCTCTGTTGGTATTTTAATTAAAGATAATTAATTGTCAGCATATCAGTTATAAATTTATAAGAATGTACTTGGTTTATAACAAAGGCATTCATCAATCTGAGATAGTCAGAATGATAAAATTTACTCTCTATATTCTTTCCTAGGTACAGTTAACTGCAGATTATTATATTAAATAAGCACTTTTAACGGAAGCTAAGTTTGCAGAACAAGCCCAAGAGAATCAAGTGCATGAATATGCATATCTCTAACGAACCGGGTAGTGAGAGGTTATTGAAACACTCGGTCTCAACTTGAAGTAATTTCAACATAATATGTTTATAATGTGCTTGTTATACAATAACTTACACATACAATGAAACTTCCAGCAAAGCAGTTTTTGTCTTTAATACTTTTTTATAACTAGTCTCAAATATTACTATTTTATTTGAATATATTAAAATGTGGTCCCTAAATCTGTAATTTAAAATACAATATGCTTAAAACTATTAGTTTGTAACGTTTATTACACATAGAACTAAGTTTTTATTACGTTTTTCAGTACTTTATAACAGGTGTATACGAAATTACTAATTTGAATACTCAGATGTAAAATTAAATCATATATGAGATACATTTTAAAAGTTATATAGATAACAATGCGAATTACAAAATCTTATATATTAATACGCTAAGCCAATTTTTGTTAAGAGGACTCCTTAGTTATTTCTGAACCGATTTTAACGATTGAGGTACCAAAATATTCGTCCTAATGTTTAGTTGTGCATACAGGTTTTCATTTTGCGGTATTGTTAATCTGAAGGGCACGGGCTGCCCTCAAAGTTTGCTTTTCAACCATAAGATTAACATGGGGAACAATTTTACTTCAATTGCAGCTGTTAATACATTATGGCCAGGTTATTAGCAATACCAGAATTTACAGGTAAGGAATCTATTGATCTGTTTAAACAAAATAAGTTATTTTTCTACATCGCTTTGAGCAGTGTAATGTTGTTGCAACGGATATATTTATATTTTTGTAAAAGGTTGTTTATCCATCTGTTTGTTTATAAGCCAGATTTGTTCTGCGTTTCACAAAAAAAGACTGTACTAAATGAAATGAACTATTTTGTCCAATTTCGTGTGAAGGAAGAATTCTTTTGGCTGTAATAAATCATAGCACGTCATTAAGGTTATGCCCCTTTGTCCGGCATTGCTACCAAGTCGATCGTAAGGCTAAAAGTTACTAAACCTTTCACTACAAAATGCACCATATTTCTTCTAATAAACAATTAGTCAGCCAATTATATTCTATCACAGAAAGGAGAAAACCCGTTAGCTTTACTATTCTACAAAGATATACTTAAGCATATTAAATAAATGCACGGCGATGATCATTAGGTACGTAACACATAAGCCTTTGCAACGTGATATTTAAAGCTCCGTTTGTCTAGGTAGATATTGTGATTATAATATCGAATAGTTTATACGTTTTTAAGTCCACCTTCAATAATTCCAACAAACTACAGGAGTTATTGAACAGATATTTGGAAGAAGATAGGTCCATCCAAAACAAAGAACACTTAACACCTAGGGAGTGGAGGACGTTAATTAACATATGGTTAATTGAAATATATGAGATTTTCATGTTAAATATGTTTGTCACCATATAACGTATTAAGGGCTTATTCTTTTCCAATCAAGCTTAGCCCACTGAATTTAGTAGTTAACCGAACCGATTGAGCATACATTTGTTAGGAGGATAGTTAATACATCAGAATAAAACCTTTGCCTACTCCTGCTCCAAAAAATGCTTTACCAAATGTTGGAACTATCGAATGTATGGGTTAATATAGTATTGACACATCCATGGAAAAATATAGTATTGTATAGAAATATATTTGGAAAAACTAACTTTGGGGTTCTGGTTAAGATTTAAAAATAAAAACAAAAGGGTCATAACAGCTGTTCAAAAGCAACCATTAAATTTTAAAAATAACACTCACTTGGTAAAGTATCATGTGATTTTTGTGAGAATAATGATGAAAACCAATGTGTACAAAACTTTAAATATACATGATTAGGTTATGTTTAAATTGCGAGAACCATTCAAACTGAAGGTTAATATAAAATAGATATGCTCGAAATGAAATGAAACGAGCAAATAAGCAAAGCTAATACTCTCGCCTTGGAGAGGAGCCGTGAATATAAGTACTCTAGGTATTTTTAACAGACTGACTGGCTTTTCGAGCAAAGCTCGGTCCCCCAGGTGCTTTATCAAATATAACTAACTTCTCAAATATAACATTGTACTGTGATCGCGAGCGAAGCCACGGCGGGCTACTAGTAACCTTAACTTGGCTTTTGTCCCAACCGGAACTCTAGATTTTATTTACTTTTAGACAAAAAAATTAAAATAAATCTGTTATTATTATTTTACACGGAAATTAGTCGTAAATAAGAGTCAGTTGAAGGAATTTCAAGGTATCTTGGCTCGTAATAATTCATTCCTACCAAATTTCACAGGACTAAGCCCTAACAAATAATTATATTCAATTCAATAAACCTTTACGTAGTTAAAATTAAGATACTGATTTATTACTTGTTTTTGTCTCGTTAGTGTTATTTAACTGGTTATAGGAAAACATTAACATGTAAAATGACTAATCATCCATACATGGGCTAGGCTGTAAACAGAAATAAATGGTGGGCGTAAATTTATGAGTTCAAACAAATGTTTCACGAATTTAGGAAATTAAGTTACTAAACTCCTTCTGTACTAATACTAGTACCCTTCTACTAATACAAACTTTAATTTTATATTTATATCGTATTACCATGAGTAAATATATTATTTCCGAAAATAAAATAACGTGTGAATATTATAGAGTACAATGAGCACAAAAACAGACCTAGAAATTCTGAGGTACAGTAACATAGTACAGTAACAACAGAGGGATAATAAACTAAACGAAGTTAAACCCCTTTATCATTTGCCAGGATGTGTTCGGTTGTTCAATAACCCGTATAATTATTTTACATAAGATGTATTAAATAGAAAGGTCGGATTTCGGTATGTTTTTTATACCATACCATACAGAAAAGATTCTAAATTTTGTTTTCTCTTCTTCATTTTCACGTGTCTTAGGTTTGTATTTTTGAAAGAACTGTGTATAGTGTAGAAATAACATTTCGTTTTAATTTGATTAAAATGAAATAAAAGGATATTATAAAAATTAAAACCAAGATCTCTATAATATAAAGAATCCCAGGATGTATGTATGGTAAAATTATTCAAAAGACAAAAAAATAATGTCCCAGAGCGTTTTCTTTGTTACAATTTAGACCCGGTAGCAGAGAAAAAATATTGACGTAAAAAGATTATGTAGAACCGAAGATTTGATGAGGTGTTACAGGCACCTACCAAAGTTCAGCTCTTTGTCTATTATAAATTATAACGTATACATTTTTAGTACGGGTAATTTAAAAGTTAAAATCCGAAATATCGTGATACAATAGACACCCTGAATTTAACTTTTTATTAGTTTTAAAACACTCTATCGTATATTTAATCATATCAAACAAAATGCTATTTTATAGATAATTATGCTGTATTTATTTATAAATTAAATCAGGAGTGAGAATATTGTATGTGATAAGGCACTTATCCCTAATGTAAGTTTTAACATAAACTAACTCTTCAATACAAGTTTACAAAATAAACAAGTTTGCTTTCTTTAAATATTATGATATCAAAATATATTGAACACAGAATGAATACAAAATCACGATGCTATCGAAGTCACGCAGCAGAGATATATTGAATTGATAAGGAGAAAGGAAAATGTTCAATCTATCGTCTTCGTGGGGAAGCAGTGGTTTGAGGTGCGCATGACTTTATGAAAGAGTCTTTACATGTGTTATTCTCACATATAAATGCAACTTTTTCAAACAAGTAATAATTTATACATTTAAATACAAATACCGAAAAAGTAGCAACGTATTTTTTCCGAGAAAACCTTTTGACGAAGAGAAACTCTCGTTTTCACTACAATGATCTTAGATCATACACGGGCTTTATATAATGATTAAATAAATATGCATATTTAAATTCAAAATTGAAACGTAAAAGGCACCATGAATAAGTAATTGTATCATAATATCATCTTTTATTAAATAGCTTTTGCTATTAATTTATGGTAACAACCCCTCCAGAATACATCGAATTAAACTAAACCCGAAATTTAATCGACCGTTTAAGTTGTTTCATAACTTTCATTGAAAAAGTTTTCCCACTTTTTCTCTTCGTGCCGTCGTCCAAACTCAATAAATAATGTAGTTGTCTACCGTTGGTTGAAACACGAAAGGGTCACTAATAAATTAAGGTTAAAATTTCAATTAGTTTATAATTCTAGTGTAACTAATTGACGAACTTAATAACTCCTTATAAAAATGTGTCATATGTACTATCTATGTTTCAATCTGTCGTTCCGTAAATTTTAATGATTGATTACATAGTGCTTTTAATGACTTTATTGGCCTTTAAATGTATGTATTCATCCATATTGGTGATTAATGATTATGTATAATTTTATAATATGAGTTTATTAATAAGTTTATAAGATTGATACTATTTTTTCTTTTTCAAAATACGGTCATATGTAAGGTTTTTAATATTACTGACGATTTAGAGCTCATTTATTCATAATTTAATACTCACTTACACTCACAACCAAACTATGTTATTTATAAGATGGATTAGGAGTTAAGGAAGACCAATGTTTAAATCGAGTTAAACGTTAGTTGCAACATCGATTCATTGATGAAGTTTTTTGAATGCACCATTTCAACATATATTAATATATTTTGGGGTGTTTTAACTCTAAGATCTAAGGGGTGAACTACAAATTATACTTAGGGTAAGCTCAAATATTCGAGTTGTGGAATGAGCGAACTCAGGAATAGCAGATAAAACCTAATGCTGTTAATGCAAATCCTATTTGAAATTTAGTCTCAAAATATTAAACAGTATAGCCTAGAGGATTCTGAGAGGATATATTTGTTTAACGGTTTTTATTTCAAGAAATAAGCATGAATCGTTTCTGTAACTAAAGTATGAGTATTTTTAATAGGCAACGCGGCTCTTCCACGCCAATAGTTGCATAATTATCAAGAGTTCACGTAAGAGCACATTAAACCTGCATCTAAAAATGATGATATGAGAAGACTCTGTAACGTAGAACTTTATGTGTAATAAGATAGTTTATGCTCCTATACTACGTTTGCTATATCTTAACAGTGTACTTCACAATGCGGTTCTGTTTTTATGAGTTATGTTAAAACAAACTATAATATTATATACATAAATATTAAAAGTATCAATCCTTTATTATTATATAGCATATAGTAGGTAAAACAATTAAGTCACTTAAAAGTTATAAATAAAGAACGACGATTAAAAATATATTTGAGAATTACAATTGTAAAAAGAAACTAATACATCCTGAACGTTTTTGAAAGTATAGCCAAAAAGCGTCTCTAGAGGAGAGCGCTCTAGGCACCTAGAATGGGCTGATGAAAAATATTAAAATTAATACATTTTTTACTTAGCACCATCGCCCGTGGATGTAATTAATAGTATATTTCAACTATATTTTTCGTCATACTTGTCAGTATATTAAGCTAAACACAAAACTAACATTTTACAACTTGAATACCTTTTAAGGTTTGCTACCAAAATTACTTCCATATTGTTCATGCTATTTAAAACAAACAACTGTTACAAATTTATTAAACTTAAATCATTAAACCGACAACAATGCAATAATTGATTATAATCGATAAAATAATCGATTAGTACTCCCGATAAAGTCGATTACTAACAACCGACGTACTCAAGTTTGCAGTTTTACTACATTGATATAAACGAAAAACACGAACAGCTGTAGGCCTCGACACCAGCTGATTCTTTTTTGCCCTAGTGGAAAAAGAACTACTTTAGCCCTGCAACGCATGTATTGAAAACAGCCTTTTTCGTAGCAGTATGACGACAATTGAATATATCCCACCTATTCCTTGTCTTAATATTTAATACACTATATCTAAATTACATACATCATACAACACCTTAAAAAACATTAACATAAGTTTCATTAACTTATTTCAATCTCTTCTCACCTGTTTCACATCTAATGAATGGGGTTTCCTTATGAACGCAGCGTAAGATAAGACCTTCATTTAAAATAACTCTCGATCTTAGCATAAAAAACATATTAAACAGACTGACTGATTAGGTAAGATTTTCTTTAAGTTGTCACACAATCACACAGACTGGAAAAAGTTATTTAAATCTAGGTATCTTCTCGCAAAAAATAGTTCCTCTCTTCGTACGCTCATTAATTGAGTATGAGATTCATTCTCGGAATTAATACTTTTTCCCCCTGTCTACATAAACAGTATGTTAATTTCTACACTATGACTTTTTATAAAATTGTCAAAAACATGCTTATAACTCCTCGTGATATTTAATTACTTATGAAGTTCTTGATTTAGGCTCTTGTGTGGTTTTCCTGAAGCTAATTTAGGGGAGTTTGTAGTTTGAGGGATGATTACAAGCAAACAAGACACTTTTAGGAAACTTGACTAATTGATAGGCCTGGTTTGCCCAAGTATAGTTTTCTTGAAAGTTGTAGACTTCTTCAAGTTTAAACTTGCACAACAAATATATTTAGAGATTGCGTGGCAATGTGATAGTAATTTATTACTTTATTAATTAACTTTTAATAATTTAGTAAATAAATTATGGAACAGTAAATTTTAAGGAAAACATTATTACTTGATATTTAGTTACTATTTTATGAAATATTAAAATTACGAATTAACCTTAGAACGATTTTTTTATATTATTATGTCTAAACATGTCGGAATTGACAAATAATAACACTCTGTTGCCCATAAAGAGTAGAAATGTAACTATATTTTTCAAGAATTATTTTTAAATATTTCATCTACAATTTAAAGAAATTCTTAATTTTTGTAATTTACTGGTGTAGCGTGGGGAGGGTAAAAGATAAATGGTAGTTACGGGGAGGTGTATTATATGTAGTCGGGGGTTAGGAATGTTATGCTACTTGGTGTGGCTAATTGGGCTGCTAATTGGAATTGGCATACTATACCGGGGAAAGAGGGGCGTACTAATCTGGGGTAATAATTGGGTAATATAACTGTGTTAACTACAACCGGGATCTTGGCGTGCTGACTCTGCTACTGGCTTGGCTAATTTAGGACTAGCCAACCAATTAGGCAGGCCAAGGTCTGGCCAAGCCATGTGGTGCTAATAAGTACTAAAAAACTAATTGGGGGTTGGAAAACGTGACTGGGTGTCCAGAGACCTATGGATCTTTACCAAACCAGTATGCTATACCAGCCAGCTCTGATGATGGGTTAAACTATTAATAATTAATAAATATCCTTCCAGACCTAATAGTGAAATTGTTACAAGTGCCTAAACCTGGTAAACTGATAACTGTATTGGATAAAATATGATTAACTAAGTTCCTGAATCCAAGCAATGATAGTTAATTAATAATTGTCTTCTGAGTAGAGGAAAGGCCTGAATCTAAAAAGGCAATCTGAAACCTGACATGTGGTCGAGCCGAAACCTCGACCAATTTACAATTCCTGCATAATCAGATGGTTGGGGGGTCCCAAAAGGGATTGCCCCTCCGATTGCTGGCTAGCCTACCATTTCTGAAACTAAGAACTAGTTAAAATTACGATACTTAAGTAAACTGGAGATATTTTCAGAACCAGTTGAGCGGGAGGGGTCCTTTCCGGTCGCTGGTGTAGAGGGAAGAGAGGGAGAGACGCCGCCGCGAACCGCCACTAACGGTTTTAGAATCAGCTGGCTCAACGCCGGTTATGCTGGCGTTTGGTGCGGTTATGCAGGTCGCCTACACTATATAAAAATAGCGTGACGCTTAGCGTCACAACCACCCCCCCTAAGGCCAAAGTGAAAACGAAAAAAGTTTGTAGGAAGGTGGGTGAAGGTGTGGGTTTGATGTTGGAGTTTGAGAAATTCGCTCGGTTTTGCTCCCTCTGCCATGCTCGTGGTCCCGAGATATCATGTTTCCGGTTTTGATTCAGGGGAAGCCGCGAGCAGACGAGGAAAGCTCAAAAGCCAGCACCAGTCCGACTTCGTCTTGGAACCTCGGTCGCCGCGTTTCTTTTTTTTTTTTTTGGGAAGATTGCTATTGTTTATTTTGACCAACCACGGCAGGGATCGGGATCCACCCCCCCCTGCAAAAGGAGGATGGGTTGTAGGGGAACGACAGTTGAATTTGGCCTAACGTACCTGACTTTAATTGAGAACAAAATTGAAAACTGAGTGAAAAAGATTGAGTTAATTGGTGTAAAAGGGACGGACATCTGCACGCACAAAAATTGTTTTTTTTTTGTTTTTTTTTTTTTAAGTTAATTTTAGTTGTTAGATGGATTAGAGTCTTTTTGCACTATGGCTACTTCTTCGGAGAATTGAGTTGGAGGTGTGGGGTGAAGTAAATCCAAAATGTTGAGGTTGTTGTGATGACCGAGAGGAGGACTTGATGTGGTTGAGCTGGTGGAGCAGGTGGGCTCTGGTTCGGTGTGGGCAGCAGCGTTGATGGCTCGCAACCCGTCCGGATCACCGCGCTGTGGTTGAAGGTGGTGCGCTGTTGGTGAGGATAGAGTTGCGGCACTGATGGACCTCAGGGTGTTCGTCGCCATCCTCTCGGTATAGTTAAACTGCGGTCTTGAGGTGTAGTAGCTGTCTTTGGGTAATCACTTTTTGCTCACTAAAATTCACTGGGTGCTGTCCTGAGTCACTGAGTTCATTCGGGCTATTGGATTGTTGATTTAAAAGGTTTGCTACGGATTTGATTGGTTGTATTTAAATTTTGATTTTTTTTTTTTTTTTTTTTTTTTTTTTTTTTTTTTTGATTGTGCAGGTGTCTTACTATGTAAAAAATACTTGGGGAGAAAGATGTAGTTGAAAAGATTGATTTAAGATTATTGGCGTTCTTGTAAAAGGGAACTGTCGTGTTGGAGGTGTTTCACGGTGGTTTGCAAGGCGGCGGTCCGATCACTGACGGGTTGGTCGGTTCCTAAAGGGAAACCGAGGGATTGATCCATGAGTGGCGCCGGGTAACCAAGGTTAGACTGGTGGGGCTCGCGGAAGCCGTAAGAAAACTGTGAAGTAAGGAGGTTGGAAGGATGTAATTGATTTAATCTTGAAAAGAAACATTTTTTGTTGTTTTTTTGTTTTTTTTTTTTTGAGAATTCGCATGCGAGACTTTTTGGGCAGGCGATTGCGTGCGCAGGGAGAATGGCGCATTTGGTAGCTGTGTTGAGCGGTTAAATTTCAGGAAAGGGTGCTTGGGTCTAAAGAGAGTGCACTTTCCTTTCCTGACAACTTGTCGGGTTCAACCATTTTTGGTAGGTGGTCTAGTTCGGTGCCTACTTAATATATGTAAATATTGTAAAATTCTGAAACTTAATAAATTGTATAACCTTGTTAACATAATCTGAGGATTTAAATATAACTAGCATTTCTTTAAAATAATCTGAGTTTTCCCTAAACCTAACTACTACTACCTTAGTGACTAATTAAGCTAAGAAGGCTGAAAATGAAAAAGGGTTATGATAGGAAAGAAAATGAGAAGAGTTTTGTCTATCGACACTCGACTGAGCTCAGGTCGACACAGAAGGTGCCACCACTGGGCCCTTTCCTGCGGAGGCAAAGGAAACAATAATAAAAAAAAGGTAATCAACCGCAGAAAAGTCATTTTCAAATCACAAAAAAAATCTTTACAAAACCCAGAGTGGGTGTCGTAGACGAAAAGGGAGGGGGAACAGAGTTTGCCGACAACGCACGGGGGAGAACGTGTAGGGCAGCCCATCAGCGAAGGATACCCTGAGACTCACAGTCCCCCGGGCGTTGGCGGGGACAGCGACAGAGAGAGAAAACTTAACCTAATATCACTTCGGTACAGCGGTTCTGGTCTGGTAAAGAGGTAATTACTTCAAAACTGCGGTTGAAAAAATCTTTTGAGTTGTGAGACATGGGCGCTCCTAATGAGTTTGCCCGTGGAAGGGTTTAACAGTCGTGCAGTTACGGGTGAAGAAAAGGAACCGATAACACATGGCTTAGACCAGACAGGCAGCAGCTTCTTGTTGATTGAATCGGCAGCTTTGCTAAGATGATGTTCCCTGAACATGACCCAATCACCGGTGTTGAACGGGTTGGGCAGCTTGTTCAGGTCGTATTTGCGCTGCCGACTCTGCCTAGCTTTCTGGAGGTTTTCAACGGCCTTTTCCCACTCTTCTTGTGAAGATTGTGGGGAAGTTTGGCCGTCGACTAGTCGGTCCAAGTTCCAGTGTAGCTCCAGGGGGTGAAATATGTTGCGACCAAGGAACAAACGGGCTGGGGAAACCTTGGTGGATTCATGGCGTGCGGAATTAAAAGCGATCTGGAACCAGTGAAGTTCCTGGTCCCAGCGCTTTTGATGCTGGTTGTGAAATATTCGGATAGCAATTTTGATTTGTTTGTTCACCCTCTCGGCATGTGACGGGTTCGGGTAGTATGGACTGGTGTAAATATGTTGGATGCCCAAGCCCATGCAAAGGTTTTTGATTACAACTGATTTGAAATTGGAGACGTTGTCAGAAACTAGATACTTAGGTGGGCCAAAAATTGAAAAAACTTGTTTGTTGAGAATTGCAGCTGTGGTCTCGGCTTTAGTATTCCTAACGGGGAGCATAAGGCAAAATTTAGAAAAGGAATCGACCACAGTTAAAATGTACTTATTTCTATTGAGAGAAAGCGGCAGAGGGCCAATATGGTCGATGAAAATTTTCTCCCAAGGCTGGGTTACGATTTCCGAGGCTAGCTTCCCTACTTTAGTGTTAGGGGCCTGTTTGCACCTTTGGCATTTGACGCAAGTCCGAACCTTATCTGTAATATAGGCCTTGAGATTTGGTGCCCAGAAAAAGCGTTCGATGCGGGCGAGGGTCTTACTGATGCCAAGGTGAGCCGAAGTGGGGGAATCGTGATAATACGAAAACAGGAGATCAAAAAGTTTGGTGGGAACTACTACCCTGGGCTTGGTTTGGTTGGGTTGACGGTATAAAAGTGTATTGTTATCTACTGAGTAATTTGGGGGTTTGTTGGGTGATCTAATAATTTTCCTAAGATCAGGATCCTCCAGCTGATGGCTGGAGATGTCCTTGAATACCTCAGGAAGGGAAAAGAGGGTCAAAACTGCTGGTGGCTGAACGGGGGGTATGACTTCTGTTGTATCAGTGTTTTCAAAAAGACGGGAAAGGCAGTCGGCAATGACATTGTCCTTGCCGCGAATGTGGTAGATCTTAAATTTGAAAGAATTGATGAAGGAAACCCAGCGAGCGATTCGCCCCATCTGGCGTGGGTGTGTTAGAAGCCACGTGAGAGCCGAGCAATCTGAGTGGAGCTCGAACTCTCGGTGTTCCAAATACTGCTGGTATTTCTGAAGTGCAAAAACTATGGCCAGGCATTCTAATTGTAAGGTGGAGTAGTTAAGTTCATGTTTGCTGAGGGCTCGGGATGCATAAGAAACTGGGAAAAGCTGATCGCCATGGGCTTGAAGAAGGACCGCTCCGATTGAAGAACCGGACGCGTCTGTGTGAACGACAAATTGCTTATCAAAATCGGGCATGCGGAGAATGGTTGAAGAGACTAAGGCTGCTTTTAAGGTTTGGAAGGCTGTTACTTGGTCTGGTCCAAAAACAAAAGGAACGCCTTTTTTCTTTAAATGGTTAAGTGGCATGGTGATGGTGGCGTAATCTTTGATGAAACGGGCGTAAAAGGCTGTCATTCCCAAGAAACGGGATAGCTGTTTAATGTTCTTGGGGGTGGGGAATTCGTCTATGGGTCGTGTCCTATCGGGGTGAATTGAAATGGTGTGATTAGAAAAAACATGTCCAAGGAATTGAATTTTGTTGGAAGCAACTGTCATTTTCTCTGGGTTAATGGTGAGGCCTGCGTCACGTAGGCGTTTGATTACTAGCCTAACCTTCTCCATGTGGTCTTCAAAGGTGGAGTCGCTATAGACGCACAGGTCATCAAAAAAATTGTAAACGTACTTAAATTTAATATCGCCAAAAATTTTGTCAATTAATGAGGTGAGGACCATGCTACCAGATGCGAGTCCAAAAGGGAGGAAATTAAACTCATACTGAGCCCATGGTACAACAAAAGAGGTGAACTGCTTAGACGCTTCCGCAAGGGGAATCTGATTGTAGGCTGAATTTAAGTCTAACAGCGTAAACCAACGTGCTTGTCCCAAGTGCTGAAAGGCGCTTTCAATGGTGGGCATGGGAGTGGCATCTAATTCGAGAATGGAATTTAAATTACGGTAGTCGACCACCATGCGCGTTTTCCCGCCCTTCTTGGGGACTAAAAATGCGGCGGAAGCATACTGCGAGGTAGATGGGCGGATGACTCCCTTCTTGAGGAGGTCATCAATATGCTGTCGCATGAGTTGAAGTTTGGGAGGGGCGTACTGGTAAGGTTTGTTGCGGATAATTTTGTGTTCTTTGATTTTAATATGATATTGCAAAAGGTTCGTTCGGCCTAACTTACTGGTGATTGTTTCTGGAAACTGAGAAATTAATTGTGAGACTGCACGTTGCTGTTGGGGGTTCAAATTTTCCCCCATGACGGGATGATCTGGTTGTTCAGTAACTGAGGTACAAATGAGTGGAAAAGCTGTTGGGGACTTTGGGGATCCATAAGGGAAACTGAGAGTGTGTGTGAACATGTTAATAACTGCTTTAGTTTTTGTCAAAAAATCGGAGCCTATTAATAGGGGAACTGGCAAGTTATCCGTTACAAAAAAGGGAAAAATCCAAGAGAGATGTTGAATTTTGAAATGGATCCTAGTAACAAACTTGAACCTGATGGGTTCACCCGCGGCAGATATGGCGGAAAAAGATGTCGGTTGTTTATCCACCACTGCTCTAGTATGGCGCTTTAGGAGCTGGTAAGTGTCGGAGGACAACAAACAAAACGAGGATCCAGTATCAATTAGTGCGTCCTTAAATAGACCCTTGAAATCGAGTGTGACGTAGCATAAGTCGTTAGCCGGTATACTTGGTGAACCCTTGGGTTTGTTGGTTATGGTTCGGTTGACAGGCACCTGCTTTACCGTTTGAACCAAGGGAGGCGCTAAGGCACCTAACGGCGCCCCCCTCTGGCGTTTCCCTGTCCCTGATTTTGTGGAGTGAAGTTGCGCTGAGGAGTAAATTGGTTTGCAGTTTGAAAAGATCTGAATGGCTGCAGCTGGTTTTGGTGGTATGGAAACTGTGGAATGCGGGGTGCGTATGTTTGTCTGGAATAATTGGTAAAATTCCTATTATCTTGGGCTGAGGGCCGTCGGTTGTCATGTCGAGAGTTATTGTGATATGTGTGGGAAAAATTTGGAAAATTTTGCTGCTGGTGCCCGGCACTGTGGTGCGCGGTGTTTGGTTGCGAGAAGGCTTGGCCCTGCTCCAGAGCGCGGACCACCTGAACCCTCGGAACCAGGGCCAGGAGGTCTGTAAGACTACACGCTGCCGGAAAGGCCGCAAGAGCCGCCCGCGTTGGTGCATTGAGACCGTTGACGACTGTGTCGAGCACATCACGTTCAGAAAAATCGGGCATTAACAAGGATGAAGACGCAGAGATGCCCTCAATGAATTCGGAAAGGGACTCTGACGGACGTTGAACCCTGTAGACCATAGTGGTCACGATCGTGTGCCTAACTTGTGCGGGCAAGAAAAAGTCCCTAACTCCTTGAACCACCTGAATGAGCTTGCCGTGATCGGCGATTCCCTTTAGCCAGAAGGCTCTCAATTGTTCCGCAGTGCGGGGAAGAATCGCCAACAAAACATCTTGGTCAGCAAAGAGGTTCAGATTGGTGATTTTGGAGACCGCTATAAGAAACTCCGCCAATTTGTGGGGGTCGGCACCAGTAGTCACTGGCAAGGCCCTAACCATATCATCTAACACCCTCATGGTACTGTGATTTGCGCGCGGAGGTGAACGGCAACTGGTCATAGCAGCGGCTACCTGTTGGCCCACGGCTAACGCGGTGTCCTGGACTAACTGGGCCCAATTCACAGCAGGTGAACGTCCGCTGTCAGAACTGGTGGTCGCGATATCGTGGGCGGTATTAGCATTACTACCAAGCTGTTCCTTGGTAGCACCAGGTGTCGTTGCCGGCGCCGATTGAGTTAATGGGATGGTAGCCGCGTCAGGGTTCGAAGCTGCGTTGGTGGCCAGAGAGGATTTATCTTCTGGTTCCAACTGCTGGGCGGTGCTTGGGGAGGTTAGATCTGGCCTAGAATTTACGGGTAAGGGTTCGGACCCACCATTCATTTGCAAGGTCTTAAGATAGTCGCTTAGCAGGGTCCTGTTTATAGACAATGTCGTAGAAGGTGTGATCCCTAATACGTGGCACTGATTGGTGGCATCCTGCGCATTGAGGGTGCAGACCCAGGAAGTGCCGGTAGGCAGCTCCTCGGGGGAATACACCTTAGAGGGCATTTTTCTAAAAAATTTATGAACAGGTATGGAGCTGCGAGAAAGAAAAAATATTTTAACTACAAGTACAAAATCTTAATTACAAGAACACCGAAAGCCTAGAGGTTTTACCCCGTAAGTAAAATTCACTGAAAAAAATCAATAGTAGTGCAAAGGAGCACCCGAGGTAACGCGCCCAACACAGAAAATGAGGAATTGTCCTAAAAAAAAATTTTTACAAAATTTCTTTAAATGCAAAATTTTATTGTGCTAGAGGAAAGGAAAGCAAAAAATTTGACCTAGGCCAAGCATTCGGATGAGATTTACCAAGAAATGACTTCTCTGGAGCATAAACAGTCGTTGCGTAAGACAAGGGTGCGAAAAAAACTACGCCGGTAACTGTGAAAGGGTATTTTCTATTACAGGAATTAACTTTCTAAATGCGTCGTTGTTGAAATGGATGCAATCACGACGCATAGTGTTCCCATAATATACATGAAAAAACTTCATCTGATTTAATTCGTTGGGGAGTTCTATCACTCTTACTGAATCAGAACGTAGAGTAAGCAAAAATCTATTAACTTTGTGCAAACGGGCAAGTGCTGGCAAAGAGTTACTTATCCTCGGATAAAGCGGGAGAGTCGCGAAAACGATTGCCATTCCAGGATAAGTTCGACGTAATATCCTCAAAAATGACAGAAGGGAATTCTTAAATACTGCTACATCTACATTGGCTAAAAAATCGTTGGTACCTAAGAAAAACAGTAAGGGAATACGTGACTGTATTGCAGAAATATTTAACTTCACAAAAACCTTGAGGTCACTCATCGTCGCCCCAGAGATGCTCTTAACTAAAATTGGCCGTAAAGTCCCGGTTAATGCCGGATTTGCTCGTGAAAAAGTGAAAAATCTCCTGGCGTAAGAGTCGCCAAGGACCTGGACATCTATTAATTTGCTTGGCTGGCTCATATTTAAATTAAACTGAAGGGGAAATGGAGAAAAAGGCCGACCGACACCAGAAGTGTCTATTGGGAAAATAAAATTGAGGTCGGTCCCCCTAATCCTATACCTAACAAAAAATTTGAATAACAGACAGGGTCACACTTAATCTAAACTAAAATAAAAATTCAATCTAAATGTGGGTCACTCTTAAGTCAAAAGAATCTGTACACTAAACAAAACCCACTAAGTCGAGTATTTAATGCATTTAAGCGTAGCACAAGAAAACCCTAGGTAGTACTCAAGTAAAAAAAAACAAGACTAAGTTTCAAAAATGAAAAACTGCAGTTAATTTAAACTCACTGTTTAACTAGCAAAGGCTATGTAGATGCATCGAGCGTCGAACAAAACCGTTAACTTTAGGCTAGCTAACCAAGAAGTGGCAAATGCATGCTCGCCAACCGTGTGACGTCAGCTGTGACGTGGCGCTATGGAATTTCTATTGGCAGAATCAAGGCCCGAGCAACAATGCACGAATAAAAGCCCAATGGACAAAAAACGTTATAACTGGCCTGCTTCATTAAAATCCAAAGTATTACTAGCAAAAATAAAAACTAGAACTACTTTATGACTGTAAATAAACCCAGAAACCCGGATGGTATTTCATTTCAGATAAACTGACCACTATAAGTGGCTGAAAGCTATAACTGAGGTTTTTATCCCTACAAAAGAACTACAATTGTACTCATACATAACCTCATTCTGTATTTTTTTAATGAAAAACAATAGGCTAAAGTCATCTAAACCTCCAAAATGTTCCAAAATACAGCTTGCTGCACCAGGCCAGGTATTGGCTAATTCACAGCTATTGGCTAAAACAAGCCTTGAATTATAGCGCTGCTTTAATAGTGGTAGCGAAGGTTACTTGGATTTAACTATGTAAAATTAGGCAAAATGCAATGTAAATCCCTAATGTGTTATAGTATTAGCCAAAAAAACAAAATCTATTTCACTGCTGGCCATTTAACAGCTTGCTGTAAGACCCATGGCTGGTATTTGGCTGGGCGGAAAAACTGACTTTAAAACCTCTCAAAAAATATAAATGGGTCTGACTTTCCTACAAAAAACTACTCTGTTACTTAAATATGACCCTATCAAGTATTCCTACATCCTAAAATAGTAGCCTAAAACCACTTAATACCTCAATACAGGTTAAAAACTGACTGCTGTACAATGACCACTAGGGCCTATAAATGGGTTTCCCTATTAAAGCTTTCCTGCCTGAGTATTGTTTTGCCAATTAGGTTTTGAAGTTAATGTTTCTAGGGATGGCCAATATATTATACTAAACACCTATTTAAACTTAAAAACACAAAATTTACAGCACAAAATAAATTAACATTGAGACAATGCACAGCACAGGCACAGCAATAGTGTTGGTAATAATCACTGGTGAGATGGAAATATACTTTATTTAGGGTATTATAATAAACAATCACTGAATTTAACACTTACAAGGTGTGGTTTAACATTAAAATAACAATGGTCAGTATTGGCAAAGAAAATACACCTTGTATAGCCAAATGCATTAGTTTTACTAAGACACTGGGGAGCCTTTAATCCACTATACCTGGGACTCTCCGCAGTAAATTTTTAAGACCATATATGCCACTTGCTTGAGGCTTACACTTTAATTAATAAAAACACTGAAACACCATACACTGGAACACTGCAGGCTGGAAACTAGATGGATGCCCTTGTACCTACGCTGCAACAAATATAAACAAAAACAAATTGTACCTACAAAATTGGCCATCCTAGAATTTAATTTGGAAAAAAATTTGCTTAAAGCTAAAGTGCTAGCAAACCCCTAGTGTCGGCGGTGCAAATTTTAAATTGTCCTCTACTCAGAAGACAAAAACCCTAGCAAAAAACAAATTCATTTTAGACCTTACAGAGCTGACTGAAACAAAAAATGGTCTGGGGTGTCTGCTATCATATGTAGCGTGGGGAGGGTAAAAGATAAATGGTAGTTACGGGGAGGTGTATTATATGTAGTCGGGGGTTAGGAATGTTATGCTACTTGGTGTGGCTAATTGGGCTGCTAATTGGAATTGGCATACTATACCGGGGAAAGAGGGGCGTACTAATCTGGGGTAATAATTGGGTAATATAACTGTGTTAACTACAACCGGGATCTTGGCGTGCTGACTCTGCTACTGGCTTGGCTAATTTAGGACTAGCCAACCAATTAGGCAGGCCAAGGTCTGGCCAAGCCATGTGGTGCTAATAAGTACAAAAAAACTAATTGGGGGTTGGAAAACGTGACTGGGTGTCCAGAGACCTATGGATCTTTACCAAACCAGTATGCTATACCAGCCAGCTCTGATGATGGGTTAAACTATTAATAATTAATAAATATCCTTCCAGACCTAATAGTGAAATTGTTACAAGTGCCTAAACCTGGTAAACTGATAACTGTATTGGATAAAATATGATTAACTAAGTTCCTGAATCCAAGCAATGATAGTTAATTAATAATTGTCTTCTGAGTAGAGGAAAGGCCTGAATCTAAAAAGGCAATCTGAAACCTGACATGTGGTCGAGCCGAAACCTCGACCAATTTACAATTCCTGCATAATCAGATGGTTGGGGGGTCCCAAAAGGGATTGCCCCTCCGATTGCTGGCTAGCCTACCATTTCTGAAACTAAGAACTAGTTAAAATTACGATACTTAAGTAAACTGGAGATATTTTCAGAACCAGTTGAGCGGGAGGGGTCCTTTCCGGTCGCTGGTGTAGAGGGAAGAGAGGGAGAGACGCCGCCGCGAACCGCCACTAACGGTTTTAGAATCAGCTGGCTCAACGCCGGTTATGCTGGCGTTTGGTGCGGTTATGCAGGTCGCCTACACTATATAAAAATAGCGTGACGCTTAGCGTCACACTGGTACGAACAAACGTTGTTCGAAATTACATTATGAAATATTATTTATGATTAATATTAATAGCAATACTATTTTTAAACTATCATTTTAGTTTATCATACAAGATTAGGGAAAAAAACACTTTACTTAGTATACTCTGTATTTCGACACTATGACTTTTTATAAAATTGTCAAAAACATGCTTATAACTCCTCGTGATATTTAATTACTTATGAAGTTCTTGATTTAGGCTCTTGTGTGGTTTTCCTGAAGCTAATTCAGGGGAGTTTGTAGTTTGAGGGATGTTTGTAGTTTGTAGTTAGCGGCAGGATCTACAATAATAATTTCCATATAAATTACTACTCGTTCAGAAGTAGCATTATTTGTCTTTGCACTGTTGCCAGTTTTTTCGAAAGTGTTTTCATAATTTGCTGTTTAATTAATATCCGTACCTGGCAAAATTCAATGGCTTCAATATTCATATTTAATATTCGACAGTACTCTGTCGGAGAGACCATGAATGAAATATTTTTAATTTTTGCTAGTTTGACAAAGTAAAAAGTTAATAATAAATCAATAAAATTAATCGTTTTACCAGTTTTTGTAAATATGTGTTTATGTTTTTTTGGATTTTTGCAACATAAAAAACTTACAATCTTAACATCTAGTGAGAGCAAGCTTTGCATTTTATAAAATCAAATCGCTGTACAGTATAAATCATTATTTTTTTTCACCCAACGATTCACACACTTTAACATTTCGTTTTAGAAGATTTTGTAAGAGCATAAAGATATGTTACAATTTTGGAGTTCCCAAACTGTTTGTAATTAAAATAATAAAATTACAAAAGAATGTTTTCAGGTGATTTTGATAATTTGGTCAGTTTATCTCCAGTGAAATATCAGAATAAAAGTTAGATATGTACATGACATTCTTGAAATTCGCGATCATCACATCAAAATTATAATAATGTGGTAAATGACAGATTTTAAATGGTTTTACTGTTTAATTAATTGTAATCGAGCTCTACATTCAAATAGAAATATCACATGAGTACATGACATGTTGAAAACTCCCCAAATGTATCAGCATACTGTATTGTTTTCCGATATGGATATAAACACAGTCGTGTGAAAGAAGCTCACGAACTGGATAAAGGTGGGAGAGTTACATGTTCTAGTCACGCATTCGATCGGAACCGACGACAAGATCAGATGTGATAAAGGAACACGTTGTACTTTGGACGCACTTTTTATATTTCCTATCAAAACTGTTAAACACATTGTTTTTACATAAGGGTTACATTATGAGTATACATTTGATTATAGCATTTGATTATAGCATTTGAGTATAGTATGAGTATTTTAGTATTTGAGTATGATAAATTTGAGTATCGACTTTTAAATGACTTGGATTATGAACTGAAGAAAACTTGAGTTTTATTATTTTTTCCAAAACAGTTTATTTACTAATTATTGTACATTTATCCTACAACTATTCATTAGGCTTTAAATATTTAATTAAAGCAGTTTTAAAGTAAATTATAAATATTTCTTACTAATGATGATTAACACAATATTATAAGTGGTTACATTTTACTTATTTATTTTACTGGATTAACACCCATTCATATATATGTTTGATCACCAATAACAGATTTAAGAATTTTAGTTTTACGCAATTTAATTATTGGGTTACTCTAATAATTAAGGATTGTTTTACTATTGTATAGGGACAACTTTAAATGTGTGAGGGGGATAATTTTGGCTAACAGTGTACACAGTATTAATTCACAAAAATATCCCCGTAACATTATTTATTATCATATAGGTATTAAAATGTATTTGGGTGAACGGTAAACCAGTTTATGAATGCAAAACAATAAATGTAAAGCAAGTTTATTTTTCTAAGTTATGGGGAAGCATAATCTTTGTGAATAAAATTTATGAAATATCTCTATAAATAAAAGGGTGTTTTTTTTATTAACAAATTTAGAAAACTACATAGCTTAATATTTCTTAGTCTCATAGTCTAAATATTGAACTGATAACAAGAATGGAAAACATGAACAACGCTGTATTCTTTCGTAGCAAGAGAGTTTCTTGGGGTGTACATTATTTTACATAAACCATGAGCCTATATATTTCACCGTCACGAGTGAACTTTACTCTTGAGCAGATTCAAACATCTTTCGTTAAGAAGGTAGCTTTAAATAATCAAACATGACAAGTATGAATATTTACACACATTATGAACTGTTCCATTAAATTAAAGAACTATATTTAATAAAATATACAAATGTAACAACAAGGTTTGAGGAATGTCGTGATATCCACAGAAAGTATTAATACTATGCTAAATCAACGATTTTAGCGGAAATTTTTTTGTTAATGAAATCAACTACTGGTAAAAAAATTGAGTAAAATTATATGTATAAAAGGTATAGGATTCAATATTTGTAACGTTAAACCAATGCAATATCCCTTTCAAGTAAACACATCGGGTAAAATCCTAAATGGTTAAAAATATTGTCGTGAAATTAAACTTGATATAAAATGACCATTTTAAAAATAGTACTATTACATTTCACTTCATCAAATGAAAACCATAACTTGAAATCCAGTTGCTAATAAAACCACAAATTTTAATTGACGCGGCCACTAATTTGGTTCATAAGTTACATTAATAGTCAAAGTTTCTCTGAAGTGACTCGTACTAATACCATTGCCACGATCGTGAATTACTTGGGATCGCGTCACATTGGAAACACCTAGTTGCCTTGATTGAATGAATTATGGAACAACGAACAAATGAATAAATATCGCTCTAGCTAAAATATCAAGCTTTTAATCAAACAAGAGCAAGACGAAAATTAGTCTTATTGTTTAGTTTTTTATTTTATTTTTCCCTTATACAGTCTATGGAATAAATAAAGTAATTACAATACATGTAAAAACATAAAATAGTGTAGATATTAAAATAGCATAATTTATGTATTTTTGTCAAAAAATATAGAGCTAATTATTTGATTAGTTTTTAATGCGAGTTTCTCACTCAATAATAGGTACAATTTACATTTTAGGGTACTTATTGCCTGTGTAGTTTTTAATACATTACAGTTGTTATTTCTCGGGGAAAGTTAGGAGCCTCTTTTTAAAATGAATTTGTTTTGGCATTATACCTCAAAATAACGATGACAAAGGCAACGTTGAGTGTCTTCTCACAATAATTCCTCAAGCGAAGACAAATATGCACACGTTATTAGATAATGTCAACGTATAACAATCAAGTTTAGGCTTACGAATAACTAAAAAAAGCGCTATTGAACTTTCTCAACGTGATCAAAATCAATTTATAAACGGAAAACTGTTAAAGTTACTGAAGTTGCATACGTTTTCATTTTTTAAATACTCTTACGAATTTTGAAATTAATTTCGTTAAATGTCACGAGTCAAAGAGTATTCCTGACAGTAAATTTGCTAACATTCGATCATACTTTAACGTTACCCAACGTGCAACCCAAATTGAAACCGTGTTTGCTGTATATTATTAAATCTATAATATTATAAAGAAGAGGTGGTTTCTGTCTGTCTGTCTGTCTGATGTTCCGAGTAAACGCAAAAACTACTGATCCGACTGGGCTGAAACTTTACACAAAGGTAGATCTTGAACTCGTGCAACACATAGGCCTATTCACTTCCTTAAAATCCCCTCAAGCTACGCCCCGTGAACGTCCTAAGTTTTAATGTTTACATTTCAGAAGAAAGTAAACATTCAGAAACTGTAATAAGAACAGCTGTGGATACTTCCATTTGACAGATTAAAGAGCATAAGCAAGAACAGCTGTTTCAAGATCTCAACCTTTCCAACCCGTGCGAATGACGGGTATATCATCTAGGCTAAAATAAATAAATACAGAATAATTATATTTGTAAAACAACAAACATGTTTTTTTTAAATATTAATAAATATATATTTCCATGTTATTTGGTTTATTACAAGAATTAACTCCAATTTATAGTTTAACATAGTAAGTCGACGATCTCACTTAACACAAAAATGTTATGATTAACTTATATCACATTAATATCAAGAAACTCTGATCTTGAATTTAACCAAATAATAATTGTATTATTGAGAAAAATACGCACAAATTTTCCTAGGATGTTAATTTATATTAAAAAACAATTTAATGTTGTCCAATATTTAATTTTGTTGTAAGAAATATATTATTAGAGTGTCTGAAAATAAATACAACAGCACGTTATTTTGTCAAGTCACGGGACGGCTAATCTGGCTGACAGCCTTTATACTGGGAGTCTGTCATAAGCTCTAGGGATTCTCTTTGATGTATATTTGGGTTCTGTTTAAAACATATTTTATAGGTTGTCCGTTGCGTCGTAATAGTAAAAGGCTGTGTGCTTAGTGGCATAAATTGAGTGACCAGAAAGTTAGTTTAAATTAAATACATTTAGTCATTATAAACAGTTAAAGACTAATAAGCCTAGAGTTTAACTAAAAACTTAATTCAGATCTTAAACAACCACTTCTTAAGTTCCTAATTTGTATTTAAACTTACAATTTCACTTTCGATTAATACCATGTAAAACTTGTTGTTTATTATTTGCCCAAATATTAGGCCTTAACACAAATAAAGTGTTATTACATATTATTCTCCTTACAATAATATTTCCTCATACCTTAGTATGATTTTGAAGTTATTAAAATTACCACCAAAAATAAGACAATATTTATTCAGATTATGTATTGACAAAAGACCTTTTATTTTACTAAACATTTTAAAATGTCAAAATTTTACGATGTAAGTTCCTCGAAAATTAGGTACCTAGTATTTTATATAACTAAAAAATGTATATTATTTATAATAAATACACAGTAGTAAAAGCGTAAACAATGTATGCCCATGGAAGTGTGCCTATGTTTATAGCTTTTCGCTTTTGTCTTTTTTCTATTTTATTAGTTTAAATTTTGACAGTGCTTAGCGTGGTAACGACAGCCAACACACCGACATTGCTCACTGAGTTAGCTGTGCTAAAATAGCGTTACTCAATCTCCAGTCTTGTCAAAATCATTAGTACTTACTTACAATATTCTTGTTCCTTGGATGAGCAATTTAATCTAAAAAAATGGAAATTAGGTACTGATTTAATTTTTAATACATATATAATTGGCTGCTTAGTCAACACTTCGGCTAAGTTTTGATGAGTTATGATAGTGAAGAAAATAAACTAAACTCTCTTTGCCACCCCTTTGCTAAATTTCATAAGTAACCAGACATTTTTTTGCTGTTAGATTAATTTACTTCAGAGGTACAGTTAAAACAGATAAGTCAGATTTGCACATGTAGGGCAACTACTGCGTAAGAAATGTAAACGAACTTATCATTAAATACCCCCGCCGCAGCAAACCTGCGTACTCAGCGAATTTCCAATGCATATATATGTCTCCCTACTATACATAGAGCCACTTACCAAGTTTCACAAAAATATATTCATAAATAAGTGATATAAAGCATTTTATTTATTTCCAATAAGAATAAAATTAGGGCTGAGTACGCAGGTTTGCTGACACTAGGAAGATGAGAAATGTGTTTTTGTGCAATCATCAATGTAACTCAACCAGGTGAGGCTACAAACCAAGTTTTATTAATATAGGTTCATAACTAAGCGAGATATAAAACTTTACTTATTCTCCATATTAATAACATGGGGGCCGAGTATGCAGGTTTGCTGCTACAAGAAAAATCAAATACCCCCGTCGCAGCAAACATGCATACTCAGCGAATTTCCAATGGATATATAACATAATACATTAACACTTAACGGGATTCATAAGAAATATATTCACAAACAAGCGATGTTAAAAATATTAATTTTTCTCCATAAGAATAACATTGGGGATGAGTACGCAGGTTTGCTGCAACAAGGAACAAAAAATAATGGGTTTTTATGCAAATATCATTAGAACTCATCTAACTAAAGTCACATACCAAGTTTAATCCATATACATTCATAAATAACTGATATATAACATTTTAAGTATTTTCCATAAGAATAACATGGGGACCAAGTACCTAGGTTTGCTGCTACAGGAACCATAGGCGAAAAATTGTTTTTTTTGTGCAAACAACAATAAACCACAACCAAATAAAGCCATATACCAAATTTTGCCAGTTTACGTTCATAAATAAGCGAGATATACAATTTTTCTTTTTCTCCTTAAGAATAACATTAAACAACGTACTGTGTTCAGCACTTTCAATATCTCAGTAACCAATTGACGTAGAGTAATGATCAAGATACCAAATTGTTTGTTTTTTATGCTGAATTCAATGGTGAAAATTAAAATTTGATTTTAATAAAAGTTACATATGAAAACCCTAAAAACCCCATTTTTGGGGTACAAAACCCCCCTTTGGATGGTGCGATTCGTCTGGTTTTCGAACTCGTTCAAATAAATGGCACTTTACACGTTTGCACCAAATTTAATTAAGATCGGGCCTTTTTTACGAGAGTTATCGTGCTTACGGACACATATATATATATACATATATAAAAATTTGAACGAATGGTGTTTTTGGCATCTGGGGACCTCAAAATGAAAAGTTGTCATGGTCTCAGGCTTAAGTCTTACCATGAGACCTACGGTAATAACTTCTTCCCTATAGAGGAAATTCGCTAAAACAACTTGTTATGGTAAAAAATCAATATACCACAACTAGTTGAAGCCATATACTAAGTTTCATCAATATACATTAATAAATAATTTAGATATCAAATTGTATTTATTCTCCATAAGGATTACATTGGACAACGTACTGTGTTTAGCACTTTGAATATCTCTGCAATGGTTAGACATACAACAACAATTAATACCTCAAAATTATTGTTTTGTAGAGCTAAACTTATTGGTAAAAATAAATGTGAAGTTTTCAGTAAAATTATCTGAGGAAAATCTAAAAACCATTTTCCCATAAAATTAACATGGGAAATTTGTTGGACGAGTTTTTGTTTACCTTTCTCCACAACCACTTAACCTAGGTTAATGATTCAAAATACATCGGTTTTTTAAGCTCTGTAACATGGCTAACCAAAATTGAGTGTTTTTATTTTTTTTATTTTTAGGGTAAAAATTCAAAAAACTGATTTTTGGAAATTTAAAATCTCCATAAAACCCCCTTCCCATAATCCGATCGATCTGGTTTTCGAATTTAAAGTCATAAATGTTACTCCCCACATTTGTGCGAAATTTAATTAAATTCGGGCGTTTCTTTCAAAGGTTATCGAGGTAACGGGCACACACATATAATATATAAATATACATATGTATATATACATATGTATAAATTTGAACGAATAGTGTTTTTGGAATCTGGGGACTTCAAAACGAAAAGTTATCATAGTCTTGGGATTAAGTCTTGCCATTCCACCTACGGTAATAGCTTCTTCCCTATAGGGGAAATTCGCTCAAATAAAATAAAATAAAATTATACCCCAGATTTCAACGTGTTAAAAAATAGAGACGAACAAACATTTATGTACGTTTCAAGTAGAAATTATTATTTGGTACAACCTGAAAGTTACATTACGAATTCTGATATTTTTTAGTATCGCTTTAATACATGAAAAATGTCTTCTATGCCAATATAAATTATGTATTAAATTATTTTAATTAGTAGGTTGAGAATTAAAATGTGTAATTAATTTAATTATATCAATTTTGTAAATGCTGTACCATAGCTTACAACTTTTTAAAACAAAGGGTTGCTAGTAGCATTTCTGTGGACTTCAAAGGACCAATGGTAGTGGAGGCCTTTTCAAAACACTGCCTCCAGGCTGCACAAATATGCTTCTGTTATCACTTTGTCCTTTCTTATACCAAAATAATACTTGTCAAAGATTAAATTCCATTTTGAAATTATGCATTTTTTTTGAATATATGAATGGGAGACAAGTTGTCTCTGTAGCTGTTCCACGTCTATAACAACCATTCCTTTTTGATAATATCTGCATTGTTACATGTAAATATTTCAACTTTATCCATTGTAAAAGATTAATTTTGTAATGTTAAAAAACTGAAGTAATCTTTAAAATCACGACAGTATTAACTTAAATTGAATAGTAAAAAATGGTTAGATTATAGTAAAAACTTTGATAAAATGTGTTAAAAGTATGTGAGAAATATGTTAAAATACATGACCCAAAACTAAGCTATTTGTAATTCAAACCCCCCTACATTTAATAGAAAAAGTGCCTCATAGATAGTACTGCAGTATAAGATATGTATTAGACTTATTTATGTATGACTAAGATATGTATAAAGAAAATTTAGTTAAAGGTAAAAAATATTAATATTTTGAAGGTATAGGTAAATTTTGAGTAACATGAATAAATGTTTTAGTAAAGTTATTTAATACCTTTTTCCAGCAAATGTCTTATAAAATTAAATCTGTGGATTACACATCTGGGCTGCGACGGCATTGTTTTATTACAGTATGAATTATGCATAATATATGGAGAAAATATGGTTGTCGAAAATTTTTTGGAATTTAACTTATTGGTGGAAATATTCCATACTCCCTTAGCTAATATAAAATTCTTTTCGTGATGATGTAGCCCGATTTTGAAGATATTTCGTTTGCAAGTACAATTCCACGGTATCTTTAGACGTTTGTTAATCTACCAAATTCGCTCAAAACATAAATAAAATGTTTATTTTTCTAACTACTGCTCTAGTGATTTTGGTTATTATTTAGTTTTATATAGTGGTTCAGAGCCCTAATAAAATTAAACAACTCACATTTCTGGGGAAATCGGGTAAGCAGTTACTTACAAGGCTTAAAAGTAAAAAATTGGATTTTATTTGAATACATTCCCGTTTAAAGTAATAAAAGTACCCTAAAAACTAAATAAACTAGTATCTTGAATTTTCATTTTACAATTCATTGTTGCGGAGTCAATTGGAGGTTTCAATTAGCAGTAAATACAGTACGTAGTCTCATTTTATTCTTACGAAGAAAACATTAACTATCAAACTTGTAATGTTAACAAATGCCGGTAGGGTTATTTTAAATAAAATGTTGCCACCATCCCCTGGTGAGAGAAGGCGGAGTTCTAAGTGACAAGAAAACCTTATTAGTGTCAAGGTAATCAAGTACAATTAGAATAATGTTTCCGTTTAAATTTGTAAATCAACAAAATTAAACTTGAACCAATAACTAAGATTTAAACAATAACAATTCATTATTAACCAGGAAAATAAATAAAAGGTTGTTTGCTAGTAACTGGGGTGATGATTCAGAAATCAATTACTTCTACGACATCAGTATTTTATACTCATACAGAATAATTACGGTTAATGTTTAACGAAATTAAATATATTTTGTTAGTTAACCTAAAGAAATAAAATAGAGTTAATTTATACCAATTAAGTACAACCTATTTTAAAATAAATTTTTAGCTTTTAATTTTACATTTATTACCATAGGATTTGTTCTCTAGTCCAATGCTATAAAAAGGTGAGTATAAACAAATAGAACAAATTTTACATATAAAAATGTATAAGTACAGTTTTATGTACACAAATTTTAACATTTTTAATATGAAGATGGCTTTAATATTGCACAAAGAAACTGTCAGAGACGTCTATGCATATTCAAAGGCTCAAATCCCCAATGCGACACTTGGTGTTGACATTTTTGTCAACAGCTTTCATCGCACAAGGACTCTTGTTTCAAGCACAGATCTTCATAGTAGAGTGAGACTGCTTTGTTTTATTATGTTTTATACATCAAATGGGTGTTATAATAGAATCACTTTGTTTGACATTTTTTGCATTACAAGATGAACGGCTTGGCAAACATTAAATTATATTTAAACTCTAATCAGTGTAAATATTTTTCAGATAAAAGTGTAAATATTTTCTTCAGATATTTCCTAGAGTTTCATAACCGAAACGTTGCGAACGTTTATAGCATGTATATGTTCAACTCATTTAAAAATACATAACTTTTATTTGTTGGTGGAACTCCTGTTACGCATTGTGACGCCGTATAGCACACTGTGTTGACTTAGGTTTGTTTGACTTGTCTGTTGGTGTTGTGGGTTCAGCAAACCACACGTTAGTGTTGACACTTTCGAAATAAGCCTCCAGACAAAGCTGGTTTGGGTAGTCGCTCTCCTTCATACCACTTGGTAAGCATATGCCTAGCTATCTTGAAATGCAGTTATATAAGTAATAATCTTCCCTTTTCTCTTTTCGCTATGAAGTTTTTTCTGTCAATAACTATTTTCATGCCAAAATGTGATGAGAAATCAATAACTTCAAGGATTGGCGGCTTTGAAAACTACCGGTTTTTTTATTTGCAGAGAGAATCTAATATTTTTAGTTTACTTTTTTTAGTTAAGTCCTGATCAGATTTTAAACATAGTATATGCTCCTTTATACTGACATTTTAACTGATATACAATTTAATAGAAGAGCAGTTATTTTCGGTTTCCTCTCGAATACACTTTTTAACTCAATTAGTAAACTAATAGCTGAAGAAAATTTAAAACACTTTAATACTTAAACTATATTAAAATATGTAAGTGGAAACCAAGTATTTAATTTCATTAGCTAACTTTGTATACAAACAGTAGAGCTAAACATGTATGAAAATGGTAATGGACGTAAAGTAATAAACACTAACATTCTTAATTTCTTCACACAACTACCGTGTTCCGTAAGCACGAGGTGCTCCTTTATTACTTCATTAGAAGGCAAAATGCATCTTTTTAACGATTTATATTAGTGTTTTTACATGTTTACATACTTAAGGTCGTTAAGTTATTACTTAGTTTAAGCAGAGTGAAAGCAGACTAAACTAACTGACTACCCGCTGGGCATCATTTAACTAATAAGGAAGAAAACGTTATTATTTTTTCATGAAGTTAGATAAACAAAAATTTATTTCCGAAATACTAAAGGAGTATCAATAAAATTAAAACGTGTCATCAAAGAATAAAAAATTAACACCATTTATCATCTATAGGTAATTCAAGTTATGTATGTAACAAAATTATGTACATATCAGGAAAAGGTTTAGATATATTTACTGCCATAAAAGCAGCGTGGAAATGCGTACAATCTGACATTAAACTTTTTATTTCGTTCTTCGAACGTCTGAGAAAGTTTTTCTCGCTTGATCAAACACAGCCAGACATCCCTGCGGAGACAATGTCTTTATGTGGGAATCCCCCTCGCCGGCGCCGACCCCGCTGAGACAATTTGATTTGCGAGTCAAAGCCTATAGTTGAAAAATAAAGAGCGTTTTTGTGTGAACAAAACGAGGTAAAACAAATCATGGTTTACGTTAGATGGAATACTGAAGGGGAGCGGTATTTAGTTTTCTTTGTTTGTAAGTCGATTTTTGGGAAACATTTACCACAAATACTTAACCCTTTTATCAGAATCAGATAAAACCGTGAAAAGCTACGTGACTTGCCCCCTCTTCATGAGTTATGACATAATACCCATAACCCACTGTCTTCATAAAAAACAACCTTTTGGAAGCACCATGTCTAAGACAAACACCCCAAGCATGGTCCTAGGGGAGAAGTTTTTGCAGCGTATAAGAGTGCAGGACGAGTCCCCGCTAATGTTATTTATAAACCACGTCCTTCAGGAGGGCAAGGGCAGCTGAGCGGTGAAGTGGCAGCAACTGAGCTACTGGCAAGTGTAAGGTTACTGGAGCAGCTGACGGCGCCGCAGCTGGTGGGCATCTGTCATCTTTCTGAAATCTCGGCACCTCCGAGGGAGGTTAGCATGTGGTGGGGGTCAGCCATTAGAGCCAGTGAATCATGATCTTCAACCTGTATGAGCAATATCAGCTAGTCAAGGTAGTAAGGTTACAGGGGCAGTTGGCGGGCATCTGAAATATCTTCACAATTTACGCACCTCTACTATGAGGAGAGGGGTTTTGGTTTAGATTTCGTTGTGTTAAGCTATAAGAACAAAGAAAATAATATAGACAGTCATTAAGAGCTGTAAAAAAATGTCACCGATCATTAGCTGCTCAAAGAGGTTTTGCATTTTGTACACATTATAAACACACACAAACATGTCTACACTCTGAAGGACACAGACCACCCTCAAAAATAGTTTTCTCCCATAAGGATAACATAGGGATCAATTTTAACTATACTACGATCTGAAAAATTGTGCAGGAAGTTAAAACTGTTAAACAGCATTAAAGCATGTTACAAGCTGAGAGTAAATACATGAAAAGTAAATGGTAATACTATACGTATAGTGCTTATGGAATAAGGTGGAATCACTTTGCTCGGTTTCACAAACCACCCCCAAAATTTCGTATGATACCGTAGAGAATGACCTATCATCATTTTCAGACTCGGTTTGATACTTTAACCAAATTGCCGCTGGAAAGAAAGATATCACATAACCCATGTGTTGTTAAAATTTACGTGGCGAAATAATTACAGGTTCAGCAAGTCAATTATCGTACTGTTTCGTTTACTGGTTTAACTCTGAACTTTTTTTGTAGTTCGTTGTATTTTTTGTATTGGAAAATTTGATTATAATTGAACTTGACTTTCAGGCTCAACTAGATAATAACATATATTTAAACTAATTAATTAGTGCCTTTACTAATTAGTTGTGGTAAAAATACCGTCAGTGAATAGAAAATTTTGTTTTCAAAGCCAACCACAGTATTTCATATTTTACATACCGTATTTAGATGTAAGTTTAACCCTCTATTTTGACTGAAATATCCCTCATACATAAAGTTCTCATATAACTAACAATATAAATATTATATGATTTACTAATTTACTGAGGCATAGGCAAAATTCGTTTATAAACAACTCTTTAAAATATTGAAATTAAATAGCCAACGTCTCGTATATACCAAATGTTATATGAAATATAACCTATGTAAAACTACGTCTGATTAATTTTTAGAGGTTTTATAGATAAAAAAATAATAATAAAATTTAGAAGTCCCATCGTCATAATTGGATGACTACTGTAAACTTAATCGACTAAAACACCTTACCAAACAGAAAGATTAATACTTCGTAAAGCATTTATAGGTGGTATTTCACAATTATATCTGATTTTGACAATTTCTTCAGAGTTACAGTTCAATAATTTTGATAGCAGAAGTTTATTGAAATTACATCCAGTAAAATTTGAGTAAAGCAGTGATTTTTCTTTTAAATTGTCATAATTATCGAAAATAGTGAGAAGATTGTCTAATAAATCGTAACATTTGCATAAGTTATGGCTCTACATATCTTGTTCCTTCTTCTGAAACATTAAATGCCATTAAATGCCGTATTGCTTTTCATAGAGGGAGTTCTTCAATTGAGGAAACATTCTTTTCGAATCTGAGCCCTATCAATTTTTGATTTTTCGATAGATTGACCTAGACGCCCAGGGATTGAGGTGGATTCCGAACCCAAGGGATGACGTAATGTCACATGGATAAAAGCCGATAGTGATTGGCAGGAGTTCGAACCCGGGACCTTTCGAACCAAATTTACGCACTCTACCACTATACCAGTTGGTTCCCTATCTTAAATGCACCACGTCCACTGTCTCGCTTTATTATAACTTATATTACTACTAACATAACAAAATATTTAAGGTGTGAAAGTCTTTATTTGTTCTAATCTATTTTTTAAACTAAACTATCGTTGAATAATGATGATAACAAATTTAATCTCCATCCTTGTGTGACGGAAAGTCTCGTTATTTATACCTATAAAATTTTCCCGTAGAATTGATAACTTGTTATGATATTTCTACATATTACAGGAAATGAGGGACCAGAACTAGTCCTCTGAATGTCCGAGAGAGACGACGAATTCACTGACAGTCTTGACGTGGCGTGAAATTGACTAGGGGAGAGAAAAATTCATAACCAAAATATTAAAGCTTATGGTCTTATTATAAATATTTACTTTAGTTCTGTTAATATATACTGATATTATTTTCTGTTAGTGTGAAAAAAAGTTGTTAGTATACAGAAGTGTTAAGTTATTTTAAGAACAATTTTTAATGATAAAGAGTTATTATGTTTCTAACTAATTACTATATTTTAAAACTAATATGACAACACCAATAAAACCATGGATTTTTATTGGAATTAAACAATTACAATTATATTCAAAAGCGCTGCAGGAAAAATTATTTTGTGGTACGGAGGTGAGATGTGAGATAGTTTCCAAGCAATTCTATATGATAAACAATGCATTATAAACATTTTTTCTCTGATAATACCTAATTGAATTTCGAGGAATCAGGAAAAGTTTACCTACAGGTAAATGTATAATTTGTAAATGCAATAACATTAAGATCCGTCGTAACAAGTACGGATTTGTTTACAAAAGTAGTTTTTTTAAGTTTTTCGTAAATAAAATCTCAATTTATATCAACATCGACGTGATTATACTTCTCATTTCGAATTATATAACTTTTAACTCTATTTTAACATAAGCAAATAATACCAAAACAAAAATGACAATATGGCTTTAATTTTATTTTTGTTGTAATATAAATAAGTTGAAGCAATCCAGAGGTTAAGATAGGTTTAAATAAATAAGTGTTGCTAAATATAATAGTATGTTTTAAATAAATATAATTCTTATTTTTATGCAGTAGCACATAGCATGGATAGCACTAAGTGTGTTAATCCCACTTCAAGGCAATTGGTACCTGGTATTAGGTTTATAAAGTTTAACTTTTAATCCCTTTCTGTCTTGTATAAAACAAACAAGTATAACATTTCAATAATCATTAAGTGTAATACTTAGCATAATTATCAGAATTTCAGTTAATATGTTTTGATCTAAAGACCAGTTAGTTAGTTTTCAACTGGCAAAATATCCTACTTTTTCCTAATATCGGAGCGGCTTGTAGTTTAATATCATTAATTCAAACTATATTTCAAGAGTCTATGTTACTTTGCCTAATAAAATGTGAATCTTTGTCTTATTGTAATTGTATACCTAAACAGTTCATGCAGCGTAAGCAACGACCAAATTACTCATTGGTTGCTGAGCGTAAGACACTGGAATTATGAACAAGGTAACATCAGTCGGACTCTGACAAGGGTCGAAGTTCTTTCGAATTCATTTCATCAGTACCGTTTGGTTTCTTTTAAGCAAATACCTAGTTTTTAGATAGACTCACAAATAATGGATTAAATAAACTGCCAAACATTGCTCAACGGACCCCTCTATTCCTCTATGCACCAGATACTATACTTGCAGTTTCGTTAACACCTAAGTGGCACTTCTTCCATGATGATGTGTCACCTCCTTTGAGATATGTTTAGTGAATGTTGAAGGTTGATAAATCTGGTGTTTCGTTGCTTCAAGGTGTTTACTAATAACTCTCAAATTGTTTGTAGTCTTTTAGAGCGCATATATAATATTAATTGATCAAATTTTATTTTGGAATAGCGGTTTGTAGCCTTAATTTCACGATAAACTGTATGCACTATAATGCCAATCAACAACTGTGCTATAAATAAACAACCATGCCTAAGAAAAATATTTTAAGTGGTATTGGAAAAATAGTATAATGCATGTTACTAGCATTTAATATATTTTCTACTTGTATATAAATCTCCTATACTGGTTTATTAAACCTAATTTAAAGTACCCATATGAAATATTCCTTACCATAAGTAATACAAACACTCTGTTCGGATTTCTCAAATTATAACAGAGAACAAACATTTATTTTCACAGCATATTGTTTTTTACTTTGCATTAACCCGTCCAGTCTGACAGACAGTTTACAAACACATCTCATCAGCTGATGCTGGGGATAAATAACAGCTGATCGAGAAGGCAGCTGTCGTCTGCCGGGGCTGCTAATTGTTACATAACACCCGGCAGACATATACCTTCAGGATGTTGTAAATCATACAGTATTAGATAAGGTTTATGGGAATGCGTTTTAGAAGTTTGTAAGTAGGTTGAATCTTATTGCGAATACGTAAACTTAAAGACAAAGAGGTTTTAAATATAAATGTGTTTAACGCAATTTTCATATTTAACTCAAAGGTAAGCATTGTGTGCTATAACGTAAAAATATATTATCAAAAGTTTGGTAAAAATGTATTTCTAATATCAAAAGAGATTCTTATTATGAAAAATTCTGAGAGACGATTAATCGTTTTCTGGATGAAAAGTGTTACCTCAGGCACCTCCTTCTTGATCCCTTTATTGACTAAAAACTTTATGTCGCTTCGTCGACCACTCTACTACCTCCACCTTGCGTAAATATTTCAAGAAGGGTCAGGCCACACAAGTTTTCAGACCAGCTCCTTGTTTACCCGCCCAAACTCTTTGTTGACAGTAACGCCACGCCGGGAGGTCCTAGCTCAAATTTCACCACAAACTCGCGCCCTCTCCCCCTTCATCCCCTATGTAGTAGATAAGGACCGTACATATGTTACAGCTCGTTATAGCTAAATACCCAATTGAACCCCTTCTTATCATATGTTGATCTTGCGATAAAAGGAGGTTTGGCATATCGTATTTGCATAGAGGTCTGAATTTTAAATGTTTATAGATTTTATTGGAGCGCTTTCCTCAACTACTAAGAATGATCATGACCAATTATTATCGATACTTGAAGCTGTTTAGATCTCAACGTTAACAATGTAAACCATAATTGTGAGTTTTCTTGCCTGGACAATGTTAAGCTCAAGGTATATTGGGCACTTTCAAAGCTAAACATTAAAGTAGCATGTTATGCTTTTATCAATTTGAGAATTATTGATTGTTGATGAGACCAATCAATTTTAATCACCGTGTGCCTTCTGGTAGTTAGCGTCTGGTTCGGGGGTGTATCTACGTTCTAAGTTTAAACATAAACTAGTAGATCCCCCGATATCCGCTCGGGGCGAAGCTCTGAAGGTGTAGGTTTTTATAACCCCCAAAAGGCAAATCTACAGTGTAACAGCTTTTCATTGATACTAAACATGTATAGAAAATAATATTTTAATTAGTCTAAAATCGCCGAACAAAAATCAAGAAATTCTTTTAATAATATAGATGATAAGGAATTAATTTTGTTAAACATTAAATAGGTTTTAAATTGTAAAAAGTAAGAAACTTGATTTAAGAAACTGTTTTTATGTGTATTAATTTACAAAATAGGCAACTTAAAAAGGAACGGTCCAAGTCTGGTCTGCTACTACCTGAGGGCGTCCTGTTCTTAGAAAATATCATTAATTAAAAGCTCAGTGACAAATGATTTCTGAGTAAAGTATCGGTCTGTAAAAAATATTCAGATTTTCCCCAAGGATCAATCTGGTGACCCTCAGATTACAACACCTAATATATCATTCATTCGTTATCAGGTAATATTGCTTTTCAATGAAAAACTATGATTTTTTTCTGCTAATGAATCGAATTGAAAGACCTAACTGACATACCATCAACTACTTCAAGTCCTTGCGAGCGAGTAAAGGATTCTAGCACTCTATACAAGGTATATGCATTTTGCACAGTAAAATACAAACACAGAAAATGATTAAAGGCCTGCAACGAACGTTGCTCTTGCAAAACCCCTGCAAACAATGAGCTTAAACAGAATAAATACAACCCCTGAGGCCGAGGTTGGGGAGCCTGGGGCACAACAACAACGCCCCTACTGCAGCAGAGGGGAGGACGTGATGGGGAGGTCTGAATAAGCAAATGAAAAACTGAATAAAAAATAAATTACGTGTAAAATATACGGTATCAAATGTAATATAGTTGCTTTTAAAGATGGAGGAATTTGTATATAAATGCATTACGTTTGTTGTTAAATAAATTAAACGTTTCATAACACTAAATGTTCTTTGATGGTTTCGCCCGTCTTATTTATTTATGCTTGATTAAATATCACCAAACTTGTATAAAGCCTTGTCACAGTTGTAGAGCAATTTATCGTCCAAATTTCTGAAGTAAATCCACAAATTTTACAAATTTGTAGAAAATGTGATATTCACATACCTGAAATCGACACCAGTGGCCCAAATCTGATGACATTTAGTATGCAATTAAGATAACCTCCATAGTTTTGTTTATTATCACAATTCATTTCATGTTTGTATTTCCATCCCCTTCTCAAATATTATTAGCGAATTTCTCCTATAGGGAAGAAGCTATTACCGTAGTCGGCATGGTAAGACCTAGGCCCGGGACCATTATAACTTTTTTATTTTGAGATTCCCAGATGTCAAAAACGCCATCCGTTCAAAACTGTATATGTATATATATATATATATATATATATATAATTGATTACATGCTGAGGGCAATTAATCAATATGCAAGTATGAACTTGTGTTAACACAAAAACAAAGCAGATGCTTAAATTACAATGTAAACAATTGTAGTTGATAATTATAACCTTTGTAGAGTGTGACTTTGTACTTTAAGGAAATATTTAAAGGTAAATAAGAGTAAAAAACTAAAATTAGGCTCCACCGAGTCCTCAGTGAGGTAGAAACCATGGAGAGCTCGCCAAATGAGCAGAAAACGGTCCGCGCATTATCAGGCTAGACCAAGTGTAGGACACGATATAATTGAGTAATCTCGAGCGGCGAGCGCGTTGTCGTTAGCACATTTCTGTACCTCTTAAAAATAATAAAACTAAAATTAAACTTATATATCCCTTTTCTGAATGAACTCAGCAGTACAAATATATTTTATTTTAAAATTAGGTGTAATTTTTAATAATGAAAATATTATAGTTGTAGCAGCTTGAAATGAAAAAGTCAGTAAGCGAGAACTTTTTTTATTTTTGAGGTAGAAACAAACTTCTAGCAAGATAGTTGTAGTTAATTAGATGATCTAAAATTTTCACTGAAAACAATTTTCAATAGAACTTATGGTTTTTTTAATAATCCGATGTAAATAAACGCTACGTCCAGTTCTACGCGCGCCGCCGCACCGTCCTGTCGCGGACCACGGCTCCACGCTGTTCTACCACATCCAGCATAGTTAAACGCTCCTCATTTTACCTAGACTTCACCTAGAAAATATTAATTATGTAAATTTTACTCCATATTGTATTGAGATTATCGTTCTTAACAAAGATTAAAATTTGTAGAGGAAAATTCAGCTATCGAGATGTAATTAGGCTTAAGAGGAATTTTATAATTTTATATGTAAAGTAAATTACTCATCAAATAATAAGAGACTTATTTGTTAGAAAGAATACACCTTTATATGATAAGATAAACATATCTGAATAGTGATTATATTTTACTCATGAAGCAAAAACTAGTTTTAATCAATAATGAAATAAACACTAAACTGAAATAAGCTTTAGCAAGAAAATATAACTTTCCCTTTTTATACAAACAAAACCTACTTCCTTTTAAACTATCCTTTTGCTTAAACATTTCCGCCTCCAAATACGAAAGCTTGTTAGTCGTATATGAGTTGGTGTAGCTAAAAATTAATTAAAATAATGAATAAATACATGTTTTTATATAAAAACTCAAAACTAATTCTCTATGTCATCAATATACCCCAAACAAATATTTTTGGCATTAAAAGTTGAGGAACATAACTAGGAACTTGAATACGAAGAATACTTAGTTGTTAAGAAACCTTCCTAAATAAAATATAAATTAAATAATATAGAAACAATGCTTTTATGTCAAAACTCAAAACTAAGCCTCTCCAAGAGCATTACAGTAGTTGTTATATAATTTGGTTTCATGTAAAAATTGAGGATTGTTTTTGTAAAGCAAATATGACAGCCATTAAGTCGTCAATTAATTTGTTTCGATAAAAATCAAGAATAAGTACGTGAAGATAAAGATTTGTATACTAATATTGAACATTACACGTGTTTTAACGTCATAATTAGAGGTTAAATACATTTGAATTTTTTTTCATCAAAAGGTAAAGAATTTATTCAGTAATACGATTCCGAAAACAATTTTACTATAAAAAAATCCTCGTGTCGTAAACCTCATTTAATTGAGCACACGTCGCCAATAACCCATAAGACGCTATACTGAGCGCTGCGACGAATACTACACTTTAAGATTTGACCTTGAGCCCGGCCGGACCGAATTTTGGTCTATCCCGACTATTGGCGCGATCTATCCATGGTTTCTTGCTGGGTCCTTGCCCAAATAATTATCTATGCATGATAATGTTCTATGATAATAAAGATTCTTAATTCTTGATTCATGTTCCCAGTTCACCTTTCTAAGCCATACAATAGCTTCAGAAACCTGCACAAAGACACGGATGTTTCCTTGCGAAATTACGTATTTATAAATGGAGTTCATACGTTTCTTCACAGAATGCAGCACATAATTTGTTGTTTGTTCTCCACAAATCTCCCAGTGTAACCAGGATTGTCCAGACTTCTCATGTTAACTTATTTATTTTAAATATATTTTTATGCAACATATTTTCTCTTAGAAAAATCTTTAATAAGTACTAGCTGAGGTTTTAAATAATTCAGTTAATAACATATTTTTATTAAATTTTCCATTGTTTGTACTCCTTACACAATTATTAAGAATATTTTGATCCAAACTAGAATTCTGTACAAGAATTAAAAAGCCATTTTTCAAAATCACTTTACTTACCCTTTAAATGATGTAATGTAAAACATCACAATTTCCTTTCGAAAGGAGAGCACACCGTAAAATCATTTTAATTATCGTTAGACATTTAACAACGTTATGACGAGAAGATATGGACGCCCTTATAACGCTGAGGGCAATTACCTTTCCCTTAACTGAACGGATTAGTTAACGCCCTTTGTCCCTTCAAATAAGTTGTAGATTTTGTTCACACAAAATCATTGTTAAGCAATGGGATACCTCCGTAATTCATAGCCTTCCATACCCTAGCTAAACAACAAATTATCAGATTGACAATTGGAATTTACAGGTTTTACTATTGGAAAACGTGGATCAATTTGTTGACTGATGAAAAATCACACACACGCAATATTCTCTGTAAAGATTGTCAATCCAATGATATTAGGGATACCGCAATAATTTTTAATTCTAATTTGTTTCTCAAACACTATGATTCATACTTAGATAAATTAATAATTTGTAATTTAGATAAACTATGTTTATTACCATGTTATCGATTAAGACTGTAAGTATGCTAGATAAGCCATACTCACTTAGACCATTTTTAGAGTTCTGTCAACATTGTTTTACTAATGTTGTCTTCTCTCACACACATTATCATGCAATTGATACAATATACATTTTGCCAGACTAGAGCTTTCCACTGCATAAGTGAATTTTTATTTAGCACTTAAACCTGCCCTTCACCAGGGACCCAACAGCTTTCCTTGATAAGCCAATATATAATACATTTTGTCTAATATGGATCAAAATCACCATTTTTTTGTTAAAATTTTCATATTGGTTTACAGTAAATTGTTTGATACCATTAACCTAGACTGAACAAAGCCACCGTCCGTAAATTACTACCAAGGTAACAATAATCCAAACAATAATCTCCCATCGATATTCATAGCGCATCTTTCTTTGTTTACAAAACCGGTTTTCCTCAAACAAATATTTCTCTCATTTTGCTTGGAAACAAATACGTTGAGCTAATATTGGCAGACTGATCATTTTAACTGGATGTGGATTAAGCATAACCTAGGAAATTGACCAACTATTACAACACAGTTCAACCTACGCAATTGAGGTACTGTGTGGGTGCTATGCTGTCCTCAATGTATCAAGGTGGGTTGAAGTTTAGAATACAGTACTTTTTAAATTATTTGCAGAACTGACTACCTTAGATATATATAGAATAAATCTCGTTTAAACAAGTAATAAAGAACGAAAATAGAAGTTGCGAGCAAACCAGTTTTTTATCTCTATTTTCAATGCGAGATCTAACGGATCTTTCTCAGAAGTTCTTTGAGTTCTTACCAAATCAAATCAAAAATATCATTGATAGCAGATTAAATTTAGTCTACAGTCATAATAACCACACTAATATTAAACTGCTGACGCTATCTACCTTTCGGCCTACCCAAGGAATCTAGCTTGGCTCTATCTACTAACAAGTTTAGGAAGGCTGAGACAGGTTACAATAGTTCCTATAACGTGCATTGTTGAATAAACAAACGAAAATGGTCCATTTATATATTATGTATCCATTTTTGTATTCATTGTTACAAATTATCGCTTACATAGTTTGAAATTGATATGTTTATGTTTATGTTTATGTGTTGTTAAAGGGATGGATTCAGAGATCCAAAGATTCAAAGATCCTCACACGTCAACCGAAGCTTATTGTGTGTCCCTTGTACGTTAGTATGGCAAACCAATGCCCGTACCCTTTACGAGATCCAGGAGTTTTTTACCAATACTAGCGTCCCTTTCATCACCTGGTTGCTTACAACCAAACAGAGCCCTTCTCCTTGCCCCGAGTCTCTCGCAGTCCAGTATGATATGCTTGGCAGTCTCTTCAGACTGATTGCAGAGCCTACACACCTGACTTTCATTTCTGAGTCCGAGAGTGTGGAGATGTTTCCTGAAATGGCCATGTCCAGTTCTCAGAGCAATCAACTGCTTAACCCGACCTCTGCCCAACCTCACCAACCAGTTAGTGAAGTAAGAGCTAGTATCTGCTAGCAGCCTTTTGCCAAGTGCTTGACCAGTATGACCTTGCCATTGCTGGCGATGTAAGTCCCTGGACCATTTGTTTATTGTGTGAAAAGCAGTTGTTTTGCTTATGCCACAGCTTGGCTCTGGACCAAAGAATGGCATACCGAAACCTCTTTTAGCAAGCTTATCTGCACACTCATTGCCACCTATGCCTACATGGCCAGGTACCCAACCAAGATGCACCGAGTTGCGTGTCGCAAGTTTGCAGAGAGTGTTGTAACATTCCCACACCAATTTTGACTTGATTTCGTTGGAGTCAAGAGCCTTGAGGGCAGCCTGACAATCTGACAAGATTACTATATGCCTGTCGCAATAGCGTCTGGCAATGCCGAGATTGGCACAAACCATGATGCCACAAATTTCTGCTTGAAAAATAGTACAGTGTTGTCCCAGACTTGCACAGAGTTCTGTTCTAGGTGATTCACTGTACACCCCGTAGCCAGATTTCCCTTCAATGAGAGAGCCGTCCGTGTACCAGACAAGGCTGCCCTTCCTGGAATAGGGCCCTTCCTCAGATGTCCACTCTTCTCTGGAGCAGAATCCAACAGAAAAAGGTTTAGTGAAAACCATCTCCGTACTCATGACATCTGATGTCATATCAAGCACAGGGTTTTGAGCAACAGCTTTGGTGATGGTGCAATGGCCTGTTCCAGACAGGCCTTCCCTCCATTGGCCTGCGACTTTTAATCGATAGGCTGATTTTCGTGCTTCTGCCTTGATGAAGATATCCAAAGGCAGTAATCCAAGAGCAACTTCGAGAGCTGCTGACGGGCTACTCCTGAAAGCTCCAGTGACTAGAAGTGTGCCCAACCTTTGTAAACTTGTGAGTTTGGCTATGGCTGTAGTCTGGTTCACCTTTGTCCACCAGACTAGTGATCCATATGTGACTTGAGGCCTTATTACTGCCTTGTACAGCCACAGTGCTATGTGAGGCTTGATCCCCCACGTGGAGCCTACAAATATCCTGGACGTCATGAGCGCCCATTTCGCCTTATGCAGTGTATTATTCAAATGATCATTCCAAGTCAGCTTAGAATCAATTGTCAGCCCTAGGTATTTGACTGTACCTGATACTTCAAGCCGTGTTGGTCCAAGTCTCAGCCTGGAAAGAGACTCCAGGTTCTTTTTCCTTGTGAACGGAACAACTACTGTCTTTGAGGGGTTTATGCTTAGACCCTCTCCAAGACACCAGACATTGACATATTGAAGATTGACATTCATGACATCAGCAACAATATTCGTGAACCTTCCCTGTACCATTAGGACTATGTCGTCTGCATAGCCCTGGACAAAGACGCCTCTGCTAGTGAGCTCACGAAGGAGACCGTCCACCACCAGGTTCCACAGAAGAGGCGAAAGTACACCTCCCTGCGGACAACCCCTCGTGGGTGCGATCACTATCGATTCACCTTGAAGATCGGCTCTAATCCGCCTGGAGCAGAGCACGGTCTCAATCCACCTACATACAGCAGACTCAAGACCACGCCCACGCACCGCCCGGACCATGGCCGTGTAAGTGACATTGTCAAATGCACCTTCAATGTCCATGAAGGTGCATAGAGCGATTTCCTTAGCAGCAAGGCTGTCCTCCACCCTGCTAACAAGTTGATGCAGGGCAGTTTCGCAGGACTTACCAGACTGATAGGCATGCTGGTTTCGATGGAGAGGAGTACCTGAAAGCACTCCCTTTCTTAGATGTCTTTCTACCAGTCTCTCCAGCGTCTTCAAGAAAAACGATGAGAGACTGATAGGCCGAAATGATTTTGCAGTTGAGTAGTCTGTTCTTCCTCTCTTGGGAATGAAGACCACCCTACTGAGGCGCCAGGCTTGAGGAATGTACCCATAAGCCAGACTCGCTCTGAAGAGTTGGCACAGGAGGACCAAGAGAGCTTCCGGTCCTTGCTGTAGCATTGCCGGTATGATACCGTCCCCCCCAGGAGATTTGAAAGGGCCAAACTTGCTGATGGCCCATTTAACTTTGGAAAGTGTGACAATCCGTCTGGCTAAAGTCCAGCTTCCGCGATCAGCTCTTGGCCATGAGCCCCTTTCGCTGTTGCCGGACATGCCTAAACAGTCACTCTCAAAAATGCAATCCGGAAAGTGAGTCTCAAGGAGAAGTTTGAGACTTCCTTCAATTCCAGTGGTATATTGTCCCCCTGGTGACCTCAGGGATCCCAGGAGGCCAATAGGGCTTGAAGCTAAAACACGCTGCAGTCTTGCTGCTGCGCTGAAACTGTTACCTGTTTATTAAATTTAGTCTACAGCCATAATAACCACACTAATATTAAACTGCTGACGCTATCTACCTTTCGGCCTACCCAAGGAATCTAGCTTGGCTCTATCTACTAACAAGTTTAGGAAGGCTGAGACAGGTTACAATAGTTCCTATAACGTGCATTGTTGAATAAACAAACGAAAATGGTCCATTTATATATTATGTATCCATTTTTGTATTCATTGTTACAAATTATCGCTTACATAGTTTGAAATTGATATCATCATACACCTGTATTAACTTCTTAGAATGTGTCGTAAACACCTAGTTTTTTTTTAAACTCGTGGGTTCGAGGCTTAAAACATAGTTACTAATCATTTTATTATTATGTTGGGCTTTTCAATTTCCTTAATATGTTGGTTTAGGAGCCTTAATAAGTAATATAAATGACAATTAAATTCATCAGCTTTATATTGCAAACGTCTGACCGCAGATGGGTTCTTACTGATTCTCCTCTTCGTCGTATATGACAACAGATACGAGTTAGATATTTTGCAATTCATGACTCTTTCCAGCCAGAAACCACAACCCCTCGTTAACAAAGGATACTCTAAACTCGATTCCTCTTAAAACCATTATGCAAATGCAAAACCTCGTGCAATTGTTAGATCAAAAGGGGATAAGAAGGACAAAATGGGGTAATTAGCTATAACGACCCCCAGCGTATGTATGGCGCTTATCTACAGAGTGGGGCTGGAGGAAATGGGGGGGTGGAGTCTGTGGTGAAATTTGATCCGAGACTCGGGGATCAGGCTCGGCGGAGCTACTGTATCAACAAAGAGTTTGGCGACGCAAACGAGAAACTAAACTAGAAATTGGCCTGTACCCCGACCTTGGCCTGTGTTATCTCCCTTAATTATGAAAATAAATTAATGAAATTTGGTATGTGGCTTTACCTAAATGAGTTATATTGATATTAGTATAAAACCCCATTTTTTGTTTTCCTTCCTTCAGCAAACCTGCATACTCAGCCGCCATGTTATTCTTATGGAGAATAATTAAAATGTCACAAATCGTTTATTTATGAATGTATATTGATGAAACTTGGTATGTGGCTTTATGTGGTATTAAGATACATATATATGCATTGTAAATTCGCTGAGTATGCAGGTTTGCTGCTACGGGGGTATTTTTACAATAGGGTATAGAAATAAAATTTGTGGTATATGAGGATTGGTATAACGTGCCGCTGGACCTTCCAACTTATTTAGACTAAGTAGGAATAATAGAACCAACACTCCGATTCTTTATATATATGTGAGTAACTTGAGACCGAGCTTTGCTCAGTGAAAACCAAATTTTGATACTTTGTCAGTGTTAGAGTAACAGGCATGTTAGTTGGCACAAACAGAAATAAACGACCTATTACCTTTTTGTGAACTCAAGCATAAATTTAAGTCTTAAATACATAGTTTTCATATGTATTGTTTCTTAGTTGTGTTTTCAATGAGCAGCTGTTGCCGCATCTACACTTTAAATGTAAATTGTGACAGTTTTAAAGGCAATTACTTGCAATAAAACTTATCAATTTTATTGCAAGTAAACAGAATGTATTACAATTTATTTGTAAACAATACACCATCTTACAGTATGAGCAATTTGTAAACAAATGGCACATGTGATAACCATGTTTGTAATGTAACTAGTATACGGAAAGTGGTTTAAATGAATAATACACTCGTGTGTCTACTTACGTGCCACTTACTCTAATTTATCAGCTCACTAGTTGTTTTTGATCAGCTGTTTTAATTATTTTGTTATGGTTTGAAACTCCATGTGTGTAATGTTTCAAATTTAAGTAAAATTTAAAATGAGTATTCCAGGAATATAGCATTTTCCGTGATCCCGAGATCTGTTATACATACAGAAACAAGTCGTATCATACTATAGGATATAGCTTTAACGAATCCAAATGTCATTATTTGTATACTGTGGTTTGTATTGAAGTCGAAAAAGTAGCTACTTGATATCATATGAAAACCCGCATAAAATCACTGACAGGCGTTCAACATCGATGTATTTTTTATTTTATAGTTTTAGCATTGTTGATGAAACACAATATATATATATCATATTCTTTGATAAAACATTTCTGTGTAAAATAGGGTACAAGTGCTACACTTGAAAGGTTTGCAGTCAGACAATTCCGTTCACTGAACAGCTGATTTATGATTAATCTTATCTTATACCATTGGGTTTCTTATACTGTAATACGAGCAATGTCTGTCTGCAAAATTTATTTCGGAATCCAACGGATTATTTTGTTAAAACTCTGGAACTAGGTGTTTTTGGGCCTAAAAATACGATTGGTAAAAACCTCAACCCCAGGAAATTCATAATTTGTTGAAAATCTCATTTCAAAATTGGAAATTTTAACATATCTTATGGAGTTTTAAATAAAAACAATAGAATCATAAAAGCTGTCAATAAATTAACCAGCAAACTGTCAAAGTAGCACTTTCACAAGGTAAAGTCAGTGAGCTCTATGTATAATTAGAGAGATTACTACTGGTTGGATTTTCGTTTCATCATCGGCAGAATTTTTTCCCTCTACAGTACCAACATTACAACACGAACATGGTAGTTAGTCTATGCTTATACATGGTGTTCGTTGTGTTATGTTGGTACTGTAGAGGGGAAAAATCGTGTATCCAGCTATTTTCCTACAGCACGCTTTTTTGTCAAAAACTGCAAGTCAGTAGTCTCTCCAGATTGTATAGAGCTCACGGTGAGCACTTTTTCGCCTACGCTGACGTGCGGTTATCGACAAATTTTACCAACCGGTTGCTTGTTCGTGTTATCGAATGAACTTTTGATTACGATAGTTGATTTGTGGTGGAAAAGCATAAATGGTGATTCAATTCAAAGTCAAGCAGATTTAAGTTAAATCAAAAGTTGTGGATACAATGTTAAATTTGATTAACAAATGGATTTGCCCGAAAAAAAAACAACAAACAACTAGGTTGCAGTTCACGACAAAATATAGTAACCTAACCTAACTCCACAGAGCACTGTATGGTGGTTGTTCGTTGTGGAACATAATTACAAATAAATCAATTTATAAAAATAAATTAAAGTAAAATTAAATTGGAATTTCAGGCCTGAAAAAATCAAACAACAAAAGTAAGATTTAACACCGAACTGCAATTATTGCAGTAGAATTTAAAAGAAAATATCAGATCCCAAAAAGTAAACATCAAAAGTGACAATTAAACACAGGCCGCCCAATCGTGGATCTAAAATTTTATCCACTGGACCACCGAGGCTTGTCGAGTACCCTGAAGGTTACAATTCATCAAGCAGTGAGCAACGATTATAAATTAATTTGATAAAACAAACAAACAAGCGGTTGATATCATTCGATATTAACGATAACCGCACGTCAGCGTAGGCGAAAAAGTGCTCACCAGAGCTCACTGGGTAAAGTATCAACACATGGTTTCTTGAAAACAATAACTAGAGCCACTGAATTAAAATTGCATATAAACATATTTTTTACCCAAGAAACTAATCAAATATCAACGAGTGTGGCTCGGTCTCCCCGGCTCTATTCTTGAACCACAAAATGTATCATCAGCTGTTGCTATTTTCCTCAAGCATAATACAGTCAACCACTATCGTCTACATCTGATCACGAAAACCAGACATGTTGCATACACGCGTTGACTGCCTTAGAGATGTCGTGCTCAGAGAGATGCCTTCGACAGAGAAAACGACGGATTTCATTGAACACTGCTGACTGTAGAGTACACTTTGAATTCATGTTGTGTCATACCGATGGCTAATCTATTTCACTTTTCCAATATAGAAGCAATGTGAAATGGATTTTTTGTTTATGATCACTGACTATATAAGTGCAAAATAAATCTATGTCTGCAAAATAGTTTTTGTTTGATAGAGGTAAAATATAATCTTCTTGACTTTACATCGGGTAGTAGAATTCACTGTCCACAAAGGAATACCACTAAAAATATAAATAGGTAATAAGTTCAAACAAGCTCTATATTATATCTTACTGTATTTATAACCATCCAAAATTATAACTCTGAATTATAACTCTGAATTATAACTCTGATTCTGTATTTATAACTCTGCAAATGTAATCTCTATTTATCGAATATTTACATATTACATCTGACATAAACTAATGTACTTTTATCTTTCCGAATTTATAGATGGAAATGCCTTAAGGCAATATAGCTATCTGCCACAATGCAAGGGGCAGATTGCCAAAGGACGGTGAAAGGGGAGGAAGAGCGCCCCAGGGGTACCAACCCCCACCACGGCACGCGACACTCGGGGGCGGCACTAAGCCGGAAACCAAACTGCGGTCTGAGAGGATGGACGTCTTCCGACTGAGCTGCGTTAGGAAATGGCGTGGATAACGTAAAAGTAACCAAAAAACGTAGAGGGATTGGCTATTGCTTCTTAGCAGGTGTTCCAGCCATAGAATTTAGTTGATGTTTTACTATGCCCATATTGCCCATCTTTCTTACTAAGTAAACTATGGGGAAAATTATCTTTTGGTCAACAGAACACAGATGTGTATAGTTCCTGTGGTTTTCCTAAGTACAATAACAAGTCCTGGATTCCTTATAGAGTAAAGGTTGTTTTTGTCGCAGGTACCCGCTTGTACCCGCGAGGTATAAATACTGTACGAAAATTACTTGATGGCCAGCCTATAAAGAGAGTCGTGATATGAAAGTGCCATTGGACAAAGTAGTTGTATTTTTGTTTTTAATTGCACAATTTTATCACAGTTGATCGATAAACATCATTATATTTCTTCGATTCTTGATCTTGGTTGGTTGTGTCCAAGCTTATAACCATAGTATATTAAACTAAACCAGAATATACACCTTATGGGGATCATTGCCACCCGGCTCAGCCCAGGGCTCAGCCTACCTAATCCTGATAATATGATTCCTGATAACGTTAGAATGTGTACAATTACTTCTGAAGGCTGCAAAATAAATTTAATCAGATGTTAGTGATTTTCATACTGTGATTTGAAGCAGTCAAACAACTTCTGAGAAAAATTCGTTAAATACAGCATTACAAACGCAGACACGGGCTGGGGTGAAACTTCTATTTTATTTTATATTATATGATATAATTTAATACCCCACGTCGCAGCAAACCTGCGTACTCAGCGAATTTCCAATGCATTGATATGTTTCTCACTAGTACATAAAGCCACTCACCAAGTTTGACAAAAATACATTCATAAATAAGTGATTTATTACATTTTATTTATTCCCCATAAGAATAACATTAGGACTGAGTACGCAGGTTTGTGGCAAAGAGGAAGATAAGAAATGAGTTTTTATGCAATTATCAATGTAACTGAACCAGGTGAAGCTACTTACCATGTTTTATTAATTTATGTTCATAATTAAGGGAGATAGAAAACTTTACTTATTCTCCATAAGAATAACATTAGGGCTGAGTATGCAGGTTAGCTGCTACGGGGACAATCAACAAAACATTTATTTTTTGTGCAATTATCAATATACCAGTACAACATAAAGCCACATACCAAATTTCATCAATATACATTCATAAATAATCAAGATATCAAATTTTATTTATTCTCCATAAGGATAACATTGGACAACGTACTGTGTTTAGCACTTTGAATATCTCTGCAACGGTTTGACGTAGAATCACAATTTAAACACCAGAATGATTGTTTTGTGGAGCTGAAGTGATTGGTAAAAGAAAATGTGAAGTTTAAAGTAAAATTAACTGAGGAAAAGCCAAAAACCTTTTTCCCATAAGATTAACATGGGAGATTTTATGAGCATGTTTTTTAGATTTTTTCCGCAACCACTTAACCTAGGTTAATAATTCAAAATACCATATTATTTGTTTTTTTAAGCTCTATAACATGGTCTAAACCTAAATTAAGTGTTTTAAAAATTTTAGGGTAAAAAATGCAAAAAACTGATTTTTGGAAAATTTAAAACCCCCATAAACCCCCCTTCCAATAGTCCGATTTTTCTGGTTTTCGAACTTAAAGTCATAAATGTCAGTTTACACATTTGAGCCAAATTTCATCGAAATCGGACGTTTTTTACTCAAGTTATCGCATTCACGGACACATATATAGATATATATATATATATAGATATATATATATATAGATATATATATATATATATATATATATATATAGATATATATATATATAGATATATATATACATATATATAAATTTGAACGAATAGTGTTTTGGACATCTGGGGACCTCAAAACAAAAAGTTATCATGGTCTCGGGCTTAAGTCTTACCATGAGACCTACGGTAATAGCTTCTTCCCTATAGGGGAAATTCGCTAAAACAATAATCATACACATCGGCTAAATAGAACTGTCTGACAGTCTGTCCAAAAATTGTCGATTTTATACAAATTATGTATGGTGGATTAAATTATAATAATCAGCTGATCATTCAAACATCCATTACAAACCCAAAAGAAATTTACGTTTGTTTATAACCTAAAACTATACGAGATTCTACTGTTGTACCTGCTATGAACTTTCTTTTTAAAATGTTTTCTGTTGCAAAGAAATATAGTTACAAGCAAAGCAATAACAATATATCCATAATACCATGTAAACTACAGCATTTTAGATATGGTGCTTTATTTCATGACGAGTTCAAAGGATCTTTTAATTTACCGATTGAAAATGAAAACGGTAAGTACAATTAAATGCAGATTTGATTAGAAAAACTATATAATTAAACGTTTCAGATAAGGTAATTGAGTATGAAATTCAATCACATTAGTGTTTCAGAGTCTCTCAGTACTACTCAGCTTCAATATATAAAAACTGTACCAAAAGTTATAATCACACTAAGAATGGCGCAACAGTACTTCAAATTATTGCACTCTTTTGTCTAGATATTCCTTTGTTGGTAAAACTTTACAAATGTATGATGTCAAGTATACTCAAATTAGTTATATGTTACTGTAGTATATTATTACAAATAAATACTATACTAAAATTTAAAATTGCTATTTTATCTAAATCCATTTCCAGAAAAAGCATACATTCTGTACAAGAGGCGGAATGGGGTATTGGAGTTATATGAAACTGTGGTTCCAGATCACCTGCGTGGTTATGGAATTGCAAACGACTTGGCCAAGGTAAATTTACTGTACAAAAAATATCCGAAAGAATTTTCATATGATAAAGTTTATTTATATTAAAATGTCGACCAACATTTCATCCCGGCAAATAAATTAATTGCTTTTCAAATAAACAAGGTAAACTTAATACAAAATATCGGTTTCCGCTGAAGAAATACAAGTTAACAAGTTACGGATTAAATAATAAATACTGATTATTAGCTAGATATTGAGTAGGTTTCTATAATTATGTGGAATTTAGATTATAGAATAACAAATTTTCGACACCCATGCTAATATTTTATGGAATTATTTTAATACTAATCGAGCTGCTCCCCCGCAATATTTTGTGGATATAATACTTATAATAGCTGTTTATTGAATCAAGAAAAAACACATGTTACATAAACCAAATAAAACTCTCCTCTAAATGAAAAACATGGGAACTTGGAAATCCGATGGGGCAGAGCCCTGGGGCCTAAATAACAATTCTGGCTCGACAGTGACTTAGAACTTAAAATTATCTTTTAAATAAAAAAGCTGTTAAGTATTAACTTCAGGAAGTGGTTGAACAAAAAGCAGGAATTATTTTAAATATATAGATGTTATCCGCAGGCTTCGCCCCGCGAATTATTGATAAAACTATGACAGTTGTGTGTGCTGCATTCTGTGGTTAGCCCGTGGAAATACTATGAATAAAGATCAGATGTTTGTATTTTCATCAGCTCAAAGAAAAATGAATGTCCATATGCAATAAATGGGAACTTTGAACCACCGTAGAGCAAAGCCCTATACTATTTTCGCAACTTTAATGTCTATATACGTTACTCAGGGCTATCAAGTACCTCTCTGCCAAATTTCAGCTCAATCAGTCCATTGGTTAGAATGTGATTAAGCCACAAATATCTAAACAAACAAACATACAAACTTACAAACGTTCACATTTTATAAGTAGTAGTAAATAGTAGTATTTTATAAGTAGGTTTATAATATAAGTAGGATTGCATTTAAGCCATGTTTACACCGTAGTTAATAAAATGTGCTACAAAAACACTTATGAATATATTGGTCCATAATATGTTCAACAACAACCCATCCTATCAAAATAATACTGTGTTGTCAAAACGAGTTTGTTATCCATTTGGAGTCGGTAAATATCAAAGAACTAGTGGCTTGAAGGGGCCATAGTCCCTATCATTGCTCCAATACTCTGCCTCGTCTGTTAGTTTTAGTCTTTACATAATGAGGAAAATACTAATGAAGAAACTATACTACTGGCTTGAAGGGGCCATGGCCCCTAACCTTTCTCCAATACTCTGCCAACACATGTCGGTTCGTAAACAGTAGACACTTAATCACCTGGTTTAATGTAAACAAAGCAGACGTTTTTAAATTCCCATACTTTTCTTATGGGGGATGTTTTACGTTATTTCTTGTTTGCTGGTAATATTCAAGAAATGCTGTTATTTTTCCCGAGTTCCTGGGATTGAGACCTTTAATTTGAGCCATGTCCCATCGTTCTGCAATTTTCCGAACTCTCACAATTTTAACTTAAAAATGTTGCTTACAGAATTATATATAAAGAAAAGATAAGTAGAAACACATGTCAATTGGTAAAGAAAGTAGTCATTTAATCACATGTTTTAATGTAAACAAAGGAGATGTTTTACACCCCCATTCTTTTCTTATGGGGGTGTTTTACGTTATTTATCGTTTGCTGGTAACATTTTTCAAATACTGCTATTTTTCCCGAGTCTCTGGGATCAAGATCTTTAATTTAAGCCATCTCCCACAATTTTGACTTACAAATTTTTGCTTACATAATTATAAGTAAACGAGTTCGCACGCAGCACGCTGAAGGGAGGGAAGTGAATTTCCACATACAAACCTTTTGAAACTCAAAACCAGTGTCAAAAAATACATTTATTCCAATTTTGTTGAAATCTGAAAATATTGATTTTTGGCTGTTCTGATGCTCCTGGTTTCATTTAACCTGCAATGCTAGGAATACAATTTTGTGCATTATAAGGTTAGGAGAAGGTCCAGTCAGGCTTGAAAGTAGGTGCGAGGTTGCTGGGGATGATACAAATAACCGACACATGAATAACATGCTTATCCAATGTAAAAACCCATAAGAAAACGTACTGTGTTTAGCCGATATACATTTTCTTTAATAACCCGGTAAATATGTATGCTAGAACGACGAGAGAGGGCTTAAAACTTTCGCTTCACTAATTTCCATATTAATACGTGCATTAATTTTAGTACGGGGCTTTTCTGGCCCTTTTTGGGCCCAAAAACTCAAAAGTAGATGTAAAGTGTTCATTTTGCGACCTAAATGTCGGAGGATGAGGTCGGAGGCTGATCACGTGATCACCACGTGACCTTGGCAAACCTAACGTAAGCCATGTTTTTGCTTTCTAAGTGAGTGATAAACCTAACCTAAGCCATGTTTTGCTTTATAAACGAGCGTTTTCACCACTTTATTAACAATAAAAGCTTTATATTTGAAAAAATAAATGCAAAAGCAATATTTAAGTAAAAAAATTCGTTTAAAATACAATTGCTGTGGAAAGACTCAATAAACAACTGACTCAGAAAGTCTGTCCACCTGAAGACTGTTATCTCGCGGTTGGAGGTCAATGTCGCGGTGATACCCAAGCCAGTATTAATGTTTACACTTCATATATTGAAAAAAATCAGTTTTAAAATCAATTTTATTGTTTTAAGTCCTTCATCTAATGGTTCTTATTACTCTTGTTGAGAATATTTGGTTTTATCAGATAGTTGGTTTAACGTTCGTTTATTAACCAGGAGAGTTTATAAAGTCCACCGCATGATTCAGCTCTAACAACTGTACTAACACTAGGTCTCTACATTTATGTATATGCAGATTCTCTTTGGATGAGGTACTTATATAATTGTTTTGTCAATTATCTAACCATTTGAGTTCTTTTTACTAATTTGTAGTGTCAAAGTTGATGTCACTAAATATAAAATTCTTCTTTTCAGGAGGTGTTTGAATATGTTTCTGAAAACGACTTGAAAATAATCCTAAAGTGCGATTTTCTGCAGAAGTTCTATGAAGAAAACCCCTTCTATGAGGAAATAGTGATCCATGAAAATAATGATGAAAACCAATAAAATAATTTAGAAACGTGATTTGTTTACTCATATAGACTTATAGATTAATACGCTAAGTCATTTTTGTTAAGAGAACTCCGCTGTTTCTGAACCGATTTTAATGATTGAGGTACCAAAATATTTGTGCTGATTAGTAGTTGTGTATAAAGGTTTTCATTTTTCGATATTTTCAATCTGAAGGGTACGGGCCGACCTTAAAGTTAGTTTTTTGACTATAAGATTAACATGGAGAATAATTTGATTTGATTTGCAGCTGTTAATACATTATGGACAGGTTATTAGCAACACCAGATGTTACAGGTAAGCTATGTATTTATCTCTATAAATCAAATAAGTGTATTTTCTACAACGCTTTGAGCAGTGAAATGGTGTATGCAGCGGAGAATTTAAGTTGTTTGTTTATCTGTTTGTCTATTTATGAGCCAGATTTGTTCGGTGTTTCACAAAAAAATACTGTACTAAATGAAATCAAATATTTAACCCATTTTCGTGTAGAGAATAAATCGTTTTGGCTGTTAATGACTCTTTGTTCAGCACTGCTCCACAGTAATCCTACCTGGTAGTCCAACCTGTACCCTTCGCAGATAGCACAATATTAGTTCTAATGAACATTTAATCAGCTAATTATCTTTTATCACAGAACGGAAGAAACGGATTAGTCTTCTTTACTACTCTACAAAGTATTTATAACTAACTGGCCCAACAGACGCTGTCCTGTTCTAATTTCATTCGATTTGTTTTATGTCAAATACTCGTTAATTTTCAATATATGCTCGACCGCTTCGCTCACTCGCCTATCGAAAAAATAGTTTAAGTTGCAATTCAAGTATTTTTTATTTCCATTATGAGAGTTGTCATTCAAGTAGGTTTTTTATTTCCATAATGAACATATATTTATGCCTTTAAAGTATGTTTGGATATAGTCCTAATAGAAAACTATGATAGTGTAATATTTTAAATGTCATATTTATTCAAATACACTGCTTACAAAAACAGCTGTTCTAATAAAACATTATCTGTTTAATTTAAAATTATAACACACGCCAATATTTTGTAAAATCATATGTTTTATATTTAAATTATTATTGTAAATACAACCTATTTTCAGTTTGTGAGTTAGTCTGATGATGACGAAAGTCCATTGCTGACGAAAGGCCTCACTAAATATACAAATTTTACAAAATATTGGTGAGTGTTATAATTTTAAACCAATATTACGGCTCTTTATTAAGATTATCTGTTTATTAATTAAAAGCAGAAAATGATGAACACATGTTCCCTTAAGGAATAACATGTAAACTTTAAAAGGCAAAGGGGCAGAGCCCTACAGGTTTTCTGGGGTAGAAAGTATGTGTTAAACTTAGCATTGGGTATAAAGCGGAAATGTACAAAATGAAAAGAAACTAGCAAATATGGAGAGGCATTCTAGAATATAATGAATGTAAGTACTCTAGGCATTTTTAACTAACTGGCCGGCTTTTCAAGCAAAGCTTGGTCCCCTAGGTGGTTTAACAAATGTAACTAACTTCTCAATCATAAAATTGTACTGTGATCGTGAACGAAGCCGCGACGGGCTACTAGTCCTATATATTAATGCGCTGTTTTTTTCAGAGTCATAACTCGATAACGGCTAGACGGATTTTAACGTTTGAGGTGTAAAGTTACAGGTATTGTTATGTAGATTTGCTAATACGTCTCATAATTCTAAAAAAAGGGTACTTAAATACAATAAAGGGCTGAATTTTGCAGTGGCGCTATCCGATGGCGGAAGTCTAAACTACGTGTTTAACTTACGATTGTTTTCGATTGAAAGTACGTTAAAAACATTATTCTCAGATGTTATCATCCGTTTTAATATCAGATGCTTTGTTATGTTTGTTTAAAACTGAAGTAACCTTTCGTTCGGTCTGTACCCAACGAAAGGTTAAGTTGCAAACAAACATACCAAAACATCTGATTTCTAGGTTAGTATAGATCATTGCCCATCAGCCAAACACAAGAAGTGATCCATGGAAAGCCATTTCCGCAAATAGCCCTCCTAACAAAAGACTCACATAGTCTATAAGTACGACCCCTAGCCGGGGGTGAAGCGCCTGGAGCTAACAACCGCGTTGTTTATGAGGGGGAGATTTAGAATGGTAGTCCCGATATGCTCTCCTTCTAAGGAATACCATATTAAAAGACATATGAATAGTAAAAATATGGTTGTAAAAAGTATCATGTATTTTTCTACAAAGTAATGTCCTGAGTGATTTTTGTTATTATGTGTTATTCTCTATTGAAATAAAACTTACTAACAGCCACTAATAGGTGAAAAAATATAACAAAATTCATATAGAAAGCCAAAACTTCCCATAAACCTTTGAGAAAATTTTACACCGACACCGACAAACTTGAATGAAAGTTTCGGTGAGCATTTCGGAGGATAAATATAAGCTTGTTATGCAACCTCTCATAATGCCATAAATTTAACTAATTTTTCAAGTTCATCACGGTGAGCACTTTTTCGTCAACAAAATTTAGAGGTTGTTTGGTCGATGTCGAACAATTTTACCAACCGGTTGTTTTATCGATTGGGAAGGCGATAATGACGTCACGACAATATGAAACGGAACGACCAGAACCACCGAATCATCAACCGACCAACCGATTTTTTTTATCGAATGAATCGTGGCTCACTGCCTGATGTATTGTAACTTTCGGCTAAGGCGGCAGGCCTAGGTAGTCCAGTGGATAAGGCGTCAGATCCACGATCGTGCGGTCCCGAGTTTTAATCTCACTTTTGATGTTTACTTTTTGAAATCTGAAATGTTTTTTTAAAGATTACTTTAATTTTTTCGGGTTTTAAATCTCACTTTTTGTGTTAACTTTTTTAGGTTTGACTTTTATTTACTTATACTAATCCCTTTATTTGTAATTATGTTGCACAACGAACAGCCACCATACAGCGCTCTGCGGAGTTAGGTTAAGTTAGGTTACTATAATTTTGTCGTGAACTGCAACCTAGTTGTTTGTTCACGTACACCCATTTTTAGATCCAATTTAACACTGTATCCACAACTTTTGATTTAACTTATATCTGCTTGAATTTTAATCGAATCACCATTTATGCTTTTCCACCACAAAACAATAACAATCGTTATTGAAAGTTCATTCGATAAAACAAACAAACAATCGGTTGATGATTGGGTGGTTCTGGTCGTTCCGTTTCATCTTGTCGTGACGTCATTATCGCCTTCCCAATCGATAAAACAACCGGTTGGTAAAATTGTTCGATATCGACCAAACAACCTCTAAGATTTGTAGGCGAAAAAGTGCTCACCGTTAAGCACATTGATAATGTTGGATTTCGATCAGCTGTTTGATTGTATTTAAGTATGAAAGTCATAGATTACATTTAATTCAGGTGAATAAGCGAAGATAGTAGGAAATCAACTTCAGATTGATCCTGAGCAAAATCTGAAAGTTGTGTGAAGGTTCAAAGTGTTTATCTCTGGCGGTAATTAATGTTGCTTTCTAAGACAGGCTGATCTTAGATATTAATCAGTGCAGGGTTTTGACCGTTCGCTTTAAAAACATAAAAGAACACTTGGGTATAAGTGAATTTATTCATTGTTCATTCATTTATTAAGGAGATGAGATTGCCACTACCCTTAATAATGCTCTTACAATAGGACAGCTTAAAGTAAAAATAGTATTACCTATCTTTTCAATAAAAATACATTTTGAAACAGATGATTTTTTTACTAGGTCACTATGGTTACATTTATAATATACAAAGACAGTTAAAGCGTTAACGTTATTTAGTGGAACAGTATAACACAAATATATAGACGCAGATGAAGACTAAGGACAATTATCTTGACCCTTGACCAAGCGGATTAATTAACGGTCTTTGTCCCTTCAAACACGCTTAGGTTTGCTCCACACACACTGAATCCGTGTTAAGTGATTTACTATTTGCAGTACAAGGGGTATTGACTTTGGACCCTGTCAGAGCAAATAACCATATAACTGAATGTGTTACAATAGTGTGTGACTCATGGTGTTAAAATTATATTTCCTCCAAAACGACACAATTATAGTCGCTAAATTTTTAGGTTTGATCTTCCTTATTTAAATAGTAGGATTTCACCCTTGAATCTAATAAAAGAACAGCTTCTAACATCATATTCATTTAATAACGATATTTGTTTTGTAACTCAAATCCTTTAGTTGATATGATACCAGCAGTTCAGTTCATATCTTACTGGCCCCCATATATTTGTCAAAATCATTTTATAAACAATATAAAGCAAATATTGCGTTTTAATGGGCCCACTAAGACTTTTAATTTAACGTGTTCAGTGCGGCGCTCGGCGTGCAGGATTTCCGGCGATGGCTTAACTATGAAATAAATACAGTTTTCATCATTAAACATGAGTAACGCAGTGAACGTGTACATGCTACACGCAAGGACGTGCTTCGAGCCTCCGGGGACGCTCTAGCATTTCTTATTACAGGTGTATTAATTCAGGCTGTCTCACATAATCACTGAACTTTGTAACTGACCCACTAAATTGACTTAAACAACTTTCTTTCAAGGGAGTATCTCTAGACGATAAGCTGAACTAAAACGTAATAAGTGAGCACTTATTCACTTATGCCTTTGTTAATACTTTGGAAAAGATTAAGTGAAGTGATTTGCTTACAGGATTTACAGTCCTTCCTCTAGTCCAAGTTTTTCTTACCATGTGAAATTGGTGCTTTGGTTCGTAATTTGTACAGGAGATTACGTGCACTGAGAATTCTTATCCTCTTGTCCTTATATAGGGTTACCATCTTCATGACGGATCATATTAGATATCCTACCAGGCATGACGCTGACCCTTCCTTTCATAAATTCCCTTAGACTTGTCTGAATGAAATGTAGACCAGATTTTATAATAAATCCCCAAATGCGTTAACTCCCCCCCCCCCAAATCCTGTTTCAAGCTAACTCCTGGAATGACATCACAATATAAACCAATAATGAACTGGATATGAGCTTGGTAATTAGAAAAGAAAAAGTCTTGCTTGAATTCAAGCAGTTGGATCCGCTTGTCGCATTATTAAAGAAATGAGACGATTTTGTGAGCAGGATATTGACAAAACTATTAGGTCTTCAAGCCCTAATCATCTAGATGTGACTGTTGGGGTTTCATAAATCTCCAACTTCCAGGGCTTCTCCTCCCGGGCTTTCAAAAATCTAATGTTGATCTTATGGTAAGATAGGTATCGATTTAATTGAACATTTAACAGCTATTGATAGTAACAAAACACAGGTCAGAAGCAAGATCAGCGGTTTTAAGGTAACTTCTGGAATTGAACCACAATATAAACTAATAAGACAGATTATGAGCCGGTTAATCCGAAAATAAATTTGTACCGAATTCGAGTAACTAGATTTACTTGTACTATCCAATGAGGATTGATTTATTTTATGATCACTATGGTAAAGTAAAATGTATGTTTTATAAACATAAGGCCTAACTTCAAGAATCCCGTGCGTAGAATGGGTGACAGACCATAGAAATAAATTTACGAGCATTCACGATGTAAAGGTAAAACATCCTGGCCCACCAAGAAGGCGGCCTACCATTTATGAGTACCAATGGATAGGGTTACTTTTTCTGTGACTTAATTTTTTTAAATACGCAATTATAAACTTATGTTCATGTACTATTATTTTTATCAACTGGTATTCCTACAAAACATTATATTTACTAAACATCAATATTCTGTGAATGCTTGGGTGGTTTATATCTAAATTTATTTCTAAACTAAATAAAATATAACGATTGAATTATTTGACCACATCTATTTTAAACTATATAAGAAGGTAAGTACAACGTTCTGTATGTAGCAATAATACTAAAGTACACTATCGGCTATGCTCAATTTGAATCACTTACAAATTAAACTAAGTAAGAAAAAAACAAAAATACTAAGATATTTTTGAAAATGTACTCAAAAAATATACTTGTGGGTACAAGAAGTCTAAAAAATTAATACTTATGTTTACATCACCCCTTCTGTCTTAAAACCGATTCCGATCATTATTAAATCTCCGAAATTCATATTCTAGTATTTTCTAAATTTGGAACACCAAGTTGGTGGACCTGCTAAAAACAAGCTTCACCAGCTGCATTGCTAAAGTAATAGGGATGCATAGTCTACTTTTTCTATCGTCTGAGAGAATGTGTCTCAAACTATAAATACGAATGCCAATTTTAGGTCATAGTATCTCATCTATTATATTCTTATTTAATACGATAGGGTTTTTTTGTGATTGGAACTACAGTTTTCAACCGATTTTAATATTTTTGGTGTCGTTGGATAGATCTTGGTTTGAAGTTGTTTGTCCCTAAATTCCATAATGAACGGACCTAAGAGAAAGGTCTTAGCCACCCTTAAAGTTCGTAATTTTTCCATACGATTAACATTGAGAAAGAATTATTTTTAATTAATTGTATGATCAAACATCTGAATAGAGTAAGCACAGTTTATCAGTAAGAACACATGTTCACTACTGGAATCATAACGCAATATGTACATGATTTTGATTATGAATGTCAGCATTAATCGTAGAGCGAGTTTATAACGTTTATCCCAGAGTGCAGCACATGAAGATTCATATTAAATAGCAATAAATATATGCTTAATTCTGAATATAAAAAAACACGTTTTACTTTTGAATAATACCATACATTTTTAAACCATTGTACTTTTTTATTTTTCATCAAACGTAATAGCATAGTGTAGTTGATTTTCAAGGAAGTATTTTGTTGTTGTTGTTAAAATATAATATAACACTATCTGGTACCCGTTGCGACTTTGTCGACTTTGTTCACGTGGCCTTTATTTATTACCGCTGATTTACTTTTATTTTCCCGCTGGTAAAATATTTTTACCATGGAAAGTAAAATAAAAGCATTGCCCCTCGAGCTTAACAATTTTCAAGTGTGTACACATTGAATGCCAGTACGGCGGAGCCCCAAAATATTATCAGGATGGGTCAGTAAATTATATTCTCACGTATCTATCTTCCAACCAAACTTTAGCAACATCATTCCAGAATTGTACATTTGTTACTTAAAATAACTATGTATGAGTTACAGTGGGGTGGAGCCCCATAGAACGGAAGAAGGACATTGTTTGAATGGAATTTCAGGATCATCTACTCTGTAGTTGGTTGTGATACAACCAACATGGGAATAAGGCCATTGGAGTGGAGCCCTAAATAATATTTTGATCAGGAGTAGGCTTTGAGCATATCTATCCGACCTTCAGATCCATAATTAAGTCCAGTAGTAGGTGCGAAGTGATAAGCTTGATTTCAAATCCAGTGCAGTTTAATGAGTTTTGAAAAATAAACCCCATATGAGTTGTGCACAATATTTGATTCTAAAGCATGGTATATTTTCCAAGCCTTAGTTTAATTAGTTTAGTAGTTGGGTATGCAATAGTTAACATGGGAATAAGGCCAGCGTTGTGGAGCTTTAAATCATATTTATATCAGGGGTAGGCCAATGTATTATTTGAGTGTATTAGCTACCTTCCACCCGAACTTCAGACTCAGCATTAAGTCCAGTAGATGGTGCGAAGTATAAAAGCCAGCTTGATTTTAAAAACCAGTGGGGTAAAGCCCAATATTAGTTTTGGACAGGAGTAGCACAACATTTGATTCTAAAGTATGGTCTATTTTCCAAACTTTAGTTTTATTTGTTTATTAATTAGGTGTGTTAACATGGGAATAATAAAGTTCTGCGTTGTGGAGCCCTAAACTATATTTCGATCTGTCGTAGGCCTATTTTGATTTGAGTTAATTGGCCATCTAACTACCGATCTTCAGCCCTATCAGTCGAGAAGTAGGTGCGAGGTGGTAAACATAACTATAAATGCCAGTGGGGCGGGGTCCAAAAGGATCTTTGGATTGATGGAATGTCTACTTTGATTCTGGTGTATTATTTATTTCCCTACCAAATTTCACCTTCATCGTTTCAGTCTTGGTTTATAAAATGATTAACTTGGGTATATTAAAGGCTAGTGGGGCGAAGTCCCAAAGTATAATTTTACCAGTGAGGGGCCTATATCTGCCTTGAGCTATCAGCTGTCTTTCTACTGAATTTTAACTTCGTCAGTCAAATAGTAGGTGAAAGATGTTTGGAATAAGTATTTTGAAGGTCAAGAGGGCAGAGCCCTAAAACATTTGCGTGACAGGGGAATAAAAATTATTTCGGACTGCAAAAGCCTAAGTAACGGGGGATGGGGAAGCCATCGATCATAAAAACATTGATTTTAAATGGGCAAAGTACAACAAATAAAAGCAACTGATTCGTAATTAGCTGGTTTTGGATGGTTATGTTAGCGTTATGGGAATTCGATTCGATCATTAGAAAGCCACCAAAGTGGTGGTTTTAAGCAGATCTTTATCAGAATATTTCAGTAAGATCTAACAAGTTGATAATCAGAGTTAACGTCTTGGAAGACAGTAAATTATCCCATCATTATTTTCAGAGTCTCCAGAAATTGTGAACCATCTTTTTGCGCAAATTTTTTAAAATCTTCCTTATTAACAATGACATTTTACCCAAAATGGGTTAAAATTGTTAAAATCCTAGAACTTAGATATTTGGAACTTATCAAGTAAAAAAAATATAGAAATGAGTTTTGGAAAAAGAATGAGTTATCTTATATTTGAAAAAGATTCTGCACAAGTATACACAATCGAAATTCCAAAGACTTGAGTTGTCATAGCCCTATCTATTATTAGTCTGAGACAAGAAGGACTGCACTGGCGATGCAGATGAAAATACTGATAAAAAACTTGCTCATCAAAGCGAAATATTGCTCGATTTCGAGCAACGGGTCCACTAGTTCATCTTATTAAAAACTAAAAGCCCTTAGGTGAAATTGATTCTATCAGTATATCCAAAATAAAATAATTTTTGTTTTATATCAAGTGAGATAATAATTTTTTCACAAAGTTATTTTTCTTTGGGGAAAATATTTTTCTTGTGAACCTTTTGATTGATCAGAGAAAAACATATATTTAAGGATATGTTATGTGTAAGTCACTTCGCTTGCTTACCACGAGTTGCCATTGCTGCGGCTTCCCTTGGAATATATGTGCTTGGCCTTCGACTTAAGATCCTATGAATTGTGTTGCAATTCCAGTTGTTTTGTTATTTATATATTGCGTGAATCAGATGTTTTACAACCACTGAGTTTACACTACTCTGTATTTGAAATGTTAAAACGAACCCTTTTTTGAATTAACAAAGATTCTTCTCCATAACAATTTTAGTGGCGAAGATCTAACTTTGGGGTGGCCTATGGCCTTCAGAGTAAAATTGCATATATAATATGGAAACCCATTTGCACGAATAAACTACAGAGTCTTGTTGTATACCTGAAACGTCAAAACCTGCTTAGAAATAAAGACAAGTTTTTGATTATAGCAAATTCTTAACGGTTTATAAATATAGGAACTATTCCCAGAGGCTTTAAATTGTATAATTTTAATATTTATAGGGCAATACATAAATTTATAGAACAAATTTAATCTGTTTCGTAAAAAATCATATTATTAGTTTATATTATTAGGATTAACCAGATTTGCAACCAGAAATGTTGTGATTTATGAATGATAAAAATAAAAACACATCTATAGCATCTCCATATACTTATAGACGAAAGTATATTAGTATTTATTAATGAAATACTCTTTCTGAATAATAATATGATGAATAAAGAGAATAGAGAACGAATTCGAAAATAATAAAAGAGCCAACGGTCTTTCCAGTATAGTCGCTGTTTGATTGGAAATGTATTGAATATCAAATGAGCTTCTTTTCTTTCAAGAAATATTGGAAATGAACCTAAAGATAGTCTTTGATTCAAACAGCATTTATACGATGTCTAACAAAAATCCTATGTCCAATTCCTTAATATTTGATATTCAAACATAGACTGCGAGTACTCTTTGAAACACTTCGATAAATATTGGATCGCTTTATTTTTTGTCGAAAAATAATAATATTAATATTTTAATATTAATATTTTACCTCATGTTATTTGTTACCTATTTTTTATACCTCATAAAACAATTATTTTATACTAACATTAATATATATATTCTCTTTTCTAAAATTTATAATCATCCACTTTTGTAAGTGTACGTACAAATTTACTAAAGCATATTGATGTTACATGAATTTAATTAGCTTATAGCAAACGCTAATCTATAATATTATAAAGAAGAGGTGGTTTCTGTCTGTCTGTCTGTCTGGCTGATGTTCCGGGTGAACGCAAAAACTACTGAATCGACTGGGCTGAAACTTTACACATAGGTAGATATTGAACCCATGCAACACATAGGCCTATTTACTTCCTTAAAATCCCATCGGGCTACGCCCCGTGAACGTCCTAAGTTGCAATGTTTACATTTCAGAAACTGTAATGCGAACAGCTGTGGATACTTCCATTTGACAGCATAAAGAGCAGAAGCAAGAACAGCTGTTTCAAGTTAACTAAAATGAAAATTGCATTGACTATAGAACGGGTAAAGAAAACCCCTGTGCGAAGAACGGGTACATCAGCTAGTTTAATATAAGAAAATACATACTTTGCCACTTTCAATACCAAATTAATATTTACTATTTCATTAAAATTAAAACGTCATATTTTTACAGAAATATTTAGTTTTTTAACCTACTCATAATTTACAAAAACAAAGAATGGCTTTCATGTAAAGTTACAACTTTTAGTTATTTTTTTCCAAACATAAGTCAGTTTTAAGGCCAAAACTCACGAAACCTGTGTGATTTCTTATTTTATTTACCGAGCAACAGAGGAGATCCCCCTTCCACCCGCCCCACCACTCCCCCACCACACAAGAGATGTTCAGAGCAACTACCTTCCCTTCCTCTCCCACAACAATGCCCTTCCTCATGTCAGGATCGTGTAGCTCATTATCCTGTTATGTCCCCTTATCCTCGTTTGATCTTACAATCACGGGAGTTTGCATTTTATGTAATTTATTAAAGGGCGGTGATTTTCCAGTCCTTTGTTGTGTTTTGGGGTGGTCGCTTCTGGTGCTTAAGTGAGTACCTTGGGTAAGAGAACAATTACTTTTGAACATAACGAACATTTTGTAATCCTCCAGGACGGTTATTTATTAGTATTTATTTTATCTAACTTAATCAAGCTGTATATTTAATTTAAAGCTTATATAAAACTAAGATTAACAGACACATTTAAAGCTAGTAAAACTATTTAAATAATGATAGTATGAATTCGGATTCCCGCTTAAAATAATGTAGGTTTAAATATTAAATTGCATTTATCGAAATGGATCTTAAAAAGGGGGACTTTTGGTGGCAGATTTGTATATTTTGTTTTATTTTGTTAGAGTTTTATTGGTATTTTATTATAGTTATATACATTTTAAATTGGATTGAAAATTGACATTACAGATATTTGTATGCTACATTCTAAAGTCCTATTTTTTTTGTTTTTTTTTTTTGTTTGTAAATTCTTGTGAACATTCTACAACAAGATTTGTATCCATCCCCCTGAACTCATTACTACTCCTATTTAGGTGTTTAATTTCTAACAATATATCAGTCCAGTACTTACTTCGCTTTTAAAACTATACTAGTGGCTTACAGGAGCTATAGCCCCTAACATATGGTTTTTGTGTAAGTGTATAATCACATCTGATCATTAGTTGATTTTGCTTATTAGTAAAAGCAATGTAGTGGTATTTTCATAAGAAAATCATTGGATCTGTGAAGTCCAGTGGGGCGTAACCCACATAATTTTTGACATTTCTGATATTTTTCCCACCGTGATTGGCCCTCAAGCTTTAAAATGAATCGTCATTACCTAACTTAACTTCTTCCCAGCTCGAGATTTTTTGTGGGGACCGATTCACTTACGGAATTAAATATATAGATTGGTATCAACAAACTAACCAATCCTAATCACCGCGCCGCAGAGCGCTGTAAAACCGTTTTCTATACATACCTTATTACCTTATTCCCATTGCCTTGTAACAGTTAACAAGTTACTGTCACCTTGTTACCTTATAACCTTACCCTATAAAAGTACCGTTGTACATTGCGCTGAGGCAGTAAGGCTAGGTTGTTTTTGTAAGAGAGAAAATCATTTTAATACACCGTCAAGGCAGAAATGGAACATTCCCTGGTGTGTGAGGCACGCACCCACCTAGAACCCCCACCTCAGGCTGTATCCAATTCGGAAACACCTAGTAGAGCCTAATAGAGATTTGGATACTTTAAAATAGAGTCTCGTATTCATTGGGCTACCACTTGTACTTATTTACTTCTTTATCCGAGGGAAGATCCCTGAGCTTTATTATGGGTATTTAGGTCTTTTACTTTTATTAATCCACTTGGCGAATCCCGGCAAGCGTTTTTAGTTCTCAAGAGAAGTTGTCAAGAGAAGTTGTCAAGACCTCCATCTCCAGCTGTCTTCTTTGGACTGCCCGCCGCTCACATTCAAAAAACTTGTGTGGCGTTGTCATTGGCCGAGTCTCCATATATAAGGGCCGGGCAGTCAACTTTGCCCATCTTGTCGAGGCTAGATTGAGATAAACTAAAAGTTTAACAACACTATTAATGATTTTAGTCCCAGAGAAATATTCTGAACTTATAGTGGGGTAAATTCTTCTTTTTAGTTATTCAAATTGGTGCAATGGCAATAAGCAATTATTTAAAGCAGTATTTCTTAGTAATCCGAGGCTAGCAATCAAAAATTATTCTTAACTTACCTAATATACTGTACTGACCCGGCAATTAATTAACTGTTAAGAAGGAATGGTAATAAAGTGACGGTAAACGTTCATACTTTTAACTTTTTATTATATTTAACACTTTGTGGGCATTACTTCATTTTAGGGGAAACATGGCCTTTTTGGCAAGTAGTATTGTTCAATTTCTTCTTGTAATTACGAAGTTGCTGTTGGAACGACACCACAATCAATCAGTATTCCTTTATAAAAATTCAATGTTATGTAAACCAAAATATAAATGAACAAAATATCAGGTCGGTGGTATTTTTCTTAATTTGGGTAGGTTTAAGTTCATTGTATTAAAGTTTTATTGAAATTAAACCAGATTATAAACATCGCATTATAATGAAAATTTTAAGGGCTGCTGTGAAATTTCCTGTTAAATATTGTTAACCTATGAGTGGTCGTTAACCTTCTCTGACATCGTTTGCAGTTGAAGGCTACATCGGAGTCTACCGACACAGAGTACACTATGTTAGGCAATGTGTTGCCAACGTGTTCAGTAACACTTCAGTTTAACTCTACTGTTTCTGAATTACGACAATTTTTATTTTCTTTAAAGCATTATGTTATCTAAGAAAAATTTAGAGTAGATAATGTTATGAAACCATTGCCTTCTGATATTTCACCAAATGGTGCCATTGGGCTGCAGTATTAATACTGCTTATGACGGAGAGTAAAGTTATAACAAGCAACTGCAGCGAAGACGGCCTTACACGGAAATGTTGCCGATAATTAATTGGGACTAGACCATTTGCAAACACATATTTCTATGAATTTTCTGTATTCGAATTACTATTTATACCTATACTTTGCAATACAAAAATAAAATTTAATCTTATACTCTAATTTGAGTAAGGATTGCTTTTTGTTTGATTAATTACTTGATTGCACGACTGTATAAAATTATAGCTTTAAAATGTCCTTCAAATTGTAAAAATAACTAATTTTTAGGTAAAATATGTGACTTACGTATGTTCTATACTGGTAAAAAATATTTTTTTTCATAAATAAACATTTATATTCCTAGTTCTTTAAGGTAAATGTTTAAAAGTAAATATATAACCGTAACTAAATTGCTGGATGTTGGGATCGTCTTTTATTAAAAGTATTGACTAAATAGACTTGGGAAAAAGTTTTTATTTATTAACCTGTATTTCAAGTTAGTCAGAAAAAAAACAAATTATCCCCATAGGGAAATCATGAGGACTGTTAATCATCAGTTATTGTTACATTAAGATTTTTTAGTTTTAGTAAAGTATTACGAGTGTCCATATGTGTCGGCAAAACTACGTACCGCACTTTTTACGCAAATTAGGTTCTATAAATGAAGCACTTGTTTGTTGAAAACTGATTTATTGTCAATTGTTATATTAAAATATGAACCAATATCTAAAACTGGATAAATGGATAAACTGGACTAAATAGTTGAAACTAATCTTAATGAAATGTATTTAGTCAAAAGGAATGAATCAAGTCTAAAAATGGATCGAATCTCGTGAGCCTCCGAGTGTTACTCGATTGACGCTACACGGACGACTGAAGGGTTGAGGGCGGGGGCCTAAATAATAACCCCCTCCAACATCCTCGCAATCGGCGTCAACGCCATACATTCTTATTGGTTTACTATCCTCAGCATCTAAACAGTATAAATCAAACAGTGCAGAGCGAAGGAAGTATGTTGGTAATACTGGAGTAAAAAAGTTATCAACATAAATGCGTGCCACCAACGCCATATTTTGTCGAGGAAAACTAGGTACTCAAATCGAACGAGTCAACAAACTATTTTAATCACGACCAACAACTATTAAGTTGTTAATCTCAATAACTGATTACCAAATCAATAAATCAACCAATCAACAAACAATAAATTAAATAATCAAATATTACTAAAATTCATTTCGTGTAAAAAGTAAGGATATTAAAAATAAACTTGATAATAATGACTTGATTATAACAAATACTAATCACATATAATATTATTAGACAATAGTTCAGTTTAGTATTGCAATTTAAATACCTTTGATTAAAAATAAATTTCAGTGTTCATACAGTATATTTATTACAGTTGGTGGGGGATAAAGGTTGACCAGTCACGTGACATCCGCCGGATACAGGGAGAACGACAACCGAGTTGCGGCTCTGTACATTAGTCATTGTGTCGCGGAGTGGTGGTACCACTGCTACTGTGTGTTTAAAAAATATGGCTTTAAACAATGAAATACAACAACAACAAAAATGATAACGAACTGTTGTGCGTTATTTTATTTAGTTATTTGGATTGTGTGGTAGAACAAAGATGACATCGGGTGGGAAAAATTCATATTGTGGTTTAAATTATGACAGAGTTTTTAAACTAATCCAACATTGTAAAGAATCCTTCTTAGCGGTAATAATAACGAGGAGTTTTCTGATTAATTAGTGTAAAACATAGTAAATAAATAGAGCTAAATCATAATTATTTTTCTATTTGATTCCCGTTGCGTTGTAGCCATACAAAATATTTGGTTTCTTTATAAATGATGTATTCATGTTCTAGGTCTCAAGTAAATAAAACATTTCTTGTATTTAGAACTTAATTTACAAACTTTTGCAGTCTTAGGCTAAACAGTAAACTACTTTTTTCTATGTTCTTAACAGACATTGCTTTTGGTGTATAAACTCTAATCATGCGGAAAATAAACTTGTATTATTTCTCAATTATACGATCAAATTAGGGATGTCTTTAAAACTCATCCTCAATTTGATTCGCAAGTGAGTTATATTGCTAGCACGGGTACCAATTGGTAGAATATAATAATTGCTTTAGATGTCGTTCTGGGTTATGATAAGAAGGCTGAGCATTACACCAAGAAAGATGAGAGGGAATATTGTGAAACAGCAACTTTATAGAGTTGAGCTGCAGTAACTCTAAGATCTCGTTATTGTAGATAAAATATCTCTGCTATATTATTGGTCATCTAACTCATTCTGTGTCACTTCAAACTGTTAAAACCAGATTACGTTGATCAGCATTTCGTTTTAAAACAAAGAGAGTCAGATATTTCCCATTTTATTTTATTTGGGCAATAAATAATTTCAATTTTTGTAGATTGTAGTCTCTTACTGTAAATGCGCCCCATGAAGTAAACCTCTTTAAAAATAAAGTAAAAGTGGATAATGTCCTAACCTTTGGTTTCCATGTATTTCAATGTAACTCTTTTTATTAAATCAACTTAATATTAGTATATTAAATCTAATTTTGAATATTTTGTTGATAGAAGATCGGTATTTATTATTAATTTTAGATTATATATTTTAATGTTACGACGTGAATACTGGTTCCGTTAATTCCCTTTGGATGTATAAACTAATGATTTGATGAGCCTACGATATATAATTTTTTATTTTTTAATAGATAAACCCATCGTTAATATTAACGTAATGAACAAAACGATCTGAAAAAGTGTTACAGAAAACGCTTGACTACCCAATGGGCAGTCATATATTAACTTTACGAAAAAAATCTGTTTGATCTAAATAATTTATACTTCCGTGATTATATCTTTAACAATTGCACAGCCTTACAGTTGTAATGTTCTAAAAGAAACCGGACAGTTTAGTTATATATGTTTTATGTGTTCATGTCGTTATCCAATATCTCATTATTTGAACAAAATATATTTTTACTCCGAGTGTTTCAAATTTGTGTTTTACTAGTTATCCAGTTTACTGGATATCACACTTAAATTTAAATTAAAAACATAGATTTTGTTTCTGATGTGGAAATATCGGGCAAATTAGACTTACAATGAATTGTAAGTAGTAATGTCATAGCCAAGAGTTTAAAAATTAGATTTCATTTTATGTGGTTTATTTATCTGCTGTCACATTTAATACACATAACGTGATGGTTATATTTCCGTTATTTTACTTACATACGAGGAAGAAAACCCCAAGCCAAGTGATTTTCAGGTAACAACCCTCTCCCCCTCCCCTGTCATATGTTGGGGGGTCGTGTAGCTCATTAACCGGTTATGTCCCCTTATCCTCGTTTTGTCCTACAACCAAGGAAATTTACAATCTTATTCATGCAATTTAAAGATTTGGAATTTCCCCAACCGATCCTCCGCCGAAGTTGTTTGTTACTTTTCCGCTTTAGTATTTTCTGGAAAAAAACTCAAAGATTACATTCTGTTTTACGTCTAAAAGATTGTATCAATTCGTTTACCCCGGAAAGCATTATTTTTGTGTGTAATTACGTTGATATTGCATTTTCGTATTAGTTCTATGGCTGCACTATACGTTCACTTGTAAATAGTTTTTTTGTTTTCTTTTTAGTAGGGAGGAATACACAGAATTAATTTGTTTCATGAGATTTAAACTTACGATTTAGACTTTAAAAGGTTATTACACCACTATTGCGAAAATAAACTTATATTAACCCTTCAGTATCAATCGTAGTTACAGAACTTTCTACTTGGTAAATTAACAGAAAAATATTAAAATAATTGAATTGATATTCTTTTTATATTGTAATATTTACATCACTATACTATAAAACTCATTGCAACAACTCTTATTTGACTGGATCGTCTTAATGTAGCAACAAAAAAAAATAGAAAATAGTTACCTTTATTTCACAATAGAGAAATAAATTATAGTTTGAACAAAACTCAAAACTCAATTTTTGTTAAAATTTGATACACATTTGATTTTAGAGTATATAGAGTATTTTTTTAATTCGCGGGAAATGAAAGATGACCACAAGTCACGTGACATCCGCTGGATACAGGGAGAAGCCCTGTCAAACCGAGTTGCGGCTCTGTGCATTAGCCATTGTTTTGCGTAGTGTTGGTACCACTGCTACTCTGTATTTAAACAATATGGCTTTAAACAATGAAATACAACCAAACAAAAACGTCCATGGACTTATGTTCAGGCGTTTTATTTATTTTGTTATTTCGTTGACAAAGGCGGATCAGGTTTTATGAAAATGGTTTTGTGTTTAAAATCTAGATAAAATGTAAAAAATATCTCAAACTTTATTTTTACGATTGAATGTTGTTTTCTATTATTATTGTTTTTTTGTTCAGTTTTATGCCATAATCCCGTTAAAATTTTGCTCGTATTGTTCACTATCAGCTATCAATACTAGTTTCACCGGATTATTTCAAAAAAGTTCCTCCGTAAATTTATATTTACAAATATATGTTACCATATATACTACTGATATATTTGCGGCTTCCATTAAACACACATGAAATATATAAAAAAAAAACTTTGTGAACTAAAACCATAGAAATACTCTGCTATATATGTTGACCATTCTAAACCGATAGTAAACCAAATTATAATAAACTTACCTTCTTCATAATACTTGTTGTAATATACTATAGTATAGTTGCATCCCTTAGATGATTCATGGTACACCCTCTCTGTGTTTGTTTTTTGATTGTTGCCCCGCCTCGCCTAGGGGAACAATATGTTGTTGAGGGGTTGTCTTATCTTCGAGGAACTCCTAACAGGGGTACCACAAACGAACTATCCACATGATCACATTAATGTTTATTAATATGTTTCCAGTAATATAACTAAAATATAATTACCTCATTTGTAGTTTATTATTAGATAAATATTAACACTTATGTTGATGATTACCCAGGTTAATGACTACGTTTTGAACTAAAAGATAAGTAAATGTAAAATATTCAATGGACTTTTTTAAATAAAGTATTTTTAAATCAAGAAATTGGGCTCTACAATAGCATCCAATGTGTTTGAGAAAAATGAATGTTTTAACATCTGATGGTCTCTTTACTGTATGTCTACCTTTTAAGTGTAAAAGTTAGAAATTGTTTTTACCTTAATATAAAAAGTAAAAACAATTTATAGTTTCATAAAGGATATCCCACGGTCACACCTAGACTTCCATCCCCTGAGAAATCAGCTCACCTTGTGTTAAGAGCTTTGTCCGTGTTTGATTTCAATTAAATAAAATCAACATCCAGTAACACTTTCTAATTTGGTAAGTTTGTTAGCTGAGGGACTTAGTCGCACTCAGTGCAGTCGGACCAGTTCGCAGATTACGTTCAACATAATTTACTACTCAAATGTTAGCACTGGGGATAAAGTATGTTATATATTGAAAATAATATGGCCTATATTTGTTAAAAATATTTACGTTTATAATATGTCATATGTATAAAATGCTTAACGTGAGTAAATTCTACTCAACCTATTCTCAGGACCTATGTGATACTACTTTAATCGACTTACTGTAGACACTTGACGTAGTATATTATTTGTTAGTTATACCAATTTAAATTTTTCAGTTAGTATCATAACAATTATTATGCTTGTATTCAGATACTTTAAAATAGACCCTCGTATTCATTGGGCTACCACTTGTACAAGTTTAGTCTTCATCTGAGGGAAGATCCCTGAGCTTTATTATAGGTCTTTAAGTATTTTCCTGTTAAAAACCCGCTTGGCGAACCCCGAAAAATTTTCAGTTCTCAAGAGAAGTCAAGAACCCCATCTCTAGCTGTCTTTTTTGGACCACCCGCCGCTCACATTTGAAAAACTTGTTAAGAGCGTCGTCTTGGGCGGAGACCCCGTACCTGCAGGCTGTCGACTTTGCCCATATTTTGGAGCCCAGATTAGGTTTCTCATTGGTAAAACGAAAAGATTAACAACACTAATCATCATTATAGTTGCAAAGAAACATTCATAACTTATAGTGGTTTAAATTGCCTGCTTCTTGGTAATCCAAATTGTTGCAATGACAATCAGCAGGTATTTAAACCACTATTATTATTTCCTGGTAATTGGATGCTAGCAATCAAAAATTATTCTTAACTTTTCTAATATATCGTACTGACCTAGCAATCTATTAACTATTGTCTTAAGAAGGAGTGGTAATAAACTAACGGTAAAGGTTTACACTTTTAACTATTTATTATATTTAACACACTGTAGACATTACTTCATTTTAGAGGAAACATGGCCAATAGTACCCTTAATCTCCTGCTGGTAAATACGTAGTTGCTGTAGGAACTACAACACAATCAATTAATATTCCTTTACAAATTACAATTTAATGTAATGGAATATACATGTACAAAATATGAGGACGATGGTATTTTTCATAATTTGGGTAGGTTTATTGTTCATCGTATTAAAGTTGTATTTAAATTAAACCACATTATAAACATCACATTATATTGCAAATTTGATGGACTGCTGTGTAACTTCCTGCTAAATATTATTAACCTATGAATGGTCGTTAACCTTCTCTGGCATCGTTTGCAGTTGAAGGCTACATCGAAGTGTACTGACAGAGTACACTATGTTAGTCAATGTGTTTCCAACGTGTTCAGTAACACTTCAGTTTAACTCTACTGTTTCTGAATTGCAAAAAACTTATTTATAAAACATATTAACTTGTCTAAGAAGGATTATAGAGTAGATCATGTTATTAAACCATTGCCTTCTGATATTTCACCAACATGGTGCCATTGGGCCGCAGTATTCATCTACTACTGCTTATGACGGAGAGTATAAGTCATAACAAGCAACTGCAGTGGAGGCGGCCTTACACGGAAATGTTGCCCATAGTTAATTGAGACTGGATCATTTAACATATGTTTATGATATGTTTATGAATTTTCTGCATTCTAAGAGTTAGTAATTATACCTGTTCTTTTCAATAACAAATTTATGTTTGTTAACATTATACTCTAATTTGAGTAAGGCTTGTTTTTTTTTTTTACTAATTTACTTTATTTCATGACTGTGTAAAATTATATAAAAGTGTCCTTTAAACATTGGAAATAACTTAACTTCTAAGTAAAATATGGGTCTTAGGTACGTCCTATACTGATAGAAAATACATTTATGTAATAAAACAAAATTTATGTTCCTAGTTCATTAAGAGAATTGTTTAAAGATAAATATATAACGGTAAGTAAATTTTTGGATGCTATGAAACGCCTCAAATTAAAGATATTGGTTAAATGGGCTGGGGAACAACTTTTTTACAATTTAAAGGCACTCAGGAAAATGACAAACTATTCGCTAAAGGAAACCATGAGGACTGTAAATAATCTATTTTTCTTACACTTACATATTTGATTAAATCTTTTTGGTAATGTAACACGGATGTTCATACTTTCATATTGTTTTATTATCCTCAGCATTTGAACAGTAAATCAGACAATGCAGAGCCAAGGAAGTATGTTGGTAATACCGGAGTATACATTAATCAACATGAATGCGTGCCACAAACACCATATTTTTATAGTAAAACCATGGGCTCAAATCAAACGAGTCAACAATATTAATAGAACGGATCACGATTTTACTATTTGTTACGGGTTTTCCAGAGTTATTGAAACTTGTTATATATTTTCAAACCTACTTGTTTCAACTTACATCCTTGACGCGAGCTCTGTCCCTTTTCTCAGTCACGAGTGACAACTCTTACGTTTGTAATCTCAATAACCGATTACCCAATAAATTAACTTAACAAATTTAAAAGAGTAGGTATATGAAACATAAACTTAATAATAATGACTAATTTATAACGCATACTAATTAATTATAATATTACAAGCTAAACGTTCAGTTTAATATTGTACTTTAAATACCTTTAATTACAAATACATGTTAGTGTGCATAACGGTATATTTATTACAGTTGGCAGGAGATAAAAGTTGACCACAAGTCACGTGACGTCCGCCGGATACAGGGAGAACGTCAACCGAGTTGCGGCTCGGTACATTAGTCATTGTGTCGCGGAGTGGTGGTACCACTGCTACTGTGTGTTTAAACAATATGGCTTTAAACAATGAATTACAACCAAACGAAAATGTAAAGAGCTGGTGTTTGTTATTTTATTTTGTCATTTGCATTGTGTGGTAGAACAAATTGCATTGGGTGGGGAGAAATTCATATTGTGGTTTAAATTATAATGACAGTTTCAACATCACGTCATCGTAAATAATCTTTCTAAGCGGTAATAATAACGAGGTCATTTCTGATGAATTAGTGTAAAACATAGTAAATAAAAAGAGCTAATTCAACATTATTTTCCAATATGATTCCCATTTCGTTGTAGTGATACCCAAAATTTGGTTTGTTTATAAAGAATGCGTTCATATTCCAGGTCTCAAGTAAATAAAACATTTCTTGTATTTGAAACTTAATTAATTTAAGAGAAGTATCCGTAATCCGTAATCCGTAACATCAGTTTTATTGTATTGGAAATGGTTTCATAAAACAATTTTGTTTCCTTCCATTAAAATAAATTAGTAATTAGACACAAACATAATATTGATGGAGTTGACTTAGGCGTGTTATTTAAGTTTGTTAAAAAGTTTTCAAACACCAATTAAATACGCATCGACAAAATATCAAGTCATTTCTAACAGCCGGTGAATTCCAAAAACTTTTTTTGATAGCAGTTAATTTAAATTCAAATTAATTTAACACAATTATTCCTAACATCGTTTTTACTACTACGTTTTGCCTGATATACACAGCAAAGAAGGGATGTAAGTTTCTGAAAAATTCGAAAATTATTTTCTAAGGCAAACAATTACATTACGTATGAAATCCGAAATTCACGTCAAATTATAAACAAGTAAATAAATTATGCCTTGCTTTAATTTTCACTGTGAATAAATACTGTATAAGATCATATTTCATTCAGTAGACTATATAAATTAACTTCATTTCATTTGCTAAATAACGGTTACACCATTTTACATTTTCTGAACATACAAGCAATTCAATATTTAGCTGAAATACACACAAAACAAAGAAGCAAACTGTCCAAGATAGTCTCTGATCCAAGTATTTCCTGAGTAACCAATTCCTTTGTGCCGAATCTAGTCCATAGATGTAAATACATTCCTGATCTAGTTATACTTTCAATACAAAAATCTTAGAAAGCTCAGTTAGACTTCTTTCCACAGTTGAGTCCACCATAATTAATATCTAATATTAATTCAATTAGAATAGAATAGAATTTATTATATTTTCTAAAAAGAAATTAGTAATTGTATCCATATCAGGCTTCTTTTTGAGTTAAATACAATCGTATGCAGCTAGTTTTTTCTTAAAAAACATACATATATATATATATATAGGTCACATATATAGGTTGAAGAACCTGGAGTTTTATGGTTAATACTTTATATTTTCTCATCAGGTATATTTTAATTTTGTGTCAGCCTGACAAGTAAAATGGAAATATATATAGTTTTCTCTTAAAAAACTATATATATTTCCATTTGACTTGTCAGGATGACACAAAATTAACATATACCTGATGAGAAAATACAAAGTATTAACCATAAAACTCCAGGTTCTTCAACATTTTCAAAATACAAATAAATGTCCCAGTTCCTTTACGCACAAACTAGCCTCTGTTCGGGGATGATTCACCCCCTTCGACTGTGGTCCCTCATTGTTGCCTTGCCCGGAGCGACAGCATGTTATTGTGGGGCGGTGTTGTTATCAAGCAACCCTTGCAGGGGTACTGGAACTGTGGGTGTTCACACACTCATATAAATGTAAATTAAACAACTACATCAAACATTATAGTGTATATGATATTTGATTTTGATGTTATAAACGTTATAAGTACAGTAGGCAAAATATAAAAATCCTAAAACACTCAAATTACTATCGTTCACTTTTTGTGGACAGATCCGCTAACCTTACTGACATTTTACCAGAATTGTTTCCAAACATATATGCGATTCTGCCCTGAAAGATAAATTATATTGTTTAATCTGTGTTTGACAAGGTAGCCAGATACCATACTAAAAAGGTCTTACAAACGACTATCTATAAAAAACTAGACGTATGGTTATCACCTGAGAGTGACGGTTATAATCTCTGCTGACTGGATTTAGCTCATACCACTTTTTTCTACGGGACATTAAAATCTATGTTTACACAGTTTATTTTGATTGGGTGAGGCTTATTCTGCGGCTAAGGTAGTCCTCACTGTAGTGGTTGAGCCTCTAGTAAAAGGAGGGTAAAACCGGTTTTAGTCTTTATATATAGTATAGGGTTGTTTAAATATTTTTAAGTTTAAGTATTTAAATCAATCTTTAATTGCATTATTGGCTTCATAATTGTTGCTTTCATTGACCATATTCAAAACTTATTTTTCTGATTATGTTCGGTCTTATCTTCAGACACTCTAAAATGTTAACTACGGTATTTTATAATATCACTAAATCTTCTGAAATAATAATCGGAGAATGAGATTACTCCTCATCAAAAATAAATTTGTTCATTAACTATTTTAAGGTAAATTATTTGTAACAAAATTATTTATAACTCCAGAGGCCACTACATTTGGAACATTTCGTGATCTACGTTTATAAGTGGGTTCAATCTACTTAAAATCCAGCACAATTGTAAGATGACAAAATAGCACATATTCCTCATGATTCACCTGTCGCACACAACAATCTCGTGGTAGACGAGGTAATTCTCTGAAGAGATCTGATTCCAGATTCTAATGAACAAACAGTGCAATATTACCTGGAGTTTGTTTAACAAGTAGTGCGATCCTCTGGGAGATATGCTCTCCATTCTGAATATGTCTTTCCGAGGTTGTTTTAGTGTACTTTCTCACAATATGTTAAATGACAAGATTAAATTATATAAAGTAAGGGTTCAACTGACAGTTTGTTAATAGCGTCGTGTCTGTTGTATGAAAAATAACAATTTAGTTTTTTTTCCACTTTCATCATGAATCGATAGAAATATTATCTTTTTGGCATGACAAGTTCCAACCAAACATTATATCATTAAATAAGTATTCTAAGATTAGCATAATTAATAATGTTAATATTTTATCATATTTGTTTTGCGCAGATGCATTACACATACACGCTCCTCACAATGATCAATACAAGACCGCAATCCTGCTGATATTGTTGATGGGTCCACCGGATGTGGTGTGGAGAACATTTATGTTTTAATAAACTAAAACATTCAATATATTGTTCTCTAAAAGGGGCTGGGATATTGAAGTAATCGGGACTCTTATTTTACCTATCACACTTTTGAAGCTGTTTAATTCATGTCCTGTGGCCTTATTTGATCAAAGGGTTCGCTCTCATCTTACCGAATTTTTTTCTAAGCGAAGTCGTTTTTAGGCCAAAAGTATAATATTCATACGGAGAGAAATTTTATTTTTTAATGTTTAATATAATTTACTACGCTAACCTTTTTTAAATGAGGTTCTTCAATTTAGAGCTATGTGTTTTAAGTACATTTTGGGCATTTCATTTATTATTATTTCGTCCATTTTATTTTGAGCTAAACAAAAAATAACAATATTGAAATTTTAGTAAAATGAAAACAAGTTGTTACAATATTTTAACAACTTATTATGCAAATACAATAACATAAAATAATATGTTTAAGGAAACGCATTTCCTACCAAAATGTACAAACAAACTTTTATTTTGCCTATAGGAAACATTTAATAGGATTATTTTTCAATTTAATTAATATATATGTTAAATAAGTGTAAGCACCGTCTTTAAATGTTAGTTGTATACTAAATAACAAAATATAGCCTCAAAATTCAAACACGTAATTACAAAGGTAATTTTTTTTAAATAAATTGAATGGGTAGTAAACCATTCTATGTTTGAACAAGTTTTTACAAATGTACTTCACGCGTTATACTAAGTTAAATAACAACCGGTATAACACAGACACAGGTGGCTTCACCATTATAAAGGTGCTGGATGTTGTATTTAAATTATGTCAGATTATTTGGTAATTTTAATGCGTTCATTTTACAGAAAAATATCTTCCCCAACATTAAATTTTGGTTAGGCGGATTAATGCAAAACTTTTATTGGATGTGGACACACTGGAAAAGAGCACCAAATTTGGTTTATATGCTAGAAATATCATAAGTATCGAGTTTTGAGTAGGATCCACTCAATTCCACCACCTAAATCCATCTTGAAATATAAAGAGTGAGTCAAGACTATACACGTCTAGCATGTATAACGGGAGAACAGTTTAGTATAAAGTCATCAAACAAAATTTTCTGCTACTAAAACGCATATTGGCAATCTAATAAAACAATTTTCATTAAAATCTATCTACAGAGTGGTCCAAAACTGAAGGTCGGGTTCGAATGAATAATTTATTTTGCGAAAATAGGGCATATTATACATAATTTTAAAGGTCTTGTTAAAAGAAATATTTTGGTCAAAAAAGAATTAATTTACCTTTATCCGTTTCAAAATGATGGCCATTTTTGTGTACTAAATTGACATTTACAGAATAGCCTGTATTTTCTAAACCACTTATCATGTATTTCTCCGATTCAAATTTCTTACTCGTGATTAACTCAGCTTTACTCTTGTATATCACATGATATGATAAAAAACTCGTACGTTTTATTATAAGATAATAAACAAATTATTCATTTATTTACCAATAATACAATACAATAGAATTATACTGTATAATGTGCAAATAACTGTTTGAAACATATCACTTTGTACTTGAAACTACAAATAACTTTAAAGTATCTTCAATCACTGTAAGTTAGATATGTTGAACGTTTTTGATTTTGTTTATGAATATCTACAATAAATTATATTGGTGATGAAAAACAGTTCAAAACGTAGGAAATTCCAAAGTTATTTTCTTTATAAAAGGCCGTGGTTGATTTGCACAGTATTGAATATAAATGAGCTCCTTTTCTCTTGAGAGACGTGTTAAATGAATTCATTGCTACTATTTTGCCTCAAAAACATGTATAAGATGTTAGTAAAGTCGACTGCTTCCTCTTTGTTTGTAAAATGATATGTGATAAGATTTACTGACTTCATGTGAAAATAAACATCACGAAAAACTCGTCTCTAAATATAATTTACTTGGCTTTAACCTATTTTGATAAGTTTTTAAGTCTCACTAAAAAGAACGGCATTATAATTCTAATTTTAAAAACAGTAGGATTATGTATGCGTTTGATTTAATAGTTTTAGAATCGTTTTTGTTCTTATTTACCACTCAAGAACATTGTGAATAGATTGTACACATAACCTTCTATGGTACCCGACTTTATGATTCTAGAAATGAAGGTTGGGCCGTTAGGTTTGGAATGGGTGTGTTTAAAACAAAAAGAAAAACGAACAAAAATATTGAAGGATAATGTCATCACATGTCCACTGCTCTCCTAAGACAGCATTGCTTATACGGCTGACGCACTGCGGACGTTCACATATCGAACGTAAACAAACACATCACAACACATTATCTTCCCGACTGCATTAACCCGTCCAGTCTGACAGTCAGTTTTCAAACACGAGTCATCAGCCGATGCAGCGGCTATTATAGGCTAAATAACAGCTGATCGTGAGAGGCAGCTGACGTCTGCCGGGACTGCTAATTGCTACCCAATACCCGGCACACATTTGAAAACCAGCGCTTCGTCTTCCAGGATGTCGCAAATCACGCCTTGTCAGTATTGGTTTATTGGATGAAAGGGATGTTTACTCAAATAGCCAAATAAATTAATCAAGATGTCTATGGCTATACGGATGCGCAATTCGCACATTATGCATTGTGTTTTACGACTAGTTCAAATATAATTCCACAATTTATGTCCAACAAAATTAAATTTTACAAACTTGTTATAGTTTACATTTACTATGATATTATTTCCTTATGTACATTATACTTATACTCTTATTAGTCACACATGTTGATAGCTAATTTTAAACTTACTTTTGCTCTACATTGCTGTTTTAGTTCGGTAAACAAAATATTTAGGCCAGGTGATTGATATTACTAATCTTACTTTTATTTAAACTGTTTTAAGTTAGTTTATGGTAGACTAATGAAAATCAGCTGTTTCAGTGAAGAAATATCTTCAGTTTATTCAGATCAATATACATATAAGTTAAAGTACATAGAAATTTAATACAATTCCAACTGAGAATATTTTGGAGGTAAAATAATTAACCAATTGAAGATCTCAAAAATATTTATTTGAGATTTTAGTTCTAGTCATTTACTTGCAGTAAAACGGAACGGGGTTTGATGGAAATGTTTTATAGGCTGTGTTCATTAACAATTATCTTCTTAAAAATCTTGACAATGAATCTGAATGTGATCATTACCACAGAGAAGTACACAGAACAAGATCTTCCCAAACATTAATAAGTTTTAAAATCAACAATACAGTTTTACTCTGTTGATCAATAAGAGATTCATAAATTATTCTGTTTCTTCTTTTGGACTTGTGATTAGAGGTTAATTGTAGATAAGCCAATGAGGCAAAGCTGGTCTCATCCCAATATACCTCAATCAGTTATTATTCACTTAGACCATTAGTATTTCGTGATTATCCAACAAGGGAATGAATTTTGGGTTGAAGCTCTTTATTCCTAATTAAAATTAAACTTTTTTCTAATATGCTTATTTAAAGGGATTGCTAATTAATGAAAGGAACAATGTTCTTAAATTATGTTAAAACTGTGAAAGACTGTGTAGGAGTCCCTGGATAGTATTATTGCAACTGATGTGGTTCTCAACGCATACGTTCACATACATAGTCTTACAGTAGTAGTACTCAAGCTTCTACAGTGAAACACATGACTTGAAGACAGTGGTATTAAATTTAAATTCAATTTCTAAATTAATTTTTACCAGCCTATATGTATTCAAAATAGTTTGAGGCAACTTCACAAAATGTGAGAAAAGTATCTTAGATATGGGATAGGCTCATTAAAATAAATTTTTATTTTATTTTATCAGGGACAACAAATATTTACCAGACAATTATTAAATTCTCTGTGGGGGATAACAAATTAAATTATATATTAAATGATACGTTAAATTAACTAAAACAAATTATTTATGTAGCACGTAGCAATTAGTAAGGGTAAACAAACATTATTTATGGGATGGAAAAATTAACATTGGAGCGTTTAATTATTATTATTAAAAAATAATATACAACACTAATTGAAATTAGCGATTAGGCTTATATAGTTAGATGAAAATGAACATATGTAATTGAATTTTCTCAATCCTTTTATTTAGCATTGAGCCATCCGCAGGGTAAAAGTGGCAGAAATGCATGTCCACGTAATGTATATTTTATTCGTAGTATAACCTATTCTCAGATTAACTTTCAATTTTTCGCCGTATAATGATATTCAATCTTTTTTAAGAGGTTGGCAGCCTCTTTTTGCCTTACGTTGCTCGTCCACATACACCATCCTCTGTGTGTGGAACGTATCCAGCAAAGCAAGGGGTGAGCCGTTAGAGTCCGAGTAGTACAAAACTGATACAATTTACATGCCAGGACGGGGACTCGAACCCACGGCAGGGCCGCTGCACTGACTCCGGAGTCCGCCACCTCGACCACTACGCCAACATTGACCATCATTGGTTTTTAACAACTTCTTAAATTTCCTAAACATATGCTCAAGATGGGATATAGGAAACCCCTGGAATAAGCTATATTAGTCTCAAACTTATGTGCATTATTATAACGCAATATAACCACCGAGTTTTGAATAATTAAAAAGTGTGAGACTGCTGTGACGTTTGAATCATTACTTATAATAAACTCTTTTTAACAAAAAAATATAACAGAATCCGATAATTATTAAGACGCTCTAAAAAAAATGAACCGAGCACGGCACGGTTTGGAAGCAGACACCATACCGGACCAATAAAATGCTACAATCAGGAGCAAAATCGCCTACATATTTTCGTATACAGGGACTAACAAGACAGTATATTTATCAGCCTGAGGGGTGGAGTGCCGAGGGTAGATTATGAGGCAGAAAAGGCACCTCAGGCGCAGAAAGACACCCCAGGGGCACCAACCCCCGGCTCGACACGCGTCATTCGGGGGCGGTACAAAGCCGGAAACCAAACTGCGGTGTGACGGGATGGACGTCTTCCGACTGAGCTGCGATAGGAAATGGCGTGGCTGACTTATTAAGTGACCGCAAAACCTAAGGGAAGTGCTAATGGATCTCAGAGGGGCTGCAGTAAAAGAGGGACAACTCATTGTTATTTCTAATTATTGAAGATTTTCACTGTTTTGAAGATTAAGAAGAATATTCTGGTAAGGATAACCAAAATTATTCGGAATTATAGGGTGAAAAAATGCAAATAAATGTTCAGTAACTCAAACGTGTAATGTTCATCTACTTCACATAAAAAAAAAGAAAGTTATATAAATATGTCTTTCTACTGTAAACTAGGCTACATTTTCTCATGTTCCTGTTTAAAATTCCATAAACATATACAATTTGTATGGAGTGATTTTCTTTTCTTTAAAAAATCCAATTAGTTTAAACGAATCAACACCCCTGAAACGGAAATATGTGTGCTGATGAACGACTGACTTGGATATCGATAGCAATTCTTATTGGCCAGCAGGTTACTCAGTGAAAGGTGACACCTCGTCCGTTACGTGTTGAGTCGATACTAGCCTACAATTCAATATATTCAAAGTACTTTGAATTGGCTGTGAATGAAGCAGTGTATAGGAAATTAAAGTGCACATCGTCAGTGTGATTTCCTGTGTTTGGGTATTTTGTTTCCTGCACAGCTTAAAGCCTTCGTTTGGTTGTATTAGGTGTCAACTGCTAATAAAGGTAATAGTTTAAACAGTTTTACTTATGCCAGGTTGTTTTGTCCATCTGATTAAAGCAACACATACTCAAACACCTACATTTATTTACAAATTTTTGGAGTCAAAGGCTAAACAGTTAACTTCTTTTTTTCCATGTACCTAACAGACATTACTAATATCTTGTGATGCAAAAGCGCTCTTCAGGCGGAAGTCAAACTTGTATTATTTCTCAGTTATACGTCCAAATTAGGGATGTCTTCAAAACTTAACCTTTATTTGTTTTCACAAGTGAGTTATATTCCTAGCACAGGTACCAAGGTTTCAAATTGGTGGAATATAATAATTGCTTTAGATGTCGTTCTGGGATATTGTAAGAAGGCTGAGCACTACACCAAGAAAGATGAGAGGGAATATTGTGAAACAGTAACTTTATAGAGTTGAGCTGCAGTAACTCTGAGATCTTGTTATTGTATATAAAATATCTCTGATATCTTATTGGTCGTCTAACTCATTCTGATCAACTTCAAACTGTTAAAACCAGATTACATCGATCAGTTTCTCGTATTAAAACACAGAGTCAGATATTGTCCATTTTATCTTATATGAAATAATTTCACTTGTTGTAGATTTTAGTCTACTGTAAATTTATTTTGCATGAACCTTTAATGCGTCCCATGAAGTGAACCTCTTTAAAAATAAAATATAAGTGGATAATGTCCTAACCTTTGGTTTGTTCTATGTACTTTAAATTTAACTCTTTATTATTAACTCATCTTAGTGTTATAAAATTAAATATAATCCTGTATATCACATTTTTAATTTTGTAATCGATAATCATTATTATTGACTTAAAGTACAAAACGATCTGAAAAGTGTTATACAAATGCTTTACCACCCATTGGGAAGTGATATATTAACTGTACAAAAAAATGTGTTTGCCATCTAACTCATTTATATTTTCGTGATTATTTCTTTGACAATCGCATAAAACCATACCGATGTGGAGTTCTAAATTAAACCATACAGTGTGATTATGTTTGATGTATTCCTATCATTATCTAATTTCCCCTTATTTTTTAATATAATATTTATTTCAAATATTTGTTTAAAAAAAGTCACTTAACTGAATACCAAACTAAAATTAAAGCTTAAGTCATAAATTTTGCTTCTAATATAGAAATATTGTTCGAACTGAACTTGCAATGAATTGAACAATTTTACTTCGGGAAAGTTTTTAAAAATTAAATACCATTTTATGTGGGTTATTTATCTGCTGTCATATTTACTACATTTAAGAGTTGTATTTCCGTTATTCCACTCACACACGAGGAAGAAACCCCCAAGCCAAGTTATTTTCAGGTAACAACCCTCTCCCCCTCCCCTGTCATATGTTGGGGGTCGTGTAGCTCATCAGCCCGTTATGTCCCCTTATCCTCGTTTGGTCCTACAACCGAGCAAATTTACATTCTTATTCATGTAATTTAAAGATTAGGAATTTCCCCTACAGCGAAATTGTCTGTTACATTTCCGCTTTAGTAAGTTCTGGAATAAAACTCAAAGATTATATTTTGTTTAACGTCTAAAAGATTGTATCAATTCTTTTACCCCGCGAAAGCGTTATTTTTGTGTATAATTACGTTTTTATTGGATATTCGTATTATTTCTACGGCTGCACTATACCTCCACTTGTAAATAGTTTTTGTTTTCATTTTAGTAGGGGAATTAGACAAAATACATTTTTGTCATGTGATTTAAACTTTCTAATTAGGCAATAAAATGTTATGTGACCACTATTACGAAAATAAACTTTATAACCTTTCAGTATCAATCGTAAATGCAGAACTTAGTTCATGGTATATTAGTAGAAGAATATAAAATAATTAAATAGTTATTAATTCATATGTTGTAAGATTTGCATCAATACATTATAAAACTCATTGCAATATATCTTATTTCACTTGATCGTCTAAATGTGTAAAAACATATCGTTACCTTAATTTACAATAGATTAATAAAATTATAGTTTGAACCCAACTCAAAACTCAATTTTTTTAAACTTGATACACCTTTTAAAAGTACAAATATTGTTGAATATCCAAAATATATTTTTAAAATTAACAGGAAATGAAGGATGACCACAATTCACTTGACATCCGCCGGATACAGGGAGAACGTCAACCGAGTTGCGGCTCTGTACATTAGTCATTGTGTCGCGGAGTGGTGGTACCACTGCTACTGTGTGTTTAAACAATATGGCTTTAAACAATGAAACACAACCAATCAAAAACTTCCACGGACTTTTGTTTAGAAGATTTATTTATTTCATTATTTTGTTGACAAATGTGGATCAAGTTACATGAAAACAGATGTTGTGATCAAAATCTCGACAAAATTTAAGAAATATATGAAAGTTTATTCATACGATTACATTTTTTGATGATGTGCTTAGCTAATGTGATAACGTTATCAAACCTTTGTGTTTTATGTTATTTTTGTTTGTGTTTTTTTACGCCATAAAACCATTACTAATGTATCATAATCGTATTTTTTTTAGTTTGTTACCTATTAGTTGTCGATTATTGTTCCACCGTATTGTTTAATAAAAGGTCCATCTTTAAATTTAGATTTACAAATATATGTTACCATGTATACTACTGATATATTTGCCGATTCCATTAAGCAGACATAAAATATTAAAAATACCTGTTTCTGTGCACGAAACCCATATAAATACTCTGCTTTACATGTTAACAATGCCGCGTAGATAGTGAACGTAATTATAATAAATCTACTTCTACATAACACTAGTTGCAGTATACTATAGTATAGTTGCATCCCCTAGATGATTCATGGTCCACCCTCTCTGTGTTTGTTTTCCTTGATTGTTGCCCCGCCTGGGGGAACAATATGTTATTGTGGGGTTGTCTTATCTTCAAGGACTCTTAGCAGGGGTGTCACAAACAAACTGGCCACATGATCACATTAATGTTTACTAGTATATTTCCAGTAATATAACTAAAATACAATTGCCTCATTTGTAATTTATTACTAGATAAACATTAACACTCATAATTACTAATAATAACGCTTTTGGCAGTTTCAAAACAACACTCATGTTGACGATTACCCAGGTTTACGTCTAGAGAACTGAAAGGGAAGTTATGCAAGTTACTTAATTGAAATTTAAAAAAATATATGTTTAAATCTCCAATTAGGGTTCTAGAATAGCATGCTTTCTAAAAATAGATGTCTTGGTATCCGATGGTCTCTTTACTGTTTGTCTACACTTTTATTGTAAAAATTGTACTATAAACCCTAATATAAAATGTAGAAACAATTTATAGTTTCATACAGACTAGGATGTCCCTTGGCTACAGCTAGACTTCCCTCCCCTGAGAAATCAGCTCACCTTTGTGTTAAAAGCTTTGTCCGAGTTTGATTTTAATTAAATAAAATCAACATCCAGTAACGCTTTCTAATTTGGTAAGTTTGTTAGCTGAGGGACTTAGTCGCCCTCAGTGCAGTCGGACCAGTTCGCAGATTACGTTCAACATGCTTTGCTCCTCAAATGTTAGCACTGGGGATAAAGTATGTTATAAATTTCAAACTAATTGCCTTGATTGTTAAAAATATTTACATATATATAATTTGCCGTATTTATAAAACGCCTTACGCGAGAAAATTCTATTCGATTTATTCTCAGGACCTATGTTATACTACTTCAATCGACTTACTGTAGACACTTGACGCCTATTATTATTTAGTTATACTAAATCCATTTGTATAATAAGTTATACTATACTCAATTTCATAAAATCATCTTGCCTTTTTCAGTTAGTGTCATAACAATTGTTATAGTTGTAACAATTGTTATAGTTGTAACAATTGTTATTCAAATACGAAATAAGCCCATCCAGCCGATTAGATTAGTAATCTAAGTTTCTGAGCCACTTAGATTTATTGTATTAACTGAGTTATGGTTAGAGACGTAAGAAGTAATAACTTTTATACTAAAAGGTAATTGCACTGTACCTATAACTGTACGTAAATGACAATTGTTTAAGTTAGACTCAAATTTTAAAAACTCGTTTCGATCAATGATTTCTAACTCCTGAGATTTTGCCACTAAATAATCTTGAGTTAAACTTCAATAAACCCTCGTTTAAATGCGTAAACCAACTATTAATTTCCAAGTTTGTAAATCAAAAAGGATAACTCGGTGAAACGTTATTTTTTTATGTATATCAGTGATTTCAGTAAGCTGAATTTTGTTATCATAACTAGTTCGCCCACAACAAGTCGTAAATACTGAACATTTTGGAATTTTACTATACGATTTTCATTTATAATATAGCAATTTTGCTTACTAAAACTTGTAATTTATAGTATAGTAGATTGCATGTGTCGTGTGCATGGTATTATATTAGTATCTTGGAAGACATCAAGTAGGCTTCATAAAACTGGACTTGAAGGAAAAATCCCTAAAAATAAATGATAGTAATAATGCTACTTTGTAATTGGGTTAAGAACCTGTTTTGTAGCATTTTTGTATCAATAAATGAAATGAACTCACTAGGTAATATTTGACCGTTTAAAATCAACCATAGACCAACGATAACAAATTGGATAATTCGATGAGGAGGGAAGAGCTTTAAAGGTTAACGCTCTTAGGTTAACGCTTAGGTTAACGTAAAGGTTAACGCTCTCAGGGAGCTACCTTACGGGAGAAGCAGGTAGAAATGGTTTCGTGAGCGGAGCCCCCTCTTACGTAGCAAATAAGATTCGCCGGCAAATCGAGGTTCAGCGCTCGTGTGACGTCACGCATCTTTCCTCTCAGCACCCCGAGATCGTTCGCACCCCGAGGCCACGTGGGGACTGCCCTAATAATAATAGTTGTTTCGCCCGTTCTGCATCATAAACCTCTTCCCTCCCCCGGGCTACCATCCTACTCATCCCCAATCCGGATGTACTCAAACTCAAACAAACTTTGTTTAAGAATGGAGCTAAAGTAAAATTAGGTATGGTTTCCCATCTGAAAGCAGTATTGTGTCGAAACTAACAGAAGATTACAAATATTTGTGTCATGTAACAGGATAAAATTGTTAGACATTTGGGATAAATATTAGTTAATTAAGTAACACTTGTTTAACTAATGAATATCTAACTTCAGTTGTTTAACTACAGTATTTGGAAGGAGAGAATATTTGTGTTTCATTCGCAATATCATAACATTAGTTATAGCCTAAAAGCAAACTCTTATTAAGGCAATGCAAAAAAGAAGAGAACTGTGAACTCATGTGAATCTGAATCTAGAGGGCCAAACGCATCGTTGACATCATAATGTCAATGACTGATGCAGAGGAACTATGTTGATTTTGAACTATGAACTATGTTGATTTTGTCGATTTATTCGTCGGATATCGTGAGACTTGCGAATACCCATCAATGGTTAGTTTAATGTGATATATGCTATTAACACCGGTACGTTGAAGCTTTGCAGTTACAATTTTAGAATAAACTGATAACACTAATTTCAGTTACAATTTTAGAATAAACTGATAACACTATTTTTATTTTAAGTCCAATTTTCCTTGTAATATCCTTTTTCATAATTTACGTGTGCCTCGCGTAACATGTTTCATACACATTACAGACTAATTGTTTGACTTTAAAAAGGATCGAAAATCCTCCAATGAAAATTACCTCAAGTAAAAATATTTGTAACATCTAAACTTGCTTTATTAATAATGATGTGTACCAAAAATGAAGGATCATTAGTGCAAATGTTGGATAGTTTAAATATAGAAGCTTGCAAAGTTATGTTAATCTAAAGCCATACAGTTGGTATACATTATTATTAACGTTATTATTATACAGGATGAGTTTTAATTGAGTCCCCCCCGCCTAATTTTGTCTACATTTCTTAAGATATTGACTCCGGACCACCCCATTTTGACTTAGTTAATATTTTTGGCCGCCATATTGGATCTGCCACATTGAATTAAACTATTTATTTTTAAATGTAAAGGTGGGGTTGTGACCCATCATATAGAAGTACCTTTTTACGGTGAAAACCGTGCCGCAATCCGTTTTTAAAATTATCACTTTTTAAAATGTTAAACAAAAATCTTTCCATTCAAGAAAACGAAAGGTGATGTTTGAAAATGGATTGCGGCATTGATTTCAGCGTGGAAAAAAATTTGGAAATGATTGGTTATAATCCCACCTTTATATTTGAAATATATTATCTTATTCCAAATTGGCGGATCCAAGATTGCGGCCGAAAACTTTAATTTTATCAAAATGAAGCGAATACCACTCATCAATGATTGGTTCATAGTCATTATTTGATGTAATGATGATAATATAGGCAAGTTTTAAGGTTGGTACCTTTGAAACTCTCTCTAAAATTATTTTGTCGAATTTGTCAATATCTTGAGAACGAATAATGTTTTTAAAAAACGGATTGCGGCATTGTTTTCACCATAAAAAAGTACTTCCATATGATGGGTTACAACCTCACCTTTACATTTAAAAATAAATAGTTGAATCGAATATGGTGGATCCAAGACGGTGGCCAAAAATATTAAATAAGTCAAAATTAAGGATAAGTTGGTCAACAATGATCGGGGGCAGTCCGGAGTCGATATCTTAAGAAATGTATAAAAAGTAGGGGGGGGCTCATTTAAAAATCACCCTGTATACACATGACCTATGATATTAACCGCTTAAAATTGGCAGCCAATGTTTAGTGGTTCTCACGTTAATATATTCAATATTTAAAACTTTATTTTTGTAAAGCAACTGTCGAAGTTGGTATTATCAGACATTCATTATAGAAATAAATGTTTGGAGTGCAATGTCTACAAAACCTTCTCAGGGTCAGATCGCCACCACATGAGACGAAGTCTTCTTTGAGCATGGAGTAATTAGCTGATTAACCACTTTCCTTTGCCACAGGGTCTTTGCCTTTCCAATAATACAAACTCTTCTTATTACCGATAATATTTACAATATTATCAAACAAACAGATGGTATTATTTACTCTTGCCGATAGTTTCAATAGTATCCTAGTTGTGTGTTTGACATCAACGTTTTCAACTTTAAAAAGAATATAAACTTTATAAATAATCTATTTATTAATGTTTTTAAAGTGCAGAAAACCTAAGAAAAACTATTATTTACAAATTACAATTTGATTTATTCTTTCTCATTATTTTTAGGTTACAAAATTCACTATTTAGCTTTAAATTATATACATTATTTGTTTTGTATTCTTCTCTAATAAGGCATTTTGAACGTATTTTGACTTAAGATATTTAACTTGCAGAATCTGTTTTTAATAGAGCTTGGAAAACAAAAGATTTATCTCCAAAAGACTATATCAAACCATAGACTGAATATTAAGAGGATTTGTCATACAAGATGTGTTAACGATGTCAAAACTACATGAAGTTTAGGTGGCTACATTTTATTTAAAGTCAAAAATTCTACGCGGGAATGTATCAGTTCTATTAACTCAGTACTGGGTTGTTCAGATGTAGTATGTTTTTTTGTAAGTTTATAAGGACGATCAAGAGACGGGTACGTCCCGGCATTGTCCCAGCACTGAGAAGTACGTTGTTGAAATATTATTCCACAATCTTGGATAAAGCACATAGAGTTATCTTCTTTAACACACTAACTTGCCACCACTTTTCGATGAAGTTACAGCGACAGTGGTTAAGAAGAAGTGAATTTATTGCCGTTGACATGAAGAAGTGCCGAGATCGCAAATATAAGGTTTGAGATCCATAAATGTAAACCTGTTGAAGGTTATTCTGATAAAGTCAATATTTATGAGAGGGCAGTCCAATATTTGCAAAGAAAAATACAATAGAAAATAATTCAATGTGTTTGAAATATTAATTGGTGCAAGAGCGAATCTACAACTATTTGTCCAGGAATTTTGGACCTAGTTGACCGATACTGTTGACATAACATATTCAGTAAAACTATTTAACTAACCAAAAAACAGATATAATAACCATAACTAAGTAAAATTGCTGTTTTAGCGAATTTCCCATATACGGAAGAAGCTATTACCGTACGTCTCATAGTAAGACTTAAGCCCGAGACCATGATAACTTTTTGTTTTGAGGTCCCCAGATGCCAAAAACCCTATTCGTTCAAAGTTATATGTATCTTTGAAGTACAATGAAAGTATCATAATATTGCCTGCAGACAAAGTTGCGGAAGCACACAGACAACTAAAGGACATAAATACATACGATATCTTAAGTAAAGACAAAACATCAGAAATCAATAACCAGATATCAAAGTTCATCAAACAGAATTCTGAGGAAGAAGACCTTCCAAAATATCTAGTTGATTTATTGATTAATAAAAACCCACTAACTCCGGTATTTTATGTCTTGCCAAAGGTCCACAAAGGAACCCATCCACCACCAGGTCGACCAATTGTAGCATCAATATCATCTCCAACAGAAAAGATTTCAGCATATGTTGATGCTTACTTTCAAGCATTTGTAAAGGAAATGCCGTCATAAGTAAGGAATTCTGAACATTTCATCGATGAATTAAAGAAAATACCACAACCTTTACCTAAAGATATCCAACTTGTTTCTATTGATGGTGAGAGTTTATACACAAACATTGAACATGAAAAAGGCATAAAAGCTGTAGAGGAGATCCTCGATAGCAGACCAAACAATACCAAACCAAGTACAAAGTTTCTTTCTGGTTTAATGAATTTCATTTTAACATGCAACTGCTTCCGATTTCAAAATACTACTATTTATAAAACAAAGGGACTGCAATGGGAACCCGTATGGCCCCATCATATGCCAACATCTTCATGGCTAAGTTTGAACATGATTTTCTAAAAACCCAAACAAAAAAAACCCTCTTTTGGATGCGATTCATCGACGATATTTTCATTATTTGGACACACGGGGCGGATAAACTAAACGAATTCTTAAACTCACTTAATAACTTTGGGAACTTGAATTTTACAGGAAAATTTCTCCTAATGACGTTCTTGGATGTAGATATATTTATAAAAGAATGATTCTTAAAAAATAAAATAAATATCAAACCGACCAACAAGTTTCAATATTTACATTACCAAAGTTTCCATCCATTATATGTAAAAAAATCAATACCAAGAGGTCAGTTATTTAGAGCTGAAAAACTTTGCAGTGGGAATGAACACAAACTAGAGTACATATCAACGATGAAGAACGCTTTCCTAAACAGAGGTTAACCAAAGAAGTTATTAGATGAGAAACTAGATGAAAGGAATATGAACGCTCAACCAAAAGGAATGCATTTTACAAATGACGAACCTAAACTTATTACCCAATTCCATCCCGGTTTACATAAACTTAACAACGTTATCAAGATCGCTTTCAACATCCTTCAAAACTCATCAATGACTCACTCATTATTTTCATCACCAACAAGGGTCATTTTCAGGCGACCACCTATTCTGAAAGAGATGATTTCACGTCCAAAGCTTCCAACTGGCGAAGAGGTGAACAGGAACACAGGTTCTCACCCATGTCTGAAGCCGAGATGTTTTGTATGTAAACAGATTGAAGATGCGTCCAGTTTCAACTGCAGGTATGAATTCAAAAAACTACAAGATCCAAAGGAGTTAGTCGTGTGATTCCAAAAATATTGTTTATCAAATACAATGCAGAAAATGTCCAAAAGATTACATACGTTCCACGACAAACACTTTGAGAGTAAGAATGACTGGCCATCGTTTTGACTACAAACATCAAGACATGACGAAACCACTGGTTTTATATGGGTTAGAACATAAAGAAAACTTTGAAGATACCTATAAAGTGAAACCTCTTCGTCAGTTGAATAAGAAATTTAGTGTACCATCTCTGAGGTGCCTTGAACAAGCCCATCAAATCATCACTCGTTCAAAAACACCTCATGGCCTTAATCTTCATTGATCATTCTTGCACCGCAACATTTTCATATATGATATTCAATGAAAGCACATATTTCGATTTCTACAAGTATTTATCCAACATCTGTTCATCAAAAATCAAGAAAGCTTTTTGCAAAAAATTTCAAGAATCATGTGTTATTTTTAAATTTTTAGGTTACAGTATTATTTGTTTTTGTAATGTAGTTTCGTCTGAAGATGGCATAAGCCGAAATATTACGAACTTATAAGTAAGTTGGTCTTTTTATTTTAATATATATATATATATGTATATATATATATATATATATGTGTGTGTGTGTGTGTGTGTGTGTGTGTGTGTGTGTCCGTTAACACGATAACATGAGTAAAAAACGTCCGATTTTGATGAAATTTGGCTCAAATGTGTAAAGTGACATTTATGACTAAGTTCAAAAAACAGTATAATCTGACCATGGGAAGGGGGCTTTATAGGGGTGTAAAATTTTCCAAAAATCAGTTTTTTTGCAATTTTCACCCACAAATTTTTAAAATACTTAATTTTAGTTTTGAGCACTCAAAAAAAATTATATAGCATTTTGAATCATTAACCTAGGTTAAGTGGTTGCAGAGAAAATCCAAAAAAGTGCTGATAAAATCTCCCATGTTAATCTTATGGGAAAAAAGTTTTTAGCTTTTCCTCAATTCATTTTTCTGTAAACCTCAAATTTGCTTTTACAAATCACTTCAGCTCTACAAAACAATCATTTTGGTGTTTAAATTGTGAGTCTACGTCCAAGCGTTGCCGAGATATTCAAAGTTCTAAACACATTACGTTGTCCAATGTTATCCTTATAGAGAATAAATAAAATTTGATATCTCGATTATTTATGAATGTATGTTGATGAAACTTGATATTTGGCTTCACGTAGTACCGGTATATTGACATTTGCACAAAAAATGGATTTTTTGTTGATTATCCCAGTAGCAGCAAACCTGCATACTCAACCCTAATTTTATTCTTATGAAGAATAAGTAAAGTTTTATATCTCCCTTAATTATGATCATAAATTAATAAAACTTAGGACATAGCTTCACCTGGTTAAGTTATATTAATAATTACACAACAAAAATTTCTTCTTTTCTTTTTGCAGCAAACCTGCGTACTCAGCCCTAATTTTATTCAAATGGAGAATAAATAGAATGCTATAGATCACTTATTTATTTATGTATTTTATGAAACTTGGTAAGTGGCTTAATGTAGTTGTGAGAAACATATGCATGCATTGGAAATTCGCTGAGTACGCAGGTTTTCTGCGACGGGGTATTTATTTTTTGTCAGTTTGACACTTTAAGTTGAGTAAAACATTTTATTTTTCATAAACTAACAAATTTTTTATTAGCATATTACGTGTTGTTATTACGTGTATGTGAATCAGTATAAGTGTAAATATATCTTAAGTATTGTAAGACGTCTTTTATTATAAACTAACAAACTGTCTTTTATATCTAAATATAAATGCCGAGTTATGTTTACATACTCATATATTCCGTCCTATAAGTTTCAATAACGGGTTGATTGTATGTTTTTTATTAATAATAAATATGTTTTAAAAGAAGGAATCGAAAATGCATGAGGACTTTTTCTCAATCTTATATTATTCAAGAACACTACGAGGCCTATACAAATGTCGGAGATGATATTAAAAAAAGGAAAATCTCTATTAATACTAGAGGGTATTCTCTTTTAAGGGTAATCTCTTTTAAAGCTGCTAGAGCGTACAACGGCAACAAGGGTTACTATTTTTATCGGAAGTGTTTATATCGCCGTGGCGGCGGCCGCACTGTGCTTGTCACTGGCGCTAAATTCATCTGGCTAATCCCTCTCCCCTGCAATCCGCTCACTGCCACGTGCTGTGTTAATGGAGGATATGCCTTCATTGAGAATCTTACGATGGGATTATTCAAACAGGGAGTGTGAAAGAGAGTCCCAGTAGCCTAATATGCAAGGAACATGTATATTACCTCGTAAAACTACTTTGAAAACGTAGTAAAACTTATACATTAGGGGCAGTGGATTTGGTCCCGTAATTATATTTCAAGTAATCACACTAGCTTACAGTTTGCGTTATCATTTTTAAAAGTATAAATAAAAAACAAATAATAAAAATCTACAGCTTATGCTTGAGCGCCTTGCTATACTAATGGTTAGCATCTTGGATTTGGCACAAGAGGTCATAGGTTCGATTCCCGGGGCGCTCACATAACTTTGAGATATTTGGACCGTTACCCTCTAACTACGTTAAATACAAAATGCCTTGGTTTAGGCCAGAAAAAACTGGTAATAGGTATATAATTCTTTGATTGTTAATTTACTTTATTTTATCCCTACAATTAAAATGTAGAGTTTTGTTGAACTCGGTTGACATTAAGACAGCAAATATTGGCTTCTGAGGATCTGATCATCGCCCTATACGGTGAAAATGTAAAGGTAAAAAATGCTTTGTTGGAAACAACTTTCTTTACATTTTATTTTTTATTTGTAAAATATCCTGACCCTATAAACTCTTGTAAGTTTCCATCAATAATAGTGTTATTTGTATTAGCGATGTGTTTTTGATCACATTTATATTTTTATAGGAAGTTGTATACCTTTGCCTTTGCTGAACCTTGAAATTCCAGGTGTTACATTTTGTAAACACTTTATAAATAAAAGATAAGATTTACATTTATTTAATCAATAAATGTAATACAGTAAGTTATAATTATTTTCTCCAAGATTATTTCTTATACACCATCAAAGATTGAAGAGACGTTCACCGCCGCAACATTATAAGCGCTTGCCTTTGAGTATCTGGTAAATTGATTAGTTGATTAATGGCGTTCCATTGTTGAGGTTTCTCGGTCTCGCAACTATTATATAGCAATATCGGATGGTCTCTTTAGTGACGATAGTTAGTTTTTTTGTTATTTGTATCTATACAAAATAACTATGATATTTACAGAAATAAAGTGAACGTTTTATAGACAGATAAATTGAGGTCAAAAAAAATAATAAATGCAAGCAGAAATTTGTTTACAGGAAAATTTTACTTGAGCTCCTCTTATTGCCTAGTCATTGTAAGGAAAAATTGTGTTTTCAAACAAATTGGCTTCCTGGAGAGGAACTTTATACAAATGTGACATGATACCTCTTTTTTGAATATTATATTTTAATAAAAAATAAATAAAAGCGATGCTTAAGCCATCATTTTGGAAAAGATTGCTTAGTTGTTGAGAATTAAATCTGTTTGTCTCGCCATACACAAAGAAAAACAACCATTAACAATATACAAGGAAACGCAGTAGGTAGGGGTTGGGGGTGGTTAGTTGTTTACTTACAACTTTCTTATATATTTATTTCATGTGAGGCCACTTGCAGTGTAAAAGAAGTTATAGATCACTTCACCATTTTATATAATGTTGGTAATTTTGAGTTTGTAGAATGTAACTGCTGTATTGTTGGGTTAAAACAACTATTATGAGTAAAAGTGGTTTGTTTAGTGATTATCATCAGCTTTTATTGTTACTGTTTTTTTTATCCAATCACGGAGGTGCCATCCTGGAAAATGGCAACCGCAAATAGATATATGGGCATTGTATACCCATAGACCTAAAGTTATGTGGTAGAATTTCATCAATGCATCAATGAGATAGATGTAAGATATTCAATGAGATAAAGATATAAGTACCCCCGGTTTTATAGTAAATGACTTATTTTATTGGTTGAGATACAAACATGATGTGAAATATTCTTTCATAAATTTGAAAACAAACCCATATAAACATTGATAACATCACACATCCAATAGCGCCGTCGCGTTCTTCAATGTTTGAATTTACGACTTTTCTACTCTAAACGTATCACAATCGAGGTTTATTTATTTGATTTTAAAAATTTCTATTACAGTTTTACAACTTTATATATGAAAGCTTTTAGCGAATTTCCTCTATAGGGAAGAAGCTATTACCGCAGTCGGTTTGGTAAGACCTAGGCCCAGAACCATAATAACTTTTCGTTTTGAGGTCCCCAGATGCCAAAAACACCATTCCTTCAATATTGTATATATATTATATATACAGGGTGTTTTTTTTTAACTGTGCCACCATTGGGATCTTGTAAACTGTACATCATACAGTAAACTTTAAATGGGGAACATTCCCTTGTTTTTAAAGAGGTTTAAAAATAAGTAGATAAAACTTTTGTAAATGGCCGCCATTTTCCAATATGGCGGTCAACTTCATTTTTTCTTATGGCATACCCTGTATTTTATGGTGTTTACGGGTATTAAATGAAAATGTAAGACTTTTTTATTCTTGAGTAATTTCTGATATACTTAACCGTTTATGAGATTCAGAGAGATAAAGGTAAATCATTTTTGTTGTTTTTGTTATCTGTGCTACCATTGGGATCTTGTAAACTGTACATCTTACAGTAAACTTTAAATGGGGAACATTCCCTTGTTTTTAAAGAGGTTTAAAAATAAGTAGATACAATTTTTGTAAATGGCCGCCATTTTCCAATATGGCGGTCAACTTCATTTTTTCTTATGGCATACCCTGTATTTTATGGTGATTTCGGTTAGCAAATGAGAATCTAAGACTTTTTTATTCTTGAGTAATTTTTGATATACTCAACCGTTTATGAGAAACAGAGAGACAAAGGTTTAATATAATTCAGGCAGGCCTAGGTGTATTAGTTTCAAGTGAGCTAGTGGCTTATTCATATTTTACTTGCTGCTTATAATAAGAAAATAATTAAAGTTATCTACAGGACACACATAAAAGATTTCTTTTAATTATAACAATTTCATTTTTGATACAAGAAACATATTTACAACAGGTGTTCAAAGTGGCCACCATCTGTATAAATACAAGCAGTCGCCCTTTTTAAAACATCATTCACAGCCTTATTGATTGTGTTGTGGTGAACTCCATGAAAGATTTCTCTGACTCTCGTTGTCATATCTGCAACAGTGTTGTATCGGGATTTGTACAAATTGTCTTTTAAATAACCCCAAACAAAGAAATCCATTGGTGTCAGGTCTGGGGACCTCGCTGGCCATGGTAATGGGCCATTTGTACCAAGCCACTTTCCGGGAAAGTGAATGTTCAAGAACTGCACTACCACTTCACTGTTATGCGCTGGGGCACCGTCTTGTTGGTATATCAACTGGGTTCTTACATTTAAAGGTACATCCTCAATTGAGTTCAACAAAATGTTCTCTAAAAACTGTAAATACATATGTCTTGTCAAATTCCCCTCATAAAAGTGTAGTGCTATTACTGCATTATTCAACACAGCACACCAACAGTTTATCGAGAATCGAACTTGGTCATGTCCTTCTCTCACTACTAACGGATTTACTTTAGCCCAGTAATGGTTGTTCTTCCTATTCCACATTCCCCTATTTGAAAAGTTAGTTTCATCAGTCCATATAATGTTCGATAAAAACCCTGGTGTATTTACAGCCTCCTGAGCTAACCATCCACAAAACTCTAGCCTCCTATTTTCATCACCCGGCATCAAAGCTTGAACTTTCGCATACTTATAAGCGTGGTACTTGTTTGTTTTTAGTACTTTAAAAATTGAGGAGGTTGAAGTTTGCAAAATGGATGCAACTTCTCTAATAGAAGCATTAGGAAAAGCCTCAAAGTATGCCAAAACATCAATTTGAAATTCATCAGTAACAACTGTGCTTACTCTCTGACGTGGCTTTGCAAAAGAACCATTGGCTGCCAAGTTTACAATAAGTTGTTTGAAATACCTACGATTCGGTACTCGCCTATCAGGATACCTCTCTTGATATGCGATATTTGCTGCACTACAGTTTCTGTTACACAGAAAATACACTTCGACCATGTCAAGTTTTTCATTGTTTGTAAATTCCATAGTAAGAGAACTGTCATAACAAGCGTAATTATAAAAAAAACCAAAATAAAAACAATAAAACTGTACAAGTTAAAAACCACAAGAAATTATTAATAAATTGCACGGTGAAAGACAACTATTCTGAGACTGCAAGTTTACAGGTTAGTGATTATTGTTTATTATTCCAACAATGCTATAATGCTAATAAACAGCTGGCAATGGAAATGGACGAAAGATTAATAACAGCTGTTATGAGAGCCTAAGCCTGCCTGAATTAAATTTTTATCTCTCTGTATCTCATAAACGGTTGAGTATATCAAAAATTACTCAAGAATAAAAAAGTCTTACATTTTCATTTAATATCCGTAAACACCATAAAATACAGGGTATTCCATAAGAAAAAATGAAGTTGACCGCCATATTGGAAAATGGCGGCCATTTACAAAAGTTTTATCTACTTATTTTTAAACCTCTTTAAAAACAAGGGAATGTTCCCCATTTAAAGTTTACTGTATGATGTACAGTTTACAAGATCCCAATGGTGGCACAGTTAAAAAAAACACCCTGTATATAATATATATATATATATTATATATATATATATATGTCCGTAGGCACGATAACTTTCGTAAATATGGTCCGATTTTGATTAAATTTTTACAAACGTGTAAAGCAACGTTCGAAAACGACTTTAAGTTCGAAAACCAATCAGATCGCTTTATCCGAAGGGGTATTTTAGGGTTTTTTTACCCTAAAAATAGGTTTTTTGAGTTGTTTACAAATAATATTTTAATAAATCTAATTTTTAGTTTTCACCATTGGATTTGGCTTGAAAAACTTGGTGTTTTGATCATTTCTCTACGTCAATTGGTTACAGAGATACTGAAAGTTCTAAACACAGTACGTTGCCAATATTATTCTTATGGAGGATAAGAAAAATGTTATCTCGATTATTTATAAAGGTATCCGGACGAATCTTGGTATATGGCTTCATTTTGCTGTGGTCTATTGATAATTTTCCAAACAAATTTTGCCTATGGTTCTTGTAGCAGCAAACCTGCGTACTCAGCGCCCATGTTATTCTTATGGAGAATAAGGAAAATGTTATGCCTCGCTTAATTATGAATGTAAATTAATATAACTTGGTATGTAGCTTCACCTAGTTGAGTTACATTTATATTTGTATAAAAAGCCATAATTTGTGTTCCTTTTAGCAGCAAACCTGCGTACTCAGCCCCCCATTTTATTCTTATAGAGAATAATTAAAAATGTATAAATTGCTTATTTGTGAATTTCCTATGAAAAGTGAACTATTAGTATAACCCGCACTGTGAGACTTAAGCCCGGGACCACTATATAAGTTCCTAACGTGACCCCCTGAACACGTTTTGGGTGTTCGTTCAACATTATGTATATTTATTATATATATTTATATTATGTATATTATTCCTTTTGCTTATATCCAATGATCATTATACTAATAGGGGCTGAATTCACGTTTCTAACCTTTTCTTCTATAACATTGATATCAATTTTGTAATGTTGTAGCTTTTGATCATATTGTGAAGTCGGAGAATTAGGACTCATTTGAATAAATAAATAAATACGTGAAAAATCCATTAAGCACAATATGTAAAATATATATAAAACAAGTTATAACCCCAAAGAAGATATTAAAATTGTAAATTTTGAAAGTTTTACAAGTCAACTATTATTTACGATATTGAATTGTACTTTATCGTAACTGAAGCATAATTTATATTTTATAAGTAGTGTTAAATATAAAAAAATATATTACACCAAAGAGTATTTAATTGACGCTTGAACACAAATCTTGAGGAAGTAACATTTTAAAATCTGTAATTATTTATTTTCCACGGCAAACACCAATTTACAGTACTTAACAAAATTTCAGATATATGTTAGCATGCATTTTTTATATATTATGAACCAAATAAATACAAGCACAATTCACAAGCATTATACTATGTACTTAAATGTGAGAATAAATACAGTTCACGTTTGTTCTACATGAAAAGCAGACATTTGACATACAAATAAAAGAAAATTATTTGAATTACTATGAATAGTAGTGTATGAAATAATTAACTATTTAACGAAATTATCTTTTTATTTGACTATTATAATATTTTTTTAAATATAAATTCAGGTTCGTAACCAGAAACATTTGTATAAATAAATTAAATATATTTTATTAATATGCAAAAGCCTATGAACAATTTAATGATCAGGTACTTTATACACTATGATTAGAGCTCTATTCAGGTACTTTGTTTCCACTATTCAGTGGTGTTCATCTTAGATTATAACATTTGAATTTACTCGCTTTAGCGTTTGAATACGTCATATATAATTGTTCATAGTTTAATTAAAAACAAAGACTGAATCAAGTGTAAGTTTTCAAACCAATATTAACGATATATCTTTCTGAAATGCTAAAGTTCAGAAAACACATTTGTTAGAGTTAGGATATTTCATTAACGACAGTAAATATTTTTAATAGAGCTATACAGTTACAAAAATAAAATAATAACTAATGAACTGAGAGATAACGGTATCAATGCCGGCAAACAAGAAGTTGCTTAGCGAAAATCATCATTACCTTAGGCTAACACTAGAAACACTCGCAAACTTAAAATCGATATTAAATCAATGAATCCTGTTGCATCAAAATACACACGCAAGTTACATGTTCACTTATTCTTCACGCAGTGCATCTGTGAAGATTCTTTCAACCACCACTTTGGTTGGTACAACTAATTTGCTCTCAAACTAAATTTTCGTTAGCCAACTTGTTTGCTTTCGTGAACTCTCAGTTCATTAGCTCATTCTATTATGTTGTTTGCTTGTGTGGATCAACACAACAAACAATATGCTTGCGAGGTTATATTCATTAACAAACAATATTTACTAGAGTTTTTTGTATTTATTTCAGCATACAATTCATTTATTGAACATATCACATTATAATTTTATTTTTTGGAAAAATCAGAAGAGCAACTCTTAATTTTTTAATTAACTTTAGCTTCGTCTATTAGGAAAAGCTTAAAATATCATTGTGTTTTTATTGCAAACTTAACATAGTACATAAACTTTTGCTAGCTAATTGTGCTGAATTTTACAAATGTAAATAATAATTAAATAACACCTAACAATTAGTTTTTACCAAATGAAAGAACTATAGATTATAATATAATTATAAATTGCAATTTAGCATTGCTTTATAATCTTGCAGGAACAATATGCAACCAGCTTAGCAATTTAAATCAAATAAAAAAGGTAAATAAAATACTCCTTCATCTTTACAAATGTCAAAAGGAACCTCAGAACAAAATATCTTCGTTATTAATGTAAGCATGCATAACTCTTTATTTTCACTTTTACAAAATATAATTGAGTTATGAGTAATAATAAATACGTGTGAATAAATGTGTGTGCGGGTAATGTTTTATCGTTTTAAGTTTATGTTCAGTATGTGTGTTTATGGGTGTATATATGTTATGTATTCATAAAATATGTAGGACATTAATTAGTATTACAGTTTATCTTGTTTTTAAGCAATTTTGTTCGTTCATGACACCACTTTTGAAGGCTGTTCTCTGCTTGCAAATGTCACAATATTCAATCTACATTCATCATAAAGCTATAAGAATCCTTGTAATTTCCACATATTTTTGAATATGCATATATCAAACATAACTTAGAGTATTTTTATTATATTATTATATTACAATCATGTTTGCTTCTAATGTACAGAGTACATAAGACGCAGGCTATTATTTTTTATTAGGTAGTTCTTAACTATTTATTAGCTATCTAATCTTGCTATTGCATTTGGGCTTTGTGAATTGCTTCGTATCCATACAATTTTCTTGGCCATGAATGATTGTACTGACTTTGTCTATTGCTTGTTAGCCTAACGACAGTAAAATATTATTTATTTATTTATTTATTTAAGTCGTTGTCTCTCTAAAGTTCGGCTTAGCACCCCCTCCAGATCTTGCGTAGCGTCATATCAAGCAGTCTCTGTTGATGCGCCCCTGGCTCCCTTGTTTCCACCCTACTGAGTCACCCCCCCCCCCGACCACCACTCTAGCTCTTTTTATTCCTTGGGCCGTTGTTTGTTTATCTTAATAAACAGTTTTCCTCTTTTTTTAAGGGAATTAAAAGGATTATAAGAGTTTTATTTCCAAGTTTTGGTAGATATTACAATAACATTTTATGTTTGTGTGGCCAATAAATTGTATGGGTTTGACATTCGTAACAAAAAATGTATCAGTTGCGGTTAGGACAGTATTTCCCTTAAGTCTAGACGAGTTCGAACGCAGCAAGCTGATGTGAGGGGAACGAATTTTAACATTAAACATCAAATATTGATAATTTATAATTTTATAATTTAAAAAATCAAATATCTTATTTTAATAAACACTTGTGCCAATTGTTTTGAAAATTGGAAAATATTTTATTTTTTTGCCTGTTCCTGTTGAATATTTTGAATAGTATAAAGTATAAAAAATATATTTTTAAAATAGCGAATCATAAACTATTCATCGGTCTTTATTATTGAGTTATGAATAACAGACAAGTCAATATTTGTTAAAAGTAGGGCTTGTAATTATACAATAAGCCTTGTTTCCAAAATAACATTGCGAGTTATGGAATATTTATTTCTTGACTGATTCAATGTAGAAGTCATTAGGACATTTTAATCACAGAATATAAATTTTGATTTGCAATGTTTTTGTCCTGAATACTTCATTAATGCTACTTTTAAACGTACGCATTATTGAAAGCTATATAAGGAGAGAACACCAATACATAAGCATTTTTAGAAAACTGTGAAATTAACCCTGTTCGAGTTTAGGTATTCGTCTTAGTATTGAGAGAAATTTTTTACGAAAAAAAATTAACTCTTTATATCTGCTTGCTGTCCATTGAATAAATCAAGACATGAAACCCCGACTCGTATTTAAGTACGTATTTCAGGTTCAAATACCTTGTATTTGAGTCGTTTCATTTACTTTTCAATCATTAATATATTTCAAACCAATTTTAACAATTTGACTGTCCTCCATACCATAAAACGAAAAGATTTTTCTTTTGTGAATTTCTATTATTTTTATGAACGTAGTATTCACAGTTCGAAACATGCACATTTATTTTATACTAAATCTAACAATTTCTTACATGCGAGTGTCAAAAGGGAACGCAAGACAAAACACGCGAGAGTAACGAGCCAATAGGGGTGTAGTTAATTGCTGTTTAGGGTGTAACAGGATCCGCGCCGCTGCTCCTCCCTGCTCCGCACCGCTGCTCCTCCCTGCTCCGCACCGCTGCTCCTCCCTGCTCCGCACCGCTGCTCCTCCCTGCTCGTCCTGCTCCTCGATCCGGGCTACAGGTCCTTTCACTCTCACTAATCAGGAACCTCTGTCGCGTTCCTTCCTCAGGATCTGACTAACTTAATCTACTTACTGTAGAGGATTCTATACAGTTTTGAAAACATCATTCTACGAAATTCCACACATTTTTTAGTCCATGGACTCTTAAATACAAAAATTATTTTGTGAATCTAATCAAAAACTTTGTTTTAAAATAGACCACGAATAACTAATAAGTTAACTATAAATTTAACTTTGTAGAGGCTAAATACATTCGAATATGTAGTTTAATCCTATACCTAAGAGTAAGGTTTGCGTGCGTCCGTGCTTGCTTGCAACTCTGATCTCAAAAACGGCTCCAAGATTTCCTTCAAATGTTGGAAATAACTTATTTCTGGGATAAAAATAAGTTCTAGTCATGTCTTATCCCTAGCAAAAATAAAATAATATATAAAACTAAAAATAAAAAGTTAAGAAAATTAACATTGGGCTTATGGACTTTAAAATCAAAACAAAATAATTGTAACAGCTGTTCATAATCAACCAGGGAACTGTCAAAGTAATACATATTCGTGTTGTTAGTGAATTTCCTTTGGAAAGTGAACTATTAGCATGACCCGCACGGTGAATGTTAAGCCCGGGATCACCACAGAAGTTCCTAACGTAACCCCCTGAACACGTTTTGGGGGGTCGTTCAAAATGTTTTATATATATATATATATATATATATATATATATATAAAACAAACCCACACCCTGTTTGTGTTATTGGTATATATATATATGTAGAGTGTTTGCACTCTAGCGGTTGAATTTTTTGTCAGATTTACTTCAAATTTGGTAGGGACATTCCTTTCTGTAATCAGATGGACAAGTTCGTTGAGCAAAACAATCGGATAACTCTATCTTTTTTGGGATTTTCAATTTTGAATTTTGAGTTTTTGGGCCCAAAAATGGTCATAAAAGCCCCAGATATAAAATAAATGCAGTTAAAAAGATGGGAAGAGAGGCGAAAGATTTAAGTCCTCTCTCGTCGTTCTAGGATAAATATTTACCGAGTTATTAAAGAAAATGTGTATCGACTAAACACAGTACGTTGTCTTATCGGGGTTTTACACGAGAAAAGCCTGTTATTCCTGTAGAAACCTCACGCCTACTTTCAAGCCTGTCTGGGCCTTTTCCTTACATTATAATGCGCAAAATTGTATTCCCAGCTTTGCAGGTAAATGAAACCAGGAGCATCAGAACAGCCAAAAAAATCAATGTTTTCAGATTTAAATAAAAATTGGAATAAATGTATGTTTTTACACTGATTTTGAGTTTTGAAAGTTTTTATGTGGAAATTCACTTCCCTCACGTCAGCATGCTGCGTGCGAACTTGTTTATAATTAACATGTGGTTTCCTGAGAGCAGTGACTAAAACTGTTGAGTGGAGATTGTCATATCCGAAATAGTTCAAAGGGACTATAAATAACAACTGGAGTGGCCTTAAAAATGCAGAAAAGAGGCAAATGAGCTAAACAAACGTGATAATCAGTTGGGGGAAGTGGTAAAATTTTGCTCCCAGTCACCTACAAAACTGGCTGACCTTCCCCGAGCAAAGCTCGGCCCCCAAGTATAAATTATTAATTAAACTGCGATCATTAATGCTGTAAACGTTAAGCATATCAACACAACTATTACTATATTAACTAACTATATTTTGTGTAGCATATATGCTACTTGTCATTAAATACATTTATTTATCAAACACAATCACATCAAAAACAAAATGAGTGCCCAGGTTTTTATTTTGTGTTTTAAAACTATACTATTTGGAACAAAACTGACTGGTGTAAATCCAAACAATTTTACTTGAATATTGCTGTTTACAATATAAGATAAATTAAAATTACATGATACAAATTTGTTGAACACTCTAGAACTTGATTCACGTTAGTATTACTAGTTTTATTCTTTGGTTGTGTTAATGGTGTAGAATCGGGTCGACATTCTAGCAATGAATTCAGGTACCCTTAAATTTTTTTTAGATTGCAGTTGCCTAGGTAGATTAACAGGAATGTTTTTGTAATCAAACTTCTAAAATACCACATTTCAAGAAACTAAATAATCAAAAAAGGATGGGGATTTAGGCTAAACATCAAGATTTAATACTATTTTGTGCTAATGGTTATTTAGCAAAAAAAGGACTGAATATAAGTAGTCATACACACCAAAAACCTCCCATAAATCCTTTTTGGTCTTTTCAAAAAAACAAAAACTAAGCGTGACTCAATGTATCATATATACTGGTTAATGGTGAGAAGATTTAAAAGGGATTTTTGCCACAATTTACAGCATCCTGGAAGTGGGTTAGGATGTAGAGCTTCGTATGTCGAGTGTTTGGTAACAATTAGGAGACCTTGCAGACGACAGCTGCTTCACACGATCAGCTGTTATATTTCCTGCATCAGCTGATGAGATACGTTTTCAAAGAGGCTCTCAGGGCATACATTTTGTTGCATCCGGAAGACACCATACGATGACTCAATCTTTCAACTGTGGGTACTTAAAACTATTAGATACGGTTTTAAATTTAGGAATATTTTATAATAAACCGTTTTCTTTAAAGATTTATAATTCAATGTAGAATCTGCTTGATTTAATTCAATTAATTAAAAATATATATAACTAACTATTTAATATGCAAGTTTGTACATTAAAATAGAATCATCTTACAAAATATTAGTTACTTTATATCATTGTTTGAATTTTATTTTTAAAGTGTGTTATATTGTTGCACCAAACAACTGCGGAATACTATGAAATGTTCTATAAACCTTTGTTGAAACTATATCAAAATGCGTAGACTCCCCAAGTCCGTCGCTAAGCCTCCTATCAAATCTTATTTACGCCGGCCGGTAAGTAAATAATGATGAGCTTAAAAATAAATTTCGGCCATATTACACTATTTTAGTTTAATCCAACCTATTTTAATTTTCCATGAGTGTAATAAAAGTTTAATAACGTTAAAATATGTTATTTTGTTAGTTAGTTTTATCTTAATAAAGATAATCAATACACTAACTGATTATTGAGAAATCTTGCAAATATGGAAGTACCTTAACTGTAATATTTACTTCTCTTTTTGAAATGAACAACTTTTAATTCCTATTAACCTAACTTAATTCTTTTAACGTTTCTGATTCATCAACATCGCATGATTAAAAAGCATTGTCATAAAACACGATGTACGCAAATAACAGCTACATGATTTATGGAACAAAATATTTGCAGTGACATGATTAAAATATTGGATACACTACTTCGTTCCCCTTGGTATCACAACACAATGAAGTTAGGTAGGGAAGGTGCCAAGTGACATTGAGATCTGTTAACACTCACTCGCTCTCGAACTAAATTTTCGTTAGACAACTTGTTACTCAACTTTGGTTTCGGACATTCTCAGTTCACCAGTTGGTTTATTTTGGTGCCACCTAAAATACTACTACTCGCTGTAGTAAAGTTATAATAAACAATTATTTTCTCTTTCTTGCACTTTAATAGTTGTGTATTGTTTTATAGCTAAATAACTCGTTGGTGCTCTCCGGGGGGGGTGCTCGTCGGGTACTCAAAACCTGATAAGTTATACATTTGTCTAAAATTGTATAAATAAAAAATACGATCTTGGGAAAGCAAAAAATCTGATATACCAACGCTGTTAGAGTGATAATACAATTTTTTATAGTTTGCAATATGTCTATACATATATTTTAAAATATTTTAAATGATTGTGTAAATTACCCTTGTTAAACGTCGATGTTTGTTTCAATAAATGTTTTCGTATTTTCAAACTGGAAGTAAGTACATAATTGTTTCATCATTTAAGAAATAGCTAATACAAACAATAATTTAAAATATACACATATACGTCATATAATGTATATAAACATATTTAAAAAATATATAGTAAACCCCCTTTTTAAATATTTATTTAAATTTAACATTGATAGTTTAGCTATTGCGTCCAAAATAAAACATCATAGTTAGGAGAACATAACATTTCACTTCAAAGAAAGCAATATTTCTATTTACTAGGTTCTGTAATTCATAATCTGCGCTAGTTAATAAGTTAATATTTTAGTTAACAGTTGCTAGATAGAACTATAACCTTACAAGTGCGTAGCGTAGAACTCCACAGTTGAAATAACTATACAAACAAATCTTGTATTATGTGAAATATTAAGGGATGGTAACATTTGTTTAGTACATGCATGAACTCATTTAATCAGGTTAAGCGGAAATAAACCATAAAATGTAGCTTTACTTTAAAAGACCTTAATTTCTAAGTTATTCTTAATAACTACGTTCTAAATCAGTTTTATTTTCAAAAACTGAATATAAACTAGTAGTTAAATCCGCATGTTATAACTGTAATACACACCGACCGTCATTATCTTATTGAATTAACTTTAAACCTCATCAATAATTCTATGTACCCAATTATACCTTTGTGGCTATGAAATCTAATTGATAAGTTAATTAAAAGCTTATTTGGTACATAAATTACCACTAATGAGAATAATAATAATCTTTACAAATTGTTATATAGTTATAGTGATACAAATAGTGTTCCATAACACTTTTGAATGACGTTTTACTACTATTATTTAGTGATATTGTATATCTTTCTATGCATATCCCCAATAACATATACGTTATAGTGCTTTCAAAATCTAAACCTATTAATAAATTCAACTAACAAATATTTTATTAGTTAAATAACTGTGATTGCTTTAGAGATTTGTTTTTCTTTCATTACTTGTGTCATATACAACCCAACAGAAATAAGCTATTTTTGTCAACAGCTTCTGATGGTTTTACTTGTCAATACAATTTATGATGAAGCTGTCTCTTATTCAACAAGTGATTAGATGTTGACGGCATAATGCTTAGTGAAAATTAATTTTCAACTTCCTCATACTATTTTTCTCATTATCTGATCGTTTAATCTAATTCGCACTACGGTAATCGAAAAATGAAAAAATGTATAGTTTTATTTAAATTAGAATCAAAATGCTCCGTTTAACAGAACCGTTAGCACCTATGAAAAGGTGCCGGAATGAAAATATAGCTTACAAGTTACTCAATGAACATAGCTATGGACACACCATTACAAAGGCAATTTGTGATATTTCCCAATAAATAATAATCCATAACATACTATCACATGATATAGTTTATTGAAAATAATAAAGAAGAGTCGAGTCTTTTCTAGAAGATGGCCACCACTTTTGAAAAGTTGTTATTTACCGCCATACAGCACTGAGATACAGGACTCTGTGGAGATAGGTTAGGTCAGATTATAATAAATAAATAAATACATAACATCTGTATCTGGTAAATTATTTGTATTTATCATAAACATACCTAACCTAACTCCGCAGTGCGCTGGTTGGCGGTAAACTAGTGGGGTCGCTCTTCTAAAAAAGACCCGGAGTCAAAGAGGATTGACTAACATATAATTAATAAATAAATAATTGCCGAAACGATTTGATTTTATGTGTAAATGTAAAATTTCAAATTTAAATAAACGCAAATAGCACTTTTGACATAAATTCAAATCCGCTACTCCTTTTTCTACTTGTAGAGATTTTTTTAATTTTTTATTCCAACATCAACAATGTAGGTTATACATGTAAGAGTTGCTTTGTGAGAACATGTAAAGCTATGGTTAAAGTTTAACAAGCAAAATCACTGCTAATATATAAACATGAGTATAAAACATTGTGAATGAGAATGAAATCCTTTGATGAAGCAAGCGAAAAATGAAAACTCAATGAACAAAATAAATAATGGATTTCCATTCTGTGTTTTTCTACCTACATTGAGGTTACGTTAACTATGTATTTATTTTACTTTTTCTCCTTTTAATTTTTGTCGGGGAAACGCTGGAAAACCCTCAGTAGCATAATGGAATATTTTAATATTTTTATAATTTAAACATTCCTATACGTTTTTATGGACCAAATTAAATTTTGACGGACGTCAGTATTAACTATAGCTGTTAATTAAATAACGGATTTAACAGGGAAAGCGGTACTTTTCCCAATATTTTCATAGTATTTTGAAATGATAACACTGATGATTATAATAGAGAGAACAAAATACATGTAACATGAAAGGGAATTCAAAGTATATCGAATCACCTACATCCCCATAGACCATAGAAAAAAGTAGACTGAGCAGCCAGGGCATTAAAGTGAATCACAAATACTTGGACCACCAAGATCGCGTTATTTGCGTTGTTACATTGGTCTTAAAAATACACATGAGTCAAAAGTTTTTTTTATGTTTTATATCAACTGATATACCCACAAAGCAATTATTTTATATATTAACATCAATTATTTAATAAATTCTTAAATTATTCTTACGCCGTTAAATCTCTATTTCTCACGTTCGACCTCAGTTATTTACATTATTTTAAGCCAGAGATTAAACAAATTCTCTGATTATAAAGTTATGTTTAAAACTATATACGGAGGAATAAAACCTTTCTATCTATTATAATTATTATAAAGTAACGCTATCTATTACATCCCAAGGGAATCAGTTACATATCTAACTACGAGGGAAAATAAAACAATTTTCTAACATATTTATTAGAAAACTGTGCTCAACTAAATATATTTGTCGGCCTAACAACTCTACAAAATTAATACTTTAGCTTACAGTATACAGTCTCTTATAAATATGATGACTAACATTATCACATATCCATAAATACAATTTTAGTATTTTTATAAACTCGAACTACCAAGATGGCAGTCTTTCCCAAAAATATCTTTCCCCAACTGCATTGCTGAAGTAATGGGGATACCCAGTCTATTTTTTTTTGTATTGCTTGTTGTTGAACTGAACCTTGTAACTGAGTTTACGACTTTTACCACTCCTGAGGTTAAGGTCTTACATTATCCAGCCAGGAAGCAATGTCTACTGTGTTAATGATCTATAATAAACGAGTGTTTTGTGTATTATCTAACCGTTTGATTGCGCTTGCCGTTTATTTTATAGCAATATTCATAAGTATTATTTTGCACTGTATCTTGTCACTATTTGGTCGTGGCAAGACCACCAGATAGATTTCAGTTTGGTTGCCAACCTAACGTGATTAATTGTAAGAAATTGTGATTGTGATATTTTTTATAATACAGTTTATTTAAATTATACGAAAAAACGATGTTCTAGTATGAATTATTTCTAACAGTGGTAATAGGTAATATATTTACATAATCAAAGGTACAGTACCAAGTTTGATTTTTACCAAAAGTGATTAAGGTAGGTGTTGGTCGAAGGTCACTTAACATAAGTTTATACTTTTCAATAGTTTTTTTTTTTTTATATTTGTATTGTTATTTATGTGCATTATACCAAGTCATAGGTATCCCAGTAATAAAATTAGTAATACATTTCGATTTTTCCTAATGCTAAACCAATACTAACCAAAAGATCTTACAAAACCACCATTACCTGGCATGTGACAGTTGTAATACATATGGTAAAAACTAAACTGTTAAATTTCAGCCCTAAATTGTAAGTAATACATATTGAAACGACAACATAATCTAATTGTAAAATGATCAATTTATTGAAATTTGTATTTTTCTGTTGGCCATATTAACTAATCGAAAATTACTTCTCACTCTAAAGCAAAGTAAACTTTCAAGTGATGTCAAATCCAAACAAGAAACTGGAAACACATTGAAGGTGGAACGTAAATATAAACATGCTTTTAGATCTTAACATTAAATCTCTAGCATTACCTTGAAATTCAGTTAAGATAATAAAATAATATATCTCTAATGTGTAAAATAACAAGTAAAATCATTATTTTATAATCCTCAAAAGCATTAACGGTATTTTGTAAACTCCTCCTACATGTTAGTTATTGCTCTATAAACAAATCAAACCTGAACATTTTGGAAAATATTTAGTATCATAATGCTAAATTCGTATTCTTGCGTATACGTGTGCACATTATTTACGTATATACTATAAATTTCCACATTCGAATCGTCATCTAATACCTTTCAGTTGTTACCTACCTCTTCGGTCCGTTGTTCTTTTACTCTTGAGCATACCAGGCACACAAAACACTGCCAGCCAGACCCTAAGATGCCTGCACGTGTTAGCTCCATCAATCAGCCGGTTTTTCCCTCTCTCTGAAAGCAGTTTAAGTATTTGTAATGGTTTCTGGTGATCGGAATCGGTTGCAAAAACTAAAATAAAACTGAAAAGCTGCTTGGAACTGTTAAAATGGTTGATGTAGCATGTATTAGTTTTTGATTTTACATTTGTTTACATGGCATTGCAATTTTATATGGGCTGGTTTTATCATCCATCCCAAGCTGTTCTGTTGAGAGGGAGTTTAAATGAAAACTCATACTTCCACGCCCTTTTGTTATTTCTAATTAATCTAACGATACATAAGCCAAGGTAAAGAGGAACGGTACGATTCTCTGAGAACATTGGGTTTCTTTAAGTCTTTACTCATATTATAATATATATCAATAATATAATAATATAATATTATAATCAATAATATAATATTATAATATATATCAATATTATAATATAGTCTTATTCATAACATATTTTTAACGATTTTTATCAATGTGTAACTAAACCTTTATCTTCAATTTTCGAGAAAAAGTAACCAAAACGTTCTCCTTGTAACATATGTAGATGAACATCTTATATTCAAAAGTTATATACTATAAAATAATTATCACTCATGCTTAGTAAATTAAAGTTCCATTAAAAATATAGATTATAATTACCAATATAGCACTTACGTGAAAATTGTACAAATCATAATTTATTATCCTCTTTTTGTGCACACACATTCATATAATTTATTTTACAACTGTCAAATTATTTAAATTGTTAATTGATTTGCAAAACTACGGTGTAAAAGGAAAATACCGTTGGGATAGAATCGCTGAATCTAATCTATGTGGCATTCTAATTGTTAAAGAAATTATGTGCTTTAACCATTGATTACAAACAAACTAAATTATGCACTTTAATTATTGTGATTTTTATCGAATATACAGACATCACTAAAACCAGTGCGATAAAGTAATACATCACTTTAAGATGCATAGATTCTTACATAGAAATTAAATCAAATGGTCAGTTTTGTCAATTTATTTCAACCTTAAAATAAAATGAATTTAAGGAATCCTGCAAACTTGTTTAAATGTCTCCCAAATAATTAAAAGCATAGTTATTGTTTGAACGTAACATTGCTTTGCAATTAAACAATTTTATAAATAAACTAACTAATGAACAGTTTTATTTCTAATAATTGTTTATAATGCATGATTGTGTAATGATTACACTACATCAGTAATAATCATTAACCATTAATAAGCCATTACGGAAATTCATGAATTCTAATTTAAAAATAGCAACATGACATTTTAAACTTTTAATAAAAATGTACAGTAATGTTCATTTAAATAAATGTGAAATAAGCAAAGAGTTCCTCTTTATTTATATGGATCTTCAAAGATAGTCCTCTTCTATTGGTCTGTTTGATTAAAAGCGCTTATTTATTCAGTGCCTGTTGAATTTAACCTTTTAAACACTTTTACCTTATTCACCTTTTTTAATATCCTTTGGTTAAAAAAAACACAAATTATAAATCATATTTATTGGTGGATTATCGTAACTTTTTTTATTTACAGCAACTTTTTTAGTATTTACCAGGCATAAAGCTATCACTAAATTACGGTCACGTGAATGAAATCCATTCAAAATAGATTCGCAAATTCTTGTACATTGCAAAATTAAGAAAATAAATCATAGAAGTTGTTTCAAACATATTAGACTTTAATGAATATATGTTTCAGTACTGACAAACTTCTATTACAGTATTTACCAATAAGTAATGAAACACACAAGAAGTTTAGTTTATTTATCAGTTAAACAAATGAAAGCATGATCATATTTTTTGTATCTTTTTAAAAATGGTTTTTTATATTACGTGATGAAGTGTTGGTTAAAAATAAATATTATTTTATAATTATAATTGAAAAATAATTACAATTTAGATAATTACATTTAAATTGAAGATATTTTTAAAAAGGCTTATAAATAAATGGAAAACTAATCTTGTGAAAATGTCCATACAGGAACCCAAAATCTGCTTGAAAATTTAAATTTATTAGTTTTATATTTCGATTTAAATAATAATAACAACCTTACCACTAAAATACAATAGAATATGTTTCCTTCAATAGAACATGTAAGGGTTGCGCTTTAGTTGCTTGCGTCGCGTCGTCAAAGGATTTCCTTTTTCAGTGTCTCTGTTTGATTTACTCTCATGTTTATTTAATACCTGTTGATTTTTCTTGTTTATATAAAACCACATTTTCAAATGTATTTTCTGCAACAGCCTTTACAGTTTCGAAATAACATGGCAATATGGAAATGTTAGGGTTTAGTGGTATTGTTTTAATATGTTAAATATATAAATAATTTTGAAAATAGTTATAATTAAAATTAACTGCATTTATAATTAACTTAGTGAATTTGTTTTTGATATTGTTATGTCAAATAACATGCCCTATAAGCTATTGGGAATGACCTCCCAGCTAATAACAAACGGGCAGTAATGTAATAATTAGTCATACTCATTTTATTAATATAAACTAGTAGTAGTAGTAGTAGTAGTAGGCGTAGGTTTTACAACCGAACATATTAGTACAGATTTATATGTACTATTTCAATGCAAACAAATAAATTACTAGCACTTTAAACAAGTTTAATATGACACTAAAATTGTGTATTTTAGAAAAACAAATCATATTGTTTTTGTTAAGTGGTATTATAATCTCACTTAGTGAATGATTTGCATTAGGGGTGAGCCAAGGAAAGCCTAATGATTAGACTGTTATTACAACATATTTTTAATTTGTTTTAAATTTTAAAGCTATTCATATCGAAATTATCAATTAATTTCCTGAAAATATATTAAGGAATCGTAGCCACATTTAAAATAAGAGATTGTATTTTAATTTAACTTAATTTGTTAAATGTATTATGAATTTTCATTTACACTATGATTATAACTACCTCAAATTAAAACTAATTCAACTCAGATACCTGATTTAAGTAGCTAATCCAAAATATTACTATAACTTTTATATATAGAAATATTTAGCAGTATTAGGTCACAAATCAAGCAAAGGTTTTTATTTACTGTCGAGATTTAATAAATAAAACTCGTTTTGTGGAACGCGATGAGCACCAAGTGGAGTCACTGTAACGAAACCATTGTAAACACTTGTAAAATGTATCTAAAAATCTGAGTTACCAGTAAATATTCCAACATGTGACGTAGATTGCCAGATCCATAGGCAATATTTATTGAATCCTCGCTTCGTACGTTTGTTTAATAACAGTCGAGTGGTTAAGTGTACGTATTAATCTTTCAAAATGAAAGTACGATGAAAGAAAACTCATGCGAATTTTATATTTATTCCAAGCTAATTGCATTTAGTATACATTATAACATGGTAGAATAAATAATAGTTGTTAGAACAGTGTTTTACGGTTAATACATGTTATTAGAAGACTAAACAATGAATTAGTTAAAACAATTAATTTTATCTCCTATTATACTTTAAGAGTCTTCATCACCGGAAGTTGCCGGACGCCATCTTGGTGTTTTGCTCCATAAGGCCAATGTTAACTTTGTGCCTCCATTACTCCTCATCTGATCGTCACAAACAATTAATTTTTGTGTCAAATTAAAGGTTTCGTCGTCCTCTAGGGAAATACAATAGTCGAATTTGGATTTTGTTAAAAATTAATGAGAACATGTACAGTGTTTCAGTTCAAAATTAAACTATTTATGATGCAACTATGGTTCCCAAATAAAAAAATTCGATATTGTATTTCCCTACAGGACGGCGAAACCTTTAATTTGACACCAAAATGAATTGTATGTGACGATCAGGTGAGGAGTAATGGAGGCACAAAGTTAACATTGGCCTTATGGAGCAAAACTTCAAGATAGCGTCTAGCAACTTCCGGTGATGAAGACTCTTAATTACCAAACTGTGTGTTTCACAGTAATTACCAAATTATAAAAGAGCGAATTTCAATTTTTTGTATGACAAAGTTAAATTAGTTATTTCAACTTTAATTTTTGAAATAATTCAATGTTTATAAAACTGACACAATTTCAGGACAAATGGGTTGGAGCACTATAGAATTTCCGAAACGAAATAAGTCCTTATTAATGATCAAGATCTACATATATGTGATAGTTATCTATGTGTAACATTTCAATTCAATCGGTTCATGTTTTTTTTAATTCCTCAATAAAAATACATATATCCCTCCACATAGATTTATATTATTACATTACAATATTCATACAAACTATTTTGCAGCAGAACTGTTGGTTATTGGTTTTAGATTTGGTTTTTTAAATCTACTAATTTTGAATATGTTACGTTATAAAAAATCATATATGAGTTCTGAATTAAAATATACCATAAAATGACGGGGAATGATTGAAATCCGTATTTGTTAATTGTAATTATTGATAACTCATGTAAACTAAATATCAAACAAAAGGGTATTTTGATAGTTTCTATTCCAGTCAATAAACCTAATTTATAAACGTCTTCAACCTTCTTTGGATTATTAAAATAAAACTTAAAGTTGTATTGAAGCATTTTTGACAAAATAGTTAAACATACAATGTTTTTGTAGTGATATTTAATCTTGCGTCAAATTTGCGACTTAAAATGTTATTTTTTATTTTGTAATAAACCAGAGTCTCATGAACAGGTTTGTGACCTTACAAAATGCAATCGCTCTGATGCCGGTTGTAAAATAGTCCAATCAGTATCCTAGAGGAGATGTGTTGTAACACTGATAAGAGTGCACGTAAATAAGGTTACTAAATAATTTACTAGAAACGAGGAACAAACAGAATTACACCTTAATTACACCTATGCTGTTAAAGAGTGTTGCATTTACCAAACTGTGAAACATTTATGCAATCTTACACGAATCCAGACAAAATATCGTCAAATTTTCAATTACTTGATATTGAAATGTTAAATTACTGATACAATATTTTATTTTCACCTTATATTTGGCAGTCTCTGATACCGAACTGAGGCACATGGTGCTGACGTTTATATCGCCATCTTTTCATCTAAAACAAAAAGGCTTTTCACAAAATATTGCTTTTACTTTAGTGCAAACTTTATTTGACGGTACATCAGAAATATAGTAAAGATGTTATTAAAATAAATACTTTTGTAAAATGTTATACTTAACAGCTTATTTGGCTACTATACTATACTTTTAAGACTTTTAACTATACTAGTAAGAGGATAAAAACTATACATTTAAATTAACTTCTTAGACAAAAAGAGCCTACAGTATATACATTTGAAGAGTTTGACACAGTCAAATACTTTGTATATTCACTTTTCAATTTGCTATCACTTCTTAACCGTGTTATACTATAAGTATCCTAAATATTTTCTTGAAATAATATTGCAGAAAATATGCAGATAGTACATATAAAAAGGAGTAAATTTTTAACTATTAAAGAAAAAAACTATAACAAATGTGACTTATTCAAACATAAGAAACTGAAAATGTTAAATTAAAATTAATTATCTTATAAGCAACTAGAAGTTATTTGATTCGGCAACTCATGTATATAAAGCTTAACTGTTTTAATAATGCTCATTTAACAATAAGCTTTTATATTTAAAAGCTTTATTTTTATTTACTTACTTATTTACTTATTTATTTATTTATTTATTCATTTATTTGCTTATTTATGTATTTACTTATATTTATAAGCTTTTATATTAACAATAATCTTTTTACTTTGCTTATTTAGTTTTGTTTAAGAGAGCTCTTGTTTCATCCTACTAATATTATAAATGTGAGAGTTTGTTTGTAAGTTTGTTTAAATATTTGTGGCTCAATCACGCTCTAACCACTGGACTGATTGAGCTGAAATTTGGCAGAGAGGTACTTGATAGTCCTGAGTAACAAATAGGCATATTCAAGTTGAGAAAAACCTAAAGGGTTTTACCCTAGGGGGGTTCAAAGTTCCCATATATTCCTATGGATGTTCATTTTTGTCTGAGATGATGAAAATATAAACAGCTGATCTTGATTCGTAATAGTTCCATGGGTTAACCACAGAATGCAGCACACACAACTGACATTGTTGTATAAATAATTTTCGGGGTGAAGACTAAGGGTAACATCTAGTTGCTAATCAATTCAAGCTTTAATACTTTTTTGTATGTATTTATGATTGGTTTCCGGAATTTTAATAAGTTACTATACCGCTCTACAAATAAAAACAAAACATTGTTTGAATCACACAAAATATTTGTGGCTCAATCACGCTCTAACCACTGGACTGATTGAGCTGAAATTTGGCAGAGAGGTACTTGATAGTCCTGAGTAACATGTAGGCATATTCAAGTTGCGAAAATCCTATAGGGCGTTATACCACATAATATTTGATTTATTTGATGTTAGTTTCACAACTGTAAAGAAGAAGGTTCCATGAGTTTCCAATAAATCTAAATTCATTGTAATTTTAAATAAGATTACATATAAATTATGGATTGATCACACACACATTTGTAGATTACACCAATATTTTGTTGCTTACAAAATATTTACTTTAAAATAATTACCACTTATGTAAAACAATCCAAGGTACTTAAACAAGTTAAAGTTTTAATTAGTTTAATTAAAGTTTAAGTCCATCGTGAAAAATAATTTGATAAAAGGAAAGTTTGAATGTAAATGTTAACCTTTCATTGACTACATACAACCCTCAATCAGACGTTAAAGCTTCACAAACCTATTCCGATCGCAAACCACCTTGGGGCTTGTGTTTTAAGTCAATCAACTAAAACGGAGATTAATTCAGCGTACAATTCTTTATAATTCGTAGAAGGTTCTTTTTGACACTGTTTTTCTTCTCGCATGTTTGCAATCTTTTCAGTGTTATTTTACACATTGGTAACAAACACATTTAATTTATTTTAAGTTAAAAAAATTATAATAGAAATGATGTATCAAATGAAACTAGTGGATGGTTATTGCACGGTTTGGTGGGTTTTAAAATATATATTTCTTGTTCAAAATTAGCAATTTTAAAGTTTATTGTGAAATAATAAAATTATTCAAGTAATAAATTGTGTTATTGATTCTGTTATAGTTGAGTTTATACTTGAGTTTAAAGTTGAGATACAGTGAGATTATTTGATAATGAAAGGATATTATAAGGGGAAAATAAACTAAGCTTGAAAAAATAGCTATTGAAATAACTAAATGAGTAAGGTTTAAAGGTTAAAAGAAAAAAAAGACTTTACACGAATTATTGAGGTTCTGCTTTATTGCGTTTCATTTTCAATTATAACCAATAAATTAAGCGTTCACCTATGAATATTTCAAGTTGTATTAGAGCTAATTTAATCAGTGTTTTAACATTCCATTTTGAAACTGGTAATTAATTATCAGCAAGTGAATACAATAATTTAGGATTAAATTCCATTATACATTTGATTCTGAGCCTACTGTCATGCATTAATTATTATGCACCATAATCATAACTTTTATTAAGATAAAATAATGTCTAGTTTTTTTTACCTTCTGCGCGGTAAGGTGGGGTTATGAGGTGAAGGTGGAAGGGGTGAGCCCGGTAATCGCATTGCTGCCACGGAACTCCCCTCTTCCCCTCACAGAGCACATCCTTTAAATTATTTTCAGTTAAATGTTAAGGCTTTACTAGATATTTTAACCATTCATTTATTTAGTTGTTAATGTTAAAAAGATCTGTTTGACTGAAAACTACACCCACGTATTTTCATTATCACGCATGTTAACTTTTGTTATTATTATGCATTGTTCAACAATTTATTATGAAAACTCATGACTACAGTTTACTGTAATTTATATTTTCTTTGTTTATAAATACAAATTTTTATATACAAAAACAATTGTTGTTTTAGGTCTATTTATTGTTAAAAAATCACTATGTAGTTACGTATTTAAATTTAGGTACATGGAAAATAGGATTACTCTGTTACAAGAAAGCTTGTCGTTAAATCAACAATCAATTCTCGAAGTATCTCCTCCCAGATTCCACAAATAACTAACGGTGAATATTTTGCCAGAATGTCTTCTAAGTAGATGTTTCAAAAATCCGCTTTTGTGTTTCTTTGTATACTTCAAGAGTGTAAAAGGGAACAATTAAAACTAATTTAGTGGATATACTTATTCCATTTCAATTCAGTTATAATAATACTTTGACAAAACATATCTTTGTTTATCTTCCTACATTTATTTATGACAGCGTTATACTTGTCTTTCACTAAATTTTAATTTAGAGCTACGCTAATTCCATTTGCCACATTACATTGCATTACAATTATAAGTCTTACATTACAATTATAAGTTCAATTATAAGTCATTGCATTACAATTATAAGTTATAATACAATAAACAAGATAATGTAACTTGTTGTGTATTTTTTTGTATTTTCTCAAAAACAGGAAACATAATAAAAGTTTAACTGTTATCATTGTATGTGTAATACGCGTCTAACCTTCTTCGGCCAGCCTCGTGCATTATCTAAAGAAGCCACGCACTTTTTATCACTACTTTCGTGGAAAACATCAGGTCTATCAACTTCCAGCAGATAATACAGATATACCAAGAAAGCGGAAACGTCTTTTACAACATTAACGTAACGTAAGGGTTCCATTCTTGGCCCCACACTTTTTCTTATTTTAGCGAATTTCCCCTATAGGGAAGAAGCTATTACCGTAGTCAACGTCTTTTACAACATTAACGTAACGTAAGGGTTCCATTCTTGGCCCCACACTTTTTCTTATTTTAGCGAATTTCCCCTATAGGGAAGAAGCTATTACCGTAGTCAACGTCTTTTACAACATTAACGTAACGTAAGGGTTCCATTCTTGGCCCCACACTTTTTCTTATTTTAGCGAATTTCCCCTATAGGGAAGAAGCTATTACCGTAGTCGGCATGGTAAGACCTAGGCCCGGGACCATGATAACTTTTCGTTTTGAGGTCCCCAGACCCCAAAAACACCATTCGTTCGATACTGTATGTATATATATATACATGTTTTAACATTCCAAATTATATATATATATAAACAACTTATTATATATATACTTATTATATATATATATATATGTTTGTGTGTGTGTGTGTGTCCGTGAGCACGATAACCGTCGTAAAAATGATCCGATTTTGATGAAATTTGGTATAAACGTGTAAAGCAACATTTATGACTTTAAGTTCGAAAACCAGCCAGATCGCTCTATCCGAAGTGGTATTTTGGGGGGGGGGGGTTTGTACCCCAAAAATGTTTTTTTTGAATTTTTTACATATAATTTTTGAAACTGTCAAGTTTTAGTTTTCACCATTGTATTCAGCTTATAAAAACACACAATTTGGTATTTTGATCATTCCTCTACGTCAATTGGTTCCCGAGATATTGAAAGTGCTAAACACAGTACGTTGTCTAATGTTATTCTTATGGAGGAAAAGAAAAATTTTATATCTCGCCTATTTATAAACGTATACTGACGAAACTTAGTATACGGCTTCATCTGGTTATGTTCTATTGATATTTGTTCAAAATAATAATTTTTTGCCAAAGGCTCCCGTAGCAGCAAACCTGCATACTCTGCCCCATGGTTCTTATGGATAATAACTAAATGCTATGTCCCCCTTAATTATAAACATAAATGAATAAAAACTGGTATATGACTTCACCTAGTTGAGTTATATTGATATTAGCATAAAAACCCATTTTTTGTGTTCCTTGATGCAGCAAACCTGCATACTAAGCCCCAATGTTATTCTTATGGAGAATAATTAAAATTGTATATATCGCTTATTTGTGAATATATTTTTATGAAACTTGGCAAGTGGCTTTATGAAGTATTTAGACATTTATATCTCCATTAGAAATTCGCTGAGTATGCAGGTTTGCTGCTACGGGGGTATTTATTAATAATATTTATGTCGACATCAAATCGACCAGAGTCTTCTTTTACGCCGATGACCCATCTCTTTCCAGCCCTACTGTTGAGTCTCTTGAACAATTAACGTTTATAGAAGCCAACAGAGTACTTCAATGGTTTGACAGCAATCTGCTCTCAATCAATACTCTCAAAACCCAGCTTCTTAATTTCCATATTTCTGATAGATCTTCTTCGGCTTTCAGCTTCCATTTACATGGAACTCCTACTCACCCGTCCAACAGTACAAAGTTTCTTGGATTGATCCTGGCGAGAAACTTAAATTTCATCAACACATTGGAGACGTCATCAACAAAGTTAGCTCAGGCATATTTGCCACCCACTCTCTAGCAAAATTATCAAACTGTGAAGTTCTTCTTTCTGCTTACTATGGCCTCATTTTCCCACATCTTGTTTACGCTTTACCCATAGGGGGTGTGAGAGTAAGAGAACAATCTTTCTATTTCGCCTGGAATCGCCTGAAAAAGAGGGCAATCAGAATAGTTTTCTCCACGGATAGTTTTCAAACGTGCAAACCAGTTTAAACTTTTCCATCTCTCTGTAACGAGACATTATCGTTTTTAAAACAAAACATTATAAAGTTAATAATTCCTCAGAATCATCATTATAGTTTACGTATTTCAAATAACCTACAAGTTCCTGTTCACAACACTGCTTTCATCCAAACAAGTCTCCGCTACAATTCAATAAATTTGTTTAATAATCTTCCATTACACCTCAAAGCAGAGTCAAACCATTTGATATTCAGGAAAAATCTTAATTACTTTCTTACCGGTTAGTTTTTTTACAGCGTCCGTGACTTCCTGACGGATGGCTCTTAAGTTATTAGGTCTGCCTGGAGGGATATTTATTTAGTTTTCATTTGATTATATGAATAAGGAAGCTGATTTAATTTAATAATTTGATGCAGTGTATGCACATTTTAGCTTTTAAGCATTTTAAAGTAAATTTGTTGCATTTTCATTTTCTTTCACATTACCAATGCATGTACATATATCTTTTTGTTAATAAATGAGTTATTGAGATAGAGTTATTGAGTAACCTAAGCCAACCACCAAACTACACCGTGCAATTCTTTTTGTCCGCAATGTAAATGACACTATATAATTAAAATCTCACCTTGATCCTCCAAGTAATAGGGGAAAAATAATATAGAAGGGTAGTAAAGGTACTCTTTAAAAATAGACCTAATGCAAAGTTGAAATTATGTTAAAAATAAGACCCAGAGAATTTGCGTAAGTTTTCAGGTTCACAAATTTACGTTGAATGGTCTCTATAAATAAAATAATTAATTACAAATCTCTTTTAGTGAGTTGATACAATGCTAAAAAGCAAATATTCTGGAAAAGAGATTACAGTTCAATTCATTCTCTTTTATAACCAGTTAGCAAATATTTAGTTACTTTAAGGACTAACGGAGGGATTCATATACGAAATTACCTTATTATAGCGAATTTATCCTATAGGGAAGAAGCTATTACCGAAGTCAGCATAGTAAGAAGCCCGGGACCATAATAACTTTTCGAAGTCCCCAGATGCCAAAAACATCATTCGTTCAAAACTGTATATATTGTGTGTTTGTGTGTCCGTGAGCACGATAACGCTTGTAAAAATAGTCTGATTTTGACGAAATTTGGCACAAACATGTAAAGCCGTTTTTATGAATTTAAGTTTGAAAACCAGATAGATCAATCTATCAGAAGGGGTATTGGGAGGGGGGGTGTTTATACCCAAAAATGGGTTTTTGCAGTTTTTTATACAATTTTTGAAAAAGTCAAATTTTAGTTTTCATCATTGGATTTCGCTTAAAAATACACACTAATTGGTGTTTTGATCATTGCTCCACGTCAATTGGCTACAGAGATATTGAAAGTGCTAAACACAGTACATTGTCCAATGGAGAATTAAGAATAATTTTATCTCGCTTATTTATGAACGTATACCGAACAAACATAATCGATAGTTCCTGTAGCAGCAAACCTGCATACTCAACCCCCATGTAATTCTTATGGAGAATAAGTAAAATATTATGTATCCCTTAATTATCAACATAAATTAATGAAACTTGGAATGTGGCTTCACCTAGTTGAGTTATATTCATATTTGCATACAAATCCATATTTTGTGTCCCTTTTTGTGGCAAACCTGCGTACTGAGCTACATCTTTTTTTATGAGGAATAGTTAAAATGTAATGCATCGCTTATTTGTGAATGCATATTAAAGAAACTTGGTAAGTGTCTTTATGCGGTGTTAAGACATCTTAAAACACTTAAGAATATATTTACACTTATACTGATTCACATACAGACGGTAAACATATATTAAAGTTGGTACAAGGCTCATATATAAAAGATGGTCGATTCCGACCAGTCACACCGGTCATCATCAGACCAATGAGAGAACTGATTAACAACACATAATATGCTAATCAAAAAGTTGTATTAAGACGTATATGTATATAGATATGCATTGGAAATTCGCTGAGTACGCAGGTTTGCTGCGACGGGGGTATTAAGTTAATATATTTATTTTATGGTGTCATCACTGACAAGGAATACGTACCAACAAAATTTATTTGGTTCCATTGGTCAGAGGACGTGGTCTATTGGACAATACACAAGTATGCATTGGGGGGGGGGGCAAAACAGATTGAACTCTGGCGAAAAACTGTAATAACTGGTTGGTAAGAGCGGAGTCAATTCCTGACTGAGCCCTTGTTATATGCCTTCTAAATGTAGTGTAATTTTAACCAAAGCGTTAAAAATACCTCAACTATCAGGCATCATTCGTGGAAAATTTAAATACTTTTTTAAACAAAATTTCATAATCACTTATTTCCAAAATTATTAATCATTAAAACTAATTCTTGTTTATAAACAACCATATTTGTATAATTGAAGTGTATTCGTTTTCATGATACTACAAATAGTTTGGACTTTTTTTCCCAAATTACTGACTTGATATGTCTTAAAGAAATTCTATTTTCTGGCACTCATTCAAAGAGGTAAACAATTATTAAAACAAAAATTAATAATAACTTGGATTAATTTCTTAAATTCCTAATTAAATAAACAGTCTTATTATAAACTAGCTGTGTGCCCGTCCTTCGTACGGGTTGTATGTCTAAATAAAAGATGAATTTTAAAAGAATAACTGTTTTCCAATGTCCTGTTCTCAACTTTTAAAAGGACCTAATACAACTACTAAACACCTTAATCTTATCCAAAAATAATTTTCAAATTTACTGGTAAGTTGAGACACTCAGTAGTTAGCTACATGAATTATCTATTTAGACAGGCATAGATCTCGTCTCCCCCATCTCTCTCAAGCACACAAAGTGTCCTAATGAAATCTCTAGAGAACACCACCATGACTCCCATTATTTGCCATGTTGTTGCTGATGTCCCTTAAAGTACCAAATTTCAGTTATATTTGTTGAGTAGTTTGTGATGATTATATTAAAGGTCAGTGGGGCAGAGCCCTTAAGTATTTTTTATCTGCTTTTTTGATAATTAATTTCATCTCCATCAGTCCAGGACCAGGTGCGAGATTGTTAGAATAAGTATTCTGAAGGTTCGGGGGTGGGGCCTTAAAAAACGTTCTTCACGGGAATAGGCTTGTATTTGTTATGATGTATTAGGTATGTTCTTACCGAATTTCAACTTAAAAGGCCCGAACTAATGCTCATAAGACTGCCAGCAATAAAAGTAACTTAGGGCAAAGCCGGGTACGATTTTTTTCAAACCAAGCCTTATTGTGCATCTGCAGAATAAGGGGAACCATGCAGCGAAGAGATTTAGGTGGTGGTCGGTTCTGCTACCATATGAAGCCGAGGGGGGGGGATAGTTGATTATTAGGCTACCATATGCAGGGTAATAAGGGGGGAACTAGATGGTTAATTTGTGGGACTGGATTATTGGGCGTGCTGACTCTGCTACTAACTAGAAATAATGAGCTGTAATACCTAAATGGAAGTGCGACTGTCTTCCAAACCTGTGTTGAAATACCTGTACCAAACTATATAATTGAACTGGAAAACGTGCTTGGGGGACCAGAGGCTCGGAGATCTTTTACCCGAGACCAGAAAGCCTACTTAGCCAGCTTTGATTTAATCTAAATAACTGTAATGAACTAACTAACGATCCTTCCAAAAGCTGATATATATTAAATCGGCATCTGAGGTTATTGCAATACTGATCTAGGCATGGTAACTAATCTGTAAGGTAAATGAATGTATAGAATTGCTGCAAGCTAATCAAAAACTATGGATAATCTTCTGGGGAGTCTGATTAGTTATGTCTCAACGTGGGGAAAATTTAACCTACTATTTGTTCCCTACATTCCGGTATTGGGGCGAACCTTATGGGTTTCCCCTTAATAAGCTGGTTAGCCAACCATACTGTCTCCAAAATACCCTATACTTAAAATTAAACTTATCGGTTGTGCAAATTTCTTGGAGACTTAAAGTTGAAGACGTCCGTTCCGGAGACCGGCGTAACCAGGAAGGGGGGGAGAGGACGCTGAACCAGATTTCGTTGACAAGACGGAAAAAAGGTTGTTTACTCTGTCAACGGCGCGACAGACGAAGTGCTCCTGGCAGTGGCTCCGCGACGCAGTTTGCGCGTACTATATACAATAGCGTGACGCTATGCGTCACAACCATTATGCAAAATTTTACCTTCTTAGACATTGTCGTTTTTTAGTTACAGCGATCACAATGTGAGCGAGTGAATGTGTCTGAAAAATAAAGATTTAGATAATATGTCCACTCTGTTTACTTCTGTTTTATTACTTCTGTTCTATTTATTACCAATCTTCACTCAACATTTTAAATGAGAACTACAACAGCTGATTATAGAAAAAATTAATATTCTTAAGTTATCAACTGGTTCAGTATATATAAATGCTTTGTCCATAACAATAAGATGGTATCTTGAAAATCTTGTGGGGTGTAACCCTGAGATGAATTCAAAATGTTGAAGTAGCTTATAATCTTCTAACGTATATTTATAGAACATAGAAAAAAGTTTCAACTATATCAGTTCACTCGTTTCTCTGGGAAAAGCGAACAAAACACGATCAAAACCGCGTAAGACACTTTAAAGTAGCCTAAAACCTTCTCACGAACAAAGAAACAAGGATTCATCAAAATCAGTGCACCTGTTTTTCCGTGAAAAGCGAACAAAAACACGTCCTTGAGCGTTACCACAAAAAAAAGCCGTTCCAATGTAATTTATTACCAATCTTCGCTCAACGTTTTGATTAAGAACTAAAACATCTGGTTATAGAATAACTATTCTTAATTCATAATCTGGCTCAATATAAATAAATGCTTTGTTCATAAGAATAACATAGGATCTTTAAAACCCCATGGGGCAGAGTCCTAAGGTTATTTCCGAAAATCCAATTAACGCACATATAGAACATAGAAAAAAAGTTTCATTGAAATCAGTGCACCCGTTTCCGTGTGAAAAGCGAACAAAACGTGACCAAAATCGCATGAAATCACGTTTCTGAGCGGCAGTCATTCTTTTCCCAAAAGGCGCATGACAGTTTAAAGTGGTCTAAAACCTTCTCACGCATATATAGAAGAAAGAAACAAAGTTGCATCAAAATTAGTGCCCCCGTTTTCCCGTGAAAAGCGAACAAAAACCCGTCCTTGAGCGTTACCGACCGACAGACAGACAGACAGACAGATAGACAGACAGAAATTGACATAAGACTTGTTTTGGCTTATTTAGGGTGTAAAACGTGAAAATATCAACAAATTTCTTAATTCCAAGTAATGTAACAGACGAAACTCTAATTTTATTTATATAGATTAATTACCTTTTTTAAAGTCTTAATTCTCGTTTACTTTAAACATTAACAGGCTACAATGTGGACGAACTGTAAAGTGTAAACGAACTTTTCGCTTTTTCCACTGTATTAGACAGTCAGTGTAAGGTTCTTTATATCTCCGACAACGCGCTGAAATACTTGGCAGTGACGTTTGTGTCAACGGCTTTTTATCTCACGTCAAAAGCTTCGCTCCAAATATTACAAGTCTATAAAGAAAAAAGGCTGAGAGTAAATTTTTAGCGTTCTAGTAAACTAAAATTGTAAAAACAAAAACATAAAACGAACATGATTTATTAAAACTACAGGATTACAACAGTTTTAATGGTTTTTTCTCTTGAGACTTGATACTACAACCTATAACTACTTTATACATATCAATAAACATAAAATAAAAATATAACTCAAAAAGAGAAAAAGGAATTAAAAATTATAGTGGTAAAAAAATACCCCCATTGCAGCAAACCTGCATACTCAGCGAATTTCAAATGGTACTTCACTAAGTCATGAAGCTACTTACCAACTTTAATCAAAGCACATTAATAAATAAGCGAGATATGACATTTTATTTATTCCTCATAAGAAAAACATTAAGACTGAGTATGCAGATTTGCTGCATCGAGGACCAAAAAATCTGTGTTTTATGCAAATACCAATGGATACCTCCAGATGAAGCAGCATACCAAATTTTATCAATTTATGTTCATGAACAAGCAAGATAGCACATGTTTATTATTTTCCATAAGAATAACATTATAGCTGCTGAGTACGCAGGTTTGCTGCCATCGGGACAGGAAAAAATTAGTTTTGTATGCAAATAGCATTAAAACCAAACCATATAAAGCCACATACCAAGTTTCATTGATATATGTTCATTAATAAGCAAGATATACAATTTTGCTTATCTTCCATAAGATTAACATTGGACAACGTACTGTGTTCAGCACTCTCCCAATTGTTTGTTTTTTTAGACTGAATTCAATGGTGTAAACAAAAATTTGGGTTTAAAAATAATTATATGTAAAAAGTTAAAAAAAACATTTTTGGTTTACAAAACGCCCCCAAAACCCCCCTTAAAGTAGAGCGACCTGTCTGGTCGAACTCATGAAAATAGATGCTACCTTACACGTTTATACCAAATTTCATCAAGATCGGACCATTGTTACGAAAGTTATCGTGGCTACGGACACACACACACACACGCACCCACGCACGCACGCGCACACACACACACACACACACACACACACGCACCACACACACCCACACACACCCACACACACACACACCCACACACACACACACACACACCCACACACACACACACACACACACACACACACACACACACACACACACACACACACACACACACACACACACACACACACACACACACACACACGTGCACACACACACGTGCACACACACACACACACACGTGCACACACACACGTGCACACACACACACACACACACACACGTGCACACACACACACACACACGTGCACACACACACACACACACACACACACATAAATATATACTTATTTATATACACACATACATATATATGAATTTGAACGAATGGTTTTTTTGGCATCTGGGGGCCTCAAAACGAAAATTTGTCATGGTCCCGGGCCTAGGTCTTACCATGCCACTTACGGTAATAGCTTCTTCCCTATAGAGGAAATTTACTAAAAGAAGAGTATTGATACAATGAAACAAATGTCTTTAAAATATACAAACATCTTGAAAAATGTATAAACAAATATACAACAAAATAATTATTATTAAAAAATGTGGGGTGGATTGGCGAAAAAACCATGGTGTTGAAGGTATTTAGAAGTAATACATGTAATGTGTTAAATATTGTCATATACCGTGTGAACTATAAATAATAAACCCACCAAACATTGTATACTCCGAACAAAATACATACCAGTTTCCAAGAAAGTATAAATTTACCTAACCTGAAGTTTAGTTATGACAGGGTTGTGATTTTAGAAACTTCGCTATCTTCAAACATGCTCAAGGCGTTCACAATATTATCTTGTAAGTTTTTAACAAATGTGAGAATAACATCAGTTTAACTTTACTTCGCTGCTTCAGAAATCTATTATTGTGTGGTTGAACGTAAAGTATCTAAAGGTCGTTAGGATTTGTTTAGCTATGAATTTTGTTTAAAACGGAGAAGCTAATTACGTAATCAAACATCTTACATCAAACATTTTAAATCAGTATAAGAACAACATATTGTCAGTATCTAACATATTGTTAATCTATGTGTTTATCAAGTTTAACTCAAGATGGTATATAATCATACGTAAGATGCGATCCATGCAGTTGTACTATAATTATACTTCATGTAGTTAACATTAATGAGCTATAAAATATCTGGTTCTTTTGTGTTGTTTACACGCATACTACGCATATTGGTTCCCATAATTTAGTTTATTAAAATAGCAACATGAAATCAACATTTTTTATTCATTTGACACACTTACCTGATATAAAGTTAAATATAAAAAATTTTTATATTTTTATTTTACTAACATGAGTGTGCAAATTGAATCAATAAATAATTTATCATCCTTAACAAATGAAACATTCAGAAGAAAAGTATGAAATACAGCTGCATTTATACATGAACGTATTCAGTTCTAAATAATTATATAAATTTTATTTGTGTTCTTTTGTTATTATTTTGTCTATAAAGGGCATTTTAAAATTAAACATGATTTGTTTTAAATGATAGGGGTATTACCTTCAATAGCAAAGCAGTTTGAAAATGTTTATCTGTTGGTTTGGCTTATAATAACTCGATGTCGTTGCGGTCGCCAAGTATTGCAGATGCAGATGCTTTACCGTCCACAGCACCAGCACGCGCATCATTTACACACGAGCGCGCGTAGCACCCAAGACACCCCTAGCGTCTAAACATTCTTAAATTTTTTGAAAACTCTGGATATTATTTTATGCTAAGTTAAATAAAAAATAATCGTATTTAACAGCTGTGTACAACGATTTAAAGTTAGTAGTAACATTTCCTTAACATCGTTGTGTGTGGCTTGCTACAAAATGAATACATTTTTTTATAAAAGACTTTATCTTTTGTGGTTCAATTCTCATTCTTCAGCCTTGCGACTCTATTTAGTGTTTTATTCCTATGTAGGATGGCGTTCCATTTAGTGTGCCATCTACTACCTCCTTTTAACATAGGATACTACAGAGTTAGTTAAGTTAAAGTGATTTTCAATCTTAAAATTGTTAAAAACTGTTAAGTATATCTATTTACTTATCTTTTTACCAAATGAAGCAAATCCCAGGAATTAACGAAATTGTTTACAGGTTATTGTTTGTTAGTAGATCTGAAAACTTAAATCAAAATCAAAACTGAAATGAAATAATGGTTCAATTATACTATAAATAACATAAATTGTTTTTATGTATACAAACATGAATACTGTTTATATAAAAGCCATACCAACTTAAAATTCAATGATTTATTTCTGAACATGGTCATTAAAAAGATTAAATAAATTTCATATCAGACAAATTTAACAATATAATCGTCGGAAAAATTCTTTTACTGGACATTTTTTCCCATAATTATTATATCCGTATCATGATTCTCTTTCAAACCGAAAGGTTTATCTTTAAACACTCATACTGTACCTCCGCCAGCTGTTCCTTTGACTATAAATATATAAAGGAGTATATTACGCTGAAGGGGTTCTGCGAAACACCGGGTTAATCTTAAGGATTTCTTCTTTTACTTTTCTCTCTGTATTTTATGATTTTATTAAACCGGCTCGTGTTCAATTTTACATTTAATAATTTATTGTTCCTACTTTAATCCCAAACATCTAATATAATACTAGATAACAGCGCTCAAAGTTCTAAATCGGTGGTTGCAAGAAGGTAGGAATCCTCCCTCAAAAACAATTTGGGAAAATTCATGAAAATTATGATTATGATTATTTTGTCCTACATTTTGAATTCACGCTTAAGTAAGCTCATTTGTAATACGACTTCCATTCTTCAAACCTCTGTCGCACGGGCCTTTTTGCTTTATTTCTGGCTGAAATACTTCGTTATTGAAGAATAATTGGATATTTTCTTCGTATTATTAAAGTTTATGTAGTTATTACACATTTAATATTAGTTATTTTACTGCTTTACGCATTAAATAAATTGAGTTTACACATTTTAATACTTATTGCCTGACAAAAATAGGGATGATCGTGTCATTTTGTAATCTTCCTGATGTAAAATAGGCCAATTTAATTTTAAAATATGCTGTTAAATATTTTATTTGACATGCTGAATTTAGTTTCGCCTTTCACATGGAAATACAACTGAAAATTCTCTTTGAATGTGAATTGGACTTCATTTAAAAATATGGATAAAGTTGTAGGAGCCGTTTATTTCCACCTTAAAATATTATTAACATTAGCTGGTGTCATTTTCATCTTTAAAGAGAAGCAACGTTTAAAACCGTCTTTAAAAATTTAACAATTATCCTGTTAACAAGGGATTTTCATGCAAACAAAAGTGGCAACGAAACTGGGATGACGGTGAGCTGACTCGTGAAAAATTAGAATCTAGTTTATGTAAAAGAAGGCCACTTACCGTACAGATATTGTATGCCAATTAAAATATTGTAATAAAATATGTATACCCACATTGTGTTAAGAATGTGTGCACGGTATATTGTGAATTTTTGAATGTATTTAATGTGTTTAAGTGTCAAGACCATGTTTGTGTTTATATGCTGATCCGCTAATACATGTTTTAAACTTCAAGACGTCAACATAGTGTTCTAACTTCTTTTGACATAGAAGATTTGCTAATGGGACAGCACTTGTCCTGAAACTGGTAACCTAAAGACCTAGTGGATTGATGACGTGACGGCAAGGTATGTAACATTATTTCTCAGTAAAATAGCATGAGTACACCTTTGGTTAATCAGCTGAAGAAATGAAGTGCCTTACACAAATCAGTAGAAAATAAGTGCTGTAGAAAACACCAATTTCTTTTAGTAGCTAGAGTTGCCTAATCCTAAATAGGCAAGTATAAACTATAGCCAAAAATCCCAAATTGATTCCCCAATACAAAATACACGGACAGTCCTGTCCGAACCAACCGTAGTGAAGGAGTGACGATTCAATTAACTGTAGATTGTAAACAATCAGGGTCCATCTGGCGATGGAATGCCGAATGATTACGGGAAGTTGTAGTCGCAGTCTGGGACCGGTATGACGGCCCCGCCCCCTCGCCCCGGGCCGCGCCGCGCCTACCCAGCAGTACAAACACACAAACAGCGCTGCGGCTGGCCTCCTCAAACATACTGCGACGTCCTGCCTGTCCTGCTGTAGCTCTCTAGCACTTTGATGATAAACAATATTCGTGAGACTATTAGAAGAGGAGGTTCTACAATGCTTTTCTAACTACAGAGTTCTATCAGTGTGTGACTACTTTGATATAACTAACATTAGGTACTTTGCGTGGGCTTTGGATTACTAGGTTCTTAATTCTTGTTCTTAATATTTTCTGACGGGTCAGAAACATAAAATATAATGTGTCTGTACATTTTATGAGGTATGGTAATTTACTGGTTTCCAGACCTGCGTAAACAGAGGTTTCCAAAGTATAAATTTAGTTTTTGTGTACATAACCACAATTGGAGATAAAATTTCAATATCGTCACAGTAGTTGGCCGGCAGTAAAGCTTTTGTAGCATTGTAGTTCCATGATTTCGAATCTCGTAACCGTAACCTCCTATCAAACTTTCAGTGAGATGTTCCGGATAAATCGGACATCAAGACAATCCCAACGGCTCTCTCGGCCAATGGGAAGCTACAGAAGGTACAATGTAGGAAGCGGCCAACAGCAGTTTGTCATCTTCAACTATCTGAATGTTGATTAAATTTGTTTTCTATTTTTTGGGCTTCTCTCACCTCAGTTGAACTGTAGAGAAGCTCAGTATTGTCAAGATTTTACAAACTACAACACAATGATGCGAACACGACTAATACGAAACTATATGAATGTTGTCTGTAGAAGTTTATCTGATAGAGTTGGAGAGGTTAAGGTAGGTTTTGATTGTTGTTAATATAGCTATTATCTCTAAAGCGCATGATTTCTTAACAAAATCGTCGGATTGTATATTTTTTGTTGTCATATACGTTGAGTTAAACTAATAACAACTTCTGAACAACACATGAACATAGTTACATCGTTGTACATAGTTTCCAAAATGTAAAAGAGAATCAGACAAAGTCCCAATATCATTTTCTGTATTACCGCTCGATGATTGATTTAATGTTTTTATCAAGATAAGTATACAAACTATTGTTATAATCGTAGCCACTCGATTCATCATCTGTTAGTATTACCTTATTAATACTCATTTTACGTGTTTCATTATATTCCGAACAATTTATTATTCAAGGATAACATTTATGAGTTTAAGGATCGTCTTGTACATGTTGGCAATAAGCTGTAACTGCACCGTAGAGGACGATAAATTCGTTCTTCATATTTCCATAGTCATTCTCGCTCTGTCGTAACGAGATTTGAAAAATGTAAAGGCCCCGTAGGTGTTTTCACAGGGTTTACCTAAATTTAGTTTCCAATTATGTTCACCATATTTAAGAAGATTTTGAGATATATTATAACATTTTTTGTTTCCTGCAGTATATCAATATACTAATTATTTTAAAACCTAACAGCTTACTTAACTAACATGCGAGGATATAATTGTCAACAAGTTTAACCAATAATTCCAAAGCAGTAAAATGTTCCTTATTCAATTTATAAATTTAGCTGCTATATTATTTTTTATTATCTTCAAGTAATTGATAACATGCATTTTAATTATCGAATTTATGAAAACAAATTTGAGACCATTTATTTTTTATTCACAGGTTAACATATGATTTTTTTGTAATTATATTTAAATACAATAAACATTAATTTAATTAGTTCAAATTCAAAACCAAATAATGTACATCGTGCTGATAGAGGTCACAGCTGCATTATCGTATCTAGATAATTGAACGCATTGGCATCACCAATAGTTGGAAGCTACTCTGACATGTTTGTATATCTGCTGGGATTTATGGGTAATTAATCTTCGATTCTTCCACTAAAACCATATTCCCATCTTGTTAGCTGAAAGCTCTATTAGCTTTGCTGGGTTACAAAACCAAATTAATAACTACACAATACCAGTTTAGTATTGTAATACGAAAAAGACAGCGATTGTGGAATGCTCGACCAAGTACTGGATGTATGTGAGCTACTTGTAAATAAACTACTTTATTTAATAATTACATTAATTACATTTCTTTATTGGTATAATGAAGATCATTTCCCTGTGGTTTTGCCAATATTGTTTACTTACTGACGCGCACCGTATCGTTCTATAAGATTTACTGTTGAGTATTCCAGTATACATTTTAACTTTTATTTCACAGTAAAAATCCACCTCTTCCACCTAATATACTTCCTCTTTGCCCCCACAAGTGGGAAACTAAGACTAGCTGATTTAAACCTCAAAAGGGAAGGAAACTCAATATTCTGTCTTTTCGAAAAAGCGACACTACATCACTCACTTTACATTGTTGACAGTAAAAGGTCGTTTACAGAATGATAGAATGGTTTACAGCCAAATAAAACAATTGAATACATTGGCTGCACCACTACGATTAAGAGTACGTTTTAGTAAATAGTGCAATAAAGTTAAACCAAAATAATACATCAACAAGAATAAGTAATAAAGCCTTCGTGAAGATACATATTTCACGAACTTGTATTTTGAACCATCTTAAGCTACCTTTGTCACAGCTAATTCGAGAATTCATACGGAAATACTTCACTACCTCATAAGGCCAATTATTTTTATGTTTCGTAAAAATATATTCATAAATGAGCGAGATATGACATTTCGTGTTTACTATCTATAAGAATAACGTTAGGTAAATGTACTATGTTTTTACTTTCAATATATCAGTAACGTGTTAACGTAGAGCTATTGCTAAATTCAAATTACTAACATGTTTATTTTTTAAGCTAAATCTAGTGTTACAAACTAAAATTGGATATTTTTAAGCATTCTACATAAATAATTAAAAACCATTTTTTTGATACAACCCTTCTCCCAAAACTTTTTTGGATGGAGTGACCTTCTTGTTTTACGAACTTAAAATCGAAAATTCTGCTTTTAATGATTGTTCATCAAAATTACCTGGTTAGCTATTGTCGTGAAGACGGCCACGCACACACGTGAATTTACAACGATTTAAAATTTAAACGATTGGTGTTTGTTTCATACTGAGACCCCAAAACGAAAGATTATGCTGTCATGGGCCTACATCAATTACGATAATCCTTCCCTATAGAAAGACAATGCTGTCATGGGCCTACATCAATTACGATAATCCTTCCCTATAGAAAGATTATGCTGTCATGGGCCTACATCAATTACGATAATCCTTCCCTATAGAAAGATAATGCTGTCATGGGCCTACATCAATTACGATAATCCTTCCCTATAGAAAGATTATGCTGTCATGGGCCTACATCAATTACGATAATCCTTCCCTATAGAAAGATTATGCTGTCATGGGCCTACATCAATTACGATAATCCTTCCCTATAGAAAGATTATGCTGTCATGGGCCTACATCAATTACGATAATCCTTCCCTATAGAAAGATAATGCTGTCATGGGCCTACATCAATTACGATAATCCTTCCCTATAGAAATATTATGCTGTCATGGGCCTACATCAATTACGATAATCCTTCCCTATAGAAAGATTATGCTGTCATGGGCCTACATCAATTACGATAATCCTTCCCTATAGAAAGATTATGCTGTCATGGGCCTACATCAATTACGATAATCCTTCCCTATAGAAATATTATGCTGTCATGGGCCTACATCAATTACGATAATCCTTCCCTATAGAAAGATTATGCTGTCATGGGCCTACATCAATTACGATAATCCTTCCCTATAGAAAGATTATGCTGTCATGGGCCTACATCAATTACGATAATCCTTCCCTATAGAAAGATAATGCTGTCATGGGCCTACATCAATTACGATAATCCTTCCCTATAGAAAGATTATGCTGTCATGGGCCTACATCAATTACGATAATCCTTCCCTATAGAAAGATTATGCTGTCATGGGCCTACATCAATTACGATAATCCTTCCCTATAGAAAGATTATGCTGTCATGGGCCTACATCAATTACGATAATCCTTCCCTATAGAAAGAATTCACTTTTTTCAAGCATTTTGAGTTGAAATCACATTTGCGTCAAGTATTTCAAAAAAAATCAGAAATTGTTAAATGGAAACATTGAAAATACCATAATCTTTTAATGTGAACAAAATTTAAATAGTTTTGTATAAAATAAAAACTTGTACTAAAGTCTAATAAAACATGCAGTTTGTAAAATATCGGTATTAATTTATTATAATAATGTAATATATTTGTTGTTTATATTTGTGTTGGTATCTCACGGTTTCAAATAGTTTTAAACTAGTGTTGCATTATCTATCATAAGTATTGGAACCATCCTTTAGAAATCTTCTAAGATTACCATAGTCTTTCAAAATTAATGAAATTGACAAATAAGTCCCCCATGGTATAAAGCCATCATGTCTAACTAAAACAAAAAGAGTAGTTGCTGAATCAAATTTTATAATCTCTTACTCTTTTGTTTAATAGCAACATGGCCTCTGAAAATCAATAAACTACAGTTATTGTTATATCAGAAAATGTCAGTTGCATGAGAATCATTCTCTTTTTAAACAGGATAAGTGCGATCAATGTATTCATCTTATCGAAATAAAAAGAAGGTTTTATAGCCTCTTGTTTATTCAGACGTAAAGACAACTTTTAAATCTTCATGATGTATTTGAGTAAAATGTTTCGGATGCTGGGATAGAGAATTACAAAAGGAAAAAGCGCACAAAGATAAGAGCAATATGTCATATGACCTTAGTTCAATTTAGGTTCAATTGTAAGTACTCTACATCAGAACAGTCATCTTATTCATTCCCCAAGTCTACTGTGTATTGTTGACTTTTCTGATCCAATGACATTAAAGCTATTTAGTGTTACCTTAGAGCAGGAAGAGTAGTGTTACTGAACTTGAATTTACTTTTTCTTACGTCGTCAAAACGTTACACAAAAGTCATGCGCTAAAATGTCATCGTATGGCGTACGGTTGTACGAAATATCAGTACAGATTCTCATAGATTGTTTCGACTTCATTGAAATATTTTAAATACGAATTATTTACGTTTATTAATTAATTTAATACAAATCAATTTGGTTTTGTTAATATAAAATATGTAATAGGTTTCAATTGCTTTTCTACGTACTTTATATTTCAAATTTTATCTTTTTATTTGGGAAAATAAAGTACAAGTATTTTTTATTAAATAAGGGAATTTGTTGAAGCAAAATATATTCCCAAAGTTTTTAATTGCTAAATATTTTAATGGTTGTCAATTCTGAATAAGAGATTGTATAAGATGTAATATATTTCTTTTGAAGATCAAGTAACATCAATTTCACGATTCTCTGATGTAACTTAGTTTAGAAAATTCTGACGAGTTGTAAAAATTGGATTACGGCAGCCTATTGTACTATTTATATATTGAATGGCAATAATTTATTTTTTATTCAATTTTAAATTTCCTTTCATCAATTATTATCTTCAACTGTAAGGTGGTGATTTTATTAACACGTACAAAGTGTCACGTTTTATAAATAATTTGTGTTTTATTATATGGGAAATAAATGTTAAAGAAAATATGTGGTAAAAGTTATCCCAATAATTTTTATTTCTAGTTAGAACTGAATACCATAATTAGTGACGGGCGTTAACGTTTCATGGTTTTCGTACGACACAGTAATTATAACACCCATACTGTGAACCTCGTCGTGAAAAGTGTCCGCTCCTGTTGTAATTCACTACTAAATGTATAACTGTAAGATACGATTGTATTTCTATGATCTACTAGAAGTCGATGATTAATTAGCTTGATATTATCTAGTCCCGTCTCCATTAGGACAAATTTGCGATGAGATATAAGCCAGTCCTCGCAATATAAGCCAACATGTTACCGCGAGTTGTTATCATGGAACACCTCGGGTTAGGATTTCTTTCAAGTGACGGTTCAAAACTATCCGAGGCAGTTGTACCCTGATAATATTACCGCAATATGAGTCCCAGGCCAATTGAAGAGGCCTGCGACACATCCACGGTGCACCATGTGTCTAGAAATAGCCCAATACCATCTGGTCCGACGGAATATCCATCGCCAACAATTGAAATAGCATCTGGTTTTCTCTATTTAATAACTCAAAGACACGTAACTGATACTCGACTATAATAATTGATTATTAATGTTACATACTTGTCTGTTCAATTTTAAATAAAGAATTGGTTCCAGTATTAAATTCAAATCCGTCCACTGACTGGATTCACTGGTTTTACCCAGAGACACAGTGAACTAAATATGCTTAAATGTTGTAAAGCTTTTCATATTTATAAAATATATTTAGATATTTTTGTTCTTCACTTATACATGCTTTATTTTGTAGTATCGTATTCATGTTTATGTTAATTACGTACATGCACGTGTGATAAGTATATGAATAACCTTTAAATTAATTTTCAAGTAAGCTATAAGTTATGTTTTAAAAACATATAACTACACGTATTTATATTTTTTGTTTATAAATTTATTATATTCACAAATAAAAATAACGGCAATGTTTCAGGGAAAGGTAAATTCAGAAATATGTACTATGTACACCACTAGGCCGCCAAAAAGTGCCAGGACATGTTAGAGTGAGGTACAGTATTGGAAAAACAGTCCCTGCACAGCCGGTTACAAGTGACGCGTCATGTTTGGCCAGTTGGAAATAGTTCTCAAAACCCGTGAAACCTGCGTCGCAACGTGCATCGACACATGAGCTCAAGACTTGTCAAAATGAAAACGTACCTTTACTTACATTTTAAACAAGTCGGAGCTGTTTTAATGTCTGTAATTTCATCAAAAAAAGATGATTTGTCTTATGGATTAAAAACTAGTCTAATGAAATGTAACTAATTTATTTAAAGTATTAATCCAATATTATCCGTCCAAGTTAAAGTTTCAGAGTTTTTCAACTCCGAATATACCAAAAAGAAACGTTTTTGGTTTTTGCATCAATTAGGATTCATTACAGGATCACCTCAAAACTAACTCATATCTATTTATCATACCAATTGTTGTTGTCAGAGGACAAGCAGCAATACAAATAATTGTATAAAACAACAATTTTCTTAACATATCTCTTTTTACCTATAGTTAGATCCACACCGAGCAGTAACGCTCTCCAAGTCCAATACAACTTGCTCTCTTAGATCCATTCAGCTTTATATCACGAACATCGAGATGAATTGTTACGCTATTTACTAACTGGTATCCTATTTATAAACATAATTTATGCTTAATTAATTATAGTAGGGGCAAAATCAATAGACGCTTCAAGTTCAAGGTCACTCGTGACATTCAGTAACGATTTATTCTGCTGTCTGCATTGTTTGGTTAATAGTGATTAACCTAACCCATCTAACTGATGAATAATCAAACATAGTCTAAATCCAAATACACATATGAGATCACGTCACGTCACGTGACGTTCTAGTTTGCTTTTGAATATATTTTCTACTAATTATGAGCATAAATACCCCCCATCGCAGAAAACCTGCGTAATCAGCGAATTTCCAATGCATTTATATGTTTCTCACTCCTACATAAAGCCACTTACCAAGTTTGACAAAAATGCATTCATAAATAAGTGATTTATAACATTTTCTTTAACCCGCATAAGAATAACATTAGGACTGAGTATGCAGGTTTGCTGCAATGAGGAAGATAAGAAATGAGTTTTATGCAGTTATCAATATAACTGAACCAGGTGAAACTACTTACCAAGTTTAATTAATTTATGTTTATAATTAAAGGAGATATAAAACTTTACTTATTCTCCATAAGAATAACATTAGGGCCGAGTATGGAGGTTAGCTGCTACGGGGACAACCCTCAAAACATTTATTTTTTGTGGAAATATCAATATACCAGTACAACGTGTATACCAAGTTTCATCAATATACATTCATAAATAATCGAGATATCAAATTTTATTTATCCTCCATAAGAATAACATTGGACAACGTACTGTGTTTAGCACTTTGAATATCTTTGCAACGGTTGGACGTAGAACCACAATTTAAACACCAAAATGATTGTTTTGTGGAGCTGAAGTGATTGGTAAAAGCAAATGTGAAGTTTAAAGTAAAATTAACTGATAAAAAGCCGAAAACCTTTCTCCCATAAGATTAACATGGGAGATTTTATGAGCATGTTTTTTTTGGATTTTTCCACAACTACTTAACCTAGGTTAATAATTCAAAATACCATATTATTTGTTTTTTTAAGCTCTATAACATGGTCAAAACCAAAATTAAGTGTTTTAAAAATTTTAGGGTAAAAAATGCAAACAAATGATTTTTGGAAAATTTAAAGCCCCCATAAACCCCCTTCCCATGGTCCAATTTTTCCGGTTTTCGAACTTAAATTCATAAATGTCATTTTACACATTTGAGCCAAATTTCATCGAAATCGGACAATTTTTACTCAAGTTATCGCATTCACGGACACACATATATATATAAATTTTAACGAATAGTGTTTTTGGCATCTGGGGACCTCAAAACAAAAAGTTATCATGGTCTCGGGCTTAAGTCTTACCATGAGACCTACGGTAATAACTTCTTCCCTATAGGGGAAATTCGCTAAAACAAAACCAATTCAATGAAATAGAAAATATGTTCAAAAAATAAATAATAAATGTATCAATACAAACTGTTAAAACAAAGATAGGCTAGTAAAAAATACATGCATTATCGACAAAATAAAAAAAAAACTTAAATGTAAACTTTAGTTGGGTTAAAAATCACCAATACCATATGCTGATTTGAACATATGACAGCTTTAAAACTTGATCTTGAAGCGCCCATTGATTTTGTCCCTAATATAACAAGGAGACAAAGTTAAAATTATCGAAGACTAAATTAATTGTTTCTAAAATCAATGTTTAAAGATAATAAAGTTATGGCAAAACAGTTTAAATGATCCGCTCATATGTAGAGACAACATATAAGCTGAAAGCTTATAACCTTCCAATAATAGTTAATCTATTAATCAATCCGCTATAGTTAATTAAAATATAATATCAAAGCTCAGTTTAGCTTTGATCAGATTGTGGAGAGAAATATACAGTAACTGTTATTCTTTTAATAATGGGATCCTACTATGTAATTACCAATTACATCGCCTGTGTTAAAATTATTTAAAAACATGCTCTACAGATCTTCTGTCTGTGTGTATTACAGTATTTAGGAACGAATCTGTTCATTTAATATATCAAATACAGGTGTTACAAAAATAACTTAACTTAAATATGTACAACAGTGACTTTAAACTGCTAGAAAATAGGTTATGTTGTTTATAATACATTTATTATTTACAACATTTTTTTCTACTACAAATTAATAACAAGAAAATTGTTTAACATTTCAACACAACAAGAATTGGTTCTAATTAGTTATATATAAAATGTATATAAATCACAGAATTAGGAAGTATATATTTAGGAATTATGTATAAACATTTACTACAGAGGTAAGTACTGCACATATCTATGAACGGATGAGTACATGTGATCGATTATAATAGCGGGCATTTGTTGATACTTAGGCCAAAAATCTACGGAAGTCAAGCGGAATCTTTCTCTCTTTATAGAACAGATTTTACTTATGTCAAAATATGCAGAATAAATATTTATTCAGATCAAGGTATTATGGTACGTAACAATTGCAATATGAGATGTAATTATTATTAAAGGTCACATCTGCATTATCGTATCCAGATAACTGAACGGATCGACATCGCCCATAGTTGGAACGCTATTCTGACATGTTTGCGTATCTGCTGGGATTTATGGCTAATTAATCAATCGCCCATAGTTGGAACGCTATTCTGACATGTTTGCGTATCTGCTGGGATTTATGGCTAATTAATCATAATTTCTTCCACTAACATATCAATTTCCAATCATGTTAAGCTGAATGCCCTATTTGCTTTTTGGGGTTAAACACTATAATAATAGTATTACCAGGACTGGTATAGTACTAATACATTAACTAACACACAATATACATGTTTATCTATTAGTAAATCCATTACTCTATCCGCAACATGTATTAGATTCAAGTGTATAACAAGTTTTGGATGTAAAAATATCGCTTTTTATTCTCCTAAACAAATTCACACCAAACCAGGCCAGCTGCGCTATTAATTATTGGTCAAACCACAACAGCTTTGAGTTTGCAAGAATGGGATGATTGAAATAGTTTTATGATAATAAAGCCGTATTTCAATCATTAACATTTTCACTTGTACTATTTGATTAAAGTAAACTATATTTGCAATTACTGCCAGTGTGACAGGAGAATTTCTGTGGAATTTTAAGATCAATATAAAAATCCCCCGTTGCAGGAAACCTGCGTACTCAGCTCAATGCATATATATGTGTCTCACTATTACCAAGTGTGAGCCACTTACCAAGTTTCACAAAAATACATTAATAAATAAGTGATATATAGCATATTATTCACTCTCCATAAGAATAACATTAGGAATGAGTGCGCAAGTTTGCTGCAACGAGGAAAATAAGAATTTTTTTGCAATTATTAATATAACTCAACCAGGCGAAGCAAATTACCAATTTTTATTAATTTAGGTTCGTAACTAAGAGAGATATACAACTTTACTTATTCTCCATATGAATAACGTGGGGGCCGAGTATGCAGGTTTGCTGCTACGGGGAAAATCAACGAAAAACCTTTTTTGTGCAAATATCAATATACCACTACTAGTTGAAGCCACATACCAAGTTTCATCAATATACATTTATAAATAATCGAGATATACAATTTTATTTATCCTCCATAAGGATAACATTGGACAACGTACTGTGTTTAGCACTTTGAATATCTCTGCAACTGTTGGACGTAGAACAACAATTAAAACACCAAAATCGTCGTTTTGTAGAGCGAAACTGATTGGTAAAAAGAAATGTGAAGTTTTTAGTAAAATTATGTGAGGAAAATCCAAAAACCTTTTTCCCATAAGATTAACATAGGAAATTTTATGGAAGCGTTTTTTGACTTTTCTCTACAACCACTTAATCTAAGTTAATGATTAAAAATGCCAAATTGTTTGATTTTTAAGCTCTGTAAAATGGCTATAACCAAAATTAAGTGTTTCTTACAATTTTTGGGGGAAAATTCAATAAACTGATTTTTGGAAAATTTAAAACCCCATAAAACCCCCTTCCCATAGTCCGATAAATCTGGTTTTCGAACTTAAATTCATAAATGTTACTCTACACATTTGTGCCAAATTTCACCAAAATTAGGCGTTTATTGCAAAAGTTATCGCGGTAACGGACATATATATACATATACATACATAAATATAAATTTGAACGAATAGCGTAATTGGCATCTGGGGGCCTAAAAACAAAGAGTTGTCATGGTCTTGGGCTTAGTCACCTATGGTAATAGCTTCTTCCCTATAGGGGAAATTCGCTCAAAAAAAACATTGTTGGATTACATTCAAAAATACATTTTCACTACAAAGAAGATTTAAAGTTGTCTAAAATATTAATGTAACAAAAAAAGTGTAATGATTGATAATATCCTCACTGAGCACTCAGGTTTATTGTAACACACAATAAGAGTAATTTTTGGTTTTTCACTTTGTATTGTATTTTAATACGGCTTAAAGCTAAAATATTTTTATATTTAATGGATTAATTTAATACATGTACGTTTAATACATTTATTATTGATTAATTAAATTAACGACTAGATTGAGTTAGACCAAACAAAGCCCCCTCCTACGCATCTCAAATCGAGTAAGCCTACTGCAAAGTTTAAAGTAGGCTTTCCTCGTTGAATTACCGCAGCTTCCCTACAGATTAGGACATGTTCGATTGTATTGTTGTATCAATTAGAAATATATAGCCAGCCAGTGGTTCTGTCGAACTGTAAACTGAGTTTAATGTGACTGATTGAAAAAACAAAACAAAATATTATTGTATTATTAAATAAGAAATTAAGTGTATCATAACATTCAAATATTCAAACACATAAAAAAATCATAATTACCATAAATAATAAAACAGTAAAACCTAATTTTATAAGTAATGTAAACAAGTTATTTTATTAATGACGGGGTTTATTTAAACGACAGAGTGTTTCTTTAATTGTAATAAATTTTGTTTACTGCGGAATCATGTATAGATTTTACTTACAAAATATTAGCTTACAAATTAATTGAATGAACAAAAAATATGAGATGTATTAGATAACGAAATAGTTTTAGTAAATGCAGTATATTTGTCAGTTTTAGCGAATTTCCCCTATAGGGAAGAAGCTATTACCGTGGGTGACACGGTAAGAGTTAAGTCCGAAACCATGATAACTTTTTGTTTTGAGGTCCCCAGATGCCAAAAACACTATTCGTTAAAATTCATGTGTGTGTGTCCGACAACACGATAACTTGAGTAAAAAACGTCCGATTATGATGAAATTTTCCTCAAATATGTAAAGTGATATTCATGATTTTAAGCTCGAACACCAGAAAAATTGGACCATGGGTAGGGGGGTTATGGGGGTTTACAATTTTCCAAAATTCTGTTTTTTGCTAATTTTACACCAAAATGTTAAAAACGCTCAATTTTGGTTATAGCCATTTTATAGAGCTTAAAAAGAAAAAAAAATAATATTCTGAATCATTAACCTAGATTGAGTGGTTGCGGAGAAAATCCAAAAACGTGTTCATAAAACCTCCCACGTCAATCTTATGGGAAAAAGGTTATTAGCTTTTCCTCAGTTCATTTTAATGTAAATATCGCATTTTCTTTTACCAATCAGTTCAGCTCTACAAAACAATAATTTTTGTGTTTAAATTGTGATTCTACGTCGACAATTTTGATTGCAGAGATATTTAATGTGCTAAACACAGTACGTTGTTCCAATGTTATCCTTATGGAGAATAATTTAAATTTTATATCTCGATTATTTATGAATGTATGTCGATGAAACTTGGCATGAGGCTTCACTTAGTACTGTTATATTGATATTTGCACAACAAATAATTGTTTGCCAATTTTCCCCGCAGCAGCAAACCTGCATACTCAGCCCCCATGTTATTCTGAAGGAGAGTAAGTAAAATTTAATGTCTCCCTTAATTATGAACTGAAATTAATAAAACTTGGTATGCAGCTACGACTGGATAAGTTATATTGATGATTGCATAAAACACATATTTTGTGTTCCTTGTTGCAGCAAACCTGCGAAATCAACTTTCTATGTTATTCTTATGTAGAATAAATAAAATGTTACATATCACTTATTTATCATGTATTTTTATGAAACTTGGTGATTGGCTTTATGTGGTAGTGAGAAACGTATACGTACATTGGAAATTCGCTGAGTACGCAGGTTTTCTGCTACGGGGTTATTTTGTATATTCAATTTGTACTTTTAATATGCAACTTATCAACGTAATATAATTGAACTTATTTTGAACTTATTAGCTAACGTACAATGGCAATACAACAACGACCAATCTTAGTCATTAAGTAGTCATACAACAATACAAAAATTATAGAGAAATACATCAATTAAATATATATACTATATTACAAATTACAAATACATCGTAACCAAAATGTTGTAAATCTCTCAGTTCTTAAATAAACATGGCTCTCACTTTGACACCTGAAAAAAATAAATGAATAAAACCTATAATGTGCAATTGGTTTCTTTGTTATTCTGCTACGTGTGTGATATCGTTAATGCGTGTGATATCGTTAATTCAAGTGAAATCGTTAATGCCGTGTGGTATTAATGCATGAAATATCGTTCCTACATAGTCGCTAGGAATTATTTAATTTTACGTGATTTAATTCCAACAGGTGAGATTGGACGTACTGGACCAAAATCACATACCAAGCGGGTTTGACAAACATTCATGTCAGGGTTGACATTGATAAAACATTTTATTGACAAAATGTATCTAATAAATTAAAGTTTAGGTGACTGGTTACAAAGTTCACTGTGGACCATAATAGAATACAGGATCATAGTTTCGACTTATAGTAAAATTTAAATTAAGGATGTTGAAATTTGTAATTGAAGTATTCAATTTGGTTGTGAGAAATATTACAAAAGGTAAAATTTATATTTTTAAATAAATTCAAAATCTCGTGTTTTCTGGTTCAGAATGGAAAATACATTTTGAAATTCCGGATATGTGATTCTGGACTAACTGTGATATTTAATTAATCAAAAAAAGAAACGTAAATAAACGCATCTTAATGAAGTGCTTTATTTCAGTAAATTGTGACGGCTGCAGAGGGATGTGAAATTTTAAAAGATAAAATATCTCTGAGAAAAGCAATATTTAATATGCCCTAAAGTAAATTGAGACTCAGTTGTAGATACTCTTAACCGACAGAAATGTCTTCTTCTTTACTCATCAAATTCCGCAGAGTTAAACGTTAAGATACCCTGTTAGTAAAGTTAGTTAAGGACCTTGTGACTGTTCCATTAGATTTTAATAGTTTATATGATTAAAATAGATATTAATAAACTAAATAAATCTATTTAAAATATACTACTATTTAAAATACTTTAATTAAATTATTTTAGTTATTCTTGTACGGCCTACAAGCTATATGAGATATAAGATGTTAGTGCAGATATTGATAATTCTTTTCCGATTTGATCATTCAAATTCTATAAAAAAACTCGTTTGTGAATTCTTGTTTATATATTTGTTTCTATTTTAGCGAATTCCCCTATAGGGAAGAAGCTATTACTGTAGTCGGCATGGTAAACCTAGGCCCGGGACCATGATAACTTTTCCTTTTGAGGTCCCAGATGCCAAAAACACCATTCGTTCAAAACTGTGTATATGCATGTATATGTCCGTGGGTGCGATAACTCTCATAAAAATGGTCCGATTTTGATGAACTTTGGTGCAAACATGTAACGCAACATAATTTTATAATTTTAACAAGCAGTTACTTTATTCGTTAATTATTAAAATTTTTATTTTGAAATATTAGAAATAATAATACTGATACGCTTGTTTTAGAGATAAGTAAATGTAAAAGTAAATACTGAGCATATAAATGAGAGAGCTGGCCTGGAGCAGGGCACGGAACCGATGATAATAACGAAGATACGTTCATATTGAGGGCGTACAAACTATGGAAGTCTAGCTGAGCTTATTTCTTAGCTTACAAACAAATTAAAAATCCTTTGTCATACAAGATAGTGAAAATGGTTCTTATTATTGATTTTTATTTTGAAAAACTGTTGATGAAAGCATGATAATAATATTTTCTGGTCATCTGATGCTGAACTAGGTTAATAAATTGATATGTAATTTGCTTATTTATTCATAACGAGTATATCTCGTAGAATGAATTTCACAGATAAATTTTCATAGAAAAAGTATTAGAAAATAAAATATGTTTCGTATTTATTTTACTGTTCCATTGAAAATCTTAAATAAAAATCTAAATACTATTAGATAATAAACATGTTTCAAACAATTTGTAAAGAACATAATTTGGTTCACAATTAATAAAAGTGATGTTTTAAATTTCACGTGTATATTACTTTTATAAAATACTTTTATATCACATGAGCATCATTGTTTTCATTAAGTAGTGATTAAAATTTACTTTTCTATTCGAGAGTTTATCTATACAAATATGTCATATTTTACAATCCCTTTTATTACAAGTGTGTAAAATTAACAAATACTATAACAATAAAATAAGTAATAGTAAATTATAAAGAAATAATAATTGTACATTACTATACTTACTTAGTTCTTGTATTTATTTTGACGTTTTTTTTTGTAACACAATAACCAATCATAGTTTTTAAATATGTTCTTATGCATATAATAATAAATATAACATGTTTCGCGGTCAAATATGTAGATTCAGATAATAATAAAATCATATTGTGAGGTTTCCTAGAACCTTTAAGCTTCATACAAAACCATTTCAGCTAGGGGTAATACAATATTACCATGGAATAATACTCAACGACATTGCAGTGCGAGCAAGTTGTATATATATATTATTTTATTCACAAAAGTAAACTAAGTTTAGTGTCATTAGTTACTATTTTAGGGTTATTACTTTTAACGAATTCCCCCTATAGGGAAGAAGCTATTACCGTAATCGGCATGGTAAGACCTAGGCCCGGGACCATGATAACTTTTTGTTTTGAGGTCCCTAGACCGCAAAAACACCATTCGTTTGAAATTATATATACATTGTTATAAAATTACCAGAGTACCCTTTAAAATTCATATTGTTTATTCACTGACACGTGTTTCGAGGTTTACCTCGTGATCACAGTGCAGCTAATAACCTTAAACTTAAAATTAAGTAATCTGTAAATAGACGAAACAGTATGATAATTTTGTTAACATATGCTAAACTATCTATCTAAATATGATTAATTACTGTTGATTTTTTCATGGTTTCAAAGATGGGATTTTTTTGGTGCGCCTGCATTATGTTTAATATCTTCCTGTTTTGTTTATTTACAGATGATTTAATTTTAAGTTTAAGTTTATTAGCTGCACTGTGATCATGAGGTAAACCTCGAAACACGAGTCAGTAAATATAAATAGCCCCGTAGCAGCAATCCTGCGTACTCAGCAAATTTCCAATGCATTTATATGTTTCTCACTACCACATAAAGCCACTCACCAAGTTTCATAAAAATACACACTAAATAAGTGTGTATAGCATTTTATTTATTCTCCATAAGAATAACATAGAGTACGCAGATTTGCTGCAACAAGGAACAAAACAAAACGGTTTTTATGCAATTATCAATATAACTTATCAATTTGAAGATGCATAGCAAGTTTTATTAATTTGTGTTCATAATTAAGGGAGACAATACATTGTACTTATTCTCCATAAGAATAATATGGGGGCTGAGTATGCAGGTACGCTGCTGCGGGGAAAATCGGCCAACAATTATTGTTGTGTGCAAATATCAACATACCAGTGCTAGGTAAAGCCACATACCAAGTTTCATTAACATACACTCATAAATAATCGAGTTATCAAATTTTGATTATTCTCCATAAGGATAACATTGGACAACGTACTGTGTATAGCACTTTGAATATCTCTGCAAAGGTTTGGACGTAGAATCACAATTTAAACACCAAAATGGTTTTTTTGTAGACCTGAACTGATTGGTAAAAGAAAATGTGAGGTTTACATTAAAATTAACTGAGGAAAAGCAAAAAACCTTTTTCCCATAAAATTAACATGGGAGCTTTATGAACACGTTTTTTTGGATTTTCTCCACAACCACTTAACCTAAGTTAATGATTCAAAATACTATATTATTTTTTTTAAGCTCTTTAAATTGGCTGAAACACAAATTAAGTGTTTTAAAAATTGTAGGGTAAAAAATTAAAAAAACAGATTTTTGGAAAATTTAAAACCCCCATAAACCAAGGTCCGATATTTCTGGTTTTCGAACTTAAAGTCATGAATGTCACTTTACACATTTGAGCCAAATTTCATCAAAATTACTCAAGTAATTAATTTTTACTCAAGTTATCGTGTTAACGGACACACACACATATATATATATATATATACATATATATAAATTTGAAGGAATAATGTTTTTGACATCTGGGGACCTCAAAATAAAAAGTTAACATGGTCACGGGCTTAACTCTTAACGCTTACCTACGGTAATAGCTTCTTCCCTATAGGGGAAATTCGCTAAAAAAGAAGAATTTTGAAGGGTACTCTGGTAATCTTATCTTAAAATAATATCAATAGTAGCCCTATGCAGTGAACTAATAATAATAATAATAATAATTCTTTATTGTCATTCAGCAATACATAAACTAAATAATATAATATAAGCACTCACATATAAGTGTTCATATATAAGTGTTCGTGAGCACGATAACTCTCGTTAGAACGATCCGATTTTGATGAAATTTGGTACAAACGTGTAAAGCAACATTTATGACTTTAATTTCGACAACCAGGCAGATCGACCCATTCAAAGGGGTATTTTGGGTGGGTTTATTACCCCAATTTTTTTTAGTTTTTTACATATGATCTTTAAAAAAGTCAAAATTACGTTTTCATCATTGGTTTCAGCTTAAAAAACGCACAATTTGGTGTTTTGATCATTGCTCTACGTCAATTGGTTACAGAGATATTGAAAATGCTAGACACAGTATGTTGTTCAATGCTATTCTTAAGGAGAATAAGAAAGATTTTATATCTCGCTTATTTATAAACGAATACCGACGAATCTTGGTATATGGGTTCATCTGGTTGTGTTATATTGTTATTTGCCCAACAATTTTTACCTAATATAGTTCCTGTAGCAGCAAACCTGCATACTCAGCCCCATGTTATTCTTATGGAGAATAAGAACAATTTTATATCTTGCTTATTTATGAACGTATACCGACGAAACTTGGTATATGGGTTCATCTGGTTGTGGTATATTGTTATTTGCACAAATAAACATGTTTATCGAGACAGTTCCTGTAGTAGCAAACCTGCATACTCAGTCCCCCTGTTATTCTTATGGAGAATAAGTAAAATAGTATGTATCCCTTAATTATGAACATAAATTAATAAAACTTTGTATGTGGCTTCACCTAGTTGAGTTTTATCCATATTAGCATAAAAACCCATATTTTGTGTCTCTTGTTGCAGCAAACCTGCGTTCACAGCTCCTATGTTAGTTTTATGTAGAATAATTAAAATGTTATATATCCCTTATTCGTGAACTCAGTAAGATTAACTTGATGCGGTATTAAGATATATATATATATATGCATTGGGATTTCTCTGAGTACACAGGTTTGCTGTGACGGGGGTATTTTAATTTTGAATGATTTTTGAGCGTAGCCTAAAATAAAAAATGTTTAGTGGAATAATTGGTTAAACTATAGCAATACATAATTTGTTTTTTTTTATAGTAGCCTATTTGTGGTTTAGCTTAAATCGTAGAGTAAGTAAACAAATTTATAATCGTCCTGCTTCGGTTTTTTTGCATCTAAAATATTTGATGGCCAAAATGGCCATCTTAAGTCTGACTTTAGTAAATTATCAACTATATATATAGTAAATTAACAACTATATATATAGTAAATTAACAACTATATATAACTACATAGTTAGTAAATTAACAAATATATATATATATATATATATAGTTGTTAATTTACTATATCCTTACTGCGACTTGAAATTTACCATTTGCAGCTGAACCTGATGATAAAAAAGACATAACACGTATGTTTCAACTTCTCAAGACGGTTAATTAACATGTTGGTGGTAATATAACCAATTACACACATGCACAGGTATCAGATTTCTGGTTTAGTAGCCTATTTCATTTAATTAAATAACCTAATTTTAAAGTCAATTCTACCTCCATCAGCGGACCTTACATGTCAATCTGAGATGAAGGTGACTAATACGGTGGATTTAATCACAGAGAAACGAATCTATAGATTCCTTTGTCTGTGATTTAATGCTCCCAGTGCCGAGAACGTCTGCGTTTTAAAATAATGCTCCTAAAACAAAACATAACACAGCATAACATAGCATAACTTCTGAATGACACAATCGGTCAGAAATAAGTATATCTATTTTTTCAGTCGATGTACCTTTGCAATAGTTTTGATTATAACCTAAACTTACTTTCCATAAACCGTCTAATCACTTAAAAACACATTCATTAATTACAAGCATAAATAAATATGACATAACTATAATTGACTATATGAAAGCATAAAATAATTAAATTTTGTATAAATAAATGACTTTAAGTAATTAATTCACTTAGTACATTATCATTTAAATACTGACCGCGATTAGTATATTACCAAATATGTATAATAGAATAATAGTTTAATGCAGTTATTAATGCAGTGGTATTGGGTGGATTAGATTGGGTTCGATTATTCCGATGATAATTTTCATATGCAGTGATTGTAAGTGATATTAATGGATTTTATGATGAGGAAAGGTACATATATTCATCTCTCGTCCAGGATTGATTCATTACATTCGTTTCACATGATTTATATAAATCGGCATCCAGTTTATACATGTCAATTTACATTTGTAACGTTATCATTGGTTACAAAACCTTTCAATATCCTACATTCTCATTGTTTTATGTGTTTACCTTTTTAAAGTAGCTGCCACGAAGATCTATCTTATTTTTATTATATTGCTTTATTACAGAACTGGATTTTAACAATTTAAAAATAAATTAAATATTTAGCATAAGTTAAATGTAAAGTTTGATGCTTAGTTCTAGTTCTAGTTCGTATATCCTTTTTTTTTGCTATTCCTTAAAGTTGGTATTCCAGTTTAAAGACTCTTTAAATGTAATTTTATTAATTATTATGAAATAGGAAACCTCGGAGCATACATTATAATAACCACTAAGATTATTTGGTAGCATGAAAAATGTACGTTCAATGATATAATATAGGAGTTTTATTTACATAATGTTTATAATCAAAATTTTAAAATTTAAAATTTTCAAAAAGTAACAGTATATAACTAATAGTCCACAAACATGATACAAAGATTCTAAAATTATTTGATTTTTTATTAAAAACTCGTCTAAAATCTACATACAAAGGATAATAATAATAAAGAACACATGATTTGACGTCAATAGTTGAAGCTGATCCCAATGTTTACTTTCGGAAAAAGCATTTATGTTTTTATTTAAAAATAATTATATAAGAGCGTTTGTTCGAGGAATGTGTTTTTATAATTTTTCCCTAATAACCTAGTTTAAAAACTGTATGGCGAACATTAGGGACACCCTGTGTACGCTTTCACTGTTGTTGATTTAGTATAGCATAATTAGTAATTTATTTTCATTTTCAGCATAAGTGGTTTTCGTAAAGTAAAATATTTGACTATTTTTGTAATTTGTTCGTGCATAGTATCTCTTTAAAATAATTCGGAATACTTTGGAGTTTTTATAAATCAATATCAAAATATGTTGTATTCTCTATCTTGATATAGCGTTACTTTACTAAGGAATCCTTTACTGTCATTGCCCTTTTAGCGAATTTACCCTATAGAGAAGCTATTACCGTAGTCGGCATGGTAAGACCTAGGCGTGGGACTTTGATAACTTTTCGTTTTGAGGTCCACAAATGCCAAAAACACCATTCGTTCAAATATTTATAAATATATATATGTATATATTTTGATATATGTTTATTTATATATTTAAACAGAATAAAAACAAAACTGTGTACCCATTTTTGTAAGATTTATTCTTAAACCATCATGTTTCGATACCTAAGGCCATTTTCAAGGTTTATATATTTGTTACACAGTTTGTTTAAGAAAAAAACAATAAATGTATGTAAAATTAAACAAATTGAAATAAATAGTAAATTCACAAGTTAACATACAAATCCAATGTTTAATAAGATATGGAGTATGAAACGAGGAAATAAGTAGGTAGAAGAAATACAACTAAATTCCAACCAAGCCATGATTATTCGTACAGATGTTTTTCATTTAATTTTAATTTGTTTACCTTTTACTATCATTTCTTTTATTTTTTCTTAACCAAACTATGTAATAAATATTTCAACCTTGAAAATGGCCATAGGTGCGAAAAAATGTTAGTTTAAGAATAAATCTTACAAAAAAGGGTACACAGTTTTGTTTTTATTCTGTTTAAATATAATAGTAGGCCTAACCAGTGAATCTTAAACAATCTCACATATATATATATAATATATATAATATTAACATTTTAAAAAACAAACACCCTTTCTTAACATCTTTAATGTTTTATTATGTTTTGACTGACATGTTTCGGCAATCATGCCATTTTCAAAGTCAATATAACCTAACAAAATGTTGTATAATTAAAATAAATCTGTATAAAATTAATTAATCTAATCTTATGGTCCTAAATCAAAATTAATTTGTTTAATATATATGTATATATATATAACATTAAATATATCTATTTCTCTTGTCCTCTTATTTGATTGATTTTATCATATAAGAAATGCTATTGTTTTATTTGCATACTATTTATCATGTTTGGTGCATCTTTTTTGTAGTTAAAATAGATATGCATTTCCTCTTTAACGTTAAGTTTTTCCGATCTCCTTTCATATTTAAGAATGATAAAATTTTCTTCTATATTTTTGTAGCTATGACCTGAGTTTAGTATATGATCAGCGAAATTAGATTTCATTGTTGTTGCATTCTTCAATCTCAGTGCTTGAATATGTTCTTTGAAACGAATTTTAACATTTATCTTAGTTTGCCCGATGTAGTAGCTGCTGCAATCACTGCAGTATATTTTGTACACTCCAGGTTGTCTTGTCTGTAGTCTCCAGGTTGTCTGTAGTCTTGAGTTTGAATTTGTGGATGATTTGAAATTGTATTTTTTATCATTTTAAATATATTATTTTTAGTTTTATTGCATTTTGAAGTTTGAGTTTTTAAATTTGTTTCTAATGGCTTTGTTCAAGTATGCATTTTAGGTCACGCCTATAAATTTAGAATTCTCGTTTGATGTTCAATCTTTTCTGATCGTTCGTTTCTCAATTTTTCTTTTGATCAATTTATTTAACATATTAAGTTTATATCCATTAGTTTTAGCTAAATACATAATTACTTCTTTTTCTTTTCTGAAATTTTCTTTACTTAGAGGTATATTAATAAGCCGATAAGTTAATGAATGAAATGTGGATATTTTACGCTGCCAAGGATGATTGGATTATGAAGGAATTATGACATCTGTTGTTGCAGGTTTTGTATAAATATCAAATGAATGAACACCATCTTTAATTTATATTTTTACATATAGAAAATTGATATGGTTGCTCTGTATTTTTTCTGTATATTTGACAGTTCTTGATAAACTATTAAGATATGTTAAAAGGTCTTTTGCTTCCTCTTCACTGCCTTTAAATAAGCAAATCACATCATAAACATATCAATACCAGTATTTAATTTACTTGAAGAAGGGATTGGAGTTATTTGCTATTTTATTTGATTCCATTTCTTGCATATAAATATTGGCTAGTAGTCCTGATAAGGGAGATCCCTTAGGCAAACCGTCTTCTTGTAAGTAAAAATTAGAATTATAGCTAAAATAGTTTTGTTTCAATGTCATTTGTGTTAACTTTATATTTGTGAGGTTATATTAATTTTGAAAATGGCATAATTTCCGAAACATGTAATTAAAAAATAGAATAAAATATTAAAGATCTTAAAAAATGGTGTTGTTTTTTTAAAATATTAATATTATTATTATTATCAGCAGCCCTAATCAATCAGAAATATATATATATATTTAATTATTTATTTATTTATGTATCCGTAAGCACGATAACTCTTGTAAAATACCCCGTAGCAGCAAACCTGCATACTCAGCGAATTTCCAATGAAAATAAATGTATCTTGATACCACATAAAGCCTCATGCCAAGTTTCATCATTATACATTCATTATAAACGATTTATGACATTTTAATTATTCTTCATAAGAATAACATGGCGGCTGAGTATGCAGGTTTGCTGAAGCAAGGAACATAAAAATGGGGTTTTATGCAAATATCAATATAACTCAAGTAGTTAAAGCCACATAGGAAATTTTATTAATTTATGTTCATAATTAAGGGAGATAACATGTTACTTATTCTCTATAAAAATAACATGGGGGCTGAGAACGCAGGTTTGCTGCTAGAGGAACTATTGGCCAAAAAAAATTGTAGACCACAGCGATATGAAGCAATATACCAAGTTTCATCAGGATAGCTTGATAAATAAGCGAGATATACAATTTTTCTTATTCTCCATAAGAAAAACATAGGACAACGTACTGTGTTTAGCACTTTCAATATCTCTGTAACCATTTGACGTAGAGCAATGATCAAATTACCAAATTGTGCGTCTTTTTAAGCTGATTCCAATAGAAAAAACTAAAATTTGAATTAAAAAAAAATTATATCTTACCAACTTTAAAATCCCATTTTAAAAAACCCCCGAAAATACCCCTTCGGTTAGGTCTATCTGTCTGGTTTTCAAACTTAAAGTCATAAATGTTGCTTTACACGTTTACGCCAATTTTCGTCGAAATCTGATTATTTTTACGAGTGTTATCGTGCCCACGGACACACACACACATACATATATATATATGTATATATATATATATATATATATATATATATATATACAGTTCTGAACGAATGGTGTTTTTGGCATCTGGGGACCTCAAAACGAAAAGTTATCATGGTCTTGGGTCTAGGTCTTACCATGCCGACTACGGTAATAGCTTCTTACCTATAGGGGAAATTCGCTAAAAGGTCCGATCTTAATGAAATTTGGTTAAAATTTTTAAAGTACCATTTATTTGAACGAGTTCGAAAACCAAACGAATCGCACCATCTAAAGGGGGATTTTTGGGATGAAATATTGATGAAACTTGGTATGTGACTTTACCTAGATGAGTGCTATTGATTATTTGCATAAAATCCATTATTTTGTGTTCCTTGTTGCACTGAACGTGCTTACTCATCCCCATATTATTCTTATGGAGAATAATTAATATTTGAAATATCACTTATTTGTGAATATATTTCTTATGCATCCTGATAAGTGGCTGAATAAGACATATATATTCATTGGAAATTTGCTGAGTACGCAGGTTTGCTGCGACGGGGAAATATACTTTTAGAAAGGGTTTTCTTAGTTTGGTTAATGATTTATTGTTAGATAAACGTGGAAATTGTAATTATTTAACTTTCTGAATAGGTCGTTTACAGGCTATTTAAGTATTTTAGTACAGGCAGTAATAGTGCTCGTGACAAGTGTTCTTGACACTACAATGGGGTCTAAATGTTTGATTCAACCAAACGGTTCGTAGCAAACAATAGTGACGGTAAGCTCAACTGTGGTTCAATCATTCATCAGTTGAGTAATGACATTTAGTTCCACGGATATCAAAGATAAATATTTATTTAGTAGTATTATGAAAAATTTCGACCCTTTACATTATCGCTAACTGTCCTGCGCAATTCAGTATTTTAAAGCTGACAAAAAACAAACTAAATGGAGAAGTACTGAAGATTTCAAAAAAAAAAAAATACTTGAACAAAACCAATTAAAACAAAGAAATTCAATATGTGGCACTAGTATAATCTATACAATTAATTACTACAGTCATATTAGACCGATAAAAATGCAAATTAAGAATAATGTTTCGCTTTGCCTTAGTTTTTTTCTCACCTCGATATATCGGTTGTATTGTATGTCTCATGCACACTGCTCCTTGATGATGTAGTTGTAAGTGCAGATATTTCTTCTGTTTTATACAGTTTTCCCTCAATCCATATGTTTCATGATGTTTTCTATTTGACAAAAAGAAAAGTATGTCAGCATACAATATATTATATAGCAAAAATTAAGGAAAAATTAAAAGATGTGGGTGTGTAATAATTTTTAGATTTATGTTATGATATGAGTACATAATAATACGGAAACTAATCTCAACAGAGAGTGTATATGGAAATTTCTATTGGAGTACATTCTACTAGCACTGTAATACTTAATTATTGCTACAATTAGTGTGTCGTAGTTTCAAATGAACTAATTCCACCAGATGTGAGAATATGGAAGTACTATATGGCAAATAACACTTTAACATATTTAAACAGGTTAACTTACCTCAACGTCCGCAATTCCTTATAGTACTGTACAATAGTTGACTGTAGTTTTGGCTCACAGGGAGCCAATGCCAAAACTTAAGTTCGTTTTAAAAACCATTCTAAAATTATATCCATTCTGAATGTATATAAAATTTTACCCTGTTTATATCGATAACCAATTCCAAAAAGCTTTAAACATGAATACATTTTAAAATATAACCTTACTGATATATTACTTTTTACATATACTACATTTTTATCAACCTGAAGTATATCAAAAATAATCAGCCGATAACATCATAAGAGCCGATCAAAATGAATATAAGACTCATAAGAGACAATGTATTGATGTCCCGTTTTGTAGATTGGTAAAAAATACTGCTTTCCAATCTTTTCAATGAGACTATTCAACGCTCTTCCCAATAACATTAAGTACTTGGAACAAGCCAGATTTGAGGCGAAGATTATGGAATGGCTAAAGAAAACTCCTTTTTACTCAGTAAGTGAATACTTTGAAGCAGGGGTGGTAACAGAACTGATGGGGCCCGGAACTGATGGGACCTGGTACTGATGGGGCCCGGAACTGATGGGCCCATGAGGCTCCCTTGATTTTACCTCCCCCCCACATTAACCCTTTAAAATTGAACACCAACGCTCTTTTATAAAACCACTCGTCTCATTTATTTTTTAAATGTTGAAACTCACATTCTTGTTGCTTTATTATGATAAATAGATGCAAACATGTGCATATTTTAATGCAAATATGAGATGAGCGATGACTGTAAAGGCAAACATATACCAAACGGACTTTTGAATACAAATTGAAAACATGCTATCATATATTTTAATTTTAATGAAATATCACAGGTTTTATTATATAAATTGTTTAATTTGTTTAATTGTTTATATTTATTGTTTAATCTTAATGGACGTTTGTCCATTAAGATTGTTGGAGGTCAATATAAGCTACAGCATGCTTTTTAATGAAATGCAAGCTATAACATTGTTGTTCCTCAATATATTAGTTGGAAGTCTTGGGAGAATAAAAATGAAAAGGTGTTCTTGGTAATTTTTCGGCATACAAATGTCCTTAAGTACTGTCTGATTTAAAAAAAAACACAAAGATAATTAACCAGGTGAATTAATTGCAACATATCAGTGAATGTGGTAGCCTATTATGTTTTAACTGAATAAGCAGTTAATATTACATACATTATTAAATGAATGAAGTGTACTTAAATGTGCACATGTACTTAAAAGATTAACAAAAAGTAGTCCTAAATACAGCAATGCAGCAGACTGCGACGCTACAATTGTCATAACATAAGCTCACAAATTCAGCAGTGAACGCGGAAACCAATGCTAACAGGAACACCGGGACCATGGAGGAAGTAATACTGGGACTAGGGGCATTAACTCAGCTTCAAATTTGTTTGTAGTTTTTTGTGGGAATTCTTGCTATATGGTTGCTTAAAATGCTTCATTTTTAACAATGCTAAATAATGTTGTTATTATTCAATAACTAATTTACGGAAAATTAATGCCTCTATCTCAGGGTCCCCTTTAAGCTCAGGGCCGGGTACAGCTGTCCCCCTTGACCCGCCTTGTTACCGCCCCTGCTTTGAAGCCGACCTGACAAGCATCATCTAACCAAAGATCAAAGTGAAATTATCAAAGTAAAGTGATCAGCAAAAATTAGTAATATTGACGCCATCTATCCAGTTCTCTGGTCAACGATGAAGATCGAAGTTTTAAATTAGACATAGGGTATTGTTAATTTTAATTTTAATACTAAGCAAAATTTTTGATTTGATGAATTTAGATTAAAAACGCAGTAATTCAAAATATTTCAAATATCTATACCAATAACAATATTTCAACCTAGTTTAATCTCTTATACTCCAAATTAAAACAATTGAGTTTAATTAATTATCCAAATTTGTATGGTAAAAGATAGGTTTGATTAAAATATAATACGCTATTGTTATTCAAATTTGGACCATGGTATATAAATTCATCAACACTTTAAAATGCATTTTTATATACATATTTTTCTAATTTTGTTGTGAAGGATAACGAATTTTTAATATTAATTAATTTCTTTGGCAAGTTATTAATGAGTCTTACTCCCATTTGTGATGGGAGATTTCTGAAAACATAATTGTTTGTGTTGATGAATTTGGAACTTGCTACTTGATTTTGTATTATATTTATGAATATCCTTACCATACATTAATTCACATTTTGAAAGACATTTTGAGCCTCGAACTATAATCCCGTAAGATAAATAAATTAAATTAAAGAAATTAAATAAAGAAATTAAATAAAGAAATTATATAAATATCATTTTACCAAACATGACCCCTATTAATCTAACTAATTCAAATATTGATGAATGATTTGTGGGACACTAATAGTATTTGGTTCTTCTAAAGTACCTCCAGGCTGCAATTTATTTTTAAAGGTAAACTTAAAAAAGTAAACAGATGTTGCAATTTATTACTTAGGTGCGTTATTACCTGAAGGTGTCATTATATCACTAATATTCCTCAGTTCTATACATGTGTCTCTGTTACCGTTTATTTTCAACAGATCCTTATATAAGTTAAAACATGCCCATGGTCGCCATAACGGTACCAACATTCAAACTCACAGTTAAAAATTCAGTCTTTACCCATTTATATATTATTAAAATGCCAGGAAGCAGAACAGGTTAAAAGTTGACCCACCCAATACTGTCACTGTAGCCAAGGTGAAGGACCATGGAAATATGGGCAATGTTTTAACTTTCTGGAGAAGTTTTTGGTTTGGTTTTTAATGGTTGACACAAGCAAAAGCCTTAGATAAACCTAAGAACACTCCCACTGAAACGTTGTGGTTTTCTAGACTATCTGCTATTAAATTTAACAAACGTGTTAGTGCTTCAATTGTTGATTTTCCTTGTAAAAAGCCAAATTGAGTTTCCACTAATGTATTATATTTATCCAAATAATTTATTATTCTATTATGAAACAGTTTTTCATATACTTTTCTAAATACCGATAATATTGATACGGGCCTATAATTAGTTTTCAATGTTGTTTCCCCCTTTTTAAAAATAGGAATGGCATGCTTTAATAAATTTGGAAAAATTCCACTTTCAAAAGAAGCATATACTAATTTTGCCAAGGTTTAATTAAATGTTTTTAGCATTGTTTGATAAGCCTCATAGATACCCTGGAAATCAGTTGTCTTTTTTGGTTTAAATGTTTTCAGAGTATATTTTATTTCTTCTGTTGTTACAGGAATTAACATCATAGAATATATAGTATTACTGTTACTATCGAATAAGTTAATATTTTTAGCACAAGTCAAAAGATTTTATCAGCTACATTTGCAAAAAAAGTGTTAAATTCTTTAAAATTTGTAATGAGTTTTCTATTATATTACCATCATTATTCAGAGATATACATTGGCTGATTCTTTTGATTTCTTATGATATCCCAAGCAGATTTTGAAACATTCTCTGTCAGAGATATTTTTTTATTTATATCATAGGCTATTGAGGCTCTGATAACTTTCCGATAAATTCTCCTATGATTTTATAAAATGCTATTATATTTTCTTCAGATGTGTTTTGATTTGTTACAGTAATTTTTTAAGTTTTTTTCTTAATACTCGGATACTTTTAATAATCCAAATATTTTTCTTAACCTTGTTAAACTCTTTAATAACTTTGAAAGGAAAATATTTATTGAGATGTTGTAGGAAAAATCATTAAAAGTCGCATACTTTAAATCGGTATTTATCATATTATCTAGAAAATTCAAATTTCAATCTTTTAGACTTTCGTTTTTTTTTGTTTTTTTTGTTTCATAGATCTTGTAGTAATTAAATTTGGATTATAAAATTTGTTAATTTAATCAATAATCGTTACTGACTGTGCGTCATGATCTGCCAGTACAGTTTGTATTACTAAAATTTCAATATTCATCAAGTTTGTAATGATGTTATCAATTTCAGTAGCGAAGTGGTAGTGATTCTTGTTGGTGTATTTATAGACCATTTTAAATCAAAGGTCTGTAGTAAATTTTTGAAACGTTGCGTTTCAGTTTTAATAGTATTTAAAAAAATCAATGTTAAAATCACCCATCAATAAAAATTGCATATTTTTTGTTGAAATATTGGTCAAAATATCTTCTAGTTTTTCAAAAAAATAATCTAAATTCCCTGATGGTGATTTGTACAGACTTAAAACTAAATTTTTGTATTTAGACACATTACTTATGGTTATACCAACTAATACAAAATATTTTTCGATGATACAAACTAAGTTATAAGGTTTAAAAGATAGGTTTTTTTCTAATACAAATTACAACCCTATTTAAACAGATTTCTTTGACAAGATGCACTTAATTCATAGTTTTTAGTTTTGGAAAAAAAAATACTGATTGTATTATTTTTAAAACAATTTTCAGTACTTTAAATATGTCGGGTTATAGTTCTTCTGTGAGAATAGTTAGTTCGTCAGTTTTGTTAGTAGCTATTTTTGCATTTTGGTGAATTATTAATAATTTAGAATTTAACGTTTATTTGGTTCTACTAATTTTACCTGACTTATCTTTTAGAGTGTCATAGGTTAAACTAGGGTTTTCTAAAAAATAAATTAGAATTAGAATCTTGATAAATTGTGGTATTGTCAAACGCATATTGTGTTCTTTAAACATTTTCTCGAAAGTCAGTTGGCAGATTCGCTGATGGAAGGCCGTACAAGTTTGTGTTCCACAATTTTCTTGTGTTGCGAAGATAGCAAGAGTTTGACCTATAACACAAGGCCATATCATCTACTTTTTTGATTTTGGATTATGTAACACTGGGAATTCTGGAAGAGAATTTATCATAAGTATTTTCTGAAAAATGCCTAAGGAGAATGTCGGACCCCGCCAAGTACCTGCTGAACTTTGATTATTAGTCACTGCACGTTCTCTTTAAAGTTTAGTTATTTTTATTTCCCCTTCTCTCTGCATCCTAAACACTTTTAATATAGTTGGATAGGGGAACATATGTCTTATAAATTAAAAACTTTCAAGTAGAACTTTTATTCTGGGTAATATTCTCCTAAGTCCATAGTTACATATATGGTCCTAGGCTAATACAGATTTTTAGACCTGCCTAAGAGAGATTTCGTTGTCGCTTTATTTTTCCAGCAGTTTTCTATTGTTTTATAGTAGTTACATGTTATATAGTAGTTGTTATCATATATCTTTCATTATGATCATCCTGTTATGAATGTTTAAACAAGATTTTAAGTTTGAACTTAGATTGTCTAGTTACCAGTACATGGAAAAGGTACGAGCTTAATTCCAGTGTTGATCAAAATAATCACTCGTATTGCGATCTAGCTACAAATCATGGAATTATCTAGGGGTAAAAAAAGTAAACACTAACAATTTTCAAACACAGAGCGTAGTTTCGATATCTTCTCTACTAATAATTTGAAATTTTCTGTATTACCTTAGTATGAATGTCTCGTAATTGTTCACGCTCCATTAAAAAAGAAAATTCTGAACTAACTTCGAAGTGAAAATTACGAATTTAAATTCAATTAACCTAAAAATCGATTGTCAATTAGTTGGTTACCAACTACGTTTTACTACACGAACGCAATAAATTTTATCTGCAGGTCTTCAAACAATGTTTGACATGTCATGTCATGTCTTCTAAGCTCCTCAATAAAACACTTAATGTAGAAGACTGATCTCTTTGTATTATTTATCAATAATAAATTCATTCCGCCATACAAAATGCATGTAAATTATCCTTATAACTCATTTACGAAAAAGGCCACACACGTTGTGCCCTTTTTCGTAAGTGGAAGTTGTATACATAAATAGCATGCAATTCATTAGGGATAGTGATGTTTTTTTTTATTTCTAAATACCAAAAGAGATACGAGTTTGGTGTGGATTAACAAATTGCTAGGATCTACAAACCCTTAAAAACTATATGATTTTTGATAGACGTTGCTATTTTACCTTTTGAAGTTTGGAAAATAAACATTTTCTACTTTTATTATGGTTTTTTAGTTGTTTACTTACTGTTATGTAACATTTCAGGGTAAAGCTGTGTTTGTTAAGAGTAAGAAATTTTAAACAGAAAAAATATGGCTTGTGATTTAGAAAGTACAGAGTATTCAAAAACGTCAATAGGCCTATTTTTCACAAAAATGACCACTATTTTTAGGATAAAGATAAAGTAGTTCGGTTCCCACTTAAATGTTTGCTGGTTATAGGTCTTTACAATTACGTAAAACATGACAAATGTTTACGTTTGAAAAATCCGAGATTCGATATAGTGACCTCCGATTTTGGAATAGCCTGTTCCTTCGGGTCGATGAAAGTGGGACATATTTCTCCCTTTTAGGTCAAGTAGTTTGTCTGCAATATGTTTGAGATGCCTTAGGTGTATATGTTTTTCGATGAAAAAGTGCCCAACAAATTGATGTAACAAATATTTAAAATACAAAAAAGTTCTTTCCAAGTTAAATCTCGGTTTACCCTAGGCCTTACGTTACTCACTCAGCTGATGTTGTAATCCTCTTTAATTTTACTTGTCATCATTTATAGAACATCAAATTTCAAATATTTCTTTTTAGGCCTACTGTTCAAGTATCATTCAAATAATCCTTCTCCTTCATTGTCTAAAAACGTTTGTATTAAACTAAATACCCCCGTCGAAGCAAACCTGCGTACTCAGCGAATTTTCAATGCATAATATATGTCTTAATACTACATAAAGCCACATACCAAGTTGCATACAAATATATTCAAATATAAGCGATTTTAATTATTCTCTATAAGAATAACACTGGTAATGAGTTCGTAGGTTTGCTGAAACAAGGAACACAAACGATTGGTTATTATGGAAATATAAATAGAATTTAACTAGGCGAAGTCACATACCAAGTTTCATCAATATTCAATCATGAATAAGCGCTATATAACATTTTAGTTATTCTCCATAAGAATATCATGGGGGCTGAGTAAGCAGGTTTGCTGCAACAAGGAACAAAAAAATGGGTTTTTATGCAATTATCAATATAACTTAACCAAGTGAAGCTACATACCAAGTTTTATTAATTTATGTTCATAATTAAGGTAGTCATTACATTTTACTTATTCTCCATAAGAATAACATGGGGGCTGAGTACGCAAGTTTGCTGCTACGGGAATAATCAACAAAAAATCAATTTGTTGTGCAAATATCAATATACCAGAACTACGTGAAGCCACATACCAAGTTTCATCAACATACATTCATAAATAATCGAGATATAACATTTTATTTATTCTCCATAAGGATAACATTAGACAATGTACTGTATTTAGCACTTTGAATATCTCTGCAACAGTTGGGCGTAGAATCACAATTTAAACAGCAAAATGATTGTACTGTTGAACTGAACAGATTGGTAAAAGCAAATGTGAAGTTTACATTAAAATAAACTGAGGAAAAGCGAAAAACCTTTTCCCCATAAGATTAACATGGGAGATTTCATGAGTAGGTTTTTTTGGATTTTATCCGCAAACACTTAACCTAGGTTAATAATTCAACATACCATATTATTTGTTTTTTTAAGCTCTATAACATGGTCAAAACCAAAATTAAGTTTTTTGAAATTTGTAGGGTGAAAAAATGAAAAAAACTGATTTTTGTAAAATTTAAAACACCCATAAACCCTCCTTCCCATAGTCCGATTTTTCTGGTTTTCGAACTTAAAGTCATGAATGTCATTTTACACATTTGAGCCAAATTTAATCGAAATCGGACGGTTTTTACTCAAGTTATCGCATTCACGGACACATATATATATATATATATATATATATATATATATATATATATACATATATATAAATTTGAACGAACAGTGTTTTTGGCATCTGGGGACCTCAAAACAAAAAGTTATTATGGTCTCGGGCTTAAGTCTTACCATGAGACCTACGGTAATAGCTTCTTCCCTATAGGGAAATTCGCTAAAATGGTAAAAAAGTTATTTTTTAAGTTGTCTATATACTTGTAACGAGTCATTTAGTTGGGAGGAGGGGGGGTTAAACAAGGCTTGATTTCGTCCTCGCGGCCGTGACCTGCGGGGCAGCCAAGCGACAGGTAGCAGGCAGTGGCGGCAAGTGGCCGGTCGCACTTTGACCCGGCCTTATCAGCGCTTATCGACCTGGGTATCCAGCCGCTTCGGCGAGGCAGTACGTCTTGAGCTCCGACTGTGATCGCGTCTGACGAGTTTCGTGCATGCCGTATTGCGGGGATCGTTGGAGACGTGGTTGGCTGTGCAGTGAGATCTGTGTACTGAGTTAGGTGGTGACCCGCTATTTGGTGAGGTTCGACCGAATATTATTACATTATTATTAACACTGTTCGAGTTTAAACCGGTGACGAATATTTCTACCACGTGATCCATCAAAGACACGCTTGGGTCAGAGGGGCGTTTACTGTCTAGGCAGGGCTGAAATAAATATTATATTTATTTATACATATTTCGCTAAGCCTCAAACTATTGGTTATTTTATTTCCTAAGTCTGGAAATATATATTTCGAGGCGAGGCGGTTCCATAAACCTGTTGGGGCCTGACAGTACGGAGCATGGACCGACACGCTTTGTCACCACGTGTGGTATTGCTGGAAATAAACCCGGCCAAAGTAGTTCCGGATTATTCTACGGTTGCCATTGTGTTGGGAATTATTTTTAATTAAATTGTAACAAGTTTCATGAGATGGCGTATTGCAGTTGCATGTACCGGTGCTTGGTAGTTTGAGACCAGCTACTTAGTATTTCAGTTTGAGCACAAGATTATCCAATTTATTAGTAACATACGGATTGGCCTGGGCACTGCCTGAATAATTTAATTAAATTTAAGACAACTTTGTCGAGTATTCTGTGCAGTTAGCCAGTAGTGCACACGTCAGATCCTGTTGGTATCAGCCGAGCCGGCCCCGATTACTCGACTAGGAGTCGTCGGCGTTGTTACCGATAAGGTTTAGTGACACACGGTGTTGCAGGCACTCTGGGCATTTTCGTCGGTGCGAGTGGTTGCTGTAGAATACGTGGCCCGAGCTGCAACTTGTGTCAACCCCACGTCGTCAAATCCTCCCCCCCGTGGGTCTGGCTGTGATTAGAAACTACATCTGTGGTGAACCTATTTCACGTTTGATTGTATGAGCCAGGCCCAAGCCAGCGTTTAGGTCCGGGCCGTAGACCCCTGAGTGCCAGTGGAACCCCGGAGTAACCCAGCCATCGTAGGCTGAACCGTCCGTGGCGAATTTAAATCACCTTTCTAGCGGATATTTTCTTACAGGGGGAAAATACGTCACATATTTATAATTATTTTGTTTGCCTATATGATATTTGTATAATATATAAATAAAATATAAAATTCACGTTCAGAATTTCCTTAATTGTTTAAAATATTCCACTGGTAAGTTGACGAAAAATAAATACTTAAACATCCTTGTTGGTTATTGCTTACAATATTTGTCTAAATTTAACTTTTTAATACTTTATTATATTAATTTTACTGGTTTGCAAAATGTTGCAAAAGCTGACATTACCTGTTTGAAAGTTTAAACAAATCAATTTCCATAATAAATAGTTTAATATTTTTTATTTTACAAAACATATTTGAAAACACATCAGATCTCAGTTCGACCATAATTCACGTAGTTCGACCATAGTTCAGTAGGAATTGAGTTAAAGTTCTTTTTATGAATCTGAATTCCTTTTTAGAGGTATAAATTATAAATCCGACAGTCTACTCTACCTGGATATAAACATTGCTGTTTCCTCTCTGCCAGAGTTACGAATCATTGATAGAGGAGGGAACGGGTTGGGTTGTTAATAAACGATTACCCTATATTGACTTACTTGTAATTAATGATTCTTTGATAAATACAACTTGCTATCCATTGAAAGTGTAACACGGAGTCTTTGTGTTGCGTATAAGTTTTCATAACCATTCTATTTCATCTGATAAAATATTGAAAGGTTTTATTGAACATTATATTTAAAAATATAGATATATTTCAAGCTTGATATGGTTAGCAAATTTGCGCTGAGCTCTATCACACAATAGTTTGATTAAAATATATATTTTTAATACCCAAACTATAAGTGGAGCCTCTTGCAAGTCATGTAAAAACCAAGGTGAATCAATCATTATTTTTATGATTGCAGTGCAATCAATATGTTTTGCATACGAATGTGGTTGAATTATGTGGTGGTGGAAACTTATAATGAATACAATAGCTGTATGATAAGTAAATCCAATGCTCCATACCCCATAAGTTACAATTTACAATTGTATTTTAACCCCGTATTAAACGTTTAACCAAATAATGATCCCATGAGCTAATTGTATGTGACGCTTATATCTGTCAAACGATTTGATCGTGCCTTCATGTTTACATTTGTCCTATCCAGGTCAGGACTACTTTTCCTCGATCGTGAACTGCATTATTGACACCAACATAAATTGTAGCAGTGAGTTTTAATTATAGGCTGAGTTACTCCAGCGCAGCACGCGACAGCCCCGTGTTACCAGCCGTCTATTCTGTTACGTTCTTTGTCAATTCCTAAGTTTATTCATAAAAATAATCAAACAATTTTCCTAAGAATTGAAATCTGTATCAAATTTTATTTTGAAACGCAAATAAGCAATATTTTTATTGGTTTAGTTTTTATTTTCTAATGTCCCAGGTAGAATTTATTCTTCAATAATAGTGTAATGATGGGCGGTATTTCATTTTAGTGTAGGTAGGGGTTGATAACAATCCTTTCTGTTACAAAATCATACTTTTTCATGTCAAATAAGTTTAATTGTTCTTTATTTTATTTACATGCCGTAAAATATTTCCGCTACAATTCTGTAAAGTGCTGCTGTTAGTATTGGTTATTTATTCTTTGTTGTTTTACAGACTGTATTTTACACCAGGACTGTATTTGATTCTTTAAGAAGATTTTTTTAATCAGGAAATAGGGGTTTAGGTTTTCTGACCGTCTGGTCTGACAAATTGTACAATCACAAAAATAAAAGTTCTGCAGATATTAAATAAATTAGTTAAGAATATGTTCCTAGAGTGCAAACGCTTAAATGTATGAACAAAGTTTTTAACGACCCCTCTAAACGTGTTCGGATAAAATAAAAGGGAATTTTGTAATGTTGGTGTGTTATAGTCTTGCAGTACGGGCGCAGCAACTTGCATTATTGACAGAGGAAAACATTGCAATTGACTATATTATATAGGGTTAGTTTTAAATGAGTCCCCCCTACTTTTTTCTACAATTCTTAAGATATCGACTCTGGACCACCCCCAATCATTGTTGACCAACTTATACTTAATTTTGACTTGGTTAATATTTTTGGCTGCCATCTTGGATCCGCCATATTGGATTCAACTATTTATTTTTTAAAGTAAAGGTGGGGTTGTGACCCATCATGTAGAAGTAATGTTTTACGGGGAACACAATGCCGCAATCCGTTTTTGATAATCATTATTCTTTCTCAAGATATTGGCGAATTAAACAAATTAAATTTTGAGAGAGTTTTTAAGGTCCCAACCTTAAAACATGCTCTTGTTCTCATCATTACATCAAATAATGACCAAGAACCACCATCAATCATCGTTGAGTGACATTGGCTTCATTTTGACAAAATTAAAATGTTCGGCCGCCATCTTAAATCCGCCGTTTCGGAAGAAGATATTTTTTTCAAACGTAAAGGTAGTTTTTTGATTTATTTGGACTTTACTTATCGCTTCTAGTATTTAAAACTACACTACGTTTCGGGAGGTAAGGAAACTCCTCCCGTTATCAAGTGAACCCTACTTACATCTAAATATCAAGTTCTTACACCTAACTAACCTACATTTTTTTATTTTCTTATATTTTTCTTTTACATTTTAATTACACAAACACAAAAATAACAAATGTCCTATTTGTTATTTTTGTGTTTGTGTAAGTTAAAATGTTACACAAACTCAAGGACTCAAACCTTTTTAGTTTTCAGCTGTTGTCTGATATTCATGGTTTTCCACATTATTTATCAAATTACAAAAATAAAAGTTATTTTAAAATATAAAACCTACAACTTCAAACTCAAGATTATTTTATCATGTGATTTATAAATAATCGTGGAGGGTTTAAAATAATCATCACAACTAGTTTTAAATGTATCCAATATTTTTCTAAAACATACGCTGAAAAAAATTATATATTATAATCGTTTACCTTTGTTCTTTATCTTACATCAATCAGTCATTTTCTGTAATTAGGGATATTTCTAATGAAGCAATCAGACATTTAGTGAAGAACCAAACAGACTTGGAGAACCAAAATGTTCGTAATCGCACATTGAAGTTAAGAAGGAGTTAAATTTTCGACAATCCTTATGTCTGGTATACTTATTAGTGAATTTCCTGTGGACAGTGAAATATTAGCATGACCCGCACGGTGAAACTTATGCCCGGGACCACCATAGAAGTTCCTATTGTGACCCCTGAACACGTTTTGGGGAGTCAAAATTAATATTAAAATTACAAAGTTCCTAGGTTATATATCATATTTCTATAACCAGTTGGACAAGTTCGTTGGGCAAAACAATCGGACAATTTTTAAATTTCGAGTTTTTGGGCCCAAAAAGGGTCAGAAAAGCCCCGGACGTAAAATTAATGCATGCATTAAGATGGGAATTAGTGAAGAAAAAGTTTTAAGCCCTCTCTTGTCATTCTATGATAAATATTTACAGTTATTAAAGAAAATATATATCGGCTAAACACAGTACGTTGTCTTATGGTGTTTTTACATTAGAAAAGCATCTTATTCATTTGTTGTTGTATTTGTATCATTCCCAGCAACCTCGCGCCTACTTTCAAGCCTTACTGGACCTTTTCCTAACTTTATAATGTGCAAAATTGTATTCTAGCATTGCAAGTAAATGAAAACAGGAACATCAGAAAAGCCAAAAAACCATGTTTTCAGATTTAAATGAAATTAGAATAAATGTATGTTTTTACACTGGTTTTGAGTTTTTAACGATTTTTTTGTGGAAATTCACTTCCCTCATGTCAGCGTGCTGCGTGCGAACTCGTTTACGTAATTTGAAGGCTCTAAAACGAGTATTAAAGGAAATAAAAGGGAAACAGTGCGAAAGAAATTGTCATAACACGAGAGACTGTTTCATATGAGCAGTAAGCTAGTTTTAGACGATTACATGGCTTGAGGAGAGTTTAACATAAGGAAAGTTAGAGTTATACAAATATTAAACAAGGTTTTAATTAAATTTTACTAATAATAATACATCAACTTCGTCTTTATTAAACCGAAGATTTTGACGCTAATTTATGTTGCACCTGCCCGAGACAATTTTATCTACTGCAGTCTATTCCGTTTAAGATAAATTAATGTTGACTGTGAAACTTTGATTTATAAACAACATTTTTTCCTTTAAAATATTTTGCTATCAATACTTGTGTCAAAATTCTTGTGTCAATTTTTTTATTTCAAAAAGACTCCTCATCTTAAAGAATTTACTTTCAGAATCAATTTATTGAAGGAGACTCATTCTCGAGATTCATTGCGTCTCAGTTATTTTTACTTTTTTTTAAGTACTGTGACGTGTTTGAATATTGAATCAACTAGTGAAATACCTTTGTTTTCATTCTTGACAGCAGTTACGACAAAATATGTCGTCTCTGAAAGTCCTACCTCATGTACTTCCTGTCAGTTAACCTGATTCCTTATTGTTTAATCTTTATTCGGACTGAATTATGATACGTAATAAATGTTGGTAACATTTTTTTCAAGAAGAATAAGTCTAACTTTGAATATTGAACCGTTAGTCCTGGACATAACAATATAAATTGTGGAATAAAACTTTAGGTATACTAAAACACTCCACCTTTTCAAAGCTCCAACGGCATAAATTATTTTAAATTGTATCCCCCAATTTTAAAATCAACTGTAAAAATATGTATTAAAAGCCTCACGTAAAAGACATACAAATTATCCATCCATCCTCAATACAAATCTCAATATAACATATTTTTTTAGTAATCAATACAAAATTCAATAATAAACTAAGTCAGCTTTAAATCACATAAAGGAATTCTTACTTAAAAATTGCTTAAGATTTCATTTCTTACATAGTTTATAGAAATAGTACCTGGGGTGCCAAGCTTTGCTCGGGGGAAGGCCAGTCAGTTTGTTTAGATGACTTGGAGTAGTATTTCACCACTTATTGATAATCACATTTGTATAACCTATGAGATTTGTATATAATTATGAGATTATAATTGATAATCTCATTTGCCTCTTTTCTACATTTTTAAGGTCACTCCAGTTGTTATTTTTAGCTCAATGACCCTTTGATTTATTTTACAACTCTATATATGTAATCTTCACTCAAATCTTTTAATCTCTGCTCTCAGAAAACCACATGTTAATAATTATAAACAGCATTAGTATTACTTTGACAGTTCCCTGGTTGATTATCAACAGCTGTTACAAATCTTTTATTTTGATTTGAAACTCCATAAGCCCAATGTTAATTTTTTTAACTTTTCAATTTCGTTTTTAACATTATTTGATTCTTACTGGGGATGAGACCTGTCTAGAACATATTTTTATAACAGAACTTAGTTATTTCTAAATTTTGAAGGAAATCCTTGGAGCCGTTTTCGAGATAATTGTGCAACCAACCAACCAATCAAGCAAACACTGCTCATATAAGAGTATAGGATAATTTACAATCATAATTAGGAATATTTAAATAAACGCAAATATACATATACAAACGTAAATATAAGTTTATGCATTAAAAATAACTTTGTAGAAAATTGTTTTGCGACTAGTCTCTGAATTAACAGTTTATATTTACTTCGATAACTTTAAGTTTATAACTGTTTCAAGACAAGCCAAATTCTTGAATTAAAATTGGGTAAAAGATAAGTATAAGAATATAAAGATAAAACGCCGTAATATTAACAAATCATTGTATCTGTCGTTCCGTTTTCACCATTCACGTTGTGGGAAAAACATCGCTCTGAAAGCAATATTTGCTGTGAGTCTGAAGTAAATAAAACCTTCGTGCAGGTAAATATTTTCTTCGTCAACTTTCCTTTGTACAAACTCTTGAACACCACAACTTCGAGGACTTATAACAAAATTATAATATTGTATTTACATTTACATAACGGTTAATGTTGTATAACTTATTTTGTTACGGTAAAGAAAGCAACTAAGTCACCAAATTAGGTTCAGTACCTGGGGGGTCGAGCTTTGCTCGGGGAAGGCCAGTCAGTTTATTTAGATGACTTGGAGTAATATTTCACCACTTCTCCCTACTTATAATCAGATTTGTATAACTCATTTGCCTCTTTTATACATTTTTAAGGTCACTCCAGTTGTTATTTATAGCTCAATGTACCTTTGATTTATTTTACTACTCTATTTATGTATCTTCACTAAAATCTTTTAATCTCTGCTCTCAGGAAACCACATGTTAATAATCATATACAACATGAGTATTACTTTGACAGTTCCCTGGTTGATTATGAACAGCTGTTACAATTCTTTTGTTTTGATTTGAAACTCCATAAGCCCAATGTTAATTTTTTTAACTTTTCATTTTAGTTTTTTTACATTATTTGATTTTTCCTGGGGATGAGGCCTGTCTAGAATTTATTTTTATCCCAGAAATGAGTTATTTCGAACATTAGAAGGAAATCGATGGAGCCGTTTTTAAGATCCGTGTCGCAAGCAAGCAAGCAAACCTTACTCATATTAGAGTATAGGATATTGCAATAAATTTGGAATTGTGGCAATTTATTTTTTTAAAGGTTGACGGTCTTTTTCCCTATACTTTAAAAGGTAAAAAGGTCGCGCCATCTCTTATATATGTGGTGGAAAAGGTTCCACATGGATCTCGGGCATTTGCATGGGTGTATCAAGCAAAGCAGAGGTGAGCCGCAACATCACAAGCGGGACGTTAGTGATCAGGTTAATCTTTGCCAGGACTTGGACTGGAACACTCGACCGGGTTGCTGCTTTGGTTCTAAAGTCTAAAATTTCTGTTTAATTTGACTCTATTTTGTTTTTACAAATCCATTTATTTGTAATTATGTTGCACAACGAACAGCCGCCATACAGCGCTCTGCGGAGTTAGGTTAGGTTATGTTACTATAATTTTGTCGTGAACTGCTGCCTAATTTTTTTTTATTCATGCTATTTGCCTCCTGGATTGATTGTATGACTTAAAAAATAAGTTTACCTTGTCCCAAAACTAGTCCCGAAACTAGTAATCATATAAACTAGTGGATTGATGACGACGAGGTATGTAACCTTAATTTTGAATGCCTAATTTTTGTTATTTTTTCACGTAAATCCATTTGTAAAATCCCAGTTCAACATTGTAACCACAAAACCAGAGTTTGTATTTACTTTTATCTGTTTGACTTTGAATTGAGTGAGCACTTTTTCTTTTATACACCTTGAAATAACTATCGTAGTTGGGAAATCATTCGATAAAACGATCAAGCACCCAGTTAGTAAAATGTTTCGATATCGAACCGATATTGGACCACCTGTGTAGGCTATAATGTGCTCACCAAATCCATTGATGTTAGTTTTGATTTGGTTAACGGACTACAATAGTTGAGTTTGATTTAAACTTGTGTTAACTTATGAGTGCAAGGGAGCGAAGCAAACTCCAAAAGGAGGTTTGGGGGCGAAGCCTCCAACGGCAATAAGCCTAGTTATAAATAAGGTTGAATAATTATCATTTTATAGAAATTAGAAATTTAGACTTTCTTGATTCTTTAAAGATTAAAAATTTACGAAGAACCCAGGAAGTTTACCAAAAATCCGGTGGTATTTTCAGAAGCACTAGTGGAATACCCCAATAAAATAGTGCGAAGGGTAATTCAACAGAAACGTCTAATGCGTTTTTCAGAAGGCCCAGTGGATAAAACTGGAAAAGTTCTAAAATGTTCAACAAAGCATCGCAAATTCACAACATAACACCTGGGTGTCAAAGATATGGAAAACTCTAATGCGTTTTTCAGAAGGTCTATCTAGTGAATGTTTACTAGATAGACCGTCCGTTGAGCGCAGTGGTCAACAAAATTCAGACGGGGTGAGAAATCCGAAACCGCTCCGGAATTCCCCAAAAAGGGTAACACAAGTGCGCCCGAGCCCCCGACGGAGTCCTTCATCATCGGTCTTGGGCGTCTTGGGTGGTGAGTCAGTTTAAATAAATATAGTATTTACTTATCTCAGGGTTGTGTGTTCAAGTAACGAAACATCCAAAAGTCTATTATGAATCACACCTTATCAATAGAGTAATCGACACTTTGTAGTATTCGTAGCAGATTGAGAAGCCTTTAGAAACTGAGGTAGAAATAAAATAAATATTAGTGATCACTTCATAATCTGAAGGTCACCAGGTTCGATCCTGAACGAAAATCTAGCAAATTGTTGTGATGGTTAGAAACTGAACCCAGATGCCTTTTGTCATTGTGCTATTAATTAATTATGCTTTCCAAAACCAGGTCGAACTTGGATAGTGATAAAACCAGGGTTTGGACCGTTCCCTATACAAACGTTAAAAACTGCCACAGGCGTTGAAAGATACAACTACAACAAATTGGTGCAAGTTGGTTTTGGGCGGATATAAAACTACTGTACCGTTTTTTATTTCTAAAATAAAAATAAATACATATTAGGATTTCTAGCCAATAACTGAGGAAATATCATTTTTTTTTTACTTTCCTTAAACAAATTTGAAACGACTACATAGGCATAACTTACGATGTATTTCAATTTTATAATCATTAGTACATTGCTATGATAAATAATTTGTTCTTTAGAAAATGTATTTTTTAACAGAATGGTACCTCGTATAGATTTTAACTGCAAAATCCATCGTAGTTTTTAAATAGTAGGAAAGTAGTAAACTTACAAACAATTAAAACAAGGCGTAGTCAGCGAAAGAAACATTACAAACAAAATTTTTTCATTTATGACCTCTAATTATGGTACGCGTTAAAAAAACGCCACAGACATGCCCGCGGCTACAATTATTAAGATAAAATTATCGTAACCTAATTGAGATTTCAAGCGGTTATATATCTATATAAACGTTTGTTTAGGTTGCTAACACTCAATATGTTATAAATAAAGTTTAATGAATAAACTGTACATAAAAAATCAGGCTTCTTAATTAGTTTCTAAGCAAAATTATGTTATTTTAGAGATCATGACAGCGAGACAACTTGACGGGGAGACAACTTGACGGGGAGACAACTTGACGGGGTGACAACTTGACGGGGAGACAACTTGACGGCGAGACAACTTGACGGGGAGACAACTTGACGGGGTGACAACTTGACGGGGAGACAACTTGACGGCGAGACAACTTGACGGGGAGACAACTTGATGGGGTGACAACTTGACGTAGAGACAACTTGACGGGGTGACAACTTGACGGAGAGACAACTTGACGGGGTGACAAATTGACGGAGAGACAACTTGACTGGGTGACAACTTGTAATGGAGCAAACTAGGGGTGGCAATCTGTCGTGTACGCTACCATAGAAAAATAAATCAGGTACAGAAGTGTCACGAAGTAGGGAAAAAGCGTACACGCTGTCGCGTCGTTCAAGTCTGAGTTAGCGGTGCCTTGTTGCCAAGTCGGGCAGTGCGGGATTCCCAAATTCCCGCAGGGAGCAATCTCGGTCGCTTCCGCCACGGCCACGGCATCGGTAGGCGGTAAGGCTGATCTGATAAAAACGTGTGGCTGTGTGGCAGTGAAGATCACTCTCCCGTTGTATGCACAGGAAGTGGAGGATGTGCACAAATCTCGTTTCGAACTGATTTGGTACTTACTAAATTTCTAAAATGTTATTATTACAGAAGGATAAAACATGAACTGCATTAGACAAATTCAACCTTTTAAATTCCATAAATTGCAATGATGATTAACAATCAAATACCCCCGTTGCATCAAACCTGCATACTCAGAGAATTTCAAATGGTACTTCACTACGTCATGAACCACTTACCAACTTTCATCAAAGCATATTCATAAATAAGTGCAATATAAAATTTTATTTATTATTCATAAGAACAACATTAGGACTGAGTATGCAGGTTTGCTGCATCAAGAACAACTAAAATCTGTTTTTTTACAAATAAAATAGATCACCATAACATAAAGCAACATTTCAAGTTTTACTAATTTATATTCATAAACAAGCAAGATATCACTTGTTTCTTATCCTCCATGAGAATAACATTATAGCTACTGAGTACGCAAGTTTGCAGACTTGGGGACCACAAAAAATTGGTTTTAAATGCAAATATCAGTACGAAAAAAAAGTTATTTAAATATCAGTAAAACCTAAACAAATGAAGCCACATTACAAGTTTCGTCAATATATGTTCATTAATAAGCGAGATATAACATTTTACTCTCTCCATAAGATTAACATTGGACAACGTATTATGTTTAGCACTTTCAATATCTTGGTAACCAATTGACGTAGAGTGATGATAAAAATACCAAATTGTTTGTTTTTGTAAGCTGAATTCAATGGTACAAACTAAAATTTGGGTTTATAAAAAATTAAATGTAAAAAGTTAAAACAAATTTTGGGGTACAAAACCTGCTTTAAAATAGAGCGACCTGTCTGGTTTTCCAACTCATTAAAATAGACGCTGCCTTACACGTTTATACAAAAGGCATTTTTACGAAAGTTATCATGCCTACGGACACACACACACACACACACACACACACACACACACACACACACACACACACACACACACACACACACACACACACACACACACACACACACACACACACACACACACGCACGCACACGCACACACGCATACATGGTGTTTTTGGCACCTGGGAGCCTCAAAACAAATGTTATCATGGTCCCGGGCTAGGTCTTACCATGCCGACTACGATAATAGCTTCTTCCCTATTGGGGAAATTCGCTAAAACTATTAAAATTATTAAAAATATATGCATCTTTCATCTAAATAATGTGTACCGTAAGAATAATTCTAAATAATTAATATCTCGATTATTTATGAATGTATATTGATGAAACTTGGCCTGTGGCTTCACCTAGTACTGGTATATTGATATTTGCATAAACAATTTTTGTTATTGTCCCCGTAGCAGCAAACCTGCATACTCAGCCCTAATATTATTCTTATGGAGAATAAATGAAGTTTTATCTCTCCCTTAGTTATGAACATAAATAAAAAATAAAACTTGGTATGTAGCTTCACCTGGTTAAGTTATATTGATAATTGCACAAAAACATATTTTTTATATTTCTTGATGCAGCAAATCTGCGTACTCAGCCTTTAATGTTGTTCTTTAGGAGAATACTGTACATAAAATGCAGAGTGTATATAACATGTTGAAATGTTAGCAGCCGATGCCATACAAAGTTACTATAAATTCACTGAAGAAATTAGCTCTTCACGTAGGAACAAGTTACTGTAAATTATTAAATTCAGTAATAAAATGCATTACAATTTAATCGTTAAACATAGTTTACTTTTAAAATTATGATTTTACCTATTTTCCCCTTTATTTATAAATCAGGGTATGTTTATAAAACATACAGAGAGAGCTTAAGCTTTTAATCTTATTATTGACGCGATGAACCCATACACGAAAACTATCCTCGAACTAAAAAATGTTTAAAGAAATCGTCAGTCAACATTAAACGTACCAGTATCTCTGAAGATTTTAAATGTATTTTTAAAGTTGGTAAATCGATAAATTAACATTGAGGCAAAATCTTTAGCATCATTGAATAGAAAACTAACCAGAGAAGTATATAATGCGAAGAGCGCGTAAACACTGCACTCAATACGACAAGCGCCAAGCAGGGCGAGGGAATTTTTCCCTACCGGCTGGGCCGGCCGGCCAGCCGGCTGGAGTGCACAGACAGGCAACGTCGCTTGGCCGGTTTTGTCGTATGATCTGCCCGGTTGAATTAACAATTTTGTGTTAGCAAATTTTAGCATTACGTGACACTTCTATACCTGATTTATTTTTCTATGACGCTACCTAAAGATCGCCACCTTTTACGTCCTCCGTCAAGTCCCCCGTCAAGTTGTCACCTTCAAAACTCCAAGGTGAAAACTTGACGGATACGCTACCGACAGTTTTTCCCCTTTCACGTCAGTGTCAAGTTGTCACCACGACAGGTTGTCACCTACCTCAAAAGGGGACAACTTGACGGAGTGACAACTAGACGCGGTCCCCCCTGTAAACATTCTTTTTTCCTTTGTTTTTAACCTTTGGGGTGGTTGCCATATTCTATAAAAAATTAAGATATGTGATTTATTCAGTTAAATATATCAACAGAACATACTGAAATACTAGGAAATCAAATCAGATCAAATCAATTTACATTACTAATTTAGATTTTAACACTTATTCATAAATCCCCAAATCAGGAAAATATTTTCTTTAAAAATATATAACTATGATTTACTTAATAATATTACGTCAAATTCTGTATCATATAACGGTGAGGCGCTCACAGTGAAACATGAAAAACATGGAGGAGTAGAGCAAAGCAACGTTTTAGATTTTGCTGACCTACAAAAATGAAAATAACGTGTTTAACAAATTAGAAAAAAATAATTTGTTTTAACAAATATTGCGGCCAAGTATACCTTTTAAAGTAATTTAGTGATAGAAAGTAATTATTTGTTTACCGGGTGGTTATTACTTAAAATTTAAATACTACCGTGTAAAAATGGAATTCGTTCCTGGGTTTTTGAATCTCACAATATATCCTAATTTTTATTTGGTTTAAATTTTAACATTAACAAAAAAAGATCAATATATCTAATTCATATTTGCATGAACGCCATAATATAAGTTAAACTGAGTTCAAGCCTTCAGAAAAATATAGACTTAAGTTCTACTATCGAATGATTTAATATACTGTAAAGACTTAGCATCAATTTCAAACACTCACAAGCTACTTATTCGCAGTGTACGCTTATTATTGGTTTCCTTAGGTCGTCAAATTCCCAGGTTCCTAGATGGATAATATTGTAGCCAAACGTTTGACCTTCAGATCCGATTGACTATTCCACCAGCATAAAGTGTGGGTGTTTATTTTAATCAATATCAGAGTTTCTGAAACTTTGCACGCAACGGCACATGGAGCAGTCGTATATATTGTTTTAAACGCATTCGGTTGTTGTAACCAATGAGATATTCGCATACTCGTTACATATCGCATGCTCTGGGGTGTGTGAAGTAGATTTTAAGAATGAAAATATCAAATAAGTAAAACCTATCAAATTTGATATTAAAATGTTAGCAACATCAAGGAGAATCCTACAAAGAAATTAATTTTTTATCGGAAAAATTATTCAAGCCGATAAAATCTGTAGAGTAAAGAAATACTGAAATAGTTATTACTTTGATTTTAAACCTTAAGTACTTTAATGGCAAATATGGTAGTTGTTAGTCTATATAATGGACTAGCACTCTTCTTAATATGTCAGGTTTGACATTGCTGCTTACACAATTCAAAGCACGCACAATGTTTGACAAGTGATAAATTGGACGCCTTAGATTGACTCTGAATATTAGTTGTGTGACTCGAAGTAAAAGCGGTGTTTGGGGATGGTAACGAGTATATACCTGTAGTATTGGCAATATTAATCTGATTGAATGCAGAAATAGCTAAAAAAAACTTTCGATTAAATAAATGTGGTGTAGACCAGCTTACAAAGTATCAATCTCATTTGATCACTTGCTTTTAATAAGGTAATCTTCTGAAAAATTGCACTTTTGTCTATTTCTTTTAAACACAACAACATACTTTAAAAAGATAAATTCTACTCCTAAAAACTCTCTCAATATTTCTTTCATAGTCTATATAATTAATAGTAATTTTTCATTAGAGTAACATTGTAAAACAGCAATTTCTTTTTTCAGCTATTTATTCAACAGGGCGTAACACAAAACTATTACAAAATCTTCTGAATCTTGTATACTACTTTCAGAAGAGATGATATTCCTTTTTATTTGTTTTGTGTTAAACCCTGATAATTTGATGATTTTATAAAAATGTATTTGAACAATTGGTTTAATTTATAATTAAAAATGCAGCGTATAGGGCCTACACACTCGTATTGACACTTCAGTAGTTTTTAAATTAAATAGTTGTATTTGTAGCTTATTACATTTGTTTCAAAATAACCAATAACGATTTTACACGTACTAGATAATTTTGGAGAAAATTACAAAAAATATTCCGGATTGTAATAAAATAACTGAAGCTATAAAACTAGCAAACCATCTGGCTAGAACGGCCTGACGGACTGTCCGAGATTTTTAATTTTAAAATATATGATAAGTAAGTGTTAGTAAAACATGAGACCAGTTTGCAATAAAACAGTTTTTTTTTTTTTTAAGTATAAACACAAAAGTTTAGAAAGTTGTGTGCTGTAACTCGGAGCACAAATAACGGTAACAGATAATTTATACTAAATATGTTACGTTTGTATTACTTATTACCCGCAGAGATCGAGGTTATTGTCTTTATGAGTGTTTTAGGTCAAGTGTTTCCATCCAATACAAATGACATGCATTGTGTTTAGTTTACATTTATATGAGCAGTTTTTATACATCAGTTTCAAAATACCTTGAAATGAAACTATGCTGTATTAAACGTGTTAATACAGTTTATATTGTGGCAAAAATAATAATGAATGCCTAAAATTAACATGTTCACCTTTTTTTAAAAAAAAGGAAACTAAAATAATGTATTACTGACTTTAAAAATAATCCTAGGTTAGCACACACTATTCGATATGACATCTAACATTTACTTCCTATTCAAGTATATTTGCTAGACTAAAAATACCATAAAATTTGATCTTTTAAATCCTTTTATGTTATAAATTGGACATTTTGTGTTACTTTTAAAATGTATATATGAGGTACAGCGTGGGAATAATCGTTATCACTAAGTAAACTAACTCATTGTTCAATAAAAGTGAAGATGCCAAATCCCCATGACGTATCATTAAAACTGTTTCTTCTACGTGATTATTAGAAATGCTTTATAATAAAAATGCTCAAATTTATATTGTCATGCAGTCAACAATTTAAATTATATATTTATGTTTATAATGTTTAAAAATCATTTGAAAACCTTCCGTAGTCTTTAACCAACTAAATTTAACCAGTTTAGTGATCCCAAAAGATAGTGAAGTAAATACTCTGAAATATTAAATTATAGAAATATCACTATAGAAAATGAATAGTTCAGTATTCCAAGTTAAATGCTACTAAAAGTATGAGCTAAACTTTGGAAACTTTAATGTTTAAACTTTAAAGGAATTGAATAGACATTTACTGATTACTAACCAGTATGATGATATGAGTAGATGTTAGTAGATGTTGTAGTAGATATTAGTACATGTTACAAAACGCTTGAGCATTGTCGGAGATAGGTCCATAGAACTCTCTCTACCTTAGAACTGAGCAAACCCTGAAGTAAGATTTACACCGCACCGGTCCGGTCTAATGATTACAGAACCAATTACTGTAGAGCAGAAGGGGTTCCACGACATGTGCTCTGATTATTAATACCTTAATGTATTAAGTACAGTACTACAGTAGTACTTTATCAACAGTTTTATGCACAGAAATTTCTAGGTGGTTCTTTATTAATTCATCGAAATAGTGCTAGGTTGTTTTGTTAAATAAGGTATGGTTAATGTAATTATTTAAACAAATCAGTAATGTAATTTATGTTTAATAGTTCTTTAGCGATTCCCAACCCTCCGGTTTAAAGTAACCTTGCGTATTATACGTTAAAAGTTTTGTTTTAATACAAAACACACGCTATTGATAGAGAATAAAAATAAATAAATTGCATTATATTTAAGTATTATTTAATAATATTTGTTTTAAATTGTTAAAAACAAAGATTAATAGTTCAATAGTATTTGCAATTAATATTAGTAAGTTTTTATGTGATAAACATAATTTTTATCCGTAATAATCCCCAATTCTCTTATATTACATAATACCAACGTGTTGCTCAACTGTGTAGTAAATAATTTTGCAGTGCATTCCTCATTACATTTTGTTCACAAATTATAGGATAATCAGAATTAATATTAGGCCTGTAGAATCAGACGCACCCCACCCTGAAGTTTATACCCCTTGACAATACGTTTGAATAATTAAACATTCAAATGCTTGAAGAAAAGGAAGTTACCTTGAAATAATCAAATCTAGTGATAATCCAAATGGAAGAACATATAAGCTCACTTACCTAAGGAGGAAAACTGTTAGTTTGGCTAAAGTGAACTTTTATAACTAAGTAACAGTTACTGCAAAAATGTTGTAATCGATGGAAATATTGTATTTGGAATTACCTTAAACGTTCATTTCCCCAAAATAAAAACAAACCAATAAAACTAAATGCAGCTGCCATTTGTAATTGGGTATAATTTAATTACACAACCACGGTTTATAATTTTACCTATCGAAACGTAAATAATGTCAATAGCGTTTAAACATATAAGTAACAAGAAATACGTAGCTAAAACATTAGATGCACTGTAATAGATGTTTCAATAATACACCAGTGGTTTTTGAACCTAATAAGATAAGATACGAGGTAAATAAAAGCCTTAAAACAATGTCTAAATACAAGTAATTTTCTCATTTTAATTCCGTTTAGCAAATGAGGAATTTCTGTTGTTTGGGAATCCATACTTACACATGTAAAAAATTATAATTTGTGTAGTTTAATTTTGAGTCGATTCTTACGGGTTTTGTTTGCTTTTTAACGTTTCTTCTAGATTTAATTTCCTTTCTCATATTTAAAAAATCCTAAAATCCGATTTGGTTCTGATATTTTGTAAATCAAATAGTATATAGTGTATATAAATTAATCAACTATTTAAAACATGTGTATTCATTTATCTACAGTTACATTACTCGGGCTTGGACTAAATCTAGTTTAGTTTATAATTTCTATGAGCAATATTTTCCACTTTCAAGTTGTCATCGGAAGATTTGAGCTAAGAACTACTACGCCCAATTATAGATTAACTATGTTTTCAAACATATCTTTCCTTTGCAGCGATATAACACTATGTAAAATCCAATCCAAAGAATCGTCTGTTAACTATTTTTGATCTTTGGTTATTTATTAACTCATATGCTTCTCATCATAGAAAATGTATGTATAACCTATTTTCAAATAATAAGGAATATTTTCGGTTTTAAGGGAGGGATAACAGATGTAGTATTAAGCTTCAAGTCGTTAGCAAGTGTAATGAATAATTAGTGAGGCTGAGAAGATTTGCTGAGGTCGCAGCGAAATATGATGTCTGATGAACCCTGGACTTGCCAGTCGTAATAAAGGAAAGGGATGTAATGATCAGAAATGAATAAACTATGTACAGAATATACCGAAATGATGACACAAATCTTAAATCTTTTTTTTAGTTAAAAACAGGTAAAGCATGTAAAAAAAACTTGGCTTATCTTTCTTCGTCTTCTCTTTGTGCATATGTTAATTTATGTTACGTAATAAGTTTTATTTGCGTATCTCGTGTCAAAATAATATCCTTTCTTGCTTTAAAATAGTGGTAATTCATAGTTTTCAAAACTAATATCGTGTTTATCACATTTTGCGAGGCTTGTAAAATCAGTAAAATTTCTTCGTTAAGGATACCATTATTTTAGGTGTGTTACATTTGTATAATACAAATATCCAAGTAGTTAAGCATGTATTAGTTGATTTTGTATATTATTCAAATAAAGACAATACAATTTTACTATTTTAAATGTGCGCCTTTTATGGAATTTAACGATGCAATTTTTGTTGTGTCTTTGACATTACCGTTTTCATAAAATTTACGTGATGAAGTTTTCTTAAAAGTAACATTCAGTACAGTACCACGTAATTCAATAAATTGGAATAAAATGTACAAAACAAACAGTACATCATAACATTTATTATTTACAGCATTTTCAATCTATGAAGTAGGCCAGTAATTTTACTAGTTCATTCAAACAAATATTACAATATACAGATATGGTACAGATATGTATATGTATAAAGGTATGTTGGAGAGAAAAAGCCAGGCCGCCTATAAAACTAGTTTTTAGGAAAAATTTACTTAAATAGTTTATAAAACCTACGTAATTGAAATTATTTTCAAACAAATAGGGTTGGAATTTATTTGTTTCTTAACGCATATTGAAATATATGTAAGCTAGTCTAGCTACCTACCCGCCAAAGGTGATGATAAGTAAGCATTGTAAATCGTATTTCTTGGATACTAATTTAGCTAAACCTCATTACTTGTCCCTATCTATAATTTAGTTTATGATAATAATTTGATGTCCTTCTCATACATTATGATCCAAAACATGTACCGGGATATCTCTATAAAATTAGTCAAAGTATCATACGATAATACTATATGCTAACTAAAAGCACTAACCCGATATATCCAGAACATTATGTTAACAGCTGTTATCATGCAGGGTCACGTGACAGGCTGTACTAACTTACTTGTACTCTGGTGCCAAGTGTATTATGGGGAACGCCACACGATCGAACATCTATAATATATAAGGGTAGTTTCTGTGGTTAGCTAAATACAAGAAAACAAGTCATACACGTTATACTGACAGAATTGCATGAACAAAGACTTCACACATTTTGTTGTTTTAATTGAGACAGTTGAGTAACAAATTAGGAATCATTTCAGTATATGCTTTAGGTTGGTAATGACGTGTTAGTGTGTTCTGTGAGTTTAGTTATGAATGGTTATTAAGTTATTATTTGGCCGGAAATGAAAGTCATGGTTTCGTTTAAAATTCTGACCCCCTTGGTAGCACTCAACTATAATAAGCGTTATAAAATAACGTATAATGTGTTGCCCCGCAAGAAATAATCAGTAATTTTAATCATAGTATACGTATTGCAATTAAAAGTCACTGATGAAAGTATTAGGTATTCTAAATAATTTATTGATGCTTTTGAAGTACATAATATGCATAACATGTATTATACTTAACAAGATTAATACAAAATTACTATAACATTTTTAATTTTATCAGTCGGTTATATACAAATTAAATATCATGCTACGAGGACTCTCAGTCAACAACTTATCAGTTGTGGCTGTTACTAGACCTGTTAGCATTAGCAATATTGTTTTTACAAGTTAGGAGTTTTAATTGTTTATGTAGATTGTAGAGTTCGAATATTTGTAGTATAGAACGATATAAACCGAATATTATTTCCACCATAGTCATAATGTATGGATCGATGATGCATGATTTTGAAACGCAGAGCGGGAACGTAGTTTTGGAACTGGAAACATTGTTTGCTGTGCGGGTAATGTGAGCGCAGTATTTTACTAACAATATTTTGCATTTTGTTTATATCTGGTTTTATCCTGCCCCCTACTATATGATATATTTAATACTGCAAAACACGATGTTTTAGACTATTACCGGTCTAAGGATACCTTGATTGGATCTAATTAGATTCAAAAGCTTATACAAATGTACTTAAATAAATTCTCGAATAAAGGAAGATAAATTATCCATCGAAATTTTTAATAACTTTTAAAACTTATTTGCAATATACCGGACTTAGAGAATCCAAGCGTTCATTGTTTATCTTAGTTTTTGGGGCAGTACCTATTTGAAAGTTCTCATGTTTTAAACCAATCCAAACTAAACTGGTCCGTAGTGTCACCTGAATCATTCCCAACAACTATTAGTTTATTTAAATTAAAATGTAACCATCTCATTTATATACAACATTAGTTATTAGGAGATCTTTGCTTCATAAAATATATTGAATGCTTGATTGGTAAACTATATTATCTTTTTCTACGATATACATATATTTTTCAATGGATTTTACATGGGAAAGAAATAATCAGTATAATATATGCATGTTTATAGCGTCCAAGTCCAAATTCAACCCAACAGTAATACCGTTTATTGGAGAAACTTTTTTTCCAACGAAATTTCAAGTCCAATTTGTAGTTTATATACTGTTAAGAATAATTAGAATCAATTACTGATTCAAACGAAAATTAAAAATTTCGAGTAGCACAACAATAGGTAAGAGGTTGTTAAATAGACGTTTTGATATTGCAAATTCAAGTTCAAATTCACATACATGTTCGCTTCAAATCGTATGAAACTACAATTTCGTTAGTTGTTATAGGCTACTATTAATACACTAAACAAGTATAAAACTAAATTTGTTAATTCACTTTAAAAAGACCTCAGAATCATTTAACTCCTATAGTAACAGTAGGCCCTTTTGATCCGAGGTGGATCAAACAGTGGCCATATACTAATGCTTTAATCACTCATGGACAGTGGTTTGTTAATGGATTTGATCAATTGATAGTTATATAAACAATTACAGTTATAGTACATTCATAGTTTTATAAACAGTTCTGTATTTTTCTTAGTGGTAACATAATAAGCACCTAAGAGAAATACCTATGATTTATCATTTTTGTGTAATCAAAAACATATCACGAAGGAGAAAACATAAACTTGTACATCGTACATCGTAACTTTTATATCAGCTATGAAGTTATAAGGTTGCGTGATAATAAATAAATAATGATCAATCGAGGTATAACGGTTTTTATAGGCTGTATATTAAATATGTTATACAATAAAACAGATCTATATTGTAATCCAAGGTTCAAAATATCAACCTATTCAGAGTACAGTAACATACATTTGGCCAACTTGTTATAGAAATCTGTACTTCTTCAGATGACAATAGTAGGAACATAATTTTCAACCAAAACACTAACTAAAACCATGTTAAACACATTGCTGTTGTGCAGATACACTTGAAATATTCTTAGAAAATGTAGGTTCTATCCCACTTTCTAACTATAGCACACTAAAAATGTTCAAGAAAAGTTCAAATATTAGAAGTATAGTTACCACAATTATGAGTAACGTTTTTTTTTTTGAACACACTTAAATAACTTATACAATTACCAATTTTTACCAATTACCAATTACCAATTTTTAATAAAGTTTGTTGATTGATTATAAATAATTCAATCAACACTACTATTTTTTTAAATAAATTTGAATTAATTATTTTTAACGGACACACCCAATAAACCTTCAATGATTAACATTGAATGATTTGTATTGGTTGCTTTACAAAAATGACTAATGCATACAAATTAACATCGAAATAATTATACAAAAAAGCCTTTGATTGATTTGTATACAAAAATATGTATAATAATGAGTTTTGCATATATTTAATTCATAGAAGGGTTTGCTTGTATAATTTAGAACCAGGTTGTTCTCATTGTTCTCTGCAGCTGGCAATCCCTCAATGAGCTAGCCTGCTCTCCCCAGGTACTTCTGTGCCGGCTTGTCCATGTTCCGCACGCTGAACACCTACACAACCCCTGATAAAAGCCGCTATATGAAAACTGTTCTTTTAAATTTCGATGAGATTATTTAATTTATGTACAATTATCAACATATTTAGGTAAAGGGATTTTGTTGTAGCAATTTTAGGTTTGTATAATTGTTTGTAAAGTTGTAATAAATATTGTAATGGCAGAAGCATTTTTCAACTGGATAAACTATATATATATAAACCAACAATGATTCTATGCTATAGTTTGTATAAAAACTGGAATACATGATAAAATAATTCGTACAGAAAATAATTTACATCCACATTTATATGAAACTTCAGGTTTTATTATCATTACATTTGTAATTGCATATTATGTCTTGAGACACAAAACAAATTATATAGTTTTGAAGATTATGTAACAAAAAAGTCGTTAAGGTACAAGGGCAGTTGGAACAAGGCTGATTAGCATTGGGGCTAAGTTAATTAAAGCCCGTCCTCACACATTGATAGACCGCGTTGTTCAGGCTGTGGAATGGCCTCCTCAGCAAAATGTTCTTGTGACAAATGTAACTTGGAAAATTACCTCTCTTGGTAAGGGGAAGCGCTAGTGTATTGTGGAAGCTGTGTAATGCGTTATTAAAGATATAGTTTTACGGATGTGCTAGAGTATTAACAACAGTTGTTAACAATTATTATCTTCTTTGTTACTGAATAATTGTTACTGAATCTTTGTTACTATTATTGGACGGGTCAATGTGACCCCGTTTATATATTATTACTAGAGTACCAATAACCCATCAAACACGACAATGTAATTGTACTATAAATATTTTGTTTCGATATAAATCTAGATTTTTACACTACACATAATCCCGGTTTTAATTGGTTTTTAAAACCGACCGTCCTCTTGAAATTCAGTCGAGTCACTGTTACACATTAAGCATCTTAGCCTATACAATAATTATTAAGGAAGCTTTGTTACTACTGGTACTGCCTAAAATGATGAGAGTGAGACAGAGAGTGGAAATTGATATTTGTTTCAGAAAACCTTTAACTCATGTATGTCATTAATAAACAGCATCAAAATAGTTATTGGAAAAAAATAAACTATTGGCCACCATGATAGAATTTATTTAGCTAATTTAAATAATAAAAAAAGGTTTTTAAATCGAACAGATTACTGGGTCAATGTCAAAATAACGTTTTAAAATAATACAGATGCAGATTTATACCGAGAATCAGTTCAGTGTCTTAGACAATCAAAGTTGAGAATCAGAGAATATTACAGAATTAGGTGGACCCCGCCCTGCACTTTACTATGAGGAGACAATACTGGCAACGATTGGCATCATTATTTCGAATATTGACCAATTATATGTTTTATTTTCCATAAGTCATGGATTATGGCCATAGCAACAATTAAAGTTAATATGAGCAGCATACATTACGAAAACAGTTATATAGCTGCATCATACATTTTTAAATTAATGCATTTAGTTTTCTTTTAATTATGTAACTTGAACTGTAGCAACATATGTATTTAGTTTTATCCAAGGGAAACCAGTAAAAATTAAAATATAAGGCATACAATATGTCATTAGATATAGTTTTACCACCTGGTAAGTCATTTGGCAAACCATGAAATAGTAATGATAAATTTATTGAAGTTAAAGTTTCTAAAATTTGTATTTACCATTTGAAAAATGGATTTACAAATCCTAGTTTATACTACCCGTTCCAAGGTATAATGTTGATTAAGATTTAAATAGAAAATATACCTGCGTCAGTAGTTTTTAAATAAATACCTTATGTTTTCATTTAAACATCTACGTTATGCAATTTAAAAGTTAAATAAATGTTTGACAAAACACAAACCTTAAAGGGAAATACAAAACAATAAAATTATAAGTGAAACATATGAGATTCATTCCCATTTACAAATTAGTTTGTTAAACCATACAAACGTGATATATATTTTAATTGGCATACAAATCTAAAATTGTTTTCCATTTTAATAACAAAATTCTTGTACTCTAATTAAAATAAAAGAATAAAGGAATGTTAAAGGAAAGCGATGATCGCCAAATCCTCAAAAGCATAGGACTCTTGATAGGGTTTGTAAAATTTGAGTTTTAGATTAACTTTAAAAATTTGAATCTTGTTTTTTTACATGCAGTAAAATCTTAAACTATATGACGACAGTTTATAATGTTTTGAACTTAATTGATTAAAACCTATTAATTTATAATTCCTTTGCAGTTATAATACAACGAAATGGAAATCGCTTACTGATTACTAAACAGGTTGACTAAATCATGGTAAATCGTACGAAAGATTGTTTTCTTTCCTATCTAAATTTAAGGCTTACTTTCATTTTAATAAATAAACGAGTTCGCACGCAACACGCTGACGTAAGGGAAGTAAATTTCCACATAAAAAACGTTAAAACTCAAAATCAGTTAAAAAAATACATTTATTCCAATTTTTATTCAAATCTTAAAACACTGATTTTTTTGGCTGTTCTGATGCTCCTGGTTCTATTTACCTACAATGCTGGGAATACAATTTTTCGCATTATAAGGTTGGGAGAAGGTCCAGTCAGGCTTTAAAGTAGGCGTGAGGTTGTTGGGGATGATAAAAGTATAACAAAAATTTATAACAGGCTTTTCTAATGTAAAATCCCCAGAAGACAATGTGCTGTGTTTGGTTAATACATATTATCTTTAATAACTCGGTAAATATTTATGCTAGAATGACGAGAGAGGGCTTAAACATTTCGCCACACTAATTCCCATCATTTTACATGCATTAATTTCACATCTGGGGCTTTTCTGACCCTTTTTTGGCCAACAACTTGAAATTTGAAAGATTAATCCCCAAAAAAGGAGGTTTAGAGTTTTCCGATTGTTTTCCCAACGACCTTGTCCAACTGATTATAGAAAGGAACGTCCCTACCAAATTTGAAGTAAATCGGGCAAAAAATGCGACCGCTAGGGTGCACACACACACACACACAAACACACACACACACACACACACACACATACATATTTTATATATATATATATATATATATATATATATATATGGCTATATATATATATATATATATATATACAATTTTGAACGAACCCCCAAAACGTGTTCAGGGGGTCACGTTAGGAACTTCTATGGTGGTCCCGGGCTTAAGTTTCACCGTGCAGGTCATGCTAATAGTTCACTTTCCATAGGAAATTCGCTAAAAATAAACTGCTTGAATGATTGCACAGTAAAAAGTTAAAATAAACGTCCTATTGTTTAAACGCTTGGCTTCAAGTTGAAAGAGTTGGGTCTGTGAACATCTCTCATATCATACATCTGAACAGACGCTAAAGCGGGACTTACACCAGCCTAATGGAATCAATTTGCGTTGGTTGCCTCCTGAAGGGTTTTCATTACGTGGGTTCTGAGTAATAACCTTAGAGCCTTAAGCCCTGCACTATATATTCATGTTGAGATATTTCTAGTTGTGATTGTTTGATAAGTGAAATAACATTAATGACACGTAAAAAATCAATCAGTAATATCGTGTTATTTGTAATGGTTCTATTGCACTTGTTCCCTGACCTAACATTTAGTGTGTTAAGGCTTAGTTTCTTAAGAAGCATAATACGTGTTGTTACAATTACCAGGATAAATAAAACTACCATATCATGATGACCGGTGTGACTGGTCGAAATCGATAGCCTAGTACCATCTTTTATATATGTTTACTGTCTGTATGTGAATCAGTATAAGTTTAAATAAATCTTAAGCGTTGTAAGACTCTTTTATTACATCCCGTAATTGCATTTTGTATTATTGCCGTAATACCAGTATCTTTATATTGCGTATGTCTTTTCAAGTTTGTATTAATTTGTTGCATATCTTGCATAAAGGCCATTATTTTTCTTTGCATTTTAGTTAAGCCTGGGTATTGTTGATTAATGTCTTGATTGTGACATCGTAGTAACAGTAACTTAATATTACTGTTAATGTAATGTTACTACAAACCTGTTTGATAAAGGCTTCTGAATATATCTTTACTCTATTGATTATAAGGTCAAAATTCTTAACAACTATATATTTATCAACGAATTTACTCATTACATGCAGACTAATACAGTTGAATTTCTTATCGGGTAATATTATAAATATACAGGAAAAGGTGACGTTAACCCCTCATTAGGTACGCTCAAATATGCAAATCAACAATCCGTGAGTAACTACACCTAAAACATCATCGGGCTTTAAACGGGGTGAGTAGCAAATCTTATTTTAACTAGTACGCATATACAGAAGCAGGTCTCTCTGCAGGGTTAAGTCCAATTAAATTTGTAATCGCCACTGAGCCTCTTGGATTGAGCAGGGGTTTGCATTGATTAAAGAGACTATTTTACTGTAATATATTTCTAAGACTAGCTTTTAGGTTTGGTACTTATTGGTTTATCCTACAAATGATTATATGACCTTGTGTAGTGGGAATAGTTGATAAATAATTGCGTATACAAGTATATATAAATATTTGTAACATAGTTTAGCACTAGACCACACCTAAGTGCCAAAGGAAGCATTTTAAATCGTAGTTTACGGATACATAAGTAAAATCCATGTCTTGCTACCATTCTGAAGTACAGTTTATTATAACTAGATGAGATATTATATTTTAACCTCTTGTTTTTATCCGAAACTATAGACATTTCTAACGTTTTCCTTACAAATAAGTTTCAAGACATAGCGTGCCAGTTACTGCATTACAATCCAGCGTTGTCAGAATGCAGCTATCAATATCCGACTGGTGTTTGATTATAGGTTATCTCCTGCACACCGTCCATGGCCGTCGTTTAATCCCTGTTATTTCTGAGTTATTGGAATAAAACCAGTTTCTAGTTGTTAATGGTTGCCAGATTTGTTTTCATTCGTTATATGTTTTATAGGTTGTTAGTTTCAAAAGTTGTAAAAGACTAAAAAGTCACGTAATACCGTTAAAAATCTTTAAGGTAATTGTACTTACATTACGTCGACAACAATTAAAATAGATTCTTCGTGGTGGCAATTAATCTGATTTTAAAAGTTAAAAATATAGTTTGTAAGGTAGCTTAGAAGAGCTAAAAATTCTTACACAGTATTAGCGATATCTAATTATATAAATCTATATTCTAGCGTGGATATACCTATGGATTGGGTGTGTTGAAGAGCTTGCAATGTTGATGAGTCTACAATAACTACGTAAACCAAAGGATACAATTACAACATATTTCCATTTAAAGGTTAGCTCTTTTTAGGGAAAAATGTACTGTATTCTCACTACAATATCAACTATATGGTAATATATGGTTTCCAATCTCCTTTCCTGAGATTCATATTTGAACAGTTGAGTTGTTTGTGACAATTATTTCTGCTTCATCACCTACACGAATGTTTGGAATACAGAATCATTTGCAATGCAAAACCGAGTTATTTGCTATCTAATACTGGACCCGGAGGTTATTTATGTATGTGGTGCGCTTTGAGTTGGTTTTGGTGTTTGCATAATAATGTGTATTGGTATAATCTCTTATTTGATCCCTTGCTACCAACGTAATATAATACATCTACATTCATTACTTGTATCTTAGGTCGTTTACTTTATTTGTTGCAACATTGGTACCTCAGAAATCACAAGACCTACATAAAACTTTAATTCGGGTCCCCCATTCACTTTTGGTGTACATTAAGATTATAAATATTATGAACTCATAGCTTAAACATTAGGTCACATTCTTCCAATATGGTGGCCAACTTAAAAACATCCAAAACAAACACTCACTTTTTGGCACTTTTTTAGTTTTAGACTAACATTAAGAGATTTTTTAATTTGGTGTTTCTTTCCTCAACTTAACTTAAGGGACAGCCTTCTTTTTGAAAACCGTTTTGTTTAATACAATAATAGACAAGAGTAAAAATATCTCAGAGTTACAGGTTTTTTACGTTACATTCATAAAGGAATATCCGACTTTCAAACATTTTAATAATTGCCAAGGCAGTGCAAAATGGTGGAACATTAAAAATAAATGTAAGAAACCCCAAGTTCCTTAAATGCCAAAATGAAATTTATTTTAAAAATATTTGTATTCTGTAATACATATTTAAAAAATAACACAACGGTTTTTAAACACTGTCTTAGTTTTCTCCCTGTATTTCTATAATGGAAACAAACATTGAACTTACGCCGCTCTAGCTCACTACCCGTTAGATTTAGGAAAATATATCCAATAGTAAAAGGTTTTAAAATATATGATTAAAATCTAAAAACACCTTAAAAAGCAGGAGTTTGAAATTCGGAATGCTTACTTGTAATGCACACTAAAATGTAGGGGTCTCCCTTTGAATCTTTCTTTTAGTCTTGAGGTTTCTAAGATACCAATGGTAAACCAAAAAAATAACATTCTTTTTACTTTGAAACTCCTCATAACAGCATAAATTTCGTGCGTGTAAAAGGTTGGTGTTCATTCGTATGTGTGCCTCTCGCTGTTTTACATGATTCCTTCACTGTCATAAGGTTTTGCCATAAGTATAATTGAAGTTCAGCTGCTTGATATTTGGCACACATAGACTATAATATCGTTACTTTTAATTTGTGTCTAGTGGGGTTAGCTACAAATTAAAATAATATAAAATACAGATGTTGTGAGTCGTTGGTGTAGTGGTCAAGGCAGCGGCCCTTTTGTGGGTCTAATCCCAGTCATGACAAGTTAATGTTATCAATACTGTTCAACTCGTACTGTAACGGCTCACCACTTGGTTTTCTGGATCCGTTCCCCGCATAGATCTGTAGTACAGTGGACAGGCAAAGAAAGACAAAAAGAGGCAGCAACCTCTTAACAAAATCAGAAAATCTATGTTGGATAAGTGGCCTAACTCTGCCTATCTTATGGTACTGGCCCACCATTTTTATATTTTTGTATTGTATAATTGTATATATTGTTATTTTATCCAAAATTACCCCTCTCCTCTCCAGCACATGTTTTCATGTTTTAATGTTTTTTTTAGTATTTTGCCTTCTTATATTTTAATTTATATATTCAAAACATATATTCACTACTCCACTATGAAAATAGTTCTTACTACTTGCTACCACTACAAAACTGATAAACAATCTAACAAGCGAAAGCACTAAACCGATATTTCCAGAACGTAATGTTATCAGTTGTTATCATGCAGGGTCGCGTGACAGGCTGTGGTAACTTACTTGTACTCTGGTGCCAAGTGAATAATGGGGAACTCAAAAACGGGTCGAACCCACCCCAAAATGGCCAAGGAGAAGACTTTAGGATCGATATTGTATTGTGATTAATTGCTTTTCAACAGTGAAACAGACCACACACCTCTCCAAATTAAACTAATGCATTCCATATTTAAATAATTAAAGAAACTCTAAAATTTATATTTGGTCATTGCGCTTTATTATGATTAAAAAGGTAAAATTAAATTCCTTGATTTGTCTTAAAATAAAAATCATCGTAAAGTGTTAAGACAAAGCATTTAGGTGGTTATTTGCAAGGGACTTGAAAAAGCCTCAAAACAAGAATTACAAATACGTATTAATTTGTCTTTATTTATTTATAAAGTTTATCTGCATTATTACAGTTTTATAAATAAGTAATTTATTATAAATTTGTAAATCTGCACTGCCCCCCTTGCAAAGTGCAGCCCACCTTAAACCTTGATACGTTCTCTCATTACCTCTGTAACTGAATATCTATAAAGAGTTACAACCTCTCAGAATATATTTATTCTTATACTTTATCAAAATACAAACACTTTAAAGTGGCATATGTTATAACAACATTTGTTTATACTTACCGTCACCGAAGTGAGGCTATGTAACTGGAAACAAATCCAAAATTTCGAGTTCATTAAGGAGGTTTGTGTTTTATAAAGAAAATTGTTGCCTGACTTTATAAATAGAAAGTTAATTTTTTACTCTAAAATGTAAAAAAACTTTAAAGTTTGCCAGCCATTGAGCCTCGTTTGACAGAACCTTGGTTGTTTAATTATTAGTTGGAATTTGGTTTATACTGCGAAAAATACAGTTTATGGATAACAAAACATTGTTTTTAATCTTAAGAACCATAAATTACACTTACAAGCGTAAGTTACTAAGCAATTTTAATGTGTTTACAAACAAAGGAGTTTCATGAAAGAAATGCCTATAACATTTAGATTAAATTAAATTATTAATAAGTCTGCACATTCCCTACCAGATGAGTAGATGAATACATCGCCATACAAAGCATCGTAAGTGCAATTTGCTGACGCATTTATAAATGCAAAATGGTTAAACGGATATTTAGCAAATTCCCCTGTATGTAAGAAACTATAACGTAGGACCTAGACCCGGAACCATGATAGTTTTTAGTTTTGAGGTTTCCAGATGTAAAACAAAGTATTTTTAAAATCAGGTCAACTTTGGATATGTCTACATATACGTGTATGTAAGCGTAATAGTTTTTGATTAGAAAGGATCGTATTTTATTAAGTGTGGTATAAAGTTGTAGCATTGGATTAGATTAATGAGTTCACTTGTTTATGGGGATGATCGAATCAAGGGAAGGGATGCCTAGTTTTTACTTGTTGAAAATTCAAATCCAAATTTGAATAAAATTGTTTATTAATATATGTTTGTTTTTTTAATCGATACAAAATTTAATTAGTGGATTACAAATGTAAACTTTTTATTATTAATAACACAAAATAAACGTAAATGAATACTTTTAAGATATAGTGTGGTTTTAATGGTCGCAATAAGAAAATTACTGATGAATCGTATCAAACAAATATACATTAAATCCTTTGCAAAAACGTAAACGTAACAGTGGAACCTCTTTTTCTTCTAACAAATACAACTTTAAGTATTATTGTGAAATTATTGGCCTAACAGTTAGCGTCTTTGATTTCGGTCAAGACACCACATGTTCAATTTCCGGGGCACCTACAAGGTTTTGGGACCGTTGTTCTAAAAAAAAAACGTTAAATACAAAATAACACTGGTGTAGACGATAAAACAAAAGATTTAACCTGACCTAATTGTATAAAGTAAAACTTGGCGAGCCTGAAAATGCCTGCAAGTTGATCGTAAGCTAATTGGCTCTTAGAACGAATATTCGAATTGCTTGAACATTTCATATTTTTTGACACGATCCATTTCTCCTCCTTGTTAACAAGTACTTCAATATTCGTAAATCTCTTGTTAAACTAAAATTGTTTATAATTAAGGTAAATCGATAATTAGATTTATAAGTAAACCATGCAATCCATAGAGTTATTCTTATACAAAAAAAAAACAATCGTTTTTACATCCTATTTACGCAATACTTAAAAGGGCTTAAATGTAACTTTGCATTGAAGTTGTACTCATTGTTCTCTGTAGCTGTCGTTCCACAGAGTTGAGGCTCACCCCCAGGCATTTCTGTACCGGCGTGTTGTCCTTTGTCCGCTCTCTAAGCTCCTCCACAGGCATTGCTAATTGTTAATAAAAACGTTTCTTTGAAATAATGATTACGATTATTTAACAGTTGTACAACTTTCAACTTGCAAACGTAAAAGAAAGTTTTTGTAGGAAAGTTAGCTTTAAATATCTTTTTTACATGTAACGTAATTAAACCTTACAATTTGATCGTACATGCAATTTAGATCATCAGCAATTGATAATTCGTTTAACAATTCGTCGACTAGTTCGTTAATAATTTTTGGTCTTAATTAAAAAGTTAGAAAACAATGCTAAGTTCAAAAGAAGGTGAAATTATATTTCTTTATCTAGCTTCTTATAGTATTCGTGAAAGCTAAGTTTGAAAATGTTTTTTAGATATTAATATTAAAACTGAATTTAGTTGAATTATTTGCAAATTTTTTAAATTTTAATTGAAATAACCGTGTTGTATATTAAAACGATTCATTGAGAAAACGTGTACATTGAATATATCTTGAATATATATTTAATTAATTTCATACAGTAATTTATTGAATGAATGTATGCTAAAACCATTCCTACTGGTATCTTTTCGTACGGATGCCTTTTGGTATTTTTAAGTATGTATGATATTAAAATAAAGTCATAACAGTAGCGAATTTCTAATAGGGACCACATTGGATTAAGTGTATCGCTTCTACAACAATGTAAATATAACTTATTTACTTTTACAATGGAATGTTACTTAGAGGTAATTATACAGTAAACAAATTATCAATTATTTGACATACTGTAAAATTAATAAATACACTACAGTATATTTTAAAACCGACTCAAGGGCCAAATTAGGATTTATAAACTAAACATTTATTTCACTAAAATTCTCTAAATATTAAAACCTACAACTTTACTCCAGTAAAATCATTTTTGAATCTTCAGTTTTGTTTTCATGAATTGTTTAACTGTGATACTCCGTACACATTTAAACCCGGTAAACATTAACGTTAATGTAACATAAATATAATTTATATTTGTATCTTTCAAATCATAATAAATCTGTTAAGTTACAAAGGTGATTAGAACAAGGATGATCAGCAATTGGGGCTAAGTTAATTAAAACCCGTCCTCACACATTGATAGACCGCCTTGTTCAGGCTGTGGAATGGTCCTCCTCAGCAAAATGTTCTTGTGACAAATGTAACTTGGAAAATTACCTCTCTTGGTAAGGGACAGCCCCTTGATATTGTTGCTGCTGTACACAGTTATACGCAGTTTTGTAGTAATATACGTAATTAAATCGTAGTTGGTGATTATAAAACTCAAAAACATACAACATAAACAAATAACATACAACGGTTGTAATTTCTTGTTAATACTACAAATTTTCATGTTTAGGATTTAAAACATGATTGTAAACCAACCGTATTCTGTAGCTTGTAGCACACCGCTTTGATCACTAAAGTCGGTAATTTTACAAGATGTTAAAAGTTAATTTGACGTAAGTTGAGTTTTAAAGAATCAACTCCATTTCAAAATAAGTGATGGATCATTAAAGTTGGTCATTTTACAAGTAAAGTTAATTTAGTCTAATTTTAGTTTTAAAGAATTAACCCCACTTCAAAATAAGGGATTACATAATATGTAACGTGGTGAACGTTTTCAAGGGATATCTCCGTAACGTTAGGTTTAAAAATCAAATTAAACCAATTCGAAGTTATGACAATTCAACTTCAATAAGCTAGTACATGTAATATTCTCACAGTCTGGACAAATTATTTAGCCATGTTTACCAATAATGGCTATAAACTGACATTTTCCGAAAATTTATAGCTTGCCACAACTAAGGAAACTTTTTACTTTCTCCCCCTTATACATAGTATATGGAGAAAGTATTGTTTTCGTCAAAATTTTTGAATTTGAGTTGTTAGTGGAAATATTCGTTTTGGTGCTCCCTGAATCCAAAAAGGTGATTTTTAAGTGATGTCTGTGTATCGATCTGTCTGTCTGTCTGTCTGTCTGTATGGATGTGTACAGAGCTACAGCTCTAACCAATGGTCCGATCTTTATGAAATTTGGTTTGTAGGTACTAATCCACGATATCTCCAGGCTTTTTTCATTTTTTGGTAATTATTCACCAAAAACCGCCAAAAAACATGAAAAATAAAAATTTCCCAAAAACGGCTCTAACGATTTTAATTATACTTTAGTCGGTTGTAGAAATTTAGTTTTACAACAAAATTACATCAACCGAATTTTTATAAAAATTCGGGTTCAAAAATTGCAGGCCTTAAAACATGAAAAATTCATTTTTTCGTTTTTTTGAATAAATATAAAAAATAGTACTATTCGCCATTAAAAAGAGATCAAAAAACTAAATATTTTAGTGTTTTGAATTACTATTCTACGATTGCTGGTTGCGGAGAAAATTTAAATTTTCATTTTGCGGTAAATGCAGTACGTTGGCCATCGTTGTTCTTATGGGGAATACAAAAATTACTATTTATCTCTTATTTACTGATCAATTTCATTCAAACTTTATATGCTTGCCAAAATAGCATTGACAAACAGAGGAAATTTGAAATATGCTGCCCCTTAATAACCCTAGAGGGGGAATTGGGGGCATTTCCCCTATTAAAAACCACGTGTGAAGCAAAGGATTCTGTAGTGCCTGCAAAACAGGGATTTGGGTGGATGTTTCAAAACAACTTGTTTACAAGATTTTCTGTACATTCGACCGTACCTTTTATTCTATATTCAGTAAATAAAAAGTAATTTATTCATTAAAGTTGGGCTGAAAAGGAGAAAGTATGTGTCAGTTACTTTATACTGTTTATTTATTGCTGAGAAAGCTCAGCTGCTACCCTTTTTTGCTAAAAAGTGAGTTTGTATTTTACTACTGCTAAGCTAATTCTGTATTTGACTACATTATGATATATAATATTGAAATAGTATTTTAAAAATTTTTGTTACTTACAATTTTATAAGGATTTCTGATAATGCTTAAAATAATCCTAAGACTACCTTTTATCATGAGCTTTTGCTTATTTATAATGTCAGCTCTTTTACTCGATGATTAATACTCAACACTCAATAGTTAAACAATAATGTTAGTTTAATATTACAAGTTTAAACTATCTTAAAACATATGGGCTTGTGCCCTAACCGTTTTTAGTACTATTTTTAGTTTCTAAATATTCAACTCGTTGCAGCAAACTGGATAAAGTGAGCGAGAGAGAGAGCAATACATCGCAATATGCCTCTTCGTTTCTTATATTAAAATGTTCCCGGGTACGCTGCCTGCGGCCTTGCTTCGCGTTTAATTTCACATGTATTTCCAATACAGTAGTTTTAAGGAAAAAGTGATTGCTGGAATGTTTTTGTAGCTGTGTGTAAACAGTTCTTTGGGTAGCATGATAAGTGATGTTACAATTAAACGAGATGCAACTGATTACGTTTTAAAACACTGCAATATAAATTTAAACTTATACTCTAAATACAAGGCGGTAAATATAAAGAAATGAAGTAAAGAGTAATAGATTTATGCGTTTTTTAACCTCATTAGGCCTCACTAGGCTGGTCGAAATCGATTGCTTTGGTCCATATCTGATATATTTTTACAGTATAAGTGTAAATATATTTAGTAGTGATGTAAGACGCAATACATTGTTTCTTTTTTATTTTGTATTATCTTTGTAATGATTTAATTTGTTTTTAATAATTCCTTCCATGTATGTTGCTGCCAGATATATTTTTTCAAGGAAGCCCAAAACAATAAAATGAAAATTTTAAGCCTTTGTAAACCTCAGTTTATTACATATATATTTGTTTACATTAATTTACATGTCTGCAGATTTTTAAAACTATATATTGTATTTGTTTTACAACCGGAATAAATTTAAGTTTTATTTATTGTGATGGAATTTCAGATATATAGTTATTGATTCCCTAAAATAACATAAAACAAAAGTTAACAGTGTTATTGAAGAGTATTCTTCTTAGGGCCCCTAGTTTTTGGGCTGTGGTTTATGCCCTCGACATATCTGAAAAGGCTTAGAGCTAAACATATTTTCCACCAATGGATGGGGATAGTATATAAAGGACACAAAGAAATGAGAGAAAGAAAGAGAGAATACAAAAATGTAAATGGTTTGGAATTTGGAATTCATTTAAATTTAAGAGCGAAGTGAATATTTTGAATTTTGAAGTGATAATGGGTTTTAATTGAATAAATTATAAAAATAACTAATTTCTGTTAAAATTAGTTAACTGAATCCGCCTAAAATTATTTTAAGAGTATTTTATATATCACGTAGGTTTTTTAATGTTATTCATTCTTATTTAATTTATCTAAATTGTTTACTCTTTTATGATTTTCTCCTCCTTTTTATATTAAATTAATATTTGAATATAGAAAAAAATACATCAAACACTTAAGAAGTGAAGGATTTAGAGATAAAATGTTTATTATAAAAACCTACGTAACTTATAAAATTACTCTACAGCAATAATTTTAGAAAAGAAGCAAAACACACCGCCGAGTGAGGTAGAAAAGTGATATACCTCCACCAAGCATTCGGACGGCTGATATAACGCATCTGCGGTTCCCATCTCAGTTGGCCCACCCGAAGTGGTGCTCTTAAGTACCGTTTCTCGCCAGTTTAGGTGGAATTGCAGTCCTTACCCTACCTCGCTGAATCATCAAGATCCCAATAAAAATAAAATATTATATTTATTGTATCTTTGATGATTGTCATACGTGTTATAGTCAGAGTAAAGATTTCCACTATATTGTTTGCTCGGGGGAAAATTTCGTTGTAACAAGTTAGTTTACTATTTAAAAATCAAATACAAAGATCTTGTAGAGAAATAAAGCTACCCTCTTTAGCTCACTGGACCTCCCCCTCTAATAAATCATTTTCTATGAATCATAATTTTAAAACACAATATGGTTAAAATATTTGTAATATCCCGCATTTATTTAGGTTTTAATACAATGTACAAATTATTTCACATTTCTTTCTAAAATCTTGAACACATTTCATCCAGGTCAAACACACTGCTCAGAGGGTTGTTAAAACATAGCTCCACAGTGCGCAGTGATTTGATCATAGCACACATCAAGCTGAAGTAAAGGTCAAAATAATATTGCGCTTACATACATTACTTGCAAGTGAGCGTCATTGCTCATGCAGCGCATAAAATTCAATTGAGTCAACAATAGTTCCTTTCCACGCGCTGCTCTGACCTTGACCAAACTACTATTGGCATTCTGACGTGCCATTTATTTAGCAGATTTGTTTACACAAAAGTTCAACAAAACGTTGTCTTTGTAGATGGTTTAATTCAAGATCAAATTACCTCTGAATGAATGGCAATGCGTATTTAAACTACAAAGAATGGTTATATGACCTTTTGTTCCGTGGGAGTGATTTAAAAAATTTTTATCTAGAAAATGGTAATAGTGTAATGTAGTACCTACATTTGTTGGAACACTATGATGAAATAAAAGATAATGTAAGCTTTATTTGTAGTTTCAATTTTCAATTTAAAATTTACGATTCTGAGCCTCAGCAACAAAAATGAAAACGCGTCTTTAGTAAGCGTTAAGATGATTTGATTTGCAGAACTCCTATTTAATACAACATAATACATAGACAAATTCTGTGTTACATTTTCAACGAAGTCTTAGTTATGGCATGGGTTTAACTCTGAGGAGGGCTCAAGAGAGCTTACTAGGTTGGGTTCGAGTGGCAATGGCCACTTGACACAAGCTCTGATTAAATTCGACAATGCTTGTAAACACAGTCCACCCGGTATCACGATCGTTCCTACATTATACTGTGTTTTGTAATTTCATGACAAACATTTACGATATTCTACCTCATAAGGTGTGTGGAATCGTGAGCTTGTTCCGCACTAACGTTGTTGGCAGAATATGTTACTTGGAGTCAAGTCAATCATGCAATTTCGGAGTGGTATTACGAGCACAGTGTTTATCGTACGGCTTTTAGTAGAAGGAAGGAAATCACTAATACACAGATAATTCCCCTCGCCTCTGAATCAAAACCATTTTTGTGTTCTAGATAGGTTCCGGACGACCACAACGTAACTTTACCACATTGCTAATATCCATTGGTCATACTTGGGATCAACCCTAGGACCTGTGGACTGAAGTCACGAACTTTACCACTACACAGCTCCCATGACACATGACTCCCAATGTCCCATACAGTCAACGAATTCCTCTAATTCACTTCCGGGCAGACTTGCTACGAGTTACGAGTATGACAGACCTAGAAGAACTGGAGTAATCGTACTGTTCTTTCGTACCTCTTCTGGAAGTCTGTCTTTCAGTCAAGAACAATTGACCATATCAAATATTTTAAATAAACTACATTAACAGGTAAATCGAAAATAAATACACTACGAGTTCCTACACATAAATAAAACACGAAATCAAAGAGAACGAAGCGTGAAATTATAATCTTATATCCAAATATTTTTTTAATATTGAGTTGTGGCCTCATTACGTTTAAAAATACATATCAATCATTTAACATACTATCACAACACATTTATTAAAACTAAACACAATTACACACTATTTGTCAAAGAAAAATCGTATTCAGTATTTGTAATTGTAAAACAATGAAGAGATTTTCACTTACATTTATCTAATTTCCTATATAGGGAATAAGATTTTACCTTAGGTGGGCTGATAAGCCTTCCCATAACCACAATACCCTTTTATTTGAGGACTTAGACCAAAAACACCATTAACAAAAATGAATATGTAATTTGATATACTGTATATTTCCTATGTATACGTGTGTGTCTGTTAGTACCATATCTTTCGTAAGAAAGGTTAAATCATGATAAAAATCGGACGGTCCGCACCATCAAAAAGGGGGTGTGGGATAGGGGACGATGAAACTGCCCCGATATTTTAAGTACGTTGGAAATGATGAAACTGCCCCGCTCATTAAAGAGAATCAAGAAGGGTCGCCTGGCCAGACCAGATATGCTGAAATTGCCCCGAGCGCCCGGCCAGGTAGCCGCTACGGGTCTGGAGAAAAAGGGAATTATTTTTGTCCCTGCGTCCTGTCAGTGACTGCAGTCTTCTAATAACTGCCACCAATATCAGGAATTACTAGCTGATAAACTACCGCTTCGTTGGGCTTTAAAAAATGTATAGTGATACAATCTGTGTTTAAATTTAGGAACTCAGGAGCAATTTGTCAAATAAATACACGGTATCAGGAAACTGACACATGCTTTTTCCCTTTTAGCCCAACTTTAATGAATAACTTACTTTTTATTTACTAAATATAGAATACAAAGCACGGTCGAATGTACAGAAAAACTTGTAAATAAGTTGTTTTCAAAAATATCCACCCAAATCCCTGTTTAGGAGGCACTACAGAATCCATCGCTACACACGTGGTTTTAAGAGGGGAAATGCCCCTTATTCCCCCCCTCAGGGTCATTAAGAGGAAACATTCTTCGAATTTCCTCTGTTAGTCAATGCTAACTTGACAAGCATATCAAGTTTGAACGAAATTGATCAATAAATTATAGAGAAATAGTATTTTTTGTATTCCCCATAAGAATAAAATTGGACAACGTACTCCGTTTACCGCAAAATACAAATTTAAATTTTCTCCGCAACCAGTAATCGTACAGCAGTAAATCAAAGTACTAAATTATTTAGTTTTTTAAGCTCTTTTTAATGGTGAATAGTAATATTTGTATATTTATGTTTTTTTATGAAAAATCCAAAAAACTTAATTTTTATATTTTAAGTCTTGTAATTTCTGGACCTGAATTTTTACAGAAATTCGGGTGGTATCATTTTGTTGGAAAACTAAAGTTCTACACACGACTAAAGTTTAATCAAAATTGTTAGGGCCGTTTTTGAGAAATATTGATTGTTCATGTTTTTTGGTGGTTTTTGGAAGATAATTACCCTCAAAAATAAAAAATGTTAAAAATGAAAAAATGCCTGGAGATATCGTGGATTATTACCTACATACTAAATTTCATAAAAATCGGACCATTGGTTAGGGCTCTAGCTCTGTACACATTCATACAGACAGACAGACAGACAGACAGACAGGCAGACAGTTAGACAGACAGACACACAGACACACAGACATCACGTAAAAATCACGTTTTTGGGTTCAGGGAGTACCAAAATGAATATTTCCACTATCAACTCAAATTCGAAAATTTTGACGAAAACAATACTTTTTCCATATACTACGTATAAGGTGAGAAAGTAAAAAGAAAGTCGCAAACCGAACCATATTTCCACTTACAGAAATAAACTTAGATCAAATTTAAATGTTTTTGTTCCAAAACCTAATATAACTCGTTTAAAAAACACCGAATATTAAGGACCAAGACTGTATAATAATTTGACTAAAAAAATAAGAGAAGAAAAATTACGCCTATGACTATACCCACAATGCCGGGGCAGTTTCACTACGCCTTTGGGATAAGCATGTTTGTGTAAAAAAATGTACTTTCACTTTTTTACATAAATCCTGATAAAGTCTACCTTTAGTGTGCATCATTATATTAAGCTCAAATAAATTCTTATATTGAATCATTGCTCTATATCGATTGGTTGCATGACATATTTTGAAAGTGTTAAACAAAGTACGTTGTCCAATGGTACTCTTATGAAGGATATAAGTTAAATTTTATATTTGTCTTATTTACGAGCATATAATAATACAAATTTATAAATGAGTTCATCTGATTTTGATGTAATGATGTACACATACAACGTATCCATAGCAGCAAAAATGCAGTTTTCACTAAACAGTTGGACTGTATGTTACCTAATGTACAATTTCTTCCTCATTTATGAATGTATATTTGGTAAGATGCTTGGTGTGATAGTGATGTACACATTTTTGCATTGTAAATTCGCTGGGTACGCAGGTTTTCTGCAACGGGGGTATTTAACGTTCCAATAACCTTCTGAAGCATCCTTTTCTAACATCACAAAACTTTGATTTACCTAAATCACGTTCAAAGCGGATTGAGATAGATAAATACGTCAGGACATTAATTGTTTATTTGACATTTTTTACATGATAGTAATTAACATAATTAATCTTTAACAATGTCAAAATCAGTGTCAACACAATACAAATCGGAATGATCACAAATTAAAGGTATTTAATACACGTTTATCGGTGTTAATAAGTTGGTGATCACACGTAATAACTTTGTGAACATAAATAAGTTTCAATTGTAATGTAATTAAATCTAAAACAACATATGTATTACTTACATATATGACAGCTATTCATCCTAATTTCTTAGAAAATTGGCACGTTCATTTAATTTTTTGCAGTGTTTAGATATTAATACACAATCATCTTTGCAATATCAAGAAAAATGAGTTTTTAAGAGCGTTCACTCTCCAGTTTGTGTGTGGTGGTGAATTTTGGTAGATTCCACACCACCAGTTCTTGTTCAGACTACATATAAATATATAAATACTATTTGTTGCACAAACATTTTCGTTCTTACCCTTTAGTAGTTTTATAATTAACTAAGTTTTACAATTAATATTTCCATAAAACAGATACCAAATTAAAATCCTGAAAGAAAGCGCCAGCATGGACTAAATAGTCCTAGTTACGGACTAGTTTCAGAGAAACCTTGACAACTCTTTCAATAAACAATGTTCAAGGGAAGTACAACTTCCTCAGAAACGGAGTTTCCCGGTAAAAGCCGCTGCTCCATAAATCCAAGATCCCCAGAGTGGTATTCGATTTCCCAACCCGACTCCATTGTTTCCAATTTTCGGCGCGCGGAGCCCAATCCGGGGCAGCTGCGAGTCTAATTGCTCCACAGTTTTTGGGGCGGCGCGCCTCCACAAAAAGCGACCCTACAACAAGGGTCTGGCTCCGACCCCTCTATTGACTTTAATTATTAGGTGGAGACGAGAGCAAGCGGGTGCTGGAATTAAAACGCGCATATCGGAGCGTGGAGAGACAACTCTCGCCCCGGGTCCGGGTTTAATAAACGATTACCACTTAAAAACTAGCTTCTGGCCAGTTGTTATTTTCTCCGTGTTTTATCTATGTTTCTTTATGACTTAATTATGATACAAAACTAATAAAACTTTAGTAAAGTATTGAAATAAATGTATAGGCCTACAATTTAGATTCGTTTATCAATTGATAGTTTATAACTATGTACTAGACTGGAATACACACAAGGAAAATCAACTTTGAGGTTTGTCAAGTGGGAATAAAATTACCTATATTTATGTCGATGAATTGATCATAAAAACTCAATAAATAATCCCTTGTAAATATGTAAAAACTTGACAATATTTTGCACATCTTTCAACCCGTCCCGTCTGTTCCCCCCTTCCCGTCTGTCCAACCTTGTGTTTAACCAGTATTGGAGCAATTTAACACAATTTTCACGTAGAGATAGCTAAAATATTTAAATCACGGACGCCACTCTAGCCTTTCCAATATTTCTTCATATTCAAGATCGTAGCATTTTTTATAATCTGTAATGTATCGTATTTTTATTATAATGTGGCGACGCAATTGAGGGTATACAGAGGCAAAGGTGGCTTTTATATGTATATATATATATACCCCATTGTCTCTGTATACCCTCAATTGCTTCGCAACATTATAGTGAAAATACGATTTTATATATATATATATATATATATATAGTAGTATCATTAAATTTAACTAAATTAATAAATTATACAACTATTAATCCGTCTTATATTCATAATCGTTTTACTCAATATAAACTATACACATTTCTGTAAGGTGTATTTCCAGAATCTCTCAAAATTTTAAAGATTATTAAAATTTGGAAGAAAGGAGATCGAACGCTCGCAACAAATTATCGTCCAATTTCAACTTTACCAGTGTTTATTAAACTTGTTTAAAAGATTTTTTTATGACCGTTGTATTGGTTTTATTTTATATTATGATATTTTAACCAACGATCAATATGGTTTTAGCCAACGAAAATGCACTATTGATCCAATCAAAAATGTTGTAGTTATTAAAGGCCTTGATGAACACAAACGACATTTTCCTTGATTTACCTAAAGCTTTCGATTGTGTCAGCCACCATCGACATTTGAAGAATCTGTACGAATATAAAATTTGAGGCTTTCCATGTAAATAGCTAACTTTATATATAACATAATAGGTTAAAGCAAGTAAAACATCTGGTAAACCTTTTGACAGCGTTCAATTAAGATTTGGAGCACCCCAAGGCTCCAAACTTGGATCCTTGTTATTCTTGCTGTATATTAAACTGCTGTATTCATATTCCTGCTGTAATCAGTCATTAAATTTTTAAAAAGTTCCACATGCAAATGATAGGTATGGCTCTCTACCTAACAAAAAAGTCAATATATGAATTCAATAAATTCCTGAATTAAAGATGTACAAAATATTCTATATATCCAAGTATTTAATTGTTTAATGGAATTAATCTAAAAACTAATGATTTAAAATTAAGTTTTGTACATTTTGCTGCCTTCCAAATATGTAAAACATTTTTACAGCAATATTAAGCTACAGTAAAATAACAATCCTGATGGGTCCTCCAGTGGGACCAAAGTGTAAATAACTAATTTTAAACCACGTGCTCTCACTGATTGGGGACCTTTATTGTCGCCAACATAATATATTTTATCAAAATCTTCAGCTAATATTATTATGAGGGCCTAAATGATACAGCCCTCAGTGAGACTACTTCATAACCACTTCATATGCACTTTGCCTAACTGATTGACAGATTTCAGGCCTCATTGTTTGTCATGTTCTGTATTTGTATGTCATTGTCAAGCTGCAGTTATAATGGGGGCCATGAGGTATATTGTAAATTGAAACATTTTTGTTTATATTGTTAACTGTGAGCTCAATCCTCATACGCGATATAAGAGCGTACTCCTACTATATTCATATTTTTCGTTCATTATTACTCTTTGGGGTACTTTTAACGATGATGAATAAACTAAAAAATACTTTTTAACATCCAAACAAATCTAGAAGAATAATTGGCAACATAGCATATAGAATCGTGCAAAATTACATTTAAGGATTTTGGAATTTTAAACCTGCCATGATTTAATATATTTCAGACTATACTGTATTCCAAACATAAATGTGAACCAATTTTAGGAAAGGATGATTATAACTATAATACTAGAAATTCTAATTTCTTACGGCCACAACAACATAGGCTAAAAATATTTCCAATCTTCCATCACGTGCAGGTGTAACCTTTATAAATAAATTTCCAAAGTGTATACAATTTTAAAGCAACTCAAATCAATTTAAAGAATAAAACAATAAAAACAATATTTGATCACGTTTCTGAGTATATGGAATACTCTTTATTCCCAAATAATTAATGGTATACATCTGGGTATAAATATCTTGATTCAAATTAACATTTCTATTGTATTCAATACTATGACCTTTTCTGAGACTATAGTCCTGTTTCTTATTTTGTGTGGTATATATATTGTTTATTAATTATATTACTAAGTATTGAAAACAAAATTAGATTTCTGTTTTTAACATTGTTACACAACATTTGAATAATCAAGACTTAAACCGTTGATTAGTTGATTGTTTGTGTGTTTTAATTGTTTTGTAGGTTTTACTTTTTCCCATGAAGACGGAACAACTAAGGAAGACATTATAGTACTAATATATAACCTATAAACAAGCAGACAGACGCAAGAATATTTCTTGAAAAATGAAAAAGAAAATTATAAATATTAAAAGAGTTTTCTCCCTTAAATAATTTAAATGTTAAAAGCTCTGACTTTCAGTCAAAGAAATACAATAAAATATGCAACAGTTAAAAATATTTTAGTCATATAATATTCCATTGAATGCGTAACTGCTAATGCAAACTTCAATGTTTTCAATTTCATGAGCAGAAATATGGTAGCCTATGTAAAGGGTTTCATTTACTTTTCATGAATTTTGGTATGTTAAAGGTAAAGCATAATTATTTTTACTGAAATATGTTTAATGAGACAAGCTCTATTTCACATATAGTGTAAGTCTACATTCGCTACCCCAGAATGCGACTTCATAGCGGAATAATCAGTATATACATCACTGCAGTGTACTAAAGATCTATAACGCCAAATCCAATCGGAGCAGAGTTGATGATTATAAGCCCAGCTGTAGCGCTGTGCAGCTGCTTACTCTCTGTTTTGGGTTCAAGTACTCCCCCCCCCCACCAGATAAGAAGGGGGGAAAGACTTCAGTAAAGATTCGATTCTTAGATTACGAATATCGGACAAGCAAAGGAGAGGATTGTAAGGCTTTAATACGTGATTTGCATTGCTTATTAGTGAATTTCCTTTGGAAAGTGAACTATTAGCATGACCCGCACGGTGAAACTTAAGCCCGGGACCACCATAGAAGTTCCTAACGTAACCCCCTGAACACGTTTTGGGGGTCGTTTAAAATTGTATATATATAGACATATATATATATGTGTGTGTTTGCACTCTAGTGGTCGCATTTTTTGTCCGATTTACTTAAAATTTGGTAGGGACGTTTCTTTCTGTAATCAGTTGGACAAGTTCGTTGGGAAAAACAATCGGAAAACTCTAAACCCCTTTTTTTGGGGATTAATCTTTCAAATTTCGAGTTTTTGGGCCCAAAAAGGGTCAGAAAAGCCCCGTATATAAAATGAATGCCTTTAAAAAGATGGGAATTAGTGAGGCGAAAGTTTTAAGCCCTCTCTCGTCATTCTAGCATATATATTTACCGAGTTATTAAAGAAAATGTGTTTCGACTAAACACAGTACGTTGTCTTACGGTGGTTTTGCACTAGAAAAGCTTGTTATTCCTTTGTCACCCCCAGCAACCTCACACCTACTTTAAAGCCTGTCTGGATCTTCTCCTAACATTATTTTGTGCAAAATTGTATTCCCAGCTTTGCAGGTATATGAAACCAGGAGCATCAGAACAGCCAAAAAATCACTCTTTTCAGATTTCAATCAAAATTGAAATAAATGTATGTTTTTACACTGATTTTGACTTTTAAAAGGTTTTATGTGGAAATTCACTTCCCACACGTCAGCGTGCTGCGTGCGAACTCGTCTTTTATTATTGAGGATATGTCAGTTTTGCCTGCAAGAAGTATTTACCAAAATTATCACTTACCTGTACGATAAAACTACCCAAAACATTCTTAGTTTCCAGTAATCCTGGGATCACATTTTATTAAGGATTCAAAAGTTCCGAGAGTTTTTAATTAATTATGTAGGGCTTTGCAGTTTTAGACAAAAAGTCGGAATCATGCCAGAAACTGTTTACGTTATATCTTACTGTACCGTTTTAAAAGAAACTTCTTCTGACATTGGAATTTTCTTAGTCCTACTTGTTCACCCATAGAGAATCCGCTTTAACTAATCAAACCCAACGAAAAGAATAATATTTTTGCTCTTTTACTGAGCTAGAAACCAAGTTGTCAGTTGAAGATGCTGTAATGATGTGTCATAATTTCATACTGCAAACTCGTGTCGTTAGTTCCGCAAGTTTACATGAAATACAGTATATCTCTTAGAATAAGAAAACAAACCTTGGGTTAAAGAATTTTTGAATCTTTTGTTACATGAATTACCACCATAATCTATATACATCTAATTACAAACATATTGCTCACAAATTTGACTTACGACGTTAAACAACAATGGAGAAAGAATACAGCACTTAAATATCCATACAATAAAAAAAATACCCCCGTCACAGCAAACCTGCATACTCAGCGAATTTCCAATGGAGATATAAATGTCTTAATACTTCATAAAGCCACTTACCAAGTTTCATAAAAATATATTCAAAAATAAGCGATATATACAATTTTAATTATTCTCCATAAGAATAACATTGGGGCTGAGTACGCAGGTTTGCTGCATAAAGGAACACAAAACATTGGTTTTTATGCTAATATCAATATAACTCAACTAGGTGAAGTCATATACCAGTTTTTACTCATTTATGTTTTTAATTAAGGGAGACATAGCATTTAGTTATTATCCATAAGAATAACATGGGGCTCAGTATGCAGGTTTGCTGCTACGGGAGCCTTTGACAAAAAATTATTATTTTGAGCAAATATCAATAGACCACAACCAGATGAAGCCGTATACCAAGTTTCGTCAGTATACGTTCGTAAATAGGCGCGATATAAAATTTGTCTTTTCCTCCATAAGAATAACATTAGACAACGTCCTGTGTTTAGCACTTTCAATATCTCGCGAACCAATCGACGTAGAGGAATGATCGAAATACCAAATTGAGTGTTTTTTAAGCTGAATCGAATGGTATAAACTAACATTTCTCAAATTTCAAAAATTATATGTAAAAAATTCAAAAAACCCATTTTTGGGGTACAAACCCCCCCCAAATACCCCTTCGGAGAGAGCGATCTGGCTGGTTTTCGAACATAAAGCCATAAATGTTGCTTTAGAAGTTTATGCCAAATTTCATCAAAATCGGATCATTTTAATGAGAGTTATCGTGCTCACGGACATATATATATATATATATATATATATATATATATATATATATAACGAAACCGCATGCTTTCACCTAAGCTAAAACATATATATAAGCTAAGCTGTATATATATATATATATATATATATATATATATATATATATATATATATACACGGTTTCGAACGAATGGTGTTTGTGGGGTCTGGGGACCTCAAAATGAAAAGTTATCATGGTCCCGGGCCTAGGTCTTACCGTACCGACTACGGTAATAGCTTCTTCCCTATAGTGGAAATTTGCTAAAAACAATGTGCTTTTAATATTTTAGTAAATGAGATAGATTATTTGTGTTTAAAATTGACTACTTTCACTATTCACATTCGTGACAGACCAATTAAACGTATTTAATAATTTATTCTAAATCAAAACAGAGTTTAAATATGCATTTTCAATATTTTATTATGAGTTTATATCATCTGTTACATTTAGGGATGTAATATTTAATAATGTAATGTTACTACTAATTAACTGAGCGAATGAGACTATCAAATATGCATTTTCTCATTTACGTTCACGACTACGTTTAGTATATTATAACAAATTAACTCTTTAGGTAATAATAATATATTCTCTTACTCGCAATTAACTTAGCTCTTTTCAGTTGCGGGTGCAGACAAACATGAATACATGCACTTTTAAACACATGTTCATGCCTGTAATCATTGTTCAGCGAGATTACCTAGGTTCATTAAAATTAAAACAACCCCTCATTTGATCCATGGGAAAGCTGAAACGTCATGTGGTTTCCCCATTATGGAACTAGGTTGTGAATTCATGATGTTCACTCTGCGGGTCTCATTGTGTTGCATTTTGAAGCAAAATATGAGGATTTTACATCTTGGGAACTAGACTAACCATTACATATAATAATGCAATCGTCATAAACATTTTGTCAATGAAACAAAATGATGTACAAAACAAATTAAACCTTATAACGCCCAAGTTAGGAGTGATCATAGTTTGTGTGACCAAATGAAATAGAATGTATTGTGCACATCTGTTTATTCACTATGTATTTTGCGAATATGGAATATTTAAAAACGTTAACTTACAGATTCGGCATGTTATTAACGGTACGTCTTGTGTAAAGCAAGCTATACAGTTGGTTGTACAAATGGCACACCCAAAATGCTAAATTTATTGACAATCGGAAAATAGCACAGACGCAGAAATTGAGTCCCAGCTTCGTGATTGTTATTTTATCAGAAGTTTTCAATGAAATATAGTCAAGTCAAGAATAATGGATATTGTGTAGTTAATTTTATTCTGTATGATCAAAGATCATATACTATAATGCTTGATCAATGTAACAATTTGAGATATATACACTATCAATTTATTCGATTTAGATCATAAGTTCAGAACAATAGCGGAAAACAAACTATTTTTAACGGTAATTCGTCGTAAGGAAACTAAAATATTCCTAAATCAAACGTTGGATTCCTTTGTTCAACTTTAATAGGAGATACAATGATAAAACTTCGTTTTAAATATTTTACGATGAACTTTATGATTAACTTTATAAAACTTGCAGATTATCTTAAAATAAAGGACAACTGTTTTCCATTGAAAAAAAGTATAATAGTATTCTCGTGTTTCTGATATGTTCTCAATAAACTATTTAACATACAATGGGAGCTAAGAGATAGAAGCACTTGAAGTTAGAAGTGTGAGCGAGCAGCTGAGCTGAGGGGAGTATGGGACTCAGCTGGACCTTGCAAGCATTAACTCAACAATTACTGAAATTTGAGCCCCACCCAGCTGCATAGAAATCGGTCTAATGACACTTGCAATGCGCATAGGTTATGAACCAGACGCTCTTATTGTTTAAAGAAAAGCGTCTATTAAGACAATATGTATTAACATGGTACTTGATTAATCAAATATAGTTAAGATCAAATTTAATTTAATTTCATGTGTATTATTTGTTGCTGATTTTCAATAGATTAAATACTGCACTTTTGGAAAGTGATTTCTAACTCATTGGGTATATTGAATATGAAACGTATTTAGGAAGAATATATGTTTACATCGTAAATATGTATAGAACTATAAACAGCGAAAATAAAAAATACGACAAGGGAATTATAATTTTGATTGTGATGCACATACATCGTGTACTTGTTCACTATACACTGGGTGGCATTTTTATATAAAAACTATGATATAATTTAATTTAATTTGACCAAATCTTCAATAAGATACAATCAATTACAGTATTCCTATAACATATAGAAACATAAGCATATTGAAATAATTATTAATACAAAATTTAAATACATGAGAATATTTTGTAATTTGTAGTCTAATAATATATTTTGTTATTAATTTAAAACATTTATGGTGTGGTATAATGCGCAAAAATATGATGTATGAGGATACAAATCGTATCTCATATTACATAAAATAATGTATAAAAAAATTGCATATCTCATTACAAAGAGGCAACCTTTCATTTACAGTTACAACAACGGCGATAATGATTGTAATATCCGGTAATGATTGTTACTGAAACCGATCCATCCGTAAAAGATTAAACTCATCAAAACTTTGTTGTGGAGGTTATAACAATGCAGCCATACATACACGTTGTTACTGTCTGCGTATTGCTTATTGTTACAGGTACACACTATATAGTGTACACATTAGTGGAGAATTTCAACTATGCTCACTGACCAGGCCTACGTACTTTTATTGTATTGCACATTGCGATACTACAATCAATATCAAACATCAAACTTCTGTTTTTCAACTGACTTACTTTTATAGTTATCAAATCTTACTTTAACATTTTAACTTACACATGCATGCTAACTGGATTGCCAAAGTGGTTTAAAATCATCTGCATCTATTACTGAACCTTTATTGAATATTATCAACTCTTCATTTATGAAAGGTGTATTTCCAGAATACTTAAAAATTGCAAAGATTATTCAAATTTTTAAGAAAGGAGATCGAACACTAGCAACAAACTATCGTGCAATCTCAATTTTTCCCCTGTTCAGTAAACTTGTGTAAAGACTTTTTTATGACCTTTTGAATGGTTTTATTTAAAAATATAATATTTTAACCGGCGATCATTGTGGTTTTAGTCAACGTAAATGCACTATTGATGAAATCACAAATTTTGTAGTTGTTAAAGGCCTTGAGGAACATGAATAGCATTTTACTTGATTTACCTAAAGCTTTCAACTGTGTCAGCCACCATTCACTTATCAAGAAACTGTACGATTATGACATTCGAGGGTTGCCACATAAATTGCTAACTTTATCTTTAACAAATATATGACAAACAATAGAAATATCTGGTAAACCTAATCATAGCGTAGAATTAAAATTTGGAGTTAAATTAAAACAAGGATTCTTGTTATTTTTGCTGTATATTAATAACTACAATTAGTCAGCAGTATTCTTTTTATTTCTCCACATGTATATGGTAGGTCTCCTAACATATAAATCAATACAGTATGTGAATTAGAAATGAAGGTTTTTTAAAGATTCAATAAGTTCATGTACTACAGATATAAGCAAGGTTCTGAATTAATGTATTATATTGTTTAACGGAACTAATCTAAAGCTAAGATTATTCAAAATTAAGTTAAATGTTAATTAAGTCAATGAAGTTAATGTTAAATTCTAAGTACAAATTAAATAAATAATTTATTATAATAAATTATTTTATACTAATAAATAATTAGTATAAATTAATTGATTATATATCCTACCTAAGTATAAATCATGTGTACATTCCGCAGTATGTATAATCATTGTACACTCCTAAACATGGGCTGTCATTGATTAGTCGTGCGTGACGAATTACCTGTTTGCAGTCTAATAAAAAGCAAGCCTAATTATTTAACCGGTGAGATTACAACATATATTATTTAAACAAATTCATACTTAATGAAATATTTTATAGTTACCAAAGTAGTTTATATTCAGCCCATCAAATATATTTTTAAGAATCCGAGATTGGTTATCCTAGTTCAAATTTATGTAGTTAAATTGTTTACCCAAAGTGATAGCTTAAAATAGTTAGACGATTTGGATGTTCCCCAACTGAATTATAACATCATAATTTATTGTCGATTTGAAGATAACTTATACATAAAGCATTTTACGCAGCCGATGCTTGAAAACTGAACGTTTCCGGCAATAAAGGGATTTATGAGTTGATGTATTTAACCAATTTTGCACTCTGAATACCGAAGAAGAATACTGAAGAAGTAAACAATGTGAAAAAGAAAACTTTAAGAGTTGAAGGTCCATACTAGGTTAATTAGTTTCCCCCCAAGCCGACGACCCAATAAATTAACGTCTATGTGAGCAATGGGCTACATCGGTTCCGAGAATAATAACTGTTGCAGCTAAGGTAGTAAAGTAATATAATTGGAAATCTACTAATGAACTTTATCTTATAAAAGCACTTAATCCATATGCATTATAATCCAAATACTGTATTGAGATTTCATTAATTATTACATAATTGTTCACATTGTTCTATACATATTTCAGTTATTTGTCCCAATGTTTTATTGCTCAGGTAAGATGGAGTACAGCAATATATCATGTGACTACATATTTAACATTTGCATTCATTTTGGCATTCACATTTTAAAACTTAATAGTTTCGGATATTTCGGAAAACAGTAAGTCATATGAGTATGGCTCACGTAATGTCCATGGTTACTATAAACCACTGACACTTACTGAGATAACTAAACCACAAAATTGTGAAAACTACAAATTAAATAACACTACTTAGGCTATGTTAGCTGTGCGTATAAGTACAACTATTTTTGCCTTGTCAATGTCCGTTAGGTATGGACATACTATTATACGTAACAGGTAAAATAACAACGATTGAACAAAGTGACACAGGAAACAGATACAGCAATTTCCATATTAATTGCTTTTTCTGATTGGTTTCCGCTGAAGAAACAAAGAAGAAATCATACACAACGATTAACAGGGTTTATAAATATGAGGGATTTATATCTTGAAATAAATGTTGAAAATTACTTTTATAAATAATATACGGCCTCGTGGGTTATCACTGATTTTTGGAATGCATTTAACGTCTTTCATCTATACGGACTTCTTTCAGGAAATATATTTTCAACAAAATTACCCTCCCCACTCCACCGTCCGCCTGAGATCATCTGGGTTCGCCCTAAAATGTTGTTTTAGTACATTATCTTTCATCAACATAAACCAAATCCTAAATAACTTTACGCGGGCTGCTAACAATCCAAGCTTTTCACTACGTTTTTAATCTGGAACAACCTAAAATCTATTTATTTTGACTTTGCCTATTACTTCTAGTGATTACAATTACACAACGTATAGCCTAAAATGTCGTTAAAATTCGCCTTTATGGCAATGTTATCATATAAATTGTGAGAAAATTGTTGGTTTGAGTTTTGTATAAAATACATTGGTATAGAAGCTACTTCACCCACATAAATTTTGGGTTGATCTTCATATTAATCTGTTAATTTGACACCTCTTGAGTTTATTTACTTTATTTTTTCCACCAATTACACTTGTCTAAGCCATTCAGCTGTCTAATTACAGGGCAGATGCGGAATGTTGATTTCGGTCCACGGTCGGTGTACGAGCATACGATCATAGAAGCATCGCACGCGACACACACACAAAAGGCCGCCGACTACCGGCTGCATGCTGCATGTCGTCTGTTGTGTCAAAGTTTGAACAGTAGTCGAGAGTCGGGAGGATAAACAAATCGCGTTCGTGGCACGGTGGCGCTGCGGCGGTATGGCGGCGAGCGCAGCAACTAACGACAGCTGGCGTAACGGTCGCGCGTCAGTCCGCTGTAGTCCGACGCGAGAGGAGCACGTGTCATAGACCCGCTGTGTTTACATCGTGGGCGGACCATCTGTGCTCTTCCGAATGTTAAAACTTTACGAAAACTTCGCCGCACCCGTGAAAACAGGATTATAGTGCGAGTAACCGTGGAAATTTCACTCCTCCGATTTTTCGAAGTGCTTTGAAAGTTTGTGAGAGTGCTGTGTTAGCCGACCGAGCCGTGGATTAACGTTTTATGTGGATTTCTTGCCGCGGGTGAAACTTGTTTTTTCTGACATGTGGACCCAGTAAACTGTTTCGTTCCCAGTTTTTCCTCTCGCTCGTCATGGATTTCCTGAGGTTGGCGTTTTTCGTGGTTACGTTCTCCTCCGCATTAGGTAAGTGTTTTTAAAAACTCTTATTCGTGCTTGGACAGTCTATTTTAAATACAAATTTGAAAATTTTTAATTTTTTATAAAAATTATAAACACATTTTTTCCTTAATTAGATATAATAATTATTATTTATAACAAAAAGAATGTGGAAGAGGTACTGGATATTGTAGAATTACCTTGTTCGCTGATAAATGTGTTTACGGATAAAAGCACATAATACTGCAGTCGTCGAAAGATAAGTATTTGTTAATTTTATAGTGGTTTGAAAAAATGCAGAATTTCATAATATCTTATATTTTACCCTATCATAAAAATTGTAATAAGTCTCAGCTAGAAATAGGCTATTACACAGATATCTGTACTATCAATAAGTTACTTCAATCAAGGTTTTAAGTACCGTATCAAAAAACGTTAAATTCGATGACTTATTTATTTACAGTTTAGAAATCCGTGGAAAATTTATTTGCGGTAACATTTTTCTTTAGCCTTTGTGCGTCGACCATATAAGATATACGGTAGACTACGTTTCATGGTTTAAATACACTTAAGCTTTATAATTTTATGTTTTTTTGCTGCTCGTGAAAGGATTGACAACAGTACCGGTAGTATGTTGTTTAATGTCACATCCACATTACAGTAAATGTTTTTTTTAAATCTCATTAACAGTATTAGAAGATTCGGTAAGAGAAAAATAAAGCCTGCACTCTGCACTCCTTCCACCCTTACCGGTAAACAACATGTACCTACTGTTACAGTAATAAATTAAACATGTGCATGCCTTACTTTGTACTTTTATTATTTTCCGATGGACAACATTATTCCTAAAATGTCTTATTTATTTATATGTCATTCTATCTTTTCTGTACCTATATCATTAAGAGCTAGCTATGAATTTGGTCAACTTAGTGTTGAGCTAAAAATTGCACTCTGTCTTTTTTTAAATAGTCTAATATTATTAGCTATATCATGCCGGTTGCCGGTTATCAGTGTATGACATTAAATCGATCATTATATCACCTAGTGATTATTATTTATATGGCAAGAGTTCATGATTTCACATGAAATTGATTGATTTTAATCTGAGTAATGATATACAATAAATACTAATCTGTTTTTAAACTAGGCCTATAAGAAAAATAAATTAAAGTTCAGGATTTTTGACGACACATTTGCAGTGTTCAAGAAAATTATTCAAATTTAAATGTTCTAACAAGTAAATCCCAGTTTTATCAAGGGCTGTGACAATTGCTGAACGAACGGTCCGGATGACCCGCATAAATTAGCATAGGAATCGTTGGATCCGCTAATCCCGTATTGCCAACTTCAACTCTAATATGTTATTATCGCTTTCATGATTGCATGTAGCTCCCTTACCCCCAACCTTTTACCTGCGATTGTTAGTGTTCACGATTTTTCGTATAATATGTTTTTAAATGCATTTTGATGTTGAATGAACTATTTTAATTACGGTAGTAAGTTTGATCCCTATGTTTATGCAAATTTTGCTTTTACATTTAGAGATTATCTGACACTTGTTTAATAAACAATTATTACATTATTTTAAGTTTGAATAGGCCTATACCCAAAGAAATAGCCTAGATAAGATAACATGTGATAAAACACAATACTTGCTCTCATGCGGTACTTAGGATTACGTGGAACAGGGTCCGGAAGAACGTAGGGACCTTTATTAATTGTATTTTCAATTAAAACAAAATTGTTGACACAACCAAGTGGCCTATATCAAGTAGGCTTGCCTATATTTTCCCGCTATGTAGGGGATTTTAATGACAGTTTTTATTTTGTTTATTTAGTTTTTACGTATGAGTGGTAGTCTAAGTGACAGGCAACACATCCATATCCATAATATCCATATGGTATCATTAATGTGATTAACAAATATTATTTTGAAAATATTTATTTTGCCAGATGGCTTCAAGTGCATTTCCCTTAGGGAGGTTTTTTAAATTAATAAATATATCATGTCCGATAAATATTTTCTTCGGTATTTTATCCTTATTTTTATATAGGCCTAATTGTCCTTTTAACCATACTATAGACAAAGAACAAGTTTTGTAATATGTGTGGAGCGGCAAAGTATGGCAAAAAGAGGACATCTTAAACAATTTTGTCAAAATCTTAACCTTGAAAATGTACTCCTCGAAATTCAGGCTCATATCCTCGTCAGAAGAGGAGCTATCCTTGAAGTATGTACTTCATATGCGATCTTAGATCAAAGAGGATGAATAATTGGTACGCTACGGTGCAGGTTTGCAAGACGAGCAGTTATAAAGTATTGTGTTACGTATAACAGGTAGATTCTGTGAATGTAGGAATAGCCTACAGATGATCATGTTTCTAGAAATGTAAATACAAATTAAAAATTGGTATTTTCACATTTAATTTTAAATCAACGACTAGTTTGTTTTCAGTTTGTATAAATACATTCTCTTTATGGCGAAAAGTATATCTTCCAAAAAGAGGAAAGTTTCTTCAAATTAAATAAAAAGTAGGAAAAATCCAAGTGAGGAGTGATGCAGTAGTTTGGAACAACAGGGTTTGAAGTCCAAAGGGAAGGACAAAGACAAGAGGTGGTGCTATCGCCAACGAGCTACGCGACTTGTGTGTTAATGACCGGCAAACTTGTCTATTACAAACTCAAACTTTCCTCTGTAACTGTAGATGTCTCTGAGGATTTAATTTCTTCTCTCCTTTCAAACTTAAATGTACTTTTAATAAGTTTTATGAACTCTAAAATACAGTTTTCTATTAAATTACCTCGTGTAATCTTTACGTTACCTTCTTTCTCTTTCTGAAAGATTATATATCACCGTATCCGTTAGTATTCGGGATGTAAAAGTGTTCGTGGAGAAAATTTCACTCGGAAGAGAATATGAAAGATGTGGTTTACAGTTAAGTATGGGTTGGGTAGCATGCCGACCGGGCTAACAGAGGGTCTGCGTTTTATGCCCGCGCCGGCCCCAAAAAACACGAATACAACTGCCCCGACCCGTGTAAAAACTGAGACTGATGTTGGAATAATTTTATGTCTTGCCCAGCCGAAACATTTTTCCTTTTACGTTTTTAGGGCATAAATATAGGGATGAAAATAATTCGTGCAGTCTCTTTCTTAGAACGATTTGATTTTCCATCTCTGGCCCTTTACCTATTTTTGTAATCGTTCTCGATAGCGAACAAACTAAACCGTGTTTTGGTCCTTCCTCTATTTCAGTGACCGCTTGTCACTACAACATTTCCCTTTACTAAGGTTCGTTGTTTCCAATTCGTTTCGAGTAATACTGTACGGTATTCATGTTAAAATAAATTTGATACACCTATGTTATGCACCTATGATACTACTCCTCGTCTCGTTGTGTCCATTTAACTGAGTACTAAAGATTTTAGTTTTCAATTAGTTATTCTGCTTTTTGCTGTATAATCAACAGATTAATAATTAAGAATAAGATATCCTGTGCCCAATGATGTTGTATAGTTCAGCTTTGCCCTTATAACCTTTCCTTAAATTTAAAATGTTTAACTCGATCCTTTCACATTAGTCTGCTTCTGCTTTAACATTTTTAATGTCCCTTAAGCATGTCTCTCTATTTTCACATAGTGGTATTACTGTATATCCCTGAATAATTACAATTGCATTGGCCTATACAACCAATTGTAGTTTCGCGAAAATTCAACTTTATATCTGGTTAAAATGTACAATGACAACGTGTTTAGTATTTATGATTAAATTGCCCCGATAATGTATTTTTATTTTTAGCGTATTACACATTTATTTATATATAGGCTACCAAAGACTTGCTTATATATGAGCATTTTAGAAATTAAAATCTCTTTCAGTAGGTTATCTTAGAGAGTGAAGCTTCTGATAAAACCGTTTAAAATGAGTAGGGCATAAAAAGTCCCGGGATTATTTCAGACTAGCAGTTGTTGCGGGCAGTTTACAAGTTATAAAGGGCCATCGGGCCGGAATGAGGTTTTTATGCGGCTGCTGCCCAAAAATACAAGTTAGGGACGCCGGGGGGCGAGTTAAGCGGCGGATTCTAATCAGGTCGTTGCCGTCCGAGTTTATGTGCCCCTGGGCTCGTCAACGGAAAAATTGGACAGTTTTACATTTACATTATTAAACATGTTTATTACGGGAGACAAAGTTGCTGTAATTTCTTTGACAGTTTACTGGCTTACGGACTTACTTTCTGTCATTTTATTGTCTAATTAACAATTTGTTATTTTTTTTTAATAAGAGTAACTAAAGAATAGTAAACTAGTACTGGTTTTACATTACGGTACGTAAATTGTTATCTCAAAAAATAAATGAACTATTTTAAGATATAATTTGTGAAATTTGTGTTTTAAAGATGTAGCTTATGATTATTATTTCTTATGTATAATTCAACATAATTATTAGAGGTAAGAAAATCTCAGTAGCATTTAAATCACTATTAGACGCAAGTTAAGTAAAAAAAATTAACATTTTGGCGTAACGAATTCCATACATGGCCCTCCCCATTCAAATAGAGCGTTTTAAACATCGTTTTGTTCTGATATTTAATTCTAAATGACTAATTGAGGTAAAACACTGACAATGGTATTTGAAGGAGTTGGAGACAATAAAAACAGATGATTTTGTTAACGTATCGAGTGCCATACATGGGCATCTACCATAAAATACAGTGTGTTTAAACTTCACTTTTGTCTTTTTCTATTTATAAGGTTGATTACTAAAAAACTTTGTAATAGTAATGTGAAAATGCAGGCGTGGATTGCAGGTGTACACAATGGCTAGTGAAAGTGTCCTCTGCATGTTTCAAATTCCTGTTCCCAACGTGTCATCCCTGACATTCCTCCCCCTCCCATCAATTCCGTTTACGTGCCTCGCAGGTAAGTGAACCAAATTTTATACATTATTTACGTCATAGACTTCGTGGAAAGCAGACAGGATAATTAGAGTAAATGGGTCCGTAATTATCCAATCATTAATCGACTCAATTGTCAATGGAGCCCTGATTACTCATTGTTGAGACGGGTGATGCCACATGGGCCCCCGTTCGGTCTCTGACCCCTGGATATGTTTAATGAGTCGTTTCTTGCAAATTAATTTAATGAGAAATTCGCTCTTGTTACCCCGAAACTCAAAACCGTAATCAGAAGCGCTGCGGGTGTACCGAGTGTGGTGGGGGGGGGGGGGGGTGGCGTCGAAACTTAATTAAGTCAAAAGTTCAACTTATTCACGTTAACTACTGGGGTTATAACAACTTTGTTTTGTATGAATAATGCTAAGGAAAATATTCCCTAAAAGTAAATATTTTAAATATTATTTTCTTGTTTTCCTATCGTGTAAGGATAATGTATTTGTTTTTCTTTATTCGTGATCCTATTAACAATTTGTTTCGGTTCATTAGTAGCCTACAATACGTGCTTTATCCACACACAATGTGTTGAGTTTACAAATCAAATAAAGCAAATCATATTAGACTAATTAGTTTCAAATTCAAACATTGCCAAACAGTATTTAAGTTTAATTTACTGAATACACGGCAAAGCTGAGCAAGCATGGACTGGGCAGGGAGCAAAAACACAACGCAATTTCATAACGAATCAGATAACAACGGGCAGTGTATTGGATAACAAAATAAAACGGTGGACTGGGCATGGAATCATTTATTTATATTAACTAAAAATGAAACCAAGTTTATGCACGGGCTTTGTAGACTGTCCATGCGTGGGTACATCATTAGGTTGTGTTATGCCCCTGCATTGTGATTTTACCGTATGCATGTGTCTTTGCATCTGCATGTGTCTTTGCATCTGCATGTGCATTGATAATGTTTGTATACAGTCTTTTCAAAAGGTTTTATATTTCACTCTACGTTTACCTTTACCTAAGTCTTAAATGTTACAATCCAGTATTTATAAATAGGTGTTTTTAAGAAAATATTATACGTTTAAACATTGTTGAACTGGATGAAATATTATTTTAACACTATTACGATCATCTTAAAGAGAATTTGAATTAGGTTCGACTGTCAGAGGGCTCGCAATTGTGTAAATTTTAACAACTAACGTGCTTTACAAAGTAAGTTTTAGGAATCGAATTAATGTAAGAAAGTAAAGTAATGAATTACACGTTTGACGTTGTAAGCTTTTACTTTTTTGCGTTTATCCGTTTTGCCACGGGTTTGATTTATGGTAATCTCTCTACTACCAACTAATCAGTAAATGAAGGTTTTGTTGCTGTTCCTAAAAGTTTCCTTTTAACTAAAGAAAACTCGTTCTGACGTTTCATTAATGTAAATTATTTCTCATGAACACTTGTTATGGGTGGCCAGGACTTGTTTTATCACAGGGAATGTAAGTATTGCGGTTGGTATGCAGTAGTAAAAGAGAAGTATACCCGACTCAAGTAGGTGCGACCTGTTTGGCGAGTACCCGCATGTTCGGCTAATTTCCACCAGGTTTGTAGTCTGGAGCTCCGCCAAACTTGAGGCGGTTCTGCACACCTTTGTCATCCATTTGGTTCAAACCGCAACTTGTAATTAAGTTTGTCACGAAATTGTGCGGTATATAACAGCTGAAATAATACCAATTGCAATGCAAGTGTAACAATTGGGGTTTAAACTTTTTTATTATGTCTGGTACCGGTACTAGTTAAAATCATTTGGGTAATTTATTTGTACAGTATTTACTTCATCAATCATCAAACAGCTGTACAGTAACATTGTAAATAAAATGTTGAAATTATACTTTAGGCTACTATATTTCCGAAGATAGGATAAAACACAATTAGGGGGTGTAAATTCTACGCACCCCTAAATATTGCTTTAAATATAATCAATCGTAAGTGTAAAATCAGAAATGAAAATTACTTCAAAGGCATCTCTAGTTTTATGAGTGCACATTGTATCAGTAGGGAGGTAGTTCTGTTCATTCTGAACGCTGACCGCAAATTACGTCACACTGTATTGGGGAGAATGTTGTTTTTTTTGCGTGACAGCTCCGATGTAAAATTTTATAGGAAATCTTGATCCTCTAAGGATATGTGCCAAGATAAATTTGTATCATCATAGGGTTATAAAACTTCGTTTAAGAGGGGGCTCCAGTCACTACACATTTGGCGTTCCTAACTGATTCCCCCATAAGGCCAATTTTAACTTTCAAAGCCCGTCTGTCTTCAACGGATTACTTTATATGGTAGGATAATGGCTCATTTTAAAGAGCAACATAATTCCTTGCTGATTACAGAGAGCAGCAACAAGTCGATATCATAATTAATAATTGTTTAATACATTCTAATATATTCATTATTTAGGACTTTTTATGGTGAATTATATGTAAAATCGATATTCTTCTAACTGAAATCGCTACCGGTAACAATTTCTTTGTTTTTAAACGGAACCATAAATTAACGGTTTTGGATTATCCTTTGATGAGGGACATTATGCTTTGAATGTTAGCATTAGCCTTATGGGAAAACCGACTTCAACCAACCAACTTCATAAATGGTTGGGTGGGTAAACTCCTAGTCGAATGTCAAAGTATTATCGTTTAAACCAGTTGTAATATTGTTCAAATACAAGGAACATGCTATGGAAAAAGGGATGTGATTAAAACCCGTTATAATAAAACACGATATTTGTGGACATCCTGATTGATGGATGTAGGGTTAAACGGCGCCTTATCAGTCGTAGTAACGCTTGACCGCCTGTTATCAGTCATCAGCCGTCGCTTTCATTCCTCATGCATAAACGGCTGATGAGCAGTTTGTCGACTAATTTAATCTAATCTGCTATTTATTCGATAGGCATGTGTTGATGCTGATTAGTAGATGTTTGTTGATTGATACCATGACGCCACGAGTGTTGTTGTTGTTGATTTGTTAGTCCACTAATGCTGACGGAAGGGTTGTTGGAAGGGTTTACTATTGTCGTTGATAACTAGCTTTGTACCATTGATTTTTAACTTGACATTCTGGTTTAGATGTAATCTATCATATCCTAAAAAAAAGTCCTGGTAGTTTTATTTACTGTGTGTTTTTTCTGTTGTGAGGCGTTGTTCATTGCTACGGGACTGTCGTAAACGACTTTTTCTGATTGGTTTTCTAAAAAAAATAGATAAAGCTGACGGGACAATGTGGTCTACAAAATAAATTATCATCCAGGATTTATTTAATTTAAAATAAGCAATAACAGTTGTTAATGAAGATAATACTTTTTAATCCTCTACCTGATAATGGGATTTAACTATGTGGGATTTTTACAATTAAAAGTAAGGAATCTTCCTAACTTATAATAACTAATAATTGGTCCACTTTGTATAGAGGCTAACTAGTTCAAACGAAGGATGACAATGGTGTATGTAATTCGAGTTAATACTTATGATTCGATGGCTTATTCGGCTAATTGTTTACATAATCTACTGAAAGAATAAGTGTTAAACATCGCACTGAATTTAAACAGAGAACTCTACATTATTTTCTTAACGATTTTGGCACCCCTTGGATTGTTTCGATCAACTTATCTGATAGTAACTACTTTAAACCGGCGTTATTTTCTCGGTGTAACCGCGAGTTAATTACCAAGCGAGGGACTAAGGTAAGAAAGGGCTCTCAACACAAGTGCTATTTTAAATTCCCGTTTCCACAAACAATAGTCGCTTTGAGAGGCCGGTCAATTAACGGGCGCTAAAAATAGGCTAATAGCTTTACAAAGCTTTTAAGCGAAACCAGTTTAGGGTAATTAAACACGGAGTCTAAGCGCCTTTCGCGGTGCAGCCTTCCCTAATGCACTTTTCTTCAGCAGAAATGCGTTCCATTTGCACTTTAAGTGTTGGATTACCTTCATAAAAGTAAAATATTCATTTACTTGTGGCAATTCCATACGGATAAAAATTGAGTTCACTATTAAAGAATGTTATTGTGCTTGCGGTTGGTCAGTACAAAAACTAAATAATAGTGGGAAAGTAAATAAGCTATAATACTGTAGAATTTTTATGGTAGTAGTTTTACTGTCTTGCGGTTGGTCAGTACAAAAACTAAATAATAGTGGAAAAGTAAATAAGCTATAATACTGTAGAATTTTTATGGTAGTAGTTTTATTGTATATTTTCTTTTTTTTACACTAATCCATCCATTTAGCTCTTTAACAATAAATTAGGCAAAACAAGTAGGTATTGAAAGATTTCTTTTATCATTGATAGCACATGTTCAACGCACATATTTCCATGCAGAGCCCTGTAACTCTGTCCCTACCCTTATTAGGCAAGAAGGGCGCGACTAGCTGGTAGTTCCCATCTACCCACCGATACAAAGGCTGTCTATTGTGTCTTGTTTGAAACCCGAAGCTCTCAAATCCTTGCCACACAGTTAACCCCTACTCTCATCTGATGCCCAATATATTGTTTTAGAAAATAATACTTGGTTTTGTATGTTACTACAGTAGCTAATGAAAGTGAATAAATTCATATTGCTAGCAATGTAGCCATTGTTGGTAGTTAGAGTATTCCGTGTTTATACCTCTTCCCTTATACAGTAGTTGCTGAGAGATACTATTTAATTATCAATTTTAAACAATTACCTACCTCATAAATAAGCTGTACAAATGCTATATGATAGAGATAACTAAGTACTGATGTTCATGGGATAGAAAATAAATGATTATTTTTGAGGCTAAAGGTTAACATGTGCAACAAAGTTGGGTTTTTGCTCTCGCTGATTTAATTAGTTTCCCTCATCCATCCATGGAACCGAGATAGACAGTGTGAAGACATTTAGAAACACACAAATGTAATTATAAAACCACCGAATCCTTCATAATTAGTTTTAATTCCAGGAACGACTTTGATCTCGTTCAACCCTCATGTTCAGTGTATATGGTTCTCAACGGGGTGTCGAGTAATGAGAAATCCAACAGCTTTTTCTCCAGAGAAGAAATCTTTTAAGCGTCGCGGAGTAATTTGCTAGTAATTTTTCACTTTTGTCAAATTAAATTCTTGGCCCATTGTCGCCGATCCTACAAAGCGGGGTGCTCGTGAAAGGTGAGCCCCACCCCCTCATTTGTAACCCCTCTTTGAGGGTTGGACAATGTAACCGAAACGCATAAAAGCTACGGACAGATTTTTTGTTTCAAACAACAGTCGGCGGTGAATAGTTGGGCATGTTTTGTGTCGGGAGTCGGGAATAACGTACGGCCCCGGAAATATGAGATCCCGCAATTTCGCCTAAAACACGACACGCCCCGAGCCCTCGGGATTGCAACTTGATATAGATGTAGTTTTGTATCGGAATTCCCTCGGAACGACTTTCAGTTTTTCCCCCACTGGAATGTTTATGGCCATTATGATTTCTCTGTGCGGTTGATATCATGTATGTTTGTATTGAAGTTTGTAGAATCGAATGTTTAACGTTTTAGGAATGATTGCATTTGTATGTACTATGATTGCATATGTATTGTATCACGTATGTATGAATGTATTGTTATATATTATAACTGCAACAATATTAAAGTCAAATTTATTAAGCGACCACTCAAACTCGAAAATACCTAATATAAGTGAAGTAAAGAACGACCAAAGCGACCACGACTGCACAGTGAAATAAACTAGAGAACTAACAATTAGTCGGGAATGGTGACATATAACACTAGAACACTACCGCCGCCTAGGAGCAATGCGTCGTAATAAAGATTACCCGGTGGTGGAACTAAAGCAATATCTATTAATCTTGCAGTTAGCCTTTACGATTATTAATACCGAACGTAGAACAGCGCTGGAGAAAAATCTCCGGACGTTAAGTCCACATTAAGCTCAAATTACTTATGTAATCTCCCGCCATTAGGTATATTGTGCGAATAAACATTACAGTTAGCTTCTGCCTCTAGCGCGAGTCGCTCCGTTATTTTATATTACTGAATATTTTCATCCGGCGGGTTTCAACTGCTGATGGAAGTTTTTACGGAGTAAACATTTTCCCGGTTTACGATAATGTTCGCTCCTCGCCGAACGAGAAAATTAAATTAAGAAGGGATGAAAAGACTGTGAATGGGAATTTACGACGGTACGGATTTCATTATGGGATGTTCCGATGAAGCTTCTAGTTAAAATTCAAAACTGCTGTTTATTATTCACGTCTCTACCGAGTCGTTTCCTCCCCCAAAATGTTTCCTGTTGAAAATAAACGACCTGATCAAGAGTCTTAAAGAAGCCGCGTTTTTCTTTCAGGACGCTAAGACGAATCGCCCTTTAATCTACTACTTGGGTATAAAATAAATACGTTTGTTGAGGGCGTTTCCATTCTGTGGTTGGAAGCAGATGATGGATGATTGTTTTAAATCTGTATACACATCATTGCTGTTAAGTATCTCGACTAATATGTTATGCTGATTCTTGATAAAGTGAACAGCTGGGCCATAATGATATCACATGTTTTTTATTATTGCACTTGTTTAGTCATGCTGATGTAATGCATTACACTCTTTAGATGTAGTGGAATATTTCCATTCTTTGTTTGTAGTTTCGGTTCATTCCTGTGCGTTAAATATGTTTAAACCCCTTTCTTCATAGGCAAATAATAAATGGGATCCATTGAGGATAAAATCTACGCTATGCATACATATAGTAGATGCCCATTTTGTTTTTAGAGGTAACTTAGCCCACCTTACTACGGAAGTGTGTGTGTGTGTGTGTGTGTGTGTGTGTGTGTGGGGGGGGGGAGGGGGGGTGACTTCATTATTACATAATGATATAATTCAAAGTTTAACCATAAAATAATAGCTACCAAACAGTGTAACTGTAACGAACAAAAAGAATAATTTTCAATTGATTCGTGTTTGCTATTTCAGTCCACTGGCGGCGTGAAATGAGCGTTTACAGAGTGCAGTGAGGATTGTCGCGCCAATCAAATGTCGACGTGGATCATGGCGGTCACAATCGCCCATTATATAGCTGGTACATGTCTTATCGCTGATAACGTTGCCGCAAACTGCGATGGCTTTGGCTCACCTGCTCATACTGCAGAGTAGCGATAGCGTTCTGATACCTCGTGCACTAGCTATTGTATTATTGGTTAATGTCACAGTATATGGAACTTGTTGACTGTAATACCGATTTAGGTTTTTTTTAATATTTCTTCAGCAACGTATTAATTTAAAATAAGGGGAGGTAAAATTATTTAGCTGTACGAGTCACATCTTACTTATATCTTTGTTAAGCGATTTATTATAGGCCTATTGAATGTTTCAACACCATAAACCATAATAACCATAATCCTTATCTTAAACAACAAGTTCTGTTATTATTATTCTGTTATTCAGTAATCGATGATAGTATAGTGTCAAGCTAATACTAAAATCGTCGACGATTTTATCCAACTGTCATCATCAATACATGATAGTGGGATAAATGTAATCGTTTACTTAACTTCTGTAGTTATGTTCTGATAACATAATGCATCTGATACATTTTGGCTTCTTCGAAAGATATTCTCGCCTTCATAAGATATTCCAATTTAAATGTTAGCTAACTCGCCCAGGATTTCTAACATTTTCGCCTCTGGTCCAAGTTTCGCCGGAGGTTTCTCTCTGTAATTTTCGGCGCCCGACCCAGGACCCTGGACACAGGTAGATTCAAAATAATAGCCCGCAGCCCCGCAGATGACCCTTGCACCATGCCCAATCGGCCGTCAGGTAGACGTTCTTTCTTCCAGAAATCAGCTGCCCCCAATCGAAAACAAAATGCTTGTTTATTATTTTCTAGCGAGGCTCACCTGCCAGGTAGTTGCCTTTTGTCCCTTGGCCTTAGGAGGGTGGTTATGGGCCTGGAGAGCGATCAGGCGGAAAACTTCTAGAAGAGCTCCTCCCCGTCTACCCTCTGTTGTTCTCTTTATAGCTGGAAGGTGGTGGACCCCGGGCTATATTTGTTAGATGTGATTTCTCTTCCCTGCCCTCCCTTACGGGAATTCACCCTCGTCGAGACACAGGGCTTTACTCTGATTGCACTTTAACAGCCTGAAGGCTGTAGGATCTTCATCGTTCTGGAGTCATCGGATATATTTACCTTTTTGTACAACAGTAAAGATAAATAAATAAAAATAAATAAACATTTTTGTAGCGTATTGTACAATTAATGTTAAATTCATTATTAAATAATATAATATTTTAATGGTATGAGAATTTGTAAATAAAATGTACGTTACTAGATAATGTGAGCTTTTAATTTTCAAGGACATTACATTTTTATTCTAGTGTTGGTTCTTTGTTTCTAAAAAATATTTAAAATTGTGAACAATAAGATGATTAATTAATTACACTGTATTTAGGTACTTAACTGATCAGGCAGTTTGGATTTGAAAGTTGTTTAGGCTGTAATGTTTAGTGAAAATATGTTCTTATTATTATTTTTGTTTTTAAGTAATTTATGTTATAATATAAAAAATGTCAACTTATTGCGACTTTATCATACTTTGTAAACGTGTCAGTGATGTTATGAACTGTTTTTGCATATAAAGTTGATAATTATTTACTACTCTTGTTATAATAATTGGCCAGCTAACTCTTAGTAATATCAAATTAAATTTATTAAATTAGCAGGAAACTTCTACAAACAAAATTCACTTGATTAAAATGCATGTTTTGTACTTCAAAGAAATGTGAATTCCGTTTGAACAAAGCAAACATTTACTTTAGTCGCATGCTTAACCTCCGTGATCGTGTGATCTTCGTAAAGTTTTAATGGAGTTGTAAATTAAACTATTTCGTTTTTAAACCTTTTCTCCAAGAAGAGAATGGAATGAAATTAATTCTCGGCAGTTCTTTTCTTCTCGCGCCATTGGGATGAATAATGTCATTTCTCTGAAAAGTTTCTGAGCCGGCCTTTCTCAGCTATGACCCGAAATAATGAAATTTAAAGTCCCTTCGGGTTAGGAACGCTTACCGAAATAGTAATCTGTATGCGCAGCTTGATGTTTAATGCTTAGCTTGATAAAATAGTAATCCATGTCAAACAAAACGTTTTGTGCTCTTTTGGCAAGTTTCCACCCCCTTAAGATTATTATTTAGACCCCTGAAACTAATTTACGGTACGCTTAAAACCTGAGTCTGTAAAAGTGACATTTTTAAACGCCCTAATAAAATAAATTTGTATTGCAGAAATTACCTCGAAAATATTCCAAGCAACATATTTTCTTCTCACGTAAAGGTAAAACAACGAATAATTTGGATGGCGCAAACCATGTTCATGAGTCCATTTTACTCAAATTTGTAAAATAATTTATGCAGATACCGCCCAAACAAAGTAAAAATCCCCTATTTGCTGAAATAGTAACACATATACATCATTATGTATGTGTGTTGCTTTTAACTAGGCTTACTAGGATGCTGACTAATCCAACAGCGGTATCTGCAGAATGATTTTTTAACCCCATTTTTAGCTGTGACATAATTGGATACCTACGAAATACAGAACAATCGGGCTATTGTCACAGGTTACAATCATTCCGGGCCTCATTGATCTAACTTCAGTTATTCGTGTTGACTGTCACCGTCATACTCATTATCAGGGTATTTTTGTGATACATTGTCCCTTTAGTATATATAAGTGTAAAAACTGCGCAGGAGTAATTTAAGTAAACATATAATTAGGCACAAAGATATACTTTTTTATGATTACCAATCTCTGAACGAGATTTATTGCGTTGCGAAAAAACAATAGAATATTGATAGTTACTGTAATGAATCTGTTGACGTATTTGGTGAATCATTTTTTAAACGCATTGGGAATTAATTAAATTATATTGCCATTCCGTTATTATAAAACGGAAATTGAAAGACTAACCGCAGAAAAGGGAGATTGACAGTTATTAAAGATATTGTATATAAGTATTTGAAACCTTAATAGAATTTTCAGCTTCAAATCAATGAAAGAAATCATCGTATTATCGTATCAATCGATAATCGATCGTATCTAGAGCAGTTTATGCGAATGGCGACATGTACTGTTGCGTGCCGGCCGCCAGTAACTCGGCTCGTAATTAAAACGAGCGACCACACTTTACGTCGGTGTCAATACTTGTGTCGGACATGATCTAAAGGCACGAAGTCAATGTGACCTATAATATTGCGTGACTTAGGCCTGCGTTTTCCCGTTGTAACTCTCAATACCTTACATTTGCTGTCCTTCCCGAACTAATAATGACAGAGCGCAGTTTAATTTGATAGTAGGTTTGTTGTTTCAGATGTTTTCTTGATAACGTAGTATATCTGCATGAAAAGTGCCTTGATATCGGTAAGCACGCAGAGTTTTTCCATTTGTCAAAGCTGGTCCAAACCGGTTGCAATGAATGTCAGTGTTGTTGGCAATGGATTAGAGGAACCTTTTATAATAATTAAAAAAAATAATTAATTACAATAATTAATATGCTTATGACTTAACATGCTTACGACTTGTATCCTTATGGCTCAATAATATTGTCATATTATTAGCCGAATGCGTATACGTATGATGCCACACACAATACGTTGTCCCTGTTATTTTCGTATGCTGAATTAAATTTGAAATTAGAGTCTCCTGTATTATGATAATTGAGAACGTTGTTTCCCTGCGCTGTGAACGCAGTGTGATCTGTTCAACATCAGAATTTGGCTTATTTTGCTTCTATTGTCCTGTTGCCCCTTTGTAAACTGTTGACTGATATTGTACTATTTAACTTATTTTGTATCGGTCATGAATTAGACCTTCCTAATTACGTTACTACGAGGAATTTTAGAATCCGTAAATAATTTTATACTTTCTTATTTTTTGTATTTTTGTTTATACAACTGTTCCAATACTGGAGTTGCCACAAGTCTTTCCCCTAATACCTAATATTCTTATTTGTATTTGAAATTGTGGAGTTCGCTATTAATTTATGTATTCGCCACTGTTACAATTTGGTCAAAGAAAACAACAAACACTCTAAAGTATTAAGTTTTCTACCAAATACAAAGTGTAGCGTTTTAAGACTCATAAGTAATGACTTTTAAGCCATCTGTAGCCATCTTGGGTTTTGCCCTACAATAGGAATGTTACCTTTCAATAAGGACTGCGCATTGTTGTCCTATGAGTTAAAACTTTGGAACTTATACGTTAACAACTTTATAAATTAGCTTAGTTTATTTATAGTCCAAATAACCATTCTAAAGTCTCTTTAGGAACTATAACATCTTTGATTATAAAACAAAAGTGAATTTATGAGACGATTAAGCGAAGAGTCGTTTATAGAAAGTTAATCTTGATTAAACTTTATAAATAGTTTACACATTAAAATACTAGTATTGCATACTCTTAATTTAAAGAAGTTAAACCATTAATAACATAAGATCTCCATGGAAAATATTCCTCGTGTTTAAGATTTCTAATTTTGGGAGGGGAGTTTTCAAAACGCAGGCCCGTTTTAAATAAGCGACCCGCGTTTAAAGATAAGGGGTATTAGAGATATATTAATTTCAACTAATCGAACAATCGCCAAATTGGAAGGAGGGGGGGAGTTATTGCTTCCACTGGCTCGAACAACTCGATGTTAAAATATTCAGGGCTAAGGACAATAAACTGCAGGGCGGAGCAACTGATTTTGTAGTCACCACCTGGCTTGAGTAAGGCTTGGATTGTATTCTATTATTCTATTTAGTCTATAAGGCGTTTAGGTTCCAGCAATTCAAACTTGCCTCACTCGACACGCAGAAATTTGTCGAATAAGTTCCTTTGTTTTTAATTGTTTATAAATACAAAGAATAATATTTACTACAATTCCAAAGCTAGTAATTAGTTCCTACACTACACGATACACAACGTATCAGTGGAGCGCTACCTGCATCTGTACGGTAATCAAAGCAACATAAGTAATTACCTGCATGTACATATTGATAGAGTTTGATCCGTTCATAGGTTTAATTGAGCTTTGCCAAAGGCTGATTACTTCTACGTAGCTTTTTCAATATGTCTATGGATTCTGTTCGCTTTCATGTTTACCAGTGGTTTAATTTCACAATGGTGACTTTGTAGTTTTCATCATAAGCATATGTGCAAATAAACCCGCAAGGCTAGAAAACTCTTTCCAATGATTTGTTTTTCAAGTGTGTTTATTATGGTGTTAAACATTTTCAAAGTTTGTAAGAGTTATATAAACTTAGTACTTTCGCAACAAAGAAGAGGATTCAATACTAAATCACACTTCCCGCGCAGAAGGGAACAGGTCCACATTTTGGGAACAGATGTGCCCATAAAACGCTGTGTATAAAATAAAGGACGTTTCCGGAGGATCTAGACGTTCCTTGGCAGAATGTAGCAGTAAGTATATTCATTGTGGGAGCATTTACCATCGTAGGTAAATTTTGTATGATAGTGTATTTGTCAGAATTAAAAAATAATATGTTAGATAAACAATGTGGTTCAAAGAAAATATTTACCTACGAGGAAGTTTAATTTCACAGTAACAATTTTCTTTCACAACGGATTCCTTTAAGGTAGAATTATGATACGTAGGGCCTAAAACAATTTTTTGGAAGAAGTTATTGTGATATGCGTGTGTTTTTTTCCTAATACATATCATGTGCTTGAGACTGGCAATGTTTAATCCTTAATATATATATATATATATTTTTTTATTTTACGAATTACTTATAATATAAATTGTGTAATACATAGTATCGTTTTAAATTGTATAGTACAATTATTGATATTTCTGTCGCAACTATTTACTCGATCAAACGTAAGGTTGTTGGTGTTTTGTTTCGATTTAATTTGGTGGGCTTATCGTAATATGGTATGACCAATTTTTTATAAATTATTACTTTATTTTTATGATCATTATACCGAAATTACACTATACCTAAAAAAATATATAGATTTAACTTTAATTAACTTAATTCAACCACATTATACTTAAATTCGTAAAACTTATCATGTTTTAAAATATGTTAAATAGCATAAGCACGTTAAAATACTACATTACTTTGCTTGGCTGTTTTGAATCAGGTTTAAAATTAATACTGAAAACAAAAGAAGAATTAAAATTAAAATATTTAAGCCTATTAACTTTATTCAATGGAGTAAGACTTTGCAGCCCATTTGTGTAGAAGCCGGTACCGGGAATGCCTTGGTGGGGAACCTTTGAGAGCCTCAGCCACAACGACCATTGATTCCACAATCATTAAATAGGCCCGGAGCTGCATTAGGGCCGTTCAATAGCGACTTAATATTACATTAACCAATTTGACTTTCAACTTCTTTATCATATACCATAAGGGCCGTTCAATAGCGACTTAATATTATATTAACCAATTTGACTTTTAACTTCTTTATCATATACCATAAGGGCCGTTCAATAACGACTTAATATTATATTAACCAATTTGACTTTTAACTTCTTTATCATATACCATAAGGGCCTTTCAATAGCGACTTAATATTACATTAACCAATTTGACTTTTAACTTCTTTATCATATACCATAAGGGCCGTTCAATAGCGACTTAATATTACATTAACCAATTTGACTTTTAACTTCTTTATCATATACCATAAGGGCCGTTCAATAGCGACTTAATATTACATGAACCAATTTGACTTTTAACTTCTTTATCACATACCATAAGGGCCGTTCAATAGCGACTTAATATTATATTAACCAATTTGACTTATAACTTCTTTATCATATACCATAAGGGCCGTTCAATAACGACTTAATATTATATTAACCAATTTGACTTTTAACTTCTTTATCATATACCATAGGGCCGTTCAATAGCGACTTAATATTACATTAACCAATTTGACTTTTAACTTCTTTATCATATACCATAAAGGCCGTTCAATAGCGACTTAATATTACATTAACCAATTTGACTTTTAACTTCTTTATCATATACCATAAGGGCCGTTCAATAACGACTTAATATTACATTAACCAGTTTGACTTTTAACTTATTTATCATATACCATAAGGGCCGTTCAATAGCGACTTAATATTATTAATGACTTAATATTAATATTAACCAATTTGACTTTTAACTTCTTTATCATATACCATAAAGGCCGTTCAATAGCGACTTAATATTACATTAACCAATTTGACTTTTAACTTCTTTATCATATACCATAAGGGCCGTTCAATAACGACTTAATATTATTAACGACTTAATATTAATATTAACCAATTTGACTTTTAACTTCTTTATCATATACCATAAGGGCCGTTCAATAGCGACTTAATATTACATTAACCAATTTGACTTTTAACTTCTTTATCATATACCATAATACCGTTAGGCACTGCGAAATTTCAAGCTTGGGTATAAAGTTCATCTTTGTCGAAAAATGAGGTAACCTTATTATGAAATACTTTTGAATGTAAGAGGTTACTAACCTTTAATCCGTCGTTGATACCACGTGTTCGCTTGATAGAGACCCGCGAGTTTAGACCCTCGGAGGTAATATCATATCTTGAACCTAGATGTCAAACTGTAGTTTTACCTCATGGGAGCACGAAATATTTTGAATTAAATCCACGGAAAACGACACATTTTACACTCTCATATTTCTTCCACAATTTAGGTGCACGCAATGAATAAATTCGATGCAATATTTAAATCGGGTCAACAATTTGATATTACAATGTCGCACATATAGTAACCCGATTAATTATAACTGCTTGACAGCTTACCTAATATTTTATATAAATGCACATTTCTTTGGCATTTAGTCGTTATTTTCAAACTTTCGCAGCAAATAATTTTAAAACTATAAGTAGTTTACATTGTTTTTATTATGCTCATTAATTAATACTATACACTGTTTGGTATAATAGTGCCTATAACAGGATTATGGTTTTACAACTTAATGCGTCTTGTCGTTGTGATCATATAACGCTTAAAATGTAATTAATAAAATTACCAAACATTAATAATTTGTATGCCTTATAGGTAAACTATTATTGAATAAATTTTCTTGAGAGGAGAATTGATTTTTAAAGTTATTAAATTCGGATTGATTCTGGGCCTGGAAAATGCAAGAGCTCAAAATTTGTACCAACGGAGGGAGTAAAAAAATAAAGGTAGATTAGTAACTCAGAAATGCCATTAATAAAAAAAAATTAACTAGAGGTAAATTTAGTACGTTGTAGCAAGATTACAAATTATTTCTAACTAAAAACAAAACATAGCAAACTGATAAATAATGAATCTGAAAACACATGTAACTTAAACGAATCTACTGTATCCGATTTTGGTTTCCAACCATTATAAGCAAATACAACTGCAACTCTCTTTACATAACAATCGATAACAACCCTTTTCATTTGGTTCCTGAAATGTATTTTATTTAAAACAGTTTGTCGAGTTTAACAGACGGGAACGAGCTGGAAATACAGAGAGACTACTCTTTTGTGTTGAATATATTTACTTACTGCGGTTTCATTTACTTTAAAGGCTCGTAAATATTGCTTCCATTTCGCTGTTGTTTTACATTTCGCTCGTTCGACCTTACACAAAGTAGGTGTTAATCTTAATTATGCATGTTAAAGTCGCATTGTTATTTCTCTACAGAACTTATTTTAAGTAGATTTTGAATTATATTTATCGTAATTTTCCGATATTTGATGGTATTCAGCTTTTACAAAGTTTTTAATTTAATACACACTAGACAAAGAGTTGTGTTATATTTAGGTTTTTAGTTAATACATATGTTTGGGTAATATATTCGAATGTAGAGCAGAGCTGAGTTATGTGTTACCTAATACCAAGCCCGGGGGTTATTAATGTATTCTGTTACGCTCAGAATTAATTTTGCAGTCTGTACAGCGATGAATCCTTGGATGTTTCGTTTCACGACTGTATTTGCTGTAATTATCGCTTGCAAGTTATTTTATGTACTTATAGCTCATAAGTGTAATTTTATAACGCTTACTGTTATAACCACCATATAATCAACATGTTTTCCAGTTTGATATATTTTTGGAAGTCGCATTGCTTACGTAAATGTAATAAGACTATATACGCTTTATGTAGGATGCACTGTATATTAAACGTGTTTACAGTGTTATTTTGTTTATTCACCGTGATTGGCAAGACATTAAGAGTCTTCATCACCGGAAGTTGCTGGACGCCATCTTAGAGTTTTATTCCATAAGGCCAATGTTAACTTTGTGCCTCCATTACTCCTCACCTGATCGTCACATACAGTTAATTTTGGTGTCAATTTAAAGGTTTCGTCGTCCTCTAGGGAAATACAATGTCGAATTTCTTAATTTGGGTATCATAGTTTCATAATAAATAATTCAATTTTGAACTGAAACACTGTACATGTTCTCATTAATTTGTAAGAAAATCCAAATTCGACTATTGTATTTCCCTAGAGGACGACGAAACCTTTAATTTGACACCAAAATGAATCGTTTGTGACGATCAGGTGAGGAGTAACGGAGGCACAAAATTAACATTGGCCTTATGGAACAAAACACCAAAATAGCGTCCGGCAACTTCCGGTGATGAAGACTCTTAAGCTACTTACTAACTTTGGTTGTAGATTATCTCGTACAAATAACTGATTACGCAGAGTGAACCACCACCACGAAACTGATATAGAATGCAACTGCTATAGTGATTTCAGAGTGAACTAGGTTGTACAAGTGACAATGGAATAACAGGTTTTCGGCTTAGAGGTATTACAGCACCTCTACGTTTTTGGAAATTTGATTTACAACTTAATGCAGCCTAAAATATATAGTTAAGGGATTACATCTTGAACCACATCTCAAGTCTTAAACTGGTTTGACCTATAACTCATGTCATGTAAAACTCAAAGTGTTTTTAGAGTGTAATTTATTTATAAAACGATCCTTTAATAATATTTCATATTAGCAAATGAGTAAAAAAAGTAGTTAGTTCGACGGTTTTGTGGATGTCCTGGAATTCACTGTATCGTAGCAACGAAAATTATACTCATGTTTAAGGATTAAATATTGTAAAAGCACACTAGCATCTAAAAAGACACACGAGCCACTGGAAGCGGAGATATTACCTACGTGAGCGCTGCCAAATGTAAAACTTTGAAATCACACCGAGCGCTACCCGTGGCAAATTTTAAAATTACAGCACCGTCTACTGCTTGATGAATTAACTTTTACTTAGTTCGATACGCTAAGGTAGTCTAATGGATATGGCACTGGATTCACGATCATGTGGTCCTAGGTTCAATTCAACCTTTTCGTGTTCACTTTTTGAGGTACCAATTTTTGTTGTATTTTACACAAACCCATTTTTGTAATATGTTACAAAGAAAAGAGCCGCCATACAGCGCTCTGCGGAGTTAGTTAAGGCATTGGTTTCAACTAACCTGTTTAAAGTAGTTTCTTTAACAAGTTGCCGAACGATACCTCTTTGGAGGGTTAGGACAACCCTTAGCAAAAAAACCAACTCAGTATAATCAACCATTTCCGGATTCTTGAAACAACTACAACGAAAAGTTAAACCAACTATTGCTTTGTTTACGATAACCTTTCCTGTCCAACAACTTTCGTTAACTAATCGTATATTGGTCATGACAACCATTTCATTTGTCTCTGTGTGGCAAAGTCTCCGCTCCAGTGGTTGGGCGATTTTTTTAGCTGCTAGTTAAAAGCACTTACATTTTTTTCGCGGAATTTCCCACTTCGGTGTATTATCTTTATAAATAATAAATTCTACTTCTGCAATTGCACAGTTTTAAAACCTGTGTTTTATCTATAGTGTCCGTTGGTGATGTAAACCTCCTTTATTTAATAATTATTAACAAACACAGTAATGATAAAAATAAGCATAATCATAGGACATACACATTGTTCATGCATGATATTATTCGGAAAACACAGTGGAAAAAATATAAATAATAACTAATAATTGGAACGGTTTAAATTAAACGGTGTATTGAACTTCTAAAATAACTGTTTAGTTCACATCATTTTTGGAAATGTAAGTGTCAAATGAAACGTGTAATTCAAATTGAAATGGACTTGATCTGGTCGTCAAGTATAATCTCAAAATAGGCAGATAATAATAATAATCCAGATGTAATCCAGATAATAAATTTAGCCAAAACCAGAGACTAATCATATTATGTTTAGATCTACAGTGGCTTTCGTTGGTTTTGTAACATAGTGGCTTGAAAGACAGTTTAAAACACAATTGTCAGAAGTAAAGGTTGGGGCGTAACCCTGCATTAACTTTCGGTAGCGAGTCGCTGTTGTGTGTCTGTTTATCCTAATATAAGAATGTATCGCATTTCTTTTTCTTTTTATGAATAAACGTACTGAATAAAAGTTACAATGTGCTTAATATAACATTTTGATAACAAATACTATAATTATAAATGATATTTTTTAAAACAATAAAGTATAAAATGTAACACGTGTTGTACCTTTAATAAATATGATTTCCGCGTATAGATTTTAGAAAATTACTAAAAGCTTGATATTTTTGAAATGTTTTTTAAGGTCAAATACATTATAATACTAGCCCCTCCGCTAAACTTAGAATTATTTAAACTATACTAATTAAATATTATAGTTGAAATACTAATTAGTTACTGTAATTTAGTCCAGCTTTTTGAACATTGCAAGAGATATGACAAAGAAACGTTTGCGAAACACAGTAACGTTGTTTTAATTAAGACAACACGTTTAACCGGTTATTCGTAACACCCGTGGCAATTCGAAGAAGCTTGTAATGGAAGAGATATAACAGTAGTACAAGAATATTATATAATTAGGGTGCTGTTCTACATTTATGAAATGTTGATTTTCACCAAGCAGCTAAGCGCAAAGCGGGGAAAGCCAGTTTTAATTAGGCAAGAATATCGTAGTTAACTTTTTAAAACGCTTAGCACGCAGTGGGACGTTCAAATAACTACTTTGACCTTTTGTGTTTCAATGTGAAAATTAATTTAGGATATACAAACTAAAACATTAAAAATCTGTTTTAGTTGACATTAAATTGTTCAACAGTCATCTTTCCTCTGGTTTCACATAACAAAGGCTTTGTTTAGGCAAACAACGTCATCAATCAGATGGGAGCCGGTTTATAAATCAATATAAAACATCCGCTTACCCCCACCCTCTCTCTGGACCATCATCCATGTCCGTTCCCGAGACGCAGATTTGACAGCTGTCAAACATCCTGTCAATGTCCTAAATGGATACAGGTACGTCACAATAACTGACGCATCACCTCCACCAGCATTTTCACCTGCCAATTAACCCTATCTCGTTGCGTTAATAAAGAAGGCATAACTTTATTTCAAAAACGGAATTTGCTTTTGGAAATTGTAATTTTATAGAGATGATTGATTAGCCTACTCTATCACAGAATCATTTATAGTCCCGAATTAACTGGTTTGATATATAATGGAGTTTCTAGAGTTTAACTCCTCATTGAAACCGTTCATGAAAACGGTTTTAGTTATTGTTGCATGAAGCGGTTAGTAATCCACGCCAGTCTCAAAACCTTTTGCATAGAACCTCTTTGAGTTCTCATGAGATTTCCAACCCGTCCACTTTGTTCGCAAGACGAGGGTCTCGACCAAACCAGTCCGCCCACACATTAGCAGCGAGCTTCGCGGCGCATGGTATGGTCCGACCAAAATATTACATCACAAACACCTCTTAGCAAAACCTTGAAAATTAGTATTACAATGAGGCTTTTGATTTTCAAAGTGTATTTGTTATCATGTCTTTAAAAAAAAAACTGCAGCTGGTGGTGTAAGGATATTGTATTGAAGCAACGACGCTCATTGTGGTGAGGTGTTTCGAAACAGTCACAGTGTCTAGTTTATACTCTATACAAAAATATGATCATCCTCCATGGACTCTTAGGAAAGTGGTGTTTATAAAATAAACGTTTTTTACTTGCTCTACTTGTTGTAAGAAGGATCCGCTTTCAACAATTGGTAAACACCATTAAGTTCCCATCAATACTTCTTTCTAATTGCAATTTTCCAAATTCCAGTCGGTAATTTCAGCATTATTACATTGTTTGTACAGTGTGGTATGTTGCATTGTGCACGATGAATGGATGGATGGATCAGACCCCGAACCCCGGAGGTTGGTCAACCACGTGTGTCAAGGATACGTGTTGCCTCACAGGTCATGCCGCGGCAGTCTGCCGTGGCGTAGCGGCCACCGCGGCATGAGCATGACGGCATGACCACTGCCATGGCAACCGCGCGCCGCATACCAGACCATTGTTGTGCTTCTAATCATCCACCCCGAGAACAATACGCCATCATAACCTAATTGGTCCAAACAATTCGTCGTAAACCCACTGGAATATGGGTCTGTCAAAGGTTAAAGTTAATCAACACCCTTTGTTTAAGGTTGGAGACATGTTATGTTGTCCATTTATTACATCGGGTTAAACTGTAAGATTAATGATTTATAATTCAAATATTAAATTTCGGTTTGTTGTAAAGTCATTTGTGCCACAATCATCTGGGGATTAAAGCCATAATTTTATTTAGTATAAATGATGTACCATACTCAAATTTGTTTTGATAAAAACCTTCGCACTTAAATTATTTAAAGCTAAACACATCAATGATTTTTTTAATTTTATAAATAGTTTCTTGAGTAGCATGTGCTGTTACAATTAACAGAACAAAATGAAACCACGTCCCACAACACTACACAATATATTTACACTTACACTGTACTGACATACAAGACGATAAATCTACAAAAATGTGGTACAAAGCGATCCGATTCGCAAGGGGTACTTTTCGCAACTTGTTTCCGGAACTTCCGGTAGCCAATAGTATATAAGCTGTACGTCATCTTGTTTCTGTCATACGGTGATTGAGCCTGATGATGACCGGTGTGACTGGTTGAAATCGATCTCCGTGTACCATATTTTTATATATTTACCGTCTTGTATGTAAGTACAGTATAAATGTAAATATATCGAGAAGCGTTGCGAGACGTAGTTTCATTTTATCCTGTTAATTTTATACAAAATTTACTTAAATGTGACTGATCCGTGCAGAGAAAATTAAATAAATTGGTATAGATATGATAATAATTTATCCGCCGGTTTCATCACTTGGATGTGCTTTTCAATTAAACTGTCACGTGTAATGTCATCGCTGCTCATGCATCTGTTGTAATAACCTCTGGAGGTAGTTCGCCGTTATTTAATTCATATAAACGAATTGAGTGGCACACTGCACATATTATTATTTATGGGAACGTGTCCAATAAACGATCCCTTGGCACTGCGTTTGATAACCTAACGTTTCATATTGCCAATTGGCCATTTTTCACTATCGAATGTTTTAATTTGTTATTAACCTCGTTTCCCCTCTGGGGCCATTTTAATTTCCGTTCACAGCGAAGTTGGATCACAGAGTGTTATTACTTTTATTTTATTTATTTTTTGGTAATTAAGTAAAATATTTTGACCTACTATAATTTTAACAAACCTTTTACTTTATATCTTTATTTAAAAAATCAGTATAACAGTATATACGGTTTCTGTACCCACGCTGAAAGGAACCCAGCAGTAATATACCTTTTTGTATCCTAGGATTTCAAACTCATAGAGAATTTGAAAGTATTACATTCTTAAGATACACCATACAATACTCAAAGGCGCCGAAACAAAATACCTTTGACAGCATTATTGAGGCGTAACGTGTCGTCTTGCTCACAAGACAGGATCAGCGACTTGAGAGACATTGACAGAACAACCGCAGACAAGATGGGTTCAAAAGAACGCCGCGAGCTATCGTTGAATGTATCAGGCAAAAACATTCCCAAATATTGTAAGGAATATACGACACTACTTAAGCATTGAACCGGTTATAAATTTAAACAAAACACTTAATGATAGTCAACTGCAGTAGAAGTAAAACAATTGGTCACACATTCCACATAGAGAACATAGGAATATTTTCAACAAACTAATACACTTTAAAAATTCATCTCAACCAGCATAGCTGTTACGTGCTTTTATATATACACCCAGGCTTTTATAACTCGACTATTGTGGTCGACACTCCAGTAGGGTTTAGTATAACACTGATAAAAATTTCTCGCTTCGAAATCAAAAAAGTTAAAATTGATTCATTGATATTCCTTCCAAATATACCTTTTACTTGGAAACCAATCATGTTCAGCTGCAATAAGTATTTTGCATCGCAACTTTTTAAAATCTCTTATCAAATTAGCATTTATTGAATAGACGCCAGTCTCTGTGGTTTAGTGTCAGTTGGAGGTTCGGCTTATGTTAGCATTACAATGCCTTGTTTGAGGTTCCGAATGGGCTCGTTACACCGCCTCCGTTATGACTAGAGTAGCCTAATGAGGGGACAATCCCCCTCGCCCCTTACCTTCCTTCCGGTTTCAGACACCTGCAATCCCGCCACTTCCGGCTCTTCCCACGCCACAATACTGGGAGCCTCGATAATTATATCAATTATACCCCAGAGTCGAGATTACAATCTTGAGAAAAGTTCGTGACCGGTGTTAGTTTGAGGGCAACAGTCGGTGAGTATATGTAATTGTGTCAACTACTATTGTTGCTGCGTCGGGAAGGAGTGGCTCCGATGTTAAATGGGGTTGGAAACTGAATTGACAGTTTATTATTTGGCTGCACTATATTTATAGCCTCTAAAATTATCATTGGTAGCGTGCTATGATTGCAAAATATATCCCCACGTAAATTATAATGCGAGTGGATTTTTTTACGACATATCAACATTGAAATGCGACGTTGATTGAAGACAGTTATTAAAAATAAAACACTAACAGATACTGATTTTAGCTTGTGTGTGGTGATCGCTTAGGGTTTTATATGGACCTTTTAAAATTGCAGTTTTGAATGGATTCTATTAGAAATCGTCTCATAGGGTGCTCTCAGTATTTCATGTTTCATTTACCCAGTTCTATTGTGAAACAGGTAGGAACGGAAAAGCCTTCAAAATGAAAATCGAAGCTGTCACAGAAATAATTATACAGAAACGCGTCCGCGATACTATAGAATTGCGGTTTCATTCCTCTAAACGTACGTTTTATTCCTGTGATAAAATCTGCTTCTGAGCTTTGGCCATGTTAGTTTATCGATAGAAACTTAACGGCAAGGCGGCTCTTATGACGCAAATGCGGGTAACTTATCAAATAAAAGACTGACATTTCTCTCTATCGTGACGCAAAACTTTCCGCGACAATTATTAAGAACTTGGAGAAAAGTACTCATTGTTCCTAGCGTGAAGTTTATTACTTCGCCACTGTAAGAATTATTCAGTTTCGCGTGCTGGTGAGTTGTTCACTGCCGTTTCCACGCTCGCTCGTTCGTGCTGCTCTCGCGTGCATTTGTCCTCATGTTTTGTCAACTTGTAGAACGCTGAAGCACGAACAGTGGTCTTCTTGTGTTGTTTTCCACATTTGTCCTCTCTCGTTACTTTTCTTGGTTTGAAATTATCTTACTATTGTGGTTTTCATTTTTTGCCATTGTTGTAGAACCTTTTTTTGCCCGTATGAGTATTAAATTACTAACAATTCCTATACAGTTTTGGAACACATAACAAGGGAAACTGAAATTTATCCTTTTGGATAAATATAAAACGCTAATGATAAGAGTTATATAAAAATGTACTTCTGTAAGAAGGTAGCCGAAGTATGTTTCGGACAAGATCGCAGAAAGCAAACACCTTGTTTTACATGATCGCTTATTCCCCTCAGATTACAGAATCCCGCAGATTTCCCGGGGGTCCAGCGTCCGCGTTCTCGGAGAATATTTCAGCGAGGTTCTCAGAGATCTGACAGAATCAATAACCGGCCAGGTGGACTAGAGTATTTTCCGATATAGAATGCGGCGGTTTTTTATCGGCTGTCGGCCCAACACCGGACCTTATCCGACAAGTCACCGGGGCAGAAATCTTTTGAGAAGCGGCGATCGACGGGCCGCCCTAACAATAAAAACCTCCACTGACATTTTCTTTCTCATCTGTTGCCTATAAAGGGCGAGCGAGGGTGCCGGGACAAAGGTCCCGTCCCGGGTCAGGTAGGGCCGTCCCGACGACCGCCTAACGTCCCAACGACTTCTCCCTCGCCAACGACCCCACCTCTTTAATTCGAATCCGACCCGAGTTTAATGGAAGACCTCTGTCCAGGTGCTACTTTATCGACGATAAATCTCCCTGTTTATTGAATCGGACGGCCCGTTATTTCGGTAGTTTGCCGTTCGTAGTTTATCGTTACACCCGCGGCCATTTTTAATTTAGAGTCGATAACTCGTCAAACATTTGATTCTTGATTGGGCGGTTTCGCGTTCGTTTGTGTTTTATGCATCCTAAAATTCATTTATGGTCTTCTCTGGAGTACAATCAGTTTTAGGGAGTAATAAATGTTGCTTGTAAATAGTTAGCGATTTTATATTCTCGTTTTAGTAGAGTGGAGAAGATCAGAGAGTGTTTTGATACCCAGTGGGATACTAAAAAAAAACCATAAACTAATGTTATTTTTATGAGGTATTTGTCAAAGGTGGCGTTGTTGAATTATTAGCACCTTTTTCTATCTTACTTTTAAAACTATCCAACAATTGCATGAATAAACTTCATCACCTATTCACATATGAATCGTTAGTATTACAAATTGTGCGTCAATATTAAATAATTAAAGCATTGTTGAAGTTAAAAAATACAAAACACGTCTAACAATATGTTTTAACCTTAGAAGAAAGTGTAGTATTATTTTGTTCCTACATGGCTTGCACAACAGCATCATATTATCTCGGTGTATTTTTCTTCCCTGTCGTCCAATCCGCGTATATCTTGCTCCCAGTCCATCAATATAAAGTGCAACGGTGTATACTACTCCGCCCAGGATAACAGGGCGTCCTGGGATTCCTCACCGATATTAAACTTTGAAAATATTCAAGTTTGTAGATAAAGAAAAGTAGAATAAGATTTCAATCTGCAATTGTATCTTATTAAAAACTATCCATACTCATTGTGGTATCGTTTTAATAAGATGAGGAATAAATGAATTATCAAAACAGTAAAAATCATCTATGTATTACTAATTCCTGTAGATTTATTCATTTTGTTCGATAAAAAACCATGACATTTCCTTTTAGTTTCAAAACAATCCTAAAACCATTACCGACGACTTCAAAATAAAAAACTTACTTTGATACAGTATTTTTATGGATAAAACATTTTCCTTGTAAAGACAAAGAAACTGAATCGAAATCAACTCCGGTAAATCTAACAAACAAACAAAAGCTTGTAAGTTTAAATTGCTGCGTTGTTCGTCATGTCAAAGGGTTTCGCGAATTTCAAAATATCGTTTTATTTTCACAAACAACGTTTGTTAAGTAGTTCGGTAAATTGTCTTAATCCATTTTGCAATATTTTTTGAGAAATGTTTTTATTTTGTGTGGAGGTGACTTAATTTTCCGATAAATTTCGATGATGTTTATTCGTTTATAGTCTTGACATTTCAATGTTTAGTGGAATAATACTCTTGTAAATTACAAAACGTACTATCCCGAAACAGCAAGTGACATTAGATTCGTTTGTAATTCAAATTTTTTACAAATAACTCTCTATTGTTTTATCAATACTTTAACTTGTTATTCTCGTTTAACTTATAAAGTAATTTTCCAATTATTTATAACAATTAATCGTCTGACTGAGGGGGTTTACAATAAAAAGTATAACATCCCATCAGTCATTACCTAGTTGTGGTCATATTCGACTGTAACTGTTTGTCGTGTGATTGGACCATAATCCGAGTACAATGTCCAATCAAACGGTGATCTCTTCCCCTCCCCTTTCCCACTCCCTACTGCAGGTCTGTGGGGAACTGGGGACATTTAATAATAATTTAGGCCGCAGGTTGTTTCGATGGGGAATGTTATTTACATGTGATTCCTTCTTCGTTTAATAGCGTAATTGCAGTAAATCCATTTGATCAACGTGCACGAATTGCACTGTGTACACTGGTGTTACATTGCATGTGGTCGCCACCTTATCGTTCGATGCACTCGTCTGCTAAGCCCTGATGGATTCGCCATCCGTGGATCACGCTCGGTTGACCTGGCTGGGAGTTGGACGGAATTAATCCTATTCCAATCTGATTTAATCGCCCCTCCCAGATTTTCGCCGATTAGTTTGGTGCCCCCCGTTCGCCGAAGCGTCTAGTTTAATAATGATTTTCCAATCATCGTAATCCGTTCAACCCATAAAGCATTTTTGGAATTTGTTGTATGTCATAGTAATTATAATGCCCTCCGGTTTACGTATTAACTGATAACAAGCAGCTGACCCGTTCCCCCCACGGGGATGTCGCAGACTTAAGCCTCGCGCGCACTAGGGCGGCACGGCACGGACGGGCGGTACGGCACGGACGGCATTTTTAAGGGGGGGTGCGCGCACTAGGGCGGCACGGACGGGCGGTACGGCACGGACGGGCGGTACGGAACGGACGGGTTGCGCGAACAGCGGCGTGAATTTAGGTCAGTCTATACACTACTGTGAAAGTACACGTAGTGCAGTGCAGTTAATTTGGAGAATGGATATCGATGAAGAAGTGGTGATAGTTAGCTTAATTTTGGCGGAAGAAGAGGAGAAGATTAGAAAGAGAAAGCAAAGATTTTGGATACACAACATAAACAGGAAAAGACTAAGTTTCGGCGAGTTCCACACCTTGTTTCCTGATCTTATAGAGGATGATGTGAAGTTTTTTCAGTACTTCAGAATGACTCACGATAAGTTTGAATGTCTGCTAAACCTTCTGGAAGGCGAATTATTCAGAGAAAAAACCAAGTTCCGAAGTCCAGTGCAACCAAAAGAAAGGCTAGCCATTTGTGTGAGGTAAGTGTTATAAAATAAAAATAATAATTGCTAAATGGAAGATCACACTTAAAACAATAAATTGAAAATAATAAAAATCAGAATACCTTCAATTGTTTACTTATTGTTTTTTGGAGGAATTAAAAATGCAATTAATGAAATCAATATGTTTATTAACATACGTATTAACGAACAGCATTTCCGCTGTTCAACAAGAGTTTTAATGCGTAAGTTAAACTGGAGGATAACATTTGCAACTTAAAAAATTGAAATGAACGTCAGGCTTTACGTTTAAAGTCGTAATTTATAGCAATAGAGAGGTATATTTCACTCTTCACTTTTACTACACTTCAATGCACACTTAAGTATCTACACTTTTCAAATTATACATAAAAATGAGGAAGTTAATAACAAACATCATAAAATAGCCAATTATGAATTATTAGGTTTGGTACAAAAGATTACCATACTAAAAGAAATCAAAGTATAAAGTTGACTTAAATAAAAAATCAAACATTTAAAAAAGTTAATATATGTAACGTAAAAAATGACGTAAAATTATAAATATTTATCATATATTACTCGTATTAATGAATACAAATAAATATCAAAATACAATTTAGTTATCTCAGATTATTCGGAGTTCTTCCATCCCCATGTGTAGTAATTCTTAAGTGTTGATGGATCTTCATTAAATTTTCCCGTTGAAAATTTGTCAGTTTGCTGTCGTGCATTTTGTAATGTACAATGTTGAGCCTGTAGTTCTTGAGTTGTTGTTTCTTGCAAGTTATGTATATTAACCGTGTTCAAGTCCGTGGTCAATGGTGGTTTGTAAAATTGGTCAGTTTGCTGCCGTGCAGGTTGTGGTGTACGAGGTTGAACCTGAAGTTCTTGAGTTGTTGTTCGTTGCAATTGATGTATATTAACCGTGTTCAAGTCCGTGGTCAATGGTTGTTCAAAAGTTTTCATAGCAATTTCCAATTCTTTATCAGATACCAACTGGAATATTTTTTTCTTGATTTCTATTTGATCTTTTGAAGGAAACCCTTTGACAGTTTGTGTCATTGTCATAAAAAATGATGTTAATGCATCGTCTTCTTTATGTGCTGGTTCAGAAGTTTGGCGTTTTTTTTCCAAGAATTCTTGTAGAACATTTGCTGCTGTTTTTTCAGTAGAATTTCCCGTCCTGCTTCTTTTTTGCGGGTGTCTACTGGTCCTGATGATCGATGAACCGCGGGATGACGTTGATGGGGATGCGCACGAACGCTGCAAATCATCTGATGGATTCACTGACACACTTGGCGATTCCGTAATCTCGGGATTGTCGACGTCTTCGTCGCCATAACAGTTCTGTAACTCATCCTCATATAAAGTTTCGCTGTTTTCTTCTTCAGTTTGACTTTGTGATGCTGTAAAATTACACTTTCGATTGTCTTCGTCAATAATATATGGTACAAGGAAGGTTAGTTCTTGCTCATACTTTGGAGGTTTAATATTTTTCGCAGCTTGGCCGCTTTTTGTTCTACGTCGTTGTAGAGCTTTTCTGTGGTTGTCTCTTACTTTGGCCCATCGGTCCTTGCATTCCGCACCTGAAAATCCCGAGACATATAGGTTACAGAAAATTAAAAAATACGTCTTTCAACACTACTAAAACATATAATATATTTACACTTATACTGTACTTATACATACGAGACGGTAAAATATATATACAAGATGTTATTAAGGCAATCGATTTCAACCAGTAACACTGGCCATCATCAGGCCCAATCAGAGAATGTTTCTCTGATTGGGCCTGATGATGGCCAGTGTTACTGGTTGAAATCGATTGCCTTAACAACATCTTGTATATATATATTTTCCGTCTCGTATGTAAGTACAGTATAAGTGTAAATATATTATATGTTTTAGTAGTGTTGAAAGACGTATTTTTTAGTTTACCTAGTAAATATAACAAAACGTATCATGCTAATCAAAAAACTGTTTAGAAAATTAAGGTTCATGATTTTTAAAAAGAAAAATAAACACTCGTACAAAAGCCTGTATTCATCATTCTTTCTCTTTTTTTTTAGGTTTCTTGCAACTGGCATGTCTTACCGATCCCTGGCATTCTCTTTTCGAATGGGTCTAACAACAATAAGAGAAATTGTTCATACAACATGTGAGGCGTTATGGAGAATCTTGCAACCCCTCGTGATGCCAGAGCCTACAGAGTGCATGTGGAAAGAGATTGAAAAAGGATTCTGCACAAGGTGGAACTTTCCAAATGCTGTGGGAGCTCTTGATGGAAAACATGTTGTGATACAAGCACCAGACAACAGTGGAGCTGATTACTTCTGCTACAAAAAATGCTTTAGCATTGTGTTATTGGCGTTAGTGGATGCAGAAAAAAAGTTCATTTTCGTAGATGTCGGTGGCTATGGCAAAAACTCTGATGCCAGTATTTTCAATTCATCTGAATTGGGGAAAAAGTTACAAGATGGGACATTGAACCTTCCATCTGCAAAGAAATTGCCGGGCACTGATGTGTTTCTTCCTCATGTGATTATTGGAGATGAAGCTTTTCCTCTAAGAACCAATATCATGCGGCCATACTCAAGAGACGATGTTCACGGCAAGATTGAAGAAAAAATTTACAACTACCGAACTAGTAGGGCTCGAAACGTAGTTGAAAATGCATTTGGCATTTTGGTTCGTAGATTTCGTCTTTTTGAAAGGAAACTTTCTCTTTCTCAAGAGCACCTAACACATGTGATTCTTGCAGCTTGTTGTCTGCATAATTACTTAAAAAAAGACACGTGTTATTGGACAGAAAAAGATGTACGAGTTACATTTGCAGATGCTAGATCGTTTGCCTCATTGAGAGGCACAGGTGGTTTGTCCGGTTGCGAAGCTATTGCAGTTAGAAACATCTTTAAAGATTATTTTAACTCTGAGTTTGGATCAGTAGAGTGGCAAAGGAAAAGAGCTCAAGTTGGAAAGCAATGTGTTTGAAGGGCTAAAAGTCTACTTAAAAAAGACGCAGTAATTGTGTATTCAGGAATTTATTGTTATAGCACCTAAAACAAAATACTGAGCTTATCAAGAAAAATGTCTGTGTGTTAAAAATTACAACATGTCTTGAGCATATAATGTGGAAGTTTTTATTGCTACTCCCTAATTCTACATTTGGCACTCTAGTGCGCGCGTAGCGGGCAAAGTATAATATAGGAATATGTTCCAAAATGAGGACTTTATTGTTATAAATTTGGATTGGGCTTTGACTTGGGCAGATCTATTTTGAGCATATACTATATATTGGCCCCCTAACCCAACCCAATTAACCCACTTCACATTACATGGTATTATTTTTATACAAGTTATATTATGTCATTGTTACGTAGATTTACCTCAAATTATGGAAATTTGAATGTATGATTTTTGAAAGCAAACAGATTCATAATCTGTTATGTAAAGCTATTCCAGGTCACAGTGGTGTATATATGAAATTTTGTCGGGCGGGGGGGGCCGAGAATACCGGGGGGTTTGGGGGGTATGGAATACCCCCCAGCCACAGGGGGGTCCGGGGGCACTCCCCCGGGAAAAATGTCAAATCAGGTGTCAAAAATCACGTTTTTAACTACTCTAGCACTAAAAAACTGATAGAAAATTGGTTCGTTTCTCAGGGGAAAACAATTATTTAGGCCTGAATTATATTCTGTAAATAATTTAAAAAGGCCTAAGAAAAATATAGGATTCCAATGTTGAATAGCATAAATGTTGAAAAGAAACATTTTTACTTTTTATAAACCTATTTTCTGGAAAGGTTATCAGTTCATCATCACCGGTAGGTTACATAAATTTGTTACACAAATAAAAATATGTGTATCAAATGCAGAAGTGGATGCGAACATGTGAAAGTATGAATTCCTGCTTCGCTCAAAATCGTTTGAGATATACGCCAAAAAGATAAAATATTTCCAAGTTAATGCTCAGGCATATACAGAGTGTAAATTAAGTATTGAAACAAATATGTATTTTTTAACAATATTAGATAAGAATATTTTGTTTTTGGCATTGATTGTTAACAAAAGTTCTGCCTTTGTAACATACAAACAAAAAACAAACACCAAATAAAACATTGGTTTAGCGCGAGACACTACTTAACCTATCACCCCAATGATCGAAGTGAAGCCACATTTAAGCTTAAAATAGATTTTTATCATATCAATGAACATAGCCTACAAAATTAATACTATTGTAATTTAAAACTTACTTGATTGTTTCATTGTTGCACTGATCTCTTCCCATATATTATCACGCCTGACGTTATTAAAATATTCCGGATGTCGCATGTTATACAACTCCGGGTATTTTTCCACCATCACAATCAACTTGGACACATCCATCTTCCTACTTGTTGTCAGCCGTACTAGTGGAAAATGGCGGAAGTCCCGTGCCGCCCGCCCGGTGGTGAGTATGAGTCACCGGTACGGCCGGGACGGACGCTCGGAATTGTCCTAAAGTTCGTTCTCCCGGACTTTTTAACAAGTGGCGGAAGGTGCCGGTCGTCCGTTGCCGGCCGTCCCGCCGTAGTGCGCGCACTCTCATTAGATTCAATGCTACAAACTTTTAAAATTTGCCGTGACTGCCGCCCGTCCGTGCCGTGCCGCCCTAGTGCGCGCGAGGCTTTAAAATTAAACTCAGTTCAAACATAAAGTGGAAACATCGTAGTCTCAGTATGTAGTCCGAAACATAACTTGCAGCAGTTGTTTACTTAAGTTAAATTAAAATGAGCAAATATCTGACATAAACACATTAAAATAGTTCGTCCATAACAACAAAATGAGAATAAAGCTGAGCCCTCATCTCCATGCGGAAATGTATTCCTTTTTAATCTTATCAGAGGGGGAAATATGTTGAACATGACAGCTCAACGTCAAAAACATATAAGAAAACCAGTAGTTTACTGGACTAAAATAATACCCTAGGAATCAAGAAATAGATGAGAATTAATTACCTTCTTTACCAGAACGTCACGTGTCTACTTGTCAATAAGGATAGTAATCCATTTTTAATTTTTTTTAGATATTTGTTTTTTTTAAGTTGTAATTTATAGGCCTGTGTCAATGAAAATAATTACCAAGGACGATTGAGAACATAAAATATAATTCGATGATATGTTATGTAGTAAACGAGTAAATTGGAAACACCTATTCGAGAGATAAACAATATGTACCTGAACATTTAAACAATCAAAATTGGGCGATGTTTCAAAAATGTTATAGAGCAGAAATGCTTTTAAATTATCAGTTAGTAAGTCCAGCAGTGACATAAAGCGCGATCCCGCAAGTGATTGTGACGTCACTTAATCCCAATAGTGAATAGTGACTAGTACATGATTTGCACTGTTACATTCTATTCTATCGTAGTTCTGACAGTTGTCATAGAACTTGCTGAGGTTTATGTAAGCAAACAAGAAACTGAAATGAAATCAACTTTGCTGAAAATTCCTTTGGTTTCGACACATTGAGGAAAACAGGTTGTCTCAAAGGAGTTGGGGAAAGACGCAAGTTGCATTTTTCCACTTCTTTAAATTGAAAAGTAGCTAAATAAATTAAATGTTCTATCACAATATAAATTGAATGTTATTAACTTTTATCGATTTTAATGGAATGTAATACATTAAAGTGTACAGTACAAAGAGCTCAGGGATATTCACAGGGTAATAAACTTTTCATTATTTAACAAACAATATCATATATAAAATCTGCCCACAACGCGTGTATAAAATCAATGTTTCTCATAGTGCTCAATAATGACAATAGTGCATCTTGATGATTTGTCTTATTTAACGCAAAAAAAAAACAAAAAAAACGGCTTATTTATAAAAAACATTTCCAGTTTTCTGTAAATGCAAATATAAATCCACGTCAGAAGTTAATTTACCTCAAGTTGTTGCCGTGAAAGATGTTTCAAGTTTGGAGCTCAATAGAGAAGTGAGTAAAATGAAATGTTACCTGCGAGATGGAATCATCGTCTATCGTGAACGCAGTGTTTGAAAAATAAAACTAATTAAAAATACTTTCTTCTGAGGATTTGAAATTGCATTGTAAACACTATTTTAGCGAATTTCCCCTATAGGGAAGAAGCTATTGCCGTAGTCGGCATGGTAAGACCTAGGCCCGGGACCATGATAACTTTTCGTTTTGAGGTCCCCAGGTGCCAAAACACCATTCGTTCAATACTTTATATATATATACATATAAATAAATAAATAAATAAATATATATATATATATATATATATATATATATGCCCGTGGGTGCGATAACTCTCGAACCCACAAGTCTAAATTTTCTCTAAACTACTTAAATAAAAAATGTTATAACAATTTGAGCAAGAAATAACTAAGGAACCAAATGCATAAAACTGGTCCGATTTTGATTAAATTTGGTACAAACATGTAAAGTCCAAACAACATTTATGACTTTTAAGTTCGAAACCCAGCCAGATCGCTCTATCCAAAGGGGTATCTTTGGGGGGGGGGGGGGTTTGTACCCCAAAAATCGAGTTTTTCCTTGCAATATTTTAGTAAATCAAATTTTACTTTTCACTATTGGCTTTGGCTTAAAAAGACGAACAATTTAGTATTTTTATAATTTCTCTACGTCAATTAGTTACAGAGATATTGAAAGTGCTAAACTCAGTACGTTGTCAAATGTTATTCTTACGGAGAAAAAGGAAAATTGTATATCTCGCTTATTTATCAACTTATCCTGACAAAACTTCGTATATTGCTTTATATCGTTGTGTTCTATTAATATTTGCACAAACAATTTTTTTGCCGATGGTTTCCGAAGCAGCAAAACTGCGTACTCAGCCCCCATGTTATTCTTATGGAGAATAAGAAAAATGTTATCTCCCTTAATTATAAACATGAATTAATACAACTTGGTATGTGGCTTTACCTAGTTGAGTTATATTGTTATTTGTATTAAAACCCATTTTTTATGTTCCTTGTTTCAGCAAACCTGCATACTCAGCCGTCATGTTATTCTTATGGAGATAAATTAAAAATGTGATAGTTTATTTATGAATGTATATTGATGAAACTTGGTATGTGGCTTTATATGGCATTAATATATGTCATATTGGAAAGTCGCTGAGTACGCAGGTTTGTTGCTATGGGGGTATCCTATATTCACACAAAACATGTCCTCGCAAGCATTTATCGCTACCAGAATCCATTGATTTCCCCATTCTCATCCTTTGACAGCTGTCAGGGATGTGACGTGCTTTTCAACTCTGTTATCATTTGTTATTTAAGGCAAATATTTGGAGATACAACATTTTATAGTGATATAACTATGATTCATAAAGGAAATGTGCAGTTTTGTTGAAAACTTTCTCCAAATCTTGAGTAGGTCTTTGCAATATGCATTCATGGAGTAAATTTATAACAATTTGTTTTAAAATTTCATTTTGTTACTTTGCTAAGGTTTAATAACTTATTTTGTAGTTAAAGGGAAATATATTTACAGCGTTACGAAGTGAATTTCCATTTACTTAATTTCCATAATGCACCCAAGCGAAATGCTCTGAAAGGCGGGTAACACTTCAATAAAGAAAGCCTTGGGAACTCGACTTTTGAATATTAAGATCCAGACGAGTCCAAATTACAAGAATGTCAGCTGCTTCACACAAGAACAAAAAGTCCTCTTTAACCCCATTCCCCCGCCCCCGCAGAGACCAAAAACACTCAGTTTTGTCTCTGTGTTATCTTTGCACTCTTCAAACTCTCACTTTTATGTTTTCTCTTGCGGCCTCGGTCAGTTTTTTATTATCAGTTAACAAATTTTTTAAATGTTTTTATGCAATGCATATCTCACTGAATTATCATTTAAGCATTAAATAACCGAAATTATATTTTTTAAAGCCACCTTGTTATTATTAATTTTTTTAACTTGTAAGCTAGCATGCTTACAAAAATAAATATCTGTCTAGACCTAGGATTGCTTTTTGAGTCTCAACTCAATGACTTTTATCAACACTCCAGTACTTTATTTATAAACTTAGGAATTTAAGTTTTAAGGTTTCGTATAGTACATTCGTTTTTGAGGAAATGATCTAGGTGTTGTTCTGATACAGTGGGCCTTCCCAGCACATAATGCCGTTGTGAGGCCAAGTGAGTTGCTTTTTGAAGTGCGAACAGATGGTAAATCCCAAAGGCCTCAGACTTGCCGGCCCGAATAACAATAAACCTCTTCTGTTGGAAGAAAACAACATGTCTTATTTATTTAGCACCCAACGTGCTTTAGCAAATTTGTTAAAGGTTATGCTACTCCCGTTGTAGCATAAATATAAACACTAAGGTCTTGAATACAGATGTAGCTTTTGGGTTTGCCTATATCTACGTTTCTATTAGAAACTGAATGAATACGAATGAGCACAAACGTACATAGTTTTTATTCCAATTATCCTACATCGCTTAGCCACCTCTTTTTGCTAATAGTAATTACAGACTCCTGCATCAGATGTGACTTAACTTGTAATGTTAGCACAAAATCTGTTTACACTAATTGCGATTAATATAACTCTAATATTTATCGGTCGTTTGCTAGAGGTCCATAGAATAGAAACTTTGGTAACAAGAGTAAAAACAGACAACAAAGTACTAACTTTAACCAGCCATTAAAACACTTGTGAATGATTCCCAACAAGTATGCTTGTTTGACGTAATACCAGTATATTTATCTCACATTTATCTGTTATTCTTTTTATTCAAGTTAAAACACATACTCGATGTAAAAGACTTCATCTCACACAAGGTTTTGAAAGAAAAACTAACTTGGAAACAAAGTAAGAAGTGACTGGCCGTGTAAGACGTGGGTGGCAGGTTGGCGGGAGGGGGTTGGCAGTAGTTCACAGCACTATAAACATTTAAACCCGGGTTTACCCAGTTAGGCGAGTGAATGAGAGAGGCGAGCTTATTCCCAAGGCTGTTGCTGTTGCGCCCCATCCCATGGATTATTCAACATTTTTCAGTAAACATATGCCTTGCATCTTTAATACACACTTCCTCACCCAGACAATTTAGTTTTCCGCGTTTTCTTGGAATAAAACTGTTTACTCCTTGTTAAGGTGTTACACATTTCTTATGCTTTATCGTTGTATAGTGTTTAATTTACCTACCAACTACATGCGCAGTATGAAATTACTGTTATTTAAGAAATTATTGCTAACATTTTCCATCGGTAATTAGTAAAAAAAGTATGACGACGTATCGGGATCTGGATTCTGAACCAGACTTCAGGTGGGACAATATATCAAAATTACAATGGGGGAAAAACAAAGAATCAAATAAATATTGTAAAACGATTAATATTTAGTTCAGTTTTGTTTAATACTTCAGTTAGAATAGTAAAAAAAAAAAAAACAGATTGACTCTTGACTTACAAATTACTACCCTGATGCTAGAATCTTTCTTTATATGTGACCTTGTAGTAACCTGATGTACCTGTGATCATTGACGTATGCTAGAGTTAATTTATTCATAATACATAATATTTGATACATTGTATATATAACAAAATTGAACACGTAAATAAAACCTAGTTTACGTTAATTTACATTAAAAATGAAGTTGTAATCGATAATGTAGAAACATTGCTGTAGTAAAAGGTTATTTATTACAGTAAGTAATTATTGATAAGTTTCCATATTTAAAAATGTAATTTCCGTCCTTTAATATTGTAGATTACTTGTCCTTTCATCCCGAGGCGCTTAAAAAAGCTAACATTTACAAGTAAAAGTTCATTTGAGTTACAATCCTTACATTTTCCAACTCTATTTCACATTTATAGCCAACTTTAATATTTCTAATCACTTGTCAACTGTTAAACAAGTTGTATATATTAGAACCATCTAAAAGTTTTTCTCTTGGACACGATTTTAAGCAATTTGTAGTCTGAGAGGTAACATTGTGGCTCTGGTTCTGAGAGGCAGCCAGCGTGACAGCTTGGCGCCGAATCTGAAGGTAAGAGTGCTCCGGGGACCGTTGCAGACTTAGCCATGGGTGTAATTAGGTTCAACGACATTCCTTGAATTTCTCAGAAAACCCCATTTTGTACTATCTAATTACATAGTAAATGTCTATTGTGGTTTTATTTCAAAGTGGACATTATAAAATGAACTTTTTGTAAACTATACTTTTTGTTTCTAGGTAAGCTGTCAATGAAGTTGTCAGGTGAAATTTGGTAAGCATGGCATAAGGTTATTTGGGAGGGTTTACTCAACCTTTTGTGAAATGTAAGCAACTTTAATTTTGTTGGTTGAAACTTCAATTATTTTTTGAAATTAGTTAACAATGATTACTACATCATGTTGCGTGGTATTACAGATGTTTGTAAACCAACAGTTAACACCCTTATGTTTGTTGCTTTGGTCCTTGGAGCAGTCACGGGGGGGCTGCAGTCACCGCTTCTCCCTGTTTCTCCCATAAGGCCAATATTAACTTTCAAAGCCGGTCCCTTCTCAGCGGATTGTCCCATATCGTTAATGTACGGCTCATAAAAAATACCCAGCGATTTTACTGTGCAGAATTTTGATATCACAAATAATTTACCCATAAAACTCATAAGTATTGAATATTTTGGAGTGTTATTAAACGATTAGGCCTATTATCTGTAATAACTAGGTAATACTTTTGGTCTTTAAAAGGGGCATACAATAACGATAGTTGGATACTACTTTTGAGGAGGGACTTGCTTTGAAAGTTATCATTGGCGTTATATGTAGAAACGCCAAAAATGCTGTTTGACTGGAGACACCTTTAATGTTCTTCTAGAAAAGTTCCAGATTTCATTGATTTATTTACGTATGACCAACACAACCTCATATATCTATAAATACAATGCATATACGGGTTCCTACAAGGTGTCTATGACACATAAGTGATATAATGCAGAGTAACCCGAGCACGAAGCCGGTAAATGATACTCCCTGTATAGATTGATTGCCAATTATAGACACAGCCTCGTTAACATAGAGATGCTAATGGAGACGCCTTGCTCCCGCGCCTCTGATGCTTCGCTATATTAATTTAGTCGCAATCAAGCCCGCCGTGATTCCATCCTAAGTTGTTTTTGTTGATTCGCTTCTCGATTTCTATCTCAGTTTTCAATTTCCTCGCTCAATGAGACAGGTGGGTGTAAATGTAGCGTCAAACCATTATTATGCTGTTTGAAGTCTTGTTCGATAGAACGCTTTTCGCTCGTTGTAAACATACTTTTCCGTTACATAAATTGTAAACATTATTAGTTCTTACAAAACGTTTTTTAATGGAAATTTTATTGAAAATGTATTTATTATGGTGTGAAACATGCTATTTTTCCTTTATTGGCCTTTATACGTTTTGTGCATTAGTTTTACACTGAAAATTCTGTATTTAAAATTGTTTTATGTTTTAAAATTCGCACACCGTGTTTTTAGTTTAGGAGGCATTGTATCTAGATAAGGTATTCAGTATAACCTGGTTTATAATCTGGTACCTGGCTGTTGGCTATTTTATTATGTTTATTTTGATATTTCCTTTGTTTGTTCTTTATTTTTATGGTTCCGACGACTCATGTTATGACAAATTGAATTAAAACTTATAGTTACCATTTACTTTCTTTAAATTCAGCAAATTAAAATAAATAAAAAAAATTGAACGAAACTACTCTTAAGGAAACTGTGATTCCATTATGATGATTTCAACCAGGACCTTGCCATTTCCACACCCACGCTTCCATGAATATTACACCATTCACTGGACTAATCTTCCATGAAACCGTCCGGTAATCCCAGGACTTGGCACATCTAGAGCGGACGTTCCGCATCTAAGCGACTCCAGGAACTCTGTGACGTCATCCTGTGACACCGAGGGAGGCGACGCTGCTGAGTCGAGCAGAGCTTTGATTTCAAGGTTAGCCTCCGAGAACCAGTCGAAAGTCAGGCAGTCAGGCAGCGCCCCCCACCACTGCGACCTCGCTGCTGGTTTCGTAACTATAATATATTACCAGAATCTGAATACTCCGAACTAAACTTGTTCTCTCCTCTCTCCACCCAGCCCGTGGGTTATGTTGGCGTTAGAGTTGGTTTCTGTGTTGGTCTGAGAGACTTTTATTGTTGCTTTTGGTTTGTAAAAGCTTAATGTTGTTCGTTTATGTTTCCTGCCGGGACTTATTCAAATGGGGGTTTTTAATGGGTGGTTGAAAAACTATGTCTTTTGCAACCACTTGTTTTTTATGATGCATTTTTGTATTGTGAGTTATCAAACTTTGTCATGGTTTGTCATGGTTATATGTATGGTGATAACGAACCCGTTCATTTATATATTCTTGATACATGACTTTTGTTTATTTTAAACACAATCGATTTAGCACTTCGCCTTCCCGAAGCTCTAAATCGAAGCATTACTTTATTTGAAGAACATTGTTTTATCAACGTAGTAGGAAGTCAGTATGGATATACATTTTGCTATGAAGCTATAAAGAAACGTGCATCCTCACTTTACAATTCCCGCGTATCATCCTCCACTTTTTAATGTTATATAATTTTGAACCTCACCATAGCGTAGACTTTAAAGTTAAGGTAGGAGGATACATTATATATAATAATATCGCGAGTACCTTGAGCTCCTTTTTATTTCATCCTTAAAACTAAAACTAGGCGAAAGTGGTTTGAGATTCAGGGAATTCGCAGTGTGCTGGACGAGAATTCTGTTGCAATTTGTAATTAAAGGTAGGAATGTGAAGGTTGGTGGTAACAATAACTGGTCTGCGGCGAACGGTGTCAGACTACCTCTATCTCCCTCTCTTTCCCTCTTCGGTTCTCTCCCTCGTTCTCTCTCGTTTTATAACCTCACCTATGGCCTCCTAAGACTTTATGACTCTTTGTCTAAGTAGTATCGTATTCATTGTAACATTTCCGCCGTTTGAAATGTTTGTGTTGGCAATGAAATTACTTAAAACCCGAAGTAAAAGTCCCACGTATGATTTCATAATTTCTGAGCAGAATGTATATCTCTATATCTAGAGTCACAAGTGCAAAGGCTAGTTTTGATGGTTTACTTTAGAAACATCACATTTTAAAATCAACATATACGCACACACTACTAGGCTGCTTTTTATATTGTAAAGATAAATATTATTCCGCATACTTTCCCGCGTTTCGTGTCCACCGAGATCGTCATGTCCGAGTTCGTCACATCTACGAAAATCAATGAGCCGTACTAATTAGGGTCGGCCGTCTACCTGCCCCGCCGGGTATGTCATGCCTCCTCCGCCCGAACGGGAACAACTTATCCTAGTCACAGATCACAAGAGAACGGTCAAATACCGTTCTGAATCTTTACGCTCAGAGTTTACTGATGTTGGTTTTTCATGTAGCTGAAAATTACAACTAGCCTGTACATTTCGCCGAGCAATATTAAAAGTGTTAAATATAAGTTCAATTAAACTTTTATACCAGATAGGATTTGGTTGTTATATTTATTAAATGCTTAAATTGTAAGAATGTATTTAACATATTTTTAAGTAAGTAATTGCAAAAATATCATATCAGAACTACTGAAACTTTGGTAAATTTAAACTGACAGCTGTACTATTGTATTTATTTATCCGCAATAATGCCAAGCCCTTGCTAATGAACAAACATGCACATTTGCATTTTTTTAAACTCTATTTTAAATGTAAACAGCAATATTCTTTAAAAATTTTAACATTCCGCTTTATCAGTTGATAGTTGCTCTAATAATGAAGAGCCCACATGATTTAATAGTTGACGGAGTAAACATCCTGAAAATGTAAAATAAGCGAGAACATTATTACAATTAACACAAATAAAAATGCAATGTAATAAATAAACTTAAAATAATCTTGCTATCCTAGTATAATATAATGAATGCACCCCTTTAAGTGCGATATCCTTTTGTATGACACTTTTCAAGGCTGTTTTTCGGACCCACGAACAAACATCAATCGGCCTAATTCATCCTTTCAGTGCGATATGTAGTCGTATGACTTCAATTTTGTCACGAGTTAGTTTATATAATTTTTAGCTACATGAAGAACCAACATCAGTAAACTTTGAGCGTAAAGATTCAGAACTGTATTTGACCGTTCTCTTGTGATCTGTGACTATGATAAGTTGTTCCCGTTCGGGCGGAGGAGGCATGACATACCCGGCGGGGCAGGTAGACAGCCGACCCTAATTAGTACGGCTCACTGATTTGCATAGATGTGACGAACTCGGACATGACGATCTCGGTGGTGACCCCGCGTTTACTTTAGTTTCCGCGGGTCGAATGATCATAGAGAAGATTAGAAGGAGGAATCTGAGGACATCACATGTTGCACGGAACAGATGTTTGGTCAGGCGAAGGAAAAGAGGAGTTCAGAATGTCAATTGTCTCCAAATTGAAGTACTCCTGAGGTTCCTAGCTCCTACGCGAAACGATCTTCTATGGAAATAGAAATACCGTAATAAATATAATACCATACGTAATATGCTTTCTTTATGGTTATAAGAATTTTGTTTACAGATGATGTTAAAGGATTGCATAATACTATATTTGTTAGGAAGTTGTAACATTATTTCTCAATGAAAATTTACAAAATTATATAACATAACCAGATAACATTATGATCAGTAATTTAATTTCTGGAGATATAGTTTTATATTAAGATATAGGCTCTAACCAAAAGGTAGTCTTATTTTAGTGGGAAATTGAGGAACTAATGAAGATATTAATCCCTCGTATGCTGAGTGGCCAGGAATAAATCTCCGCAGTGTGCGCGGACCAACATGAACCAGGGATTGGCGAACAATAACATATTATGACGTCACATGTTTGGCGTCAGCTGTCCCCATTGTTGCAGGAGGGGTGGGGGAGGGTGTAACTCATTCCTATTGTCGATCTTGATCCACCTTTCTCGACTCTGCAATCCTTATTGACAGGAACGCAGTTCGAGATTATTAATTTCGGAGGGAAGTGAAGTCGGGTAAACACGTGACTTTTGGATTAACAAAATATATTTTCTATTATTAAGGATTAAAATGTTCTCATTTTACGAATTCGTATTTGAAACAAGGAATCCAGTTTTCGTAATCACACGGTGGCGTGATTTAACGAGCCTCACTCTGCGTCTATTGAAGCGTTTATACTCTATTTTCTCCAACTCAATACGCCAATTATCACGCTTTGTTGTGGATTGCATATTAAATCGCTAATTCCCATTAGGTGGCATTATAACGATTATGATTAGTTCTAAATTTATAATGCTTATCGATAAACATATTACGTCTTGTGTTGAAGCAATCTAACTGAGTGAATTAGCTTAAATTAAACCACAAAAGATGTCAATTTTACATCGATTTCATGAATAAATCAGTGGTTTTATCTGTGTTATGTCTGCGTCTGCGTCATTGACTCTTTGTGAAATTATTCTTTGGATAGAAAACTGGCTGATTACATAGCCTAAGGTATTCCTAGATTTTCAACAAATAATTGTTTGTAAATCTTGTTTCTTTTCAAATCTGTGATGTAATAATGTCCATTTCCCGAAAAATCCTAATTTTTACTAATTATATTTCTATTTTTGGAAAGTAAAAAACGTTTCTAAACTCTTACTATCGTAAAAGGGATGACATTTTATAAAAATCAGCATTATGAAATTACAGGAATATTGTTTCTTCTAACCTAATTACAATGACGCAGTCTAAATTAATTAAACTGCAACATTCGTATATCGCACTGCTCGTTAAACAATTCACCTTCAGTGACTTCTATAACTAAATAACACCATACGTGCCAATTAGTAATATGCATTTTTGTCGTTAACTGAGAGCTTTTCTTACTTTATTCTTGTCATGAAGGTGAAACTGAACGTTGTGTTTTTTTTTCAACTGCCAGGTGAAAGCTTAAGAGCCGTTTAACATCTCATGCGTTTAATATGTATTGTATCCGAGCTGGTATAGGACTCCAAATAATACTAAACCGATGGTCTGATTTCCCCCAAAAAATGTGTACTTATGGGGTAGGGTAGGGCCTACTTTTTTATGTATATAAAGGGGGAAGAGGTAGTATGTCTGAACAATTTTCAGAAAAAATATTTTCTTTATCATCTCGATAGTGTGATGGATAACGTTTTACAATAAAACTATGGTGCCATGCACATATTACGTAACGCATTTTTCCGTTATGTCAGACCCCCCCATCCTCACCCATGTAACACACCATAACGCTTGACCATACCCCCCTTCCAATGTGTTACGTAACCCATTGGAAGTAGGCTTTAAAACAGCTTCTACCTTATTAACATCGTTTTATTAGCAATTTGGAATATTGATTTCAGTGAATCATTATACTTTTAATAACTTTCTTTTAACAACATTTGTTAATAACATTTTTCAAAACAAAATGTATACAAACAAACAAGACTGTTACTAATAATATAAACAGCAAAATAAACTATCTTGGCTAAAATTTAACAAATTTGATTTATAACTAATCAAAAAAACATGACAACTTAAAAACTAAAGATGTTAGTGGCACTACGCAATCCTGTATCAAGTCATGATTTTACACTAAAAAAAACACACAAAACATAGGGGTAAAGCAATACAGAACTTACTCAAAACACGTTATGTTTTTAATTTTGCTATTATTAAAGTAGTATGACGGAAGTACTTTCTGTATAACTAACTGTAACCTTAATTTAGATATTGGTTTGTTTATTTTTCAATTTTGAAAGTATTATAACAGTATCAATAGATACGGGAATGCGCCAGCTCTTAGGGTTAATATGTGTGGGTCACGTAACGTTGATCCAAATCCCCCCCCTTAAGTGCGTTACGTAATTAGTGTTTGGCTTCTATGTAACTAATGTAAATAAATATATTTATTTATGATTACTTAGATAATACCTATACAAATCCACAAGTGTTACTACAGCTTATCCTGTCCGTAACCAAAATCGAGGATATTAAATATTTTGGAATTAATATATGAGTATTATTTGCGATACCAAAGTTATGCTCACTGAAATCGCTAGGATTTTTTTTTACGTTATAATTAATCTGGAATAAACGAATAAATCAACCATCTTGGATATTCCGTTGAGGAGGGACAGGCTTTGAAAGTTAGCAGTTACCTTATAAGTGAAGAAGATAGAAGCCGGTGACCAGAGTCTAATGAGTGTTCCCATCGGATGGATGCCAGATATGAACGTAATAAAAACTGTTATTGACCCCAGCGCTTAGCAGGACGCGGATGTTTGGTAACAGCCATAACATCTGGGACGCCAACCATGTTTAAAGAGACCCTGGTCCATGAAATGATGGTCTTCCGTACATTAGCGGCATTTACCTCCCAAGAGTCCAAACAGCCGGGTATTTTGAAGAGTGGGCCACTGCCGGCCCCGGGCGATCCCCCCCCCCTTAAACTGGCCCCACTTTCCCCACACTAACGGTTGTGGTGCCCAGGGGCTCTGTTGAACTTTGCCCACTATTTCTGTAATCTTGAAGGTGGAAACTACGTTGTGTTGGGAGAAGGGGGCTTTGAACTCTTTTGTACGTTATAAATTCACTAAACCATTCCAAATTTTGGTCGAGGTTTTAGGGAAATCTTCCTTAACTCCTTACTTTTATATATTCCTCCCAGTAACTGAAACATAAACAATCAAACTGTATTTCCCTTCTACGGGTAATTTCAATAGAAATACCGTCTTGGTCCTACTGGGAGATGAAAAACCCATTATTTCCAGACCTCCCTCGAGGAAAGAATCAACATAATCACAATCTTCTCTTCATTTGCTTTTAATCAGACGGAACAAACATTATCGCTAGTTGTGTACAATGTAAAAAGCACGCATTCCGAGCGCTCGGTTGCTTGTTTTAAGTCCAGCGAGGCAATTACTATTCTCTCTCGTTCACTTTTCATAGCTATAATTAATATGGCAATTCCTTTAGAATTATTTTTCAATTAACGTTAGAATTCTTTTCCTTTGTTTTAGTTTAAGTGATTTTTCTATGATTTTTGGTAGTGTGTCGAACAAAGCTCGGACGGGATAACCATGCAGACATTTCAACCCAATCCTGCCGTAGGTTATCAACTAATTTATTGGAGGAGAGTAATTATTTATCTTCATCATACATTTGGATTTTCAAGATAATTAATTGTTGGGCTGTAAAACTCTGTAATTAACTAATTAATTTGTAAGCTAACATGAAATTATATTTAACTTTACAAACAGTTACAGAAACAAATGTATTATGTTTACCAATATTTGTAGCTTTGTGTACATTTATACCAATTTTATTGAAAGGTATGAGTATTTTATTGAGCCTCCATAGCAACGAATAGTACTTCAGTAAAATTGACCAAATAAAGAACGGAGCCCTGATGACCTTTTTAGTGAATTTCCTATGGAAAGTGAACTATTAGCATGACCCGCACGGTGAAACTTAAGCCCGGGACCACCATAGAAGTTCCTAACGTGACCCCCTGAACACGTTATGGGGGGTCGTTCAAAATTATATATATAGAGACATATATGTGTATGCACTCTAGCGGTCGCATTTTTTGTCCGATTTACTTCAAATTTGGTAGGGACGTTCCTTTCTATAATCTGTTGGACAAGTTCGTTGGGCAAAACAATCGGAAAACTCTAATCCCCTTTTTTGGGGATTAATCTTTCAAATTTCGAGTTTTTGGACCCAAAAAGGGTCAGAAAATCCCCGGATGTAAAATTAACGCATGTAAAAAGATGGGAATTAGTGCGGAAAAACTTTTAAGCCCTCTCTCGTCATTATAGCATACATATTTACCGAGTTATTAAAGAAAATGTGTATCGACCAAACACAGTACGTTGTCTTATGGGGGTTTTACATTAGAAAAGCCTATTATTAATTTGTTGGTGTACTTTTATCATCCCCAACAACCTCACGTCTACTTTAAAGCCTGACTAGACCTTCTCCTAACCTTATAATGCACAAAATGTTATTCCCAGCATTGCATGTAAATAGAACCAGGAGCATCAGAACAGCCAAAAAATCAATATTTTCAGATTTGCATACAAATTGGAATAAATGTATGTTTTTAACTGATTTTTAGTTTTTATAGTTTTTATGAGGAAATTCACTTCCCTCACGTCAGCGTGCTGCGTGCGAACTCGTTTATTTTTCCTACGGTTGCGGTTAGTAGAATGAATTGTATAATTAAGGTGGGTTAGCCATAATGTGTTTACCGTGTAGCTATACAGGTGTAAATGGCGTAATTAAGGGAAATATGATCGTTAGCAATTTAATGTCTTAAAACACGGCTCTCAAATTGTTCGGTGTTACTACTTTACTGTATACCTTTTCAAGCTACATTATATCTGGTTCAGTGACTTTGTCAGTGCGCCGGCACTGACGATGGTCTGGCATATCTGTGATTCAGTTTTTACCACCTGTTTTTTATTTTAAGTTTATAAGCTTTTATTTCTGTACTGGTTTATGTCCGAATTCGAAAAGTCTCTCTAAGGTCGGTACAGTATTTCCCAGAGGTACCGGAGGACGCAAATGCAAGATGTCGAGTAATAACGAGTCGTATTTTGGACTATCTCACTTTTGTTGTCGCGTTGGTATTGGTTAGAGAACAACGGGTATTTTCTGATTCGCCAGCAAAACTCTCATTTGAAGTTTACTAATGTTTTTGTAAGTATGTATTGTTAAAAAATCCTTCATGGAAATAAATCTTTATTGACCACATGTTGTAATGTGTTATTTAATATAGATTAGTTTTGATAACAAATACCCCAAAAATATTAGGTCGATATTTAACCATAATGCTTCGTTTGGAAAAAACAGCAATAATTATTAGCTACAGCAAACATATTTTAAATAATAGGATTTTTATGATCATGGAAACGCGAAAAGCTAAAGGAAAGTATCACATAGAAATTGAAATCCAAATATTAAAAACGCTTCATAATTTCGTTCGTAAATTTTAATGAAGCCATTTAACTAAAGAGAAACTGGAAAGGGCGGAAAAGGGCCGCGTTGAGGCTTATTGGCCACGGGAAATGTGATTAAATTTAAGTAATTTGAAAACTCAAAGGATATTTCCATCAAAAGGCCACGACGAACCAAGTGTGCCGTCGCTTAACGTAATTACTAGACACTAATTAAGTTAATTATACGTTAAAAATTGGGAGAAAATTTGAAAAGTAAATTTTAACGTATTACACCCTTGGCAAATGCCAATATTTTCTGCGAACTGATATTATACTTTTCAAGCTAAAACCAATCTTAAAAAATTGAGTATATCACCTAAAACTTATTGCTCTTCCTATTGTATTAGATACGCAATTTGTAAAATGGAAGAAACAATGGAGAAACCTGAACACCCTTGGCGAATGCCAATATTTTCTGCGAACTGATATTATACTTTTCAAGCTAAAACCAATCTTAAAAAATTGAGTATATCACCTAAAACTTATTGCTCTTCCTATTGTATTAGATACACAATTTGTAAAATGGAAGAAACAATGGAGAAACCTGAACACCCTTGGCGAATGCCAATATTTTCTGCGAACTGATATTATACTCTTTAAGCTAAAACCAATCTTAAAAAATTAAGTATATCACCTAAAACTTATTGCTCTTCCTATTGTATTAGATACGCAATTTGTCAAATGGAAGAAACAATGGAGAAACCTGAATAAAGAAAAGCTAAAGAAAGTCGGGGATATCCCACGACAGTTGTATCGGTGCAAGAACGATCGTGAATGTTCCATTTTACATGAGGCCCCCGCAGACAGTTACATGATTTTTGTTTGAACCCTTCCCCCAATTAAAAATGGTTGCATCTTATTGTTATTCTATTTTTACTTAATCGGTCATTTTCTTCCGACCCCTGCTTTTGTTTATGTTTTCCCAGTGAGTTTACGTCGGTGGTCCTAGTGGTTACTTGTGTGTACGATTTAAGCCCGTAAAACATAATTTATTGACATTTCAACGTTTCTCCATGTTCGGGTGTCATTTATTTTATCTTTGTCCAATACGGCATTTGTCATTGTTAATTGTACTTATTAATATTTACGTAGGAACACTCCGGTGTATTTTTAAGTATCAGTACTTATCTATAGTTAACATATTTACTTTTCTTTTTTATTTCCTTTAGATGTTGACGGAGTGTTTACAATATAAATTCTTTATTTACCTGTAGCCATTCAACAATCTCATCTCTTATGGTACTTCATATGAGTATGATTTATAAGAATTGAGCCTTAAAACACCATTACTTTTTAGTTTCAAGTGGTTTGTCGAATACCATTGTTATTGAAACAAAAATAATCAAAGTTGTACGTTCTATTTCAAGGATCAGTCGCATGAGAGTTACTAATATTGTACCGAGTTTTCCCATCATGGACAATGTTATGGAGCCTCGCTCACTGCAATTGCTATTGATTGTTCCAATTATTGGATCTAATCAAAAGTAATTGTTATTACTACTGCTATGCAGATTATCCGTTTGAAAGTGGTCGTTTTGCTGTAAAATTCTAGAATTTTCGTATTATCATTTGTATATTTTACAAACAATTTTACCTTATTAGGAATTGAATCAAACTGTAGTATTATTTTAATGTAATGAAACTATATTATATAATAACAAAATTATAATCAATAGAGTGATATGTTAATAAACTCTGTCATATGTGATTGCTTTCAATCATCACATTTTTTCACCCATACATGTAGTTTATAAAGTGATCAATTATTAATGTCACATTAAATTTGTTATCTTGGAATCTTTGGGGTTTAAAATGTATTTTGAAATAAATATACAATAAAAACGTATGTTGGATTTATTTGACATATTTGTGTAGTAGGTTGAACTCAAACCAAGTTAGCTCCCCTAAAGGTGTTTTAATATCCTCCCTTTGTGGTGTTTATCACCATCCCTGTGAAGTCGTTATTAAAGCATCCCCGATGGGCCGATGGGCCTTGTATGCTTCTTTACCTAAATAACAACGTGTAAGACACACCTGATAGCATGATATTTTTAAAATAACTTTCACCCTGATTTGTCAGATATACGAAATTTTAATTCAACTGTTTAAACATTTTAAGAGATGCTGTAGATTTTTCCTCTGACTTTTTAACTTACTTAATTTCCATCGTCCCAGAAATACCACCAATTCAACGCTTTGGCAAACAGAACTACAGGAGGGAAAATTGGTTTGCTATGGACGACTTGAAAGGTTTTTAATTTGCTAATTGAAGCACATTTTGCTGGGTGCCAAATATAGTAACATAATGGTCTTTATTTGCTCGGTTTTTGGCTACTCCGTCGCCGGACTGCAAGTCAATGTTATTGATTGGGATGATTATTGCCGACTGCGTTTATAATGATTGATTCAGCTTTGTCTGATTTATCACTCAACTAAATTTGCGACTATCTAATATATAATTTTACCATTTGCTCTTGATCCAACATATATTTTAAATATTTATCTATTTAATGTTTAATTACTTTTCATCTAGATACCGATCTAGGTAAACAACAATTTCAGGAGGTTACTTTTTGTGTAATTTAAAAGATTGAATAATTAAATCTATTATTTATTTTTGAACATGCGAGTGTAACTTCTAAATTGTATAAGTTAAGTATAATGTAATATACAGAAATGCAAATACAAAAACTGCATTTGACCCGTTACCTATGATTTTTAATCACCGCAGCTATGGAACACTGGAGCTATGGTCCAACAGAGATATCCTGCAAACCGATTCTTCTCCCGGCACAAAGATCAAACTCATTTGTTCTCCTCAGTTTCTCCTTTGCTGATTTATTCTGCCCCGTTTCCTGTCAAAGTGAACCGTTTATTCACAGCCAGCAGTTTGTTGGACAAAGTGATTTTCGTCCGGGATGTTGCGTCGAGCTGCAGATATTGTTTTGCTTTCGTGAAATTTGTCAACTGTAACGATTAACTCTCGGTTTTACTCGGTGCGGTTTTTGCCCCTTCAAAGTGACTTGAATACTTCATCCGTGCAGTTTATGATTTTAGCTTCTGGAACGTATCAAAGCCTCGTTGGATAGATTGTTTAGAGTTTAGAGGGACTCATAATGGGATATTTACCCCCTCTTTCCCTAAGCCACCCCGCCGCAGGATTTTGGGCTATTGATAACCCGACAATAGCTTCTGAACGTGTTATATACGTATCGAGCTGCGGCAGACGACAGCCGTGACGCCTGGGGGAGGATTAGCCCTTGTTATGTAAAGTGAGCAGCTGCCGAAGTAACATCAATAGCTTCGCTACTGCCATACATTTTTAAATATTTCTTTATGAGGAGGACAGGTGATAGTAATCATCAGCTGCTCAATCGGTGTCAATATCATATTACTGCATTGTAAACCCTTATATAACCCCTTCGAGTTTGCAAAAATGTTAAACTATTGTTATTTTGGCTTGAGAAACCCAAATTAGTATAAACATATTGTTGAGTTGTAATCAAATAACGAAACGCTGATAAAACTACCAAGGGATTCGATCAATTACAGGGATAGTTGTTTACATAAATGGGTATACATTCTTGATGAGTTGGGGTGGCTCAGCCCCTGTGATGGAATTCTGTATCGTTATAATAAACCGTTTCATAGCCTATTCGACGCGCCCCATTTCATTTATTCCATCCTTTATGACTTGTCATGAATAATAATATGACAATTTCAATGATTTCCCATGAAATTCCCCGCAGCACTTTATATATTTATGTTTATGTCCCTCGTGGTGCATATGTATACAAAGAATTTATGAATCTGCAATATGTTCCACATTTTTCCGTGTTCCTCAATATATTATTGATTTTATTTTAAAAAGCAAGATCGCGTGTTCTGTTTTATTAGCAATATATTGTTTCCAGTTAGGTCTATGTATTTTTGTAGCTGGAATAGGTTTTCTATTAACAAAGTTGTTTTAAATTAACATTAAACTAAAGTGATGATATAAAAACCGACAACATTAAATATTTGTAATGAAGTAAATCTAATAAGGGAAAGTCTTCAGTTCTAGGGATAACTATGGAGGTTTTCCTTTAGTCATATCTAGTTCACCTCTCCCTCAATAAGTTAAAACCCCAAAATGTGTGGAATTATTCTTACTTAACAACAAACCTGTTTCGTATTTACTTAGTCAAGAAGTCGCCATATTGAAGGCCTTGTCTGCGGAATGTAGGAAGGGAAATCAAGGCCAGTCATCAGGACTGGCGCCAATCTTGCGTTACGCAAGGGCAAATCTGTAACACTTCTACGTAGTATCGTTGGCATTTCATTTTACAAACTATAGCTGCAAAATGTATTACTCTTAACATCAACGACTTAAAGCATATCGGTACTCTGACCATACTGCAATGCAAGGAAACACCGCCTATATTCCCATTTCATGTTTGTTCGACCATGTTTACGAAATATCAAAAGCTTTGATATACTTCAAAAAATAATCAAGAGGCACTATTTGGCCCAGCTCCGCAACTCATTTACGCCGGGACAGTAAATGTTTGGCATATGCATATGCGGTAGCAGTGTTTTATATTTACGGCAAAATTTCAACCAAAGAGTGATGCAAATTAAAAAATTGTTGCGTTGTTTTTTAACCCAAGTGTACGGTTAAACTAAAAATTATGAATAATCATATAGTAATTTTAATTCTAAATTCACTATTTAAGTCAGATTAAATTAAGTAATAAGTAATATTCCTTTATAGTTAATTTGATTTTTGCATATTTGTATCATATAATCAATATTTTCTCTGCAAGTTGTGTGTGTTTTAAGGTAATTGGCTATGCCAACTGCTTACTGAAATAACTGATCATAAACGAGAAAACAACGCGTGTCCTTCGAGCAAACACTAGGCCAATTACAATACATGAAATAACTGATTATAGAGTAGTACTCGCCAGTGTTAAAATTCTTTAGTAACATATTATACAATAATACGTTAAATTGTGTACAAATGGTTGTTACGCGTTTGATTGTTTGTATTATGTAATTTTTACAATCGAAACGAGTGGGATAAATTATCGATTTATGATTACTTTATTCAACCTTATATAACAATGTTTATAACCAATAAATTGCTACTCATATACATGTAAAATAAAATAGCTTTCTTATCATTTATCCTGTATTTACGACTGTAAATTCATTGTTAGAGAACTGTAAGATACAATTACGCGTTTTTGATATTAATTGAAACAAACGCGTGCCTTGTTGGCTCTTGAATGGCTCTAACTTCTCGAGATCATTATTTTATTGCATCTTCGGGCTGCAGTAGTAACTGCGGTAGTTAGATTATGTTACTTTATTCAACTAACCTACATTAACCTCGCCGAACTCAAAGTATTCTTCGTACTGCACATAAACAATTCTTTCTTAACAATATCAAAATATAGGAGGTCGCTGTAAAAAATTGCAAGTACCGTAATTTGACATATCTAAATGCAACGTGTTTTTTAGCTGTGGAACTGGTTATGCAAGTAACAGTAACGCACAGACCGCAGTGCAGAACCTTGGACTGGTAACCATCTGGAACGTAACCACCCCAAGGCCAACGGGTATCCATTCTCCACACCAACACTCCATTGTCATGTCCTATTGTTGAGTTCATTTTAAATCACACATGCAAATTTTGACACAGGGGTTTAAACCCGCTTTGTATTCTTTTGGGAAGGGTAAAATTTACGATTACGCAACTTTCTTTGTCCCTAAATTACATGATGGAGATGTAAGGACGTGAGCTATGTGGGCCAAGCGTTCAGGGATTATTTTGAAATTCCCATGACGTAATGCTCTTATAAATTAATTTTTTTTGTTGGAACAAATACTTTCCGAAATTAGGCGTAACAACAAATAAATGGAAAATAAGTGACTAAAGTATTGTATTAATGTATAACATTCGTCCCAGGACTACCTTAAACCTGGTCAATATACCAGTTTTGAGACAGATACTGGGTACAGCAAATGAAGTTGTCATTACATATGGTAAGTCTTTTGGCTGACCATTATGACAAACTTCCCTTTCACCTTTGCAGCGGCTAGGGGCAGAATCTTCGGGTTTGGTCCCCACCTGCCAGCTGTCACAGGGGCACGGGAGTTGGCCCTCTGAAGGGTCGATGTGGCTGCCGTCCCAACCCACACATTTCTTTCCTGCTATATCCTATCTTTCCGGTAACCTGCGCAATATTACCGCTTGTGGAAGATGTGACTAACAGCTATGCTGGGGTTTCGTAATCTGCAACAATGAATGATGTATAAAATTCATATAATAACAAGAGCATTGAATGGGGTTTAAAGCCTAAAATCCTAAATTTGTAAATAACGAACTCAGTTTAAACCAAATTGAAAATAATATTTGCAATGTACGTTATCAGTTGAATACCATGATTGCATAGCCTTTATATCTATTGGTGCCTAAATTTCCAATAACCTGTAAGGAATATTGAAAGGGTTTAGTACTGTGTTTGTTACAAAACAAATATCCAAGAAAGCCTCTTGCTTTAACCAGTGGTTTTAGGTTCTTAGTCTCAACTATTTTAAAATAAAAGACAGTACATTTGGTGGACGAGATAGGAAACCTTTAAAAGATTGTTAAACAGTTCCAAGTTTTATTGCTATTCCTCTCCAAGGGTTTAGGCCCATCCCAGGCTTTTGGCTCACCCTGTATATGTGATTGCAATTCACTCTCACCCTCGAGTGTACAGTTGTCGATACAAACCCGACACTCCACCAGACTTGGGTTTTTCTCCATTGACGTTTTTATTTGACGTGAGAGTGAGAGTGTTTCCGAGACAAAAGTGAACAGGATCTCCATTTACTTGATTATATCCGACACATCACACCTCTTAGAAAGATGTTCATCCGCTTTATTATTGTTGTTGCGATGTGTCTTTCACATTAAGCCGTTTATTATTAGTTTATAAATTCTTGGTTTGTTATGTATTCTATTATAGAATACTAACTCAGTAGACAATTTATTTCAAGTAAGGAGGTTACGACTGCTGTTCCACATTTCAATGTACGACTATGCAACTCATATGTATTCTATCCACTCTGCAGTTTGATATTGTAGGGGTAAAGTTTAGCACATTTTAAGCCTACCTGCAGAGTCGTTTGACCGCATCCCAATAACCTTAGCCTAGATTTGGTGAACGAACTTTTAACTGTGAGTACCCAAGGGACCCACTAAGGTGACGGAATTACATGTTTAGCATGTAACCAGGGATGAATAAGCGACAAAACTCTTAATAGGATCTGCCATTTCGAGGAAAATAAACGATTATTCACTCGCTGACAAAACCACAACAATCCAACATAACCTCGTCTATGGGATCGACCGTGATTTAGTTTGACAGTTGACAAACTGACGAGGTGGGGTTCTTCTTTCTCTCTCGAAACATAATTTAAGCTGGTGAAGGAGAAGTTTGCCGGATATATCCTTGATTTTTTTAGTTTTTAACCAGCGTAAACCCCGTGTTCGCCGATCAGCTGGGGTGATCCAAAAAGCGGAAGGATTGTCCCTCGAGGAGAAGTAGCGTCATTCTCCTGCGAATTGTCATAGTTCAGGTTAATGGTTACATGCTAAACATGTAATTCCGTCACCTTAGAGGATCCCTAGGCTACTCACAGTTGAAAGTTTGTTTACCAAATCTATATAGGTTAAGGAAGGCCTAAGCTAAGGTTATTGGGTTGCGGTCAAACGACTCTGCAGGTAGCGATGGCAAGGGCTTACAATGTGCTAAACTTTACCCCTATACCAATTTAGCACACTACAAATTGTGGATGGAACTAATTCATCAGGACTTTTGTTTTAGTTTTACATACAGTGTGTTAATTTTGTTGTGCTTACCTTTGGGGTATTGTAAATAGTTAGGGATATAGATTAGGTTAAATTAGCAAAGTAATACAGAATTGTTTGGGAAACAAAATGGCGGTGAGAAATCAAAAATATTCACTCCCATTCGATCATTGAGCTAAAAAAATTAGTTTTTAGCCGAAACCAAAAATTGCCTTTATCACCTTTACATCAGCAATTCCTTTCGTCATAGTTCTTTATATAATGTTCCATTCTTTACTATTTCCAATCGAAATCTTGAAAGAAACTTACCGTTCCCAACTAATACTGAAACCGGTTTATAGTAATCAGCTTTCGATATTGTTGTAATTTCTGCAGACAACCCGTTCAGCCATTGTGGACAAAGCTCCCCGACGTTTTGAACAGAACGTTATTGGTTTCGGCCTCGCTTTAGTGTGGTATCTATATATAGTATTGGTCCCTCGTAAACTTAAATTGAAACCTATTGAAACAGTTTCGTTTTATTATTAAACTTATCCGTTAAGATTAACTTATTATGATGCTTCTTATTTGTTCAAGTTGAACCTAAGAATGTTAAGAAGCTTTTAGAACGGTTTTATATTTATGGTTTGAATAAAGTATAAAAATATTGAATGTATTTAAATAACTAGTCTCTCTCTGTAATTGGGAGTCTTATATTATTCGTATTGTACAGCTCACCCCAGTCATTTGCTGCAAGTCTATTCCAATAATTGTAATTTTCATCCGCCAAACAAGGCTGTAAGATATGTGGGTCCAAGAGACTGGAAGCTTATATCCATGCTGAGCCTATTCTTCAACAGCTTAAGTCCAAAGTTAGAACCTTTTAAGCAATTGAGTGATTTTAGTTGGTCCTTATAATTTCCAACAGATAAATTCAATATTCGTAATGTTCCTAAAATAACAAAACAATACCCTTAATAACTTTTTGACTTACCCTTAGTAGGAGGACGTATTATTAATCGTTAAATGTAATAAAATACAAAATAAAGTTAAGGTGTTTTTGATAGTAAAATATTATACGAGTCACTTAATCCGTAAACAGTTTTCACTGTGTAACAGTTAATTGCGTTTTATTTCGATGGAACATTAGTGTAATTAAATTAGTTTTTAGGTTCAGCAGCTGTGTAACCACGTATAATCAATACACTTTCTGCTTTGTTTCCCTCTTGAACGTTTTAATAACGTTCTAATATTTTTGCAACGTGATCCAATAAATATCATATATTTCGGAGGGGTTGTTGTGTTACCCGGGTTCATCATGCACGTCGTGAACGAGTGTCTATAAAACGCTTTACAGCTTAAGCTTGCTTATCTAATTTAATCCAGCATTCTTTACGACACTCCATTTACAAGTGCTTATCTTTTTATTTTATACTTACCCTTCTCTCTTAAACCTTTTGATTGTCTCATCAACTTTATAGTCTTTTTACGATGATTTTATTTTCACAACGTTTTATTCTTTGGTGTATTGATGAAACGCACCATTATTTTTAATTTGATAGTTAGGAATTCATTAAAAATAATGTTCATATCACTGGGGGCTGCGCAATAGACTGACTTAAGTCATTGTGTTTAGCTATGATAAAGCTGTAATTTTTATTTTGTCTTGTAGCCTTATTTTGTGACTAGTGACTATTTTTTCAAAAGTATGTTTGTATTTTAATTTATCTTGTATTTAGCCCTATTGCTATGCATTGCAGTATAAGAACAAATTAACAATTCACCTATCTAAGGGATATTTCATATCATATGTGAGGTAATAAATAAATATACTACAGACGCGTTTTTAGCTCTTACAAGGTTTTATAAATATTAATTTATTTTTTTAAGACCTGTGCAGCTATATTTTCGAGCGACACCTGAAAATTGTAAACGTAAGGTATATTTGATTTTTATGTACTTATTCAAAAATATTACGTTTAGCAACAAGCAAAACATTTGACCACAGTAAGTGATGATCGAGAGCTCGATCGTACTTGAATCTCGATTTTCATATCGATTGCTGGAATACTTCAAACACCTCACAGCAAACGTTGCACTGGCTACACACGGTTTCCAAAGCAGAGAGATACTGAAGCGTAACTGACATATGCGATGTGATGCGCCCAATATTGATATTTGGATAGATATATCGCTGTACCTTTTGGCAGCTGACTTTCATAACGCCATCATCCCCATATTGTGTATTTTTATCTATACCAATTTGTTTGTCGTCTAGTAGGTTTAAGTTTTTAATATTTAATTACCTTTTCCCTTTTTTGGGTGTTTGTGTGAAACTTAATGTTTAATATTCCTTACTAACTTCAATGTTTTTTTTCAGGTATGTGTTTGAACCTAGCAAGAGATTATCTGCACTTACACTATGTAAGTTTTTGTCCGAATGGTTTTACTTTTAGTAAAGCTCGTGAATAATACTAGGTAAGTTAAGAATGAAAACACCTCTACCAGCAAGTAGCCTGTACACAGTAGTCACATATTAATATAGAACAAAGCAACGGTGTAGTTTTAAAATTCCAATCCCCATTGAGGGCTTTACAGTTAATTTTGATCGTATTGACTAGTACCGTATAACATTAAAAATGCACGCATAGAATCAAAATGAGGTTGACCGAAGCGGCCAGAGGCCCAATTCGCCGCAATTTGGGCTCGTAAAGTGGATCGCAGTTATGACTTGATATTAATAATGAAAAGTTCCCATCGCAGTACCGAGCGATCCGTTAGCTTAATGGGCACTTAAAAAACGGGTACATTCTCAGAGAAGGCCTCTAAAGAAAATGTCACACGTTATTATTTTAACACTGCATTTCCGCGCTGCAATCCGATGTTGGGACGAAAACCTATTAGCACCACATATATTAGCAAGGTTCATCGTTGTCCCAAGTGATTTCAGATAACCGACCAGTTATCAAACTTTAAATTGCTATAACATTGTGTAAAAGTAATTTCGATTTTCGTATGAGAAAGTTTTTGTTATTTTTGTGGCCCGTAATACAATCTACGTTGTCTGAAAACAAAGTGTACAATATTTATGCTGTGTTTTACGATCGTTATGACATAAGTATCACATAATGAACTACAATTTTCATTAATATTTTCGAGAGCCCTAGTCTTTTAACTGATTTTAATGATGCTATCAAAAATAAAAGTTGCCAACTTAAATGAGTAATTTTTAATGAATCATTGTAAAATTTATTTTCAGCTGTCGAAAATTTTTCTACAATTTAAAAGTGTGGTTTGGTACAAGCTTTTAATTATAAGTTACCGCGCGTAGTAACATCTTTATAATTAATAAAGTAATTTAGCTAAATACATGCTGGTGACAAAACGACCATGATTGCTTCGTGGTTAACAACATAATGTATGAACATTATAATAGTGACGTCATGTGTACCTCACAGCTGGATAACCAAAGTAGGTTGAGTACAAAGTTAATTACAAACATAAATAACCCTTTCCCCAACCCTTGGCCCAAGAACATTCCTGTACAACTACATTATGTCATACATAAACACGGGTGTAAAAGAACTATCGTTAAATGCTTGTGAGATGTGCGAAAGACGTCATATTCTTACAATACTAAAATGAGCTATGGACTATAGTATATTAAAATAATGTAAGTGTAAATAATATACTATACAGTTTTATGGAAAATAATTTTAACGCTCGTTATATGACTTGTCGTATGGAAGTTCATGTTGTTATTATAATAAAAAAATAATTAAATACTAATGTTGTTTTACGGCAACATTGCTAGAAAAGCGTCAACTTATCATACCGCTTTCGATCTTCATTTCACGTTCATGATTTCCACTGTTACAATACAATCTAAGATTTTTCATGTATTAACAAACATCGCAAGAGCTTTAATTGGAGTTATAATTCCAGAATTTATTTACAAAAATGAAATGAAAACGCCCTAATTTAAATAAAGTTTTAAACACAGAAAAGGAATTGTGGAGTTTTAAGATATTTGAAAGGAGAATAAAGAAGACAATAAGACATGTTTAGTTCCAAAAGATTTAATTGGAATCACTTGACACAAAGGTATGTGTTATTTACTAAACAGTCGTGTTGGTTTATTTAAAATGTGCAACTGTTAGTTAAGTGAAATAACTGATCTATAGACTCTACCGTGTAATATGGTGATAGAGGTGTTAGACTAGATCCAATACCAGCTTGATTGTTTGTTCTAATTCTCAAACACATTTCAGTCGGGACTGATCACATTTTTAACGGATCGGTCTGTCAGATTCCGCTGCACATCATCTGATCAACTGATCTAGATTTAGAATTGACTAATCGGTCAGATGCCTATCCTGTTTCCACTGTATTTCATCCGGTTGACTTATCTGATTTCCAAATAGATTAATCGGTTAAGATTGACTATCAGATGCTGGTATATGCGTGTTTTAAAGCCCGTATAAATCTGTTCTGCGTTCACATTGGAAACCTTCCCAACTCAACTCCAGCATCGACCTCTTCGTCGGGGTCCGCGGGTTGTATAAAATCCCCGGATTTAAAGTCCGTTAGGAGTCGGCGGCGTCGGAGGCCCGATGAATACTCCGCAACCGGTTCTAACTTTGATGATCGAAGGCCAAGGTGTCGACGGCTGTCAACTGGGTCACGTGACCAAACCGGTTGCGCTGGGCGCGGGTCCGTTCTTTGACCTCATCTTCATATCCAAGATGGCCGCCGCAGCTTCTGGCGCTGACCCCATCTCCGGCTAGGTGTGGTGCCTAATAGCACCCCGGTCCTTGGTTATTAAATGTCCAGATTATTACCCTGCACCCCAGCCATCGAGCCGCGTAGGAATTATCCTTTGATTTTATCAAAACCCCCGAGCGACCAGTTTGTACCGGGCCTTTGAAGATGTAGACAAAAAAGATTGAAGATTGAAGACCATTGAAGATGTTCTAATCGTGTTAAACCCCTGCATGGGTTTTTATGGCAGATTTATCAATAAATATTAGTTTTATTTTGATAATAATAGACTAGAAGAAGAAGAAGAAGAAGAATTTAACTGTAAAATTAGTTATCGAAAAACAAGTTTTGCTCTATCTTGGTAAGTTATTTATTTGTATTTCTATACACAGCTATGATGAACTAAAATAATGGGCTGTTCTCCTCATGGTTTTATAGTATAAATAATATGCTATAAAATATAATATTATTTACTATACCATAAATACAGTGTTTTCTTAAGATTCTATGTGAGAGCTGATTTTGATTTGCGGTCATGTCAGTTATTTTTGGGTTAAGAGCTATTTTACTATTTACTCTACTGTTGTGGGCCTAAGTTGAAATTCCTTTATCTTTCACGAATTTAATGCGTAGTCTATAGCCCACTGAAAAATGTGGAATCGCTAGGTCGGTTCTTAGTTTGGTATAAAAAGAAAATATAAAACCCCATCGAAGTTTTTAACGTAATTAAATTATTATATTAATAATACAAAATTTTCCTGTTATGATCCTCTCGGAAAGTTATAGCCATCGCCGAACATTCGGCTCATATGATTGCAACTCTCTCGCACCCCCGAGAGTATAGTGTTTGTCGATACAAACCCGACTTTAGGTATTTCTCCAGTGACGTTTTTATTTGACGTGAGAGTGTTTCCAAGACAAAAGCGAACAGATCTCCATTTACTTGATTGTATTCGACACACCACAATTCTTAAAGATGTTTCTCCACTTTATTTAGGTTTTGAGTGATTTGTCCGATTTGAAAAATTTATTTGATATTACATTAGTCTCAAAGTATACATGAGTAAAAGAATCCACGATGAAGATATTATTATTCATCGTGACGTATTATATTGGCTTTGTTGTCGGGCAGACATTAAAAATGCACATATAATGATGAAACTTTTTCATTTTAACTATCTTTCAGAAAAAACAAGTTTAATCACTACAGTATAATTATTTTATTAATAAATAATGTCTGGCCGTGGGTTTTATTTCAGTATTCAACAGCGACGCTCGGTGACCGCATACAGTAATTAATCTGAGAGGATTTTCTCATGCAAGTAGTAAACGCTATTGTGAGATGCGCTTTGAACATAGTAAATTAAACCTAATTCCACTTAAAACCTTTGTTCCGTTAACTCGGTTGTGTGTTCCTTTTAGTTTCATTTTGTCCGTTAGATTCAAAGAGTTTAATTATATATGTTTAACCCGTTTACAAAAGGTGAACTTTAACTAGAGTACTCTGAAAATCATGTAATATCGTGGAATGCACGTGTTTTGTTTAGTAAATGTTTTTTGTTGGCGTTGAACGGAAATCAATTTGTAAGATGTTTTTAATTTTAAAATCCATATTGTTTGGTTACTAAAACATACATTTTGGTCAGCATAGTGCAGATCAAGTTTAGAAAAAGTACCTTTAACATTCATAACGATTGCTTCATATGGGTGAAGGTGTGAATATCGGTCACATCGGTGTATTTTTTGTGGTTGTTTTTCAGAATTATTAGTTGAAAAATTAGTGTACCATCTAAATAAATAATATCTCTATTGATCAATTTATTTTGCACAATCACCAGCAAACATAACATGTTGAAAGTCATAGGATTGTATTTCTTTAAATAACTTTATATTTGTTGTTTAAGGCATGCAGTACCGAAGCCTTTCTCACCATTAGTGTCCTAATAGGCACATAACTGCTCGCCAACAGGTCATGCCACTACTTAGATCACCGGCGCGGCGCCGGCGTACAAGTTATAGTTAGCTGTTTGAACAAATCGCAAAAGACCTACTCGCCGTACCCATATGGTAACCCCGCAATTTCCACTAAGTTCGACGACCGGTAGCATTTATGGTCAGCCCACTCTGCCCCGCAAGTGTAACAATCCTGTACCGTGTGCAGCGCCGCGGACCGTATGGCTCCTGCAGATGTCCTTCCATATGGCAGCCGTGGTTTTTTCCCTGCCGACCCGTGGCGCGGGGGCGCCTTACGCCAAAAGTCGTTAGGAAAGATTGTTTTTTGGTCGACGGGGGCCACTGGTGCCACCGGAGTCACATGTAGACAACAGGTGGTGCGACGTTGCCGGTTCGCCACCGGTCAGACAGGTGTCTAGAAGTGGCAGCGCCGCGCCGCAGCATCTGTCTGACCTTAATTCCTGATTGTATCCTGTTCTCGGAGAAGAGGTCTTCAAATCAATGTCAAGAGCACTCGAGGGTTGAAGATGTACAGTGACCTGAAATAGATCGGGGATTTAAAATTTGTATACAATGTGGTTTTAAAATTTATTAAGTTAGTAAGGTAACGCTTCTTAAGTAGAAAACAACCGTATATTAATGGAAAAATAAATATATATATATATTTTGCGGGAATTCCTCTGGAGTCCATGCTCCAAATTTCGTTGAGATAAAAACACATGTTTATCAGAAAACCGGATAAATATCTAATATATCAGAATTATCAAGAGTTGGTTAATACATTGAATTAAGAGACTCGACTGGTGTTTTACGAAACTTGGAAATAGGTTTAAATAATTTAATCAATAGCCTAATATAAAAACCAAAGTATCAACCATAAAGAGTCTTCGACAGCGATTGATTTCTCATTTAATATTTAATGCAATCGTAATTTTTAGTAGTTTGTCTTCCATAATCATTTTAATGTCATTAGGCCTAGTTAAAATGCATTCACAACCAAATGTTAGTTTAACAATTATATTTTGGTTTGTAATTGAACTAAAAAAAATGTTGGTACATAACAAAACAAAGTTTAAATCTCAATAATTTTGATTGCGTGATGTTTAAACATAACGAACACCAAAATGAGTAAATAATTGGCGTATTTATTTACTCTGTTTAGAATTCATATCAATTTCCTCTAGGGTGAAAACGTCAAAATGTATTTGCTTTGGATAAAAACGTCGTTTGATTATCCCCTACAGCTTAAGAGCTTGATTGGCCGCTTCAACTGAGAAATGCGTATTGAAACAGTTTTCAAGAATTTATGAGAGCTCTTTATAATTTTAAATGATTATTTCTGCAACACGTATTTTTATACACGAAATACTTAGTTTAAATGTTTATATGTAGGAAATCTGTAAAGACGAATCGTTCAAAAAATGTTCATAAACATTTGCCAATTGCCATTGTGCAAACTTGGTAATGTCAAGTTTTCCGACTCGACGACTGTAATGCTGCCTCGTACAATATTCTGGTAATCTCTCAACATTTTTGGAATCGTTTAGGGGAGAGTTCCATATTACAGCTAAGCCTCTTACACGATTGGCCATTTCAAGTGGCCCGTGCAGGAAGGCTTGAAAGAGCTTTTCTGTTTCGCAGTGGTACGAATTACGAGAAATCTAGAGTGAACTTCATCTAGAATATATTTTAACATTTTACTCGACAACAGTTTTTACTCGGCATTGTATTTTTTATCTCTGTTAATCCTTAATCAGGGCATTTAATTCCAAGAGAATCTAAGGGTAATATTTTTATTAATCTGAAAAGTGTTGTTTTTTCTTTTTTTAGGAAGAGAACGTTTTGTAAGTGCTGTATTAAATGAGTGTTGGTATTGAATGTTCCTAGCACTCTTTCGAATTTAAAATTATCATATTTTGTTTAAAACATCAGACCTTAGCTGTTTCCTTTACCACAGACATATTATAATTTAGCCTTTACAGCGTTCTTACAAGCTACCTTTCCTTGAACTCTCCAGACATTTACTGAGTTTTATGGTTTAACTGATTATTTACCCATCTATCGCGCACATCGACCATCTGAATTGGCTGTAAAAGTGTATCTAAATCTCTTAACCTAATATTTTTTTCATTAGAAACCACTCCAACTGAGTTACGTGGTGCAGGATCTGATACTATCCCGTCATGTTTTGTAGCTACCCCGCAGGTTGATACCCCACCATCGGGCATCATCGTAGGTCGTGACGTTGCAATGTGGAGTACATCAGATTAGTGACGTCACCGCTCGCTGGACCATGACCCGCCACTGGGCCACGAGAGCCACGATCCGATACTATTCTGTCACGTTCTGTTGGCTCTGACATCATATCACACCGATGGAGTATCAACGGATTAATGAGAATCCGTAATGCATTGTATCAGTGACGTCAATGATCGTTGAATTATGAAACGTTGTAGTCGGCCACGAGAACCACGATCCGATACTGTTCTGTCACGTTATGTTGGCTTCACCGTCATATAACACCGATGGAGTATCAATGCGGATTAATGGCAATCCGTACACTCTACCCTAGTGACGTCAGTGATCCTTGTGCGTTAATCCGCTATAACCTTGCCACGTGAGCCACGAGTTGATACTGTTCTGACACGTTCTGTTGGCTCCGCCATCATATCACATCGGGAGCGCAGAATTGGAACAGTCAGGACCTCCAGCAGCGCCGTTCTCGCGTATTAAAAATGTTTGGCGGGAAACTGGCACAGTCCCCCATCCCGCAGCGGCGAGTAGGCCCTACTGCACCAGGGAGCCACGCCCTCGTCCCCTCTACGTTAATAACAACAGCAGTTCTGCCAACTGACTTAAACATCATAATTGTCGTACACTCCTAAAATACGACAATGTTAAACCACGTATATTTTAATTAATTATATATTTTATAATAATTATAATTTAATTAAACATGTAATAATAAATCTGTCAGTTTATATGCCAAATTTGTTCCGCGTTTTACAAAAAAATACTGTAGTGAATGAAATAAAACATTTTCGTGTGGAGGAGGCCACATTTAGTCTAAAAACGTAATCAGTGCGTTGCGGCGGTTAGGTTAGGTTAGGTTAGATTACTGTAATTTTCGTACACAACACGATTTTTCCTGAGGGTCCCATAATTTTACGCTGGATGCTGGAAGTTGGCAGAACTGCTGTTGTTATGTATGGAGTGGGGACGAGGGCGTGCCTCCCTGGTGTAGTCCTCGCGGCTGCGGGGTGGGTGGCAGCGCCAGTTCCCCCCAAACATTTTTACTGCGCGAGGTCGGCGCTGCGGGAGGTCCTGACTGTTCCAATTCTGCGCTTTCCAGTAGTACTGTTATTTCATGTCCATCTTTAGAAAAAGTAACTGAGAGGAAAATAAAAGAGGCAATTTGAAAATGATGATCAGTAGTGAGTGCCTCAGCTAGTAAAGTTTCATCAAACATGTTACCGACTAGATTTGTGAAGATTTTTTAAACCATCTTAATATAACATTTTCCTTTTGAATTATTACAGTCACTTATTTTGTGGAATAATAATTTGGGGCATATGTTCAAAAAAATCCAAAAGACCGTTTTAAATGCTATAAGAATACTATTTTATTCTAATATTTAAAATTGTGTTAAGAAACTTTTAATATTTGTGTATGCTTTTACTCACCTTATCATGTGTTTGCATATTGGAAACAATACGACATTGCCTTTCCAAATGTAAATTAATGTGAGGTAGGTATATTCACAAGTATGATACAAAATCAAGTAATAAGTTCCGCTTTCAACAACTCAGATTAAATGTATTCAAAAATCTTCTATCCCAAATAGGAGTTACATTCCTTAATAATTTACCAGCGAAATTTCTACATTTAAAAACAAACCTTCGCCCTTTATAAGAAAATTAAAAGAATATCTCATTGAAAATGGATTTTATAATGTTGACGAATTTATAGTTAATTCTTAAAATGTATATAAAAAAGCTATATTTTATTAAAAATTATTTACTAATTTAAATTTAACCAAAATTTAATTGCAATATGAGATTAGATTACACAACGTATGCAATGTTATTTTAACAATTAATTATCACAAATAATAAGATTTTGTAATTACTGTAGTTAACTTTCAAATTATTTGTCAACTTTAACATTGTTAAACATACATTGTTGTAATTGCAGTGAAAATATTGTCATTTCCCAAACTTGTTTTTAAAACTTTCATGCAATGCAATATAGGCTGACAATATTTCTAAAATACTACAGAATTATGTACAATAACAATGAACTCATACTCTACATACGTATCGGAACATTTCAATGACACAATATGTTCAGTGTTTCCTACAAAGGCACATTGATAAAATTTGTTTCTAAAATAAAGTAAATAACGTTTCGCCGTATGACTTCGGGCGTTTTCGTCGTTTTGCTTTTCCACGCCATAAATAATACACGGTTCAGCAGGTGAACTAAGTGAACTGCGGCGTGGGTAATGGATGGCCGATTTGCACCCTGATCTTTGCGAGACGTTCGGGTTCTGCAAACTTTGACGATGCCAGAGAAAGTTGCGTTATCGCTGTCAGCATTGCTGTTGTGAAAGGATACTGCTGGAGTTTGGAATCCAATTGGTAAAACAAAAACAACGCTGTTGACCTAATGTCATTAGGGTGTTGTTGTTTATGTGCCCTCAGGTTGTCCGTATTTAATTTAAACGGTTATGATTAAATTTGTACATCAACTGAACAACATGGAACAAGTGGGGGAAGGTTGAGGAAGTTATTTTTTATTATTTATGTTTGATTTTAGTTTTTGTCAAAGTATAAACTAACTATATGATACAATATTTAATAGTTCTGTTAAATAGGAACAATGTACTTTTTATACCATTATGAAACCACAGGGAATATGTAAAATTTACACATATTTTTGAAATTAAAACTAAACAACTACAAATGTTAAATTAAGAAAGAGTTTAGGTTGCCTGTGGCTGACAACTATGGAACGGACATGCATAATCCAATTAAAACCAGTTATAATTTCCGGTTCTATAATGCCCTAGAAATTAATTTGTTTTAAATATTTTATTTAGCTTGTATAAAAACTAAACTATTCTAAAAAAAAACGAAAAATTAGTCAGAGGAAAGAAGACATTGCTAGCGATTGAAGAACCCCCCCCTCGAAAATACATACGATATGTTTTTAATCTACACAAGACAAATTATTAAACTACTTTTTAACTTGAAATAATTTACCAAACCTGCATAATGTAATTTCAAAATTAGTGTTTTATCCTTTTTACATTTTATTCTGGTATTTTGGAGGAAAACACAACTTTAAACAACGTAAAAGTTGTTTTACATCAAACGACGGCGAGCGGTGGACGCGTGAATGTGTAAAAGAGATTCAACAGGAGGTTTATGCTGTGCGTATTTCGCGCCGGGCGACAGAGCGTCCAGATTTGCCGACGATTTAATCGCTTTGTCCGCTGATGTGGACAATAAACAACGTAGATTTAACGTGTGAATAATTTCATAATATGTGCTCTTTTCAGGTAAACCCCTTTTCACAAAATGTTGCTCTTCCTTTATGAATTAACTACAGTTCATTTGAATTTTATACCTCACTATTAACCTTTGTCATTGTGTTCTAGTCGAGCGTGTTTATCGTTACATAACGTTTTTGTGTCATAAATATCTGGCTTTGGCCGTAAATTGCTTGTAACATATTATCTGCAAGTTTGTCTTTTAGGTTTGTTAAGGTAAAGCGTTTTATAATAACCTTTATAGGGAAAGGGTAGATAACTATTGGTAATGCAAAATTGTTTCGTGCATGGTCGATTATGATCCCTCTCCCCAACCCCCTCGTGTTTTCTCACCCCTTACCACTACCCCTTCTTGAACTACTGAATTATTTTATTTCTATACTTAATAAGTGTTACGGTTTGTAAAATTTAAAATTGTATGACAATTTTTAGGTCGATCAAATGCTGTTTCCCTCGCTGCACTGTTCTGTTACACACATCTTCCCTCTTTACCTACCAACATATTCCAAGCATTGCAATAATTAACAAAAAATACATTTACTCTCATAAATCTCACATAGGTTATGTGAGCATCTTGTAGTATAGGCATCTTGTAGTACGGACGTCTTGTAGTAGGCCTACAGGCATCTTGTAGTTCAGGCGTCTTGTAGTACAGGCGTCTTTTAGTACAGGCGTCTTTTAGTACAGTAATCCTGTAGTACTGGCGTATTGTAGTACAGGCGTCTTGTAGTACAGGCGTCTTGTGTACACGCGTCTTGTAGTACAGGCGTCTTGTAGTACAGGCGTCTTGTAGTACAGGTGTCTTATAGTACAGGAATGAATCCTGTCGAACAGAAATCCTGTAGTACAGGCGTCTTGTAGTACAGGAATGAATCCTGTAGTACAGGAATCCTGTAGTACCAGCGTATTGTAGTACAGACGTCTTGTAGTACAGGCATCTTGTGTACACGCGTCTTGTAGTACAGGCGTCTTGTAGTACAGGCGTCTTGTAGTACAGGCGTCTTGTAGTACAGGTGTCTTATAGTACAGGAATGAATCCTGTCGAACAGAAATCCTGTAGTACAGGCGTCTTGTAGTACAGGAATGAATCCTGTAGTACAGGAATCCTGTAGTACCAGCGTATTGTAGTACAGGCGTCTTGTAGTACAGGCGTCTTGTGTACACGCGTCTTGTAGTACAGGCGTCTTGTAGTACAGGCGTCTTGTAGTACAGGTGTCTTGTAGTACAGGTGTCTTATAGTACAGGAATGAATCCTGTCGAACAGAAATCCTGTAGTACAGGCGTCTTGTAGTACAGGAATGAATCCTGTAGTACAGGAATCCTGTAGTACCAGCGTATTGTAGTACAGACGTCTTGTAGTACAGGCATCTTGTAAGTACATCCGTCTTGTACCTTGTGTGGTGTAGACCAAGAGGGCAGCAGCGCGCCCCGTGGCAGACAAAGGAACTGACGAAGGCCACGCAATCACGCATGATAATCACGGTCAGACAGACAGACAGCCTCTGGCTACGTAATTACACCTCAAATTGAGGCTCTCTGTAAAAGCAGTGTGTTTGCCGCGTTTGTTATTCCTGCTCTGTCGACGGACGCGGGAAAACAGCTCTCTCTCCCTCTCTAGCCGTTGCTGTGTAAACCACCGCTGCCCAATCAGGACGTCGCTAGGGTTTTAATTCTTTATTAGGCAGGTATTTGGTTCGAAGTCGAGCTTGACTGGAAGTTATATATTATGTATGATAAAACAATAATGTATCTCTAGACTACGAGTTGCAAAGAACTGAAAGTGAAAAACATATTAATAGTTTAGGTTAATGTTAGTTTATTATAGTATAAACTAGAAGTAATAATTGTAATTTACCAAAAACGCATTTTAAGCCGATTTTACAACACTTCACTACATGTTATAGGCCTACACACTTGTACAAGCACAAACATTGATGTTTTGAAAGGACTTACCAAACGCACTTAGGCATTCAGCTCTTCTGAGTTATCAACACCAGCGTTGTCATCACAAAAATGGGATTTATAAAAATATATCTCCTCAAACATACGTGGTGAACATGTAAGGTAATATTAGAAATTAGCATTCGTTCCTAAGTTTGTAAAATTGGTAGCGTTTACAATAAAATCCTATGGTTAATCTTAATATATACAAATGAATCCCTATTTCCCTTGGTCGTCACGCCATCACTTGAATATTTGTTTTTATTCGTTAATGTCAGTACAAGGTTCTTATAAACGAAATTTTGAATCCGACTTAAGATCTTTGTCCCACTGGCCTTCAAAGTTCCCATTGATTTGATCAAAGTTCAGTTAGTTACACCAAACAGCTGTTAACAAGGATTATACTTGGAAGGCATAAACATATGTTCATTATGGAAATAAAAAACTACTTGAATGGCAACTCAAACTATTTTTCGATAGGCGAGTGAGCGTAGCGAACGATCTACTTCGGGAGGCGAACGAGCTCATCTTGAAAATTAACGAGTATTTGACATAAATCAAATTCAGTGACATAGGACAGGACAACGTCTGTCGGGCCAGCTGGTTTTAAAATATGTTAAAGTAGTATCCGCGCTACGACGACTCTACATGTTTAAACTGTGTAAGGTTATGTTCTTACGCAAATTCATGTCTCTATTCTGTTTATGTCTATATAGTGTACAAAGGCGACTGTCGTGTCGTGTTAGTTTAGGATTGGAGTGTCGAAACCCAATTTGGACTGCAAATAAGGCAAATAAATAGTCAATGGAAGATATTTGTTTTCTCATATCTATAATTTATGTTTTGTTAAGCCTATTTTTGTACAGGAGAATCTAGTACTTCTTAAAAAATAAGGTTACATACCTTGTCGTCATAAATCCAATAGTTTATATGATTACTAGTTTCGGGGTTGGTTTTGTCCCATTATCAAATCTTGTATCACAGAATAAAATATTGTCATCGTCTTGAGTTTAAAAACATCAGTCTGCTCTTGTCCGTGGCCGGCCACACATGGGAAATAAAGTGTACACTTATTGTGCATTTTTAAATGTTTAATGTTTCTATGTGTTAGTACAAGTAGTTTGTGTTTAGTGTTTAAATATTTTTAAACTCAAGACGATAATAGTACAACATCAGATAGTAGTTTATTCTGTGATACAACAAAATTTGATAATAGGACAAAACTAGTCCCGAAACTAGCAATCATATAAACTAGTGGATTGATGACGACAAGGTATGTAACCTTATTTTTTAAGTCAAACAATCAATCCAGGAGGCAAACAGCATGAACAAATCTATATAGTATTTATCTAACGCTTTAGTACTAAATAGTGTGCATATATAATACAAAAAGTGTTAAAAAAGAATTGTCTCAATATATTATAAAGAATTTGCTTTTTGTAATTTTGTTCTGATTCTACCCGGTATAAGACCTAATAAATACCAATACAACTAATACAAGGACTATTCTTATGGTGTAAAATTTGTTATGAATTGCCTATGTATACGAAATAATTATTATCGAATTTGTTTGTGATCTTGTAAAGTGAATTAGTAGTTTTCCTCTGTTTGAAGTTACCGACAGAAGTACCCCTGGGCGGGATTGGATTGAGAGTTTTAATGGATCGAGTTGTAATGGATTTTCACTAGTTGTGAGTCAACAAGGTACATTATTTATTTGCTTTGACGATGGGGATTTAAATGGTAATCGATGTTTAGACTCTAGTCAATATTTGTGCACTCTTTACCTCTGTAGCTTAAACGATAAATCTACTATTGTTTTAGTGCAGTATTTATTTTGTAGTGGTATGTCATTTAAGTAGTGTAATGTGTGTTTATTCTATCTATATGTTCTAGTATTACAAACCGCTTGAAACGTATGAGTTTTATATAATACTTATGCTGACATATAAAGTCTACTATGAAATAATAAAGTCAATGAAACATCTTATGTCCTCATTTTGGCAAGTTATAAAGGAATATCGCTTACACAGTACCATAGTTAAAAAGCGTTTTATTTTTACATAAAAGTGCAGTTTATATTTTACAACAGCTCAAGCATTCCTTCATCAGATAATTAGGTTGAATTATCTTCCCATTTAACTCGATGTTTATTTGCAATAATATTTTGAACAGCTTTACAAACCATTCCTTTCTTAGCATGCTGAATGTACGATTCAAATTACTACGTAAATCAATTATTTTTCTCATAATTTAAATATCATGTTATAGTATTTTGAGTAGGCTATTAAGTATAACTAAAATATCATATATAACTTAATACCGATACTCCACCTAAGTATAATGATAAATCATTATACTCCACCAATTTGTAACTGAACAAAATTTGTTTTGGCAAAGCGGTGTTTATACCCTCAAAACAATAAATTTTACTCATTTGTTGTTAATTTGTTTGTTTTTGGGTTCGGAAAACATTAACCCCTGATGGTCTCCACCAATGGGCTTACCAAGTTCAAATTTTGTTCTTATAGAGATACATTTTTTAAAGCTGGTTGATTAAAACATAAGTGTAAACAAAAGAGTCCCCAGGTAGTGCAACAATGTTCACACTTAGCGCAGACAAATTACATTTGTCTTCCTTCAGTTACAGTATAATATCAACATATCTTTACTGTAATCGAATTACCTTAAAAGAATGTATTTTAGATATAAGTACTCTGGATTGGCATTTGGTTGGGTCCTGCTAAAACGGTGGGGAAGGGTGGGAGAGGGGTTAAGGCTAAGTACTGGGACACTCCCGGGGGAGGGGGGCATAAATCCTAAGTGTGAAGGTTCGGGATCTGCGGGCTGAATTCCCAGTCCGGCCATTCCCGTGATGTGCTCCTGCGGTTAGCTGCTTCAAACTTAAAAGGTAAATCCCCCCTCCCACAACCGAACCATCTCTCATCCGAGCGGGGAATGTCCAGACACCGTTAGACATCGGCGTTTATCATCAGGGATAGATGAGCCATTGTATGGTCAGATAGTTGCGGTGGTGTACCGTTAATTTGAATCCAGGAATAGTACAGGCGATTCAACTCATGTTTACATCAAATTTCAATAATAACAATTTTTACGTAGTGCGTTTGTAATTCTAGTACGTAGGTTTATTTTGGCCAAACTGTTATGAATGTCATGAACAAACATGTATCAGACCGCGTGAGGTACCTTTATTTACTCATTTAATTACTACATTCATACAGATAATATTTGTAAATTGTCTTGCTCCTATCTTCTTCAGTTGGAAAGTATGGCAATAAACAAGCTTTGCTACGTACAGTCTGTGTACTGGACGGAGATTATGGCCAGCCAGTAAAGAAGGTGGTGAGGGGAAACGTTACCCCCACCACAATTCTCCCTTACTTATGCAATTGCACGAAGAAATTTGATTTGTAGTTTATTGTTAGATTTTATAACAGTGAGATGTGTCATTTGCAAAAGATGTCACACAATTTAGTATATTTCATTATGCTGGTTTTGAACCACACAGTTTCAGAGATACTAAACATCTAAATGGAACTGTTAAGTAATGATAACAAGTTCGTGTGTAGCACGGACAAAACTTGAAAATAAAAAAACAAGATTAAAATAAAACAGACTATCCTATTATTTAGTAGAATTTGTTCCTCGTATAACAATAGAAATTTAACATTCCAGCATTGCACGTTTGACACCCAAGGACACAGTTAAACAATGTTAAATGTTGAATGTCCTCAAACAGAATGTAAAAATTCTAGCTAAATGAGTTATTCAATGTCAAATAATATACTCATGCTTACGGAAGTTAATAAGTTAATGCAACATGTGGTAGCGAACTACACATGTACACGGTGAACATTGTATGTAGCTTGCATTAGCGACAAGAGCACATTTCCGCTAATTGAAGGCGCATTAGTTGTGGGTTTGCACATTACAGAACGCGGCGAACTGCCATTACAACGATTATGCGCCGGTTTGTACTTGTTAAAGTTCATATTAATATTGGATGTGGTACACATGTTTGAATAGTTAATCGTAAACCGGGTACCACATGTTGAATTATCATTGCAGTTCAAGTTGTGAACGAAACTTGGTTTGACAAATGTTATTCCCTAATTTTCCCATTACAATAGATGCATTTTTCTGTTAGTGCTGAAAGATAGTGGTAGAATTTGTGTGGGTTATTTTTTGTATCAAGGAATCAGAAAGTCTCGTTACCTTTAATCAAAGCTTCAGGATAGTTGTTATACAAGTTATTAAATACCCTTTACTGTTAAACAGTGTATACTGTCAGCAACTCTTTGATTTTAATAATCCCATGAAAGGAAAAAAGAGCATTGTTTATAAATCTAAAAAATCCACATTTATTTACTTATGATGAGGTTAATCTAAGCTAATGAGCATTAAACATTGTATTAAATTCGAAGAATGTCTTAATAACTGGAATTAAAATTTAACTCTAAAACAGTTGTTTAAATAAATACCTAACGTCATGTTCACACCTTGTAAAGTACAGAATAAGTTATTGCCAATTAAAATTTAAGTCCTCCGGTGATAGATGCTTTACTCAACAAAACTGGGTTAAGTACCGGGAATGAGAAGTCAGAAAGAATAACGAGATATTAAATCGTCAGAGTTTGCAAATGAATCTACTGAATTACCGGTGTAAAAACCTAAACATATTTCAAACTCGCTGAAATATTTAGATACGAATATCCGAAGCCGGATTATTATTCAATTAGGAGGACGATTGCCGACTTACTCACTAAAGTCTCGGGATGGCGCCCAACTAAAGTAATTAAAACTGAATTTAATGGCAGTTATAAAAGTTGGAGCGGTTTTTTCAGGTATTCAATTTAAAGTTGGGTCGCGGCGCGGTGATATAGTGGCGCCATTTCCTCGCCGGTTTGTCATATTTGGTTAGCCGTTGGCATCGCTTCAGTCGCAACTTGGCTGATTCGTCTAGGCCCAGGAAATCGTTAGCTCCCCCGGCCGGAACCGGACTAAGATGGGTTTGGCGATTTGTTGATAAAGTATTGCGGTTAATCCGACTGGAGAAAAAACAATGGAAATTTATTGCCGAACTTTAATCGTATATCGCGGCGACTTATGTTCCCCGGAATGAATTGGACGATTTTGGTACAATATTTTCCATCTGCTGCTGCTGCAGGCTTTTAATATTTTCCCGTCTCAGATTCCTGTTCTTCTTCTTCTTTATTTATTATAATTCTGGAAGAATATTATTTATTATATCTATCTAATTACATCCCATATCTATTTAATTTTTGAGATATCTGTAAAATATCTGTAACTCAAGCTGCCGAGAAAAATCATTTTAAATTTTATTATTAGATTTTTTTGTAATATTTGATGTTGCATACTAATTATTTAGTTTACTGAAACACAATTAATAAAACTCAATTTTAATCTGTAAAATATCACATATTATTCCCTAAAATGTGGAATAACGTTCTGCTAATTACTCAGATTTCTATGGTCTTCTGACCACTGTTGATACATTAAACAAATCTTATTCAACATTGGGAAACCCAATCAACCCTCTTAGAAATCGGACAGTTCAGTAATCTCATTAGCCATATCCCTGTAGGAACAGTTTGTTCTAGATACTTCATTGTGCTGCAATTGCCCTGTGTAAATCCTTGACTTTTCCTAGTACCACGTAAGGCGTAACCTTATCCGTGCAGTTATAGTGACCCCCCCTCCGCCCGAGCCAACCAGGTGCACCACACGTTTACTACTTAGCGGGCGTGGCGCTTGACAACCGCATTTCCCTAATCTTCCCGACATCTCGCCAAACCGCGACGAACGTTTGCCCACGTCCGACAATGGACTGTCCCTCCCCCAATTACGCCAATCTCTCAATCACCCGCCATTTTGACTTTCTCCCCGTAATTGGCGCTGGGTGCGGCGGTCACGATCTGATCTCGTTCCTCGGCCACTGAGTCACGATCGGTCGCGTGGCAGCGTGACGTAACACCCCCGCCGCCCCCGCCTGGACCGTGGAGGAGGCTGGGCGACTGTCGCACGTACAGACACGGGTGTTGGCTGGGTACACCCGCAACTCTGCCGATCGCTCGGCCAATCTTTGCGGTAGGAGTGGTGCGAAATCGTGATGGGTGCGGGAAAGAGAGGGAATTGGAAAGCGAGAGTGTTTCAGTTCGTAATTTTCCAAGAACTGCGTTTATTGCGAAAAATGTATGTTGCGATGTTTAAATTTGTTAAGGGATTGTTGTCGAATCTTTAAGCTCAAATAATTTCACATACGTTCTACTTCAGTGCTCAAATATGTTTTGATACAATATTGATTTACCTTGTCTGCTCCACTTATCCACTTTCGGCAATCGCAATTTTTACATGAGAGTTTATAAGAAAATAAACTTACACACGGAGGCAAAAATTGTAATCGTTTTGCGGTTCAGAACTTAATCCATAAAGCATACACAATCAGTGCAACATAAAATATCATAAACAAATACAAATCCACAAACACTTACTTAAACAGTTGTTGTATCCAAGCTAATAAAGTAAATTACAAATTTTACTAATCGTTGCCAATTCTTGCTACTCCAAAAGTTTGGTAGTTTTCATCAGCACTGACAACACATCAACAGTCAAAAAAGATAAGGAATGCTGTACGTCGGAAGGACACCCCCTTGAAGGGGAGGTTTAACAACAATAAGAAATTACATTAAAAATATATGAAAACTCCTTTAAACGATGAAAATCGTTCCTCTCACCCACGTATACATCTTAATTCATTATGTGTTTTTTGTCCTGGGTATTTTGTTTGAAGGGGTAGAGGGTAGAGAACTTGTAACAATTGGAATAAAGAACAGAATTGTAACAATAACAATGAGTACGCAACAAAGAAAGAAGATTTGTCCAAAGATACGTTTCTTCCACCCCTAATGATTTCTCGATAGCAGTTTATTTGTGGGTTTGTCTCACCAGGTTACATGCGATCTAATTCTTTTCCATTACGGAAATAGACTTCGGAACTGAAAATACACTACATCATGATTTCGCTCTTATGTGATAGCAACATTATAAATCATTAAATAATTCAATATAAGAGTACTAATTGTGCCTATATGTATGAAAAATTTTAAAACACATCATCAATGCACAAAATTGATTGTCATTTTATAAAAAGTCGTGAATATTATAAAAGTCAAGTGGTAGCGTGTGTAAAGGTAAATGCAGTAGTAATAATTTCTTATGCGATTTATGAATGGGCAATTAAATGTACATTGCAGAATGTCTGTGATCATAAATCATTACCGTTCTGGAATAAATTACAGTAGTATACATCTCTTCAATTCAAACCTCTACAGTGCCTTCTTAGTTGAGCCCTCTAGTGTTGAATTAAGTATAGAGAATCTATTTTCTGCAGTGATTGTGAATAGAAATTCATTCATCTGTCTTAACTACAGAGTCAGTCACTCTCGTATGAATCATCTCACTTTCTTCGTTCGGTTATAAGGAGTTTCTTTGATACGAATCTACTTTCATCCATCGGACGACATGTCCCGCGGCTGCTATCCCCACTTTCTAGCCCCTGACGATGGTTAGAATGCGGCTCATTCGGAGAGCCTGCTTTCTCCTTATTATAGGATACAACCTGGTTTCTACAGGTACAGAATCAAGCGGTTTATCACAATTAGCAATTAGTCGTTTTATTGGGTCAATGAAACTGGTTTTTATAAACGTGATATTAAGTTTGAGTTATTAAATTAATGGAAATCGTAACAATTTATTTTGTATTAAAGTATAAAGTTTCATAAATAATTCAATTATGTCTGCCTCCGCCTCTTTTGGTGGCTTCGATCAGACGTTCCACTTGCTGGCATTTATTTTTATCTTTTATCTTCACGCATAGGAGGTGTGTAATGGTATTTTTTAACTTTTATTAAAAATAAAAATGGTAATGGTAATGGTAAAAATGTAATGGTATTTTTTCATTATGTGTAAAAGAAAATTTTTAAATTACAAAAACGAGCAATAAGAATTATTATGCATGCCAAACACGATGAGCCAAGTCGGAAACTCTTTGAAAAGACTCAAATTATAACAATTTTTGGACTTTATATTATAGAAATTTTGAAATTATATGTAAATGAACGAAGTGAAATAAAAGAATTACAACATAATCATAATTATCACACTAGAAAACAATTCATCATTCAACATCAAATCCACAGAACCACTTCATATGAAAATTCACCCCAATACATGATGGGAAGAGTAATAAATCAAATAAAAAAAATTCACAAAATTGAAGTAATTGGAAGAACAGAATTAAGAAAAGTAAAAGAAATTATAATGAACAATCCTTTATTTTCATTGGATGAATTTTTTAAAGAAGAACCAAAAAATTAAAAAAATAAGATAACATGAAGAAATAGAAAATTTAAGGTATAATATTTTTTTAGACTTAAGATATTTTGTTGTAAAAGCCTACACAATTTGTAATTGTTTTTCGGCAAATAAATATTATTATACTTCAATAACGATCGCTCGGTAGTAAACACACATACTATTACGTAAAATGACGGCAAGGCGTATCCCTTCTGTTATGTCTTTCTAGACCTTTAAGCTTGACTTACTATTTATGAAAAAACACAAAACCATTCTACTCCTCGGTTGAAACTTGATTAGGTCTGTAGTTGGCAGATGAGATCGCAAACTATCAGTCTTCGTCGACCGTTGTCTACAACATATAACAATAATTGTTGCAGCATCGTTACAAGGAACCGTTGCAATACAATATCGGTTTAGTTTAGTTTGGCAAACATGAATAACATCAATAACAGCTGCCAGTCGACTCTGATTGTTTTGGCCGTCCGACTCAAATACAAAACATTGCTTGGCTACCCGACTACTTTGCAATTTATTCTCCGATAATGTTATGCAGCTTTATGCATTTGCTGAGATCTGATATCTTGACCCCGGTCAAATGTTTGAGTGGTGTTTCGTGTTGGTTTTTATCGGCGGTTTCTTGAGTAATGCACGTTTAAAGTTTGCTATGACTGACCGTTTACCAGTTAAGAAGTTTTGTACAGTATTTAAAATAACGAATTGCTTAAACCATTATTTACTACTTGTGACAATATAGAGTCGATTTTCCCAACAGATTTAAAACTCGGTCGTAGAGTTTTGATAATCATTTCAGATCATCAACCACCTCACTTAAAGTCCATTTGAATTCCTACATTAATTCTAAATCATGTTAAAGACCGTTCACCCAAGCAGTGTCAAATGAGCAGCAGACTAAATTTGTAAATTAATTTAATTGTTTCACAGTTGAGTTTCAGGTTGTGCAGAGCTGCTTTGGACTGTTATAAAGTCTCTTAGGTGGTTATTTTTTATGGCAGTACACTTAACTGTGAAAATTCGGGTTTCAATAACCAAATTCAAAATGATTGTGAAGAAATATTTGTTCTGAGATATTAAATCTAATTTTTCCCCATCCAGTATTTGACCCCAGTGTTGTACAACAATTACAATGCAGATCCCATTTGCAAATCCCAGTCCCAGCCACCGCACCACTGCCCCAGAACGGGTAACGGACTACCGTTATGATCCGAAGTCTTCACGGCCATTGCGATTGAGGCACCCCGCGGCCGCTGCCATTTGATAATGGTTTGCCATTCATACGCCTAACTGTCGTCCTCGTCGCGTTGCTACAGTCGCGATAATCGTTCCTCTAGCTGCTAGCTGCTCTCAATCCCGGCTCAGACATTACTGTATCACCTGGCGTTATACTCCGCTATTGCAATTGGCCTGGTTTTGTTTCTACCCGGATCGGGTTTCCGGCGGTTACGATATGGGTTTGTGGGGGGGGGGTGTTTATGGGTTTGGGGATAAGGTGATTAAAACCGTCTGAAAAGTTGAGTCTTATGAAGAGGTTTTATTTTTTATTATTGATCGTTGAAAATACATGTCAACAATATTTAAACTTTTATAATTTGTATGAGGATACAACTTGAATAATTAATTTTAATAATATTTGTATAAAGATGATCAGTTTTTAAGTCAGTATAGTGGCCGTTACTTTATCCTAAATGTTTTTATAGGGAGCACAAGAGCACGCACATCGCCGAGTAATAAATACAAATTGTAATGTAAAAAATATACAAATAATAGAAAGAACAATTATAAAGTGGATCTTCTGACATTTTTTGAAACAAAACACACAATTTGAGATAACTTTGATAGCATTTTTGGTCATTTAGAGTTTACAGTTTTAAACAACAACAGGATAATAAATGCCGCCCCTCATTACAAAGAATAAATCTTCGCAACCCTTTGAATAATAAAGCATGTCGATCGTGTAATTACTGCTTTTAATTGTTCAGATTTTTTCCCAGCGAATACAATTTACCTCTATAAAACCGAAACGTGGTAGATTTATTTCGAAAAGGAAAAACAACTCCGGTTTTAACCTTTGTCACAATAAATACAAAGGTAACTAACTGTACATGCATCGGAAATAACAGAGGGTTACGGGTTTATAAAACAGCATTACTCTATTACATGCTGGGCTTGATTACGTATCACCGGCGGCCCTGAATAATACGAGACTCGGGGAATGAATTATTTAGCTGGAATAAAGCGGAACGAACGTGGAAACAGAATAATGCGCTTGACATAGACACAGACGTCCGGTAAATTAAACATGTGATTCTGCCAGATTTACACGCGATCGCACTTCACGGGTGTCACTGTCCGAAGAATTCATTAGTGATAATGGTGTTTTTTGGGCGTATAATTCTTTAGTGAATAGATGAGAACGCGCGGCTGAATGCACTCGGAATTAACACTCAGTAAAGTGATTTATTACCTTTTCGTAGTGATTTTTACTTTATCGAGGGAAATGAAAAGGACTTCAATTTTAAATTGAGATATGAAAACTGGATAGAATTTAAAGTATTCTGATGTAGGCCTAAAACGAATTCCAAATTATATACAGTACTTGGTTTGCAACGAATAGAGCATTTTTAATATTCTTTGGTTCGCACAAATAAAAATTAGTTATGGTAGTAGCAATATTTAGGATGTACTTGGGAAATAATTTAGTTTGATTTGTATAATTTTGTTTAAACAAACCCTTAAAATCTACTCGTTTTGATTTCTGCCTCTGAACTGGTAACAGAAAATGGTGGTTGACTACAGTGTTTTAACTTACCTTATCGTCTCAAGTTCGAGATTTATTGTAACATTACAGCCAGGTTCAACACGGTGTTCATACGATCAACGACGTATATTCGACCGAATGTGACTTCAGCTTGATGACGACCTCCTTGCCAAAGGTGCAACTCAGCGTCGAAACCTGGTTGTATTTCTACAACTCTCGAACTGTGGACGATAAACTAACATACAAGATAACATATTATGTAGAACCATAGTGTATATCGTTTTAACTTTATAATACCGGGGATTTAAATTTAGTAGATTTTCAGGCTTTTCTAACTAGAACGTGTTCAACCCACAGTCACATGGTTCAGCGATGACACATATCCCGGAGATGTGCTTTATCAGACGATATTCCAACGTGAATCAATCCTAGCAGTTCCGTCCTACATTGCTCTGTCCTTCGCAACTTCCAGGTATAGTCCGGGAAAGCTCGAACGGCGCCGTTCCGTTAGGTAAGCACCGCCGTTCGCTTGTTTCTGTTTATGTGGCTGTTATTGGCCGGTCCATAATGTTCGGCCGAGCGGACCGTTCGTCGATCTGCGGCTTTCACATCACTCACATCCAGATCGATTGTGCGAACTCGACTGCCCGCGTTATATAAATGGAGAAAGCTGCGGTCACTGTTATGAACGTCGGTTTCGCAGTGGTCTATGACTGCAACTTTGAACTAACTTTGGAATCAAGTTAATGTGTCTGGCCCGATTTACGAATAGGGTCACGATATTTAAATGGTGAAACATACTTTATAAATTATTCTGAACGTTGATCATTATTACATTATCCCTTTTCATACTTATTGTCGTGTATTTTACGTAGTTGTTTTAATACTATAGGTTCCTAACTTAATTTGTTTACACTATATGAGTTAGGTAATAAATTACAATGAATTAGTAATTAAAAAAATGTAGTACAATCAAATATGTTACAATCATTTATGTGTAGGGCCATCATAATATTCTGCAAACACAATTTCATTTTGTTTTGTGTGTACACCTAATATTAATTAAAAACTATAATAACCATTATAAATTGTGTCGAAACTTTTTAATAAGACATGAATATTGTTTTGTTCGTATAAATTCGTTGAGATAACAAAATCTCCAAAATTAGTTAGTAAACATTATGATTCTAAAAAATAACTAAGTGACTAAGTGTTCATTTGCCAGCTATATTCTTTCATGGGAACTGAGGGTAAAATTACTTAAAACGCTTACGTTCAGTTTTAACGGTTCGCAGCCGACCCTGGACTACGCGCCTGGACACTAATTTGCTGCCCGATATTCTGTCTCCGATAAATAATTATAATTTGAAACGGTTCCACTCGTTGTTCCGCTGCGTGACTCTCCAAATGTAATAAACTAACGTTGTTCTGGCGTAGTTCCAGTTATTGTAATTATTTACCAAAAACTACTTCGTTTGATCAGTAATCAAACGTGCCAGTTAATTATAAATCATCTGTGGTAAATGTTTGCGTTTTAATTACTGTGACGTTTGTTTTGTCGAGTTAAACTAATCAAATAATTGTGGTTAGTAATTTGATTATCTGATAAACCAATTGTTACTTCGAGAGTCTGATTAAAATGCATGCGTCGAATATTTCATTCTAATTAAATATAATTGTGAAATAAATAAATGTGGTCTGTTAAATTTTTTTATTATAACATTGTTTATTATTTAATATCTGATTTTATTTAAATTCTAATTTAGTTAGGTGAGCTCAACGGGTCTATAGGTCTAACAATATTCTTCTAAAAAACACTGTATTGTTTTATTAACTACTTTAAATAGTGCCCTCTTTATTTTTTCATCTTTAGTTTATCTTTGTACTCGTACATGTACAATCACATCATAGAATCTCGGCTGTTTTCACCAACAACAAACATTTACCCACTTACCGCCCATTGTCCGAGCACAGTCGTTGAGGCAGGATGCAGCACAAACAACAAACATCATCATTTTGTACAATCACTGCGTACTTTTGTACCATCACTCGGTACAACGGTCCCCACGGAGCACAACAGGAACAGTGCCCACAGAACGCAGTGACTCAGCTACAGCCAGGCAGGTTATTAAGCTCACTTGTCTGCTCATGTGCGTGTGCGTGTGTGCGTCTGAACGTTACAATAATTCAACGCGTCACAGGTACTACTACCACGTCAGTCGAGACAACGACGCGACGCGACGTTGCGACAACTTGTCACCAACTCTCCTCTGTTATTACCGCCGAAATTAACTACACAAACGCCAGCTGAGACGCCGTTTCAAGCGCGTCAGCTGTTTTGATTGCTCTGTAAGATTTAGCGATCTGTGTTGTCAAGGGTTTACTGTATTTCAGCGTCGATTAGATTCCGGCTGACGTGTGTTCATGTTTGTTTAATCCGCATGATAATATTACAATGTTTTGTACAACTTCCGAAAGTGAATAGTTTAGTTTTATCGACATGCGGATACGTATATTGGCTATCAATTCTCTGTAATTTATTATTGATTTATTGGGATTTTACTTATCGCTTATAATATTTAAAGCTACACTACATTTCGAGAGCTAAGGAAACTCCTCCCGCAGCGTTATCAAGTGAACCCTACTTACATCTAAATATATACAAAATAGTGTGTTAGTTAGGTGGTAAAACTGATATTTAGATGTAAGTAGGGTTCACTTGATAACGGGAGGACTTCCCTACCTCCCAAAACGTAGTGTAGTTTTAATCACTAGAAGCGATAGATAAAATCCAAACAGATCAATAATAAATTCAAATAAATCGCTATTATAAGTTTCAAAAATGCAATTTTGTAATCATGACCACTACAGCTGATTAAAGAGGACACATTTAACTTAAATGTATTTGCATCCCATAAATGAAGATCATAAATGTAACTAAAATGTCATATTTCCTCCCATAATCCGTAGTATTATGATTTAAAAATATTTATCGCGTTCTAGGTACTATAAATGTGTTTATCGTGTAGACAAGACATTTGCTTTATAATGCAAAGAAAATCTTTATATAAATACAATCTCCACATTTATACATTTTCATACATTATGGTTTTATTCCCTTAGCTTTCGATTGCTAAAAATAATACTTTTTTTAGTTACACAAAGGAAGTTTAACCAACAGAATTTATCAACCGTAACACTCTTAAAACAAACCGTATTTAGTTTACCGGTAGAAATCATAAACCTGCAGGAGTAAACGTAAAATAAGATCTCCCAGACAAGTTTGATCCTTCAGTACTTGAGGGGTGAAGATTGATAAATGGCTCTTCCGTAAGTCGGTCCCCAGCCGACGGAATCTCTCCTACAGAGTGCAAAGTTTCAATAAACGTTGCCTTTGCGCCCCGTCTCGCCGCCACGCTTTTGTGAGCGACCAATTAATTATAACGTTATAAATAACGAGGGTCCCGAAACAGCACCTTTTCCTACCCCGGTACAGCGCTCGATCGCAACTTATTACGTCGGCAATTTAGATAGCTAGGCTGTTTTGGAACGTCAATAAATCAACAAGGTTCGGCTAAAACGAGTGCATAATATTTTCAGGGGAACACAACGGCTCGGCCCGCCCCCGCCGACCTATCGCCATGCGATCAAGGCATTTTAAGTAAACACAATCAATTTCGTACGGGATCGGTTACTTCTTAATAACAGCTCATGACGGGCCCTTAGTAGCCCGAGTCACGCGCCTATTTAAAACACCGATTACATTCGCTATTATAAAGATCTTAAAAGGCCTTGGCTGAAATTACGATGAATTATTTATCGCGGTTTATGAGTAATCGCAGTTTTTCAGCGCTTTAACATTATCGGTTTTGTTATTAATCGTTCTTTCTCGCAAAAACTGTGTTAAACTTATCCCTCCTACCTTATTTTGTCGTTTTAATTTAAAACCACGCACAAGATGTTGTTTGTTTTGCATATTGTGATATATTTATACTGTCGGATTGCGTAAAAGATAAACCATATCGGAAATGCGATTCAAAATAATTGTGGTTAGTTTACTTTCCGTATATATTATCAAGCCGCTATACACTCGACATATTAAAACCTATTTCCTAAACATGTCAGTTCACTCCTCTGTAATGACATTATTAGTTCCCAGAATTACTCTTCATAACGTCGTCATGAACCACACGCGTTGTTCGGGAGGTGAAATATGCGTTTGGCAGTTAATAATCCCTTCCAGGTATTTAATAATCCTGTGACGTGTCGTGTAGACCTGCGATAACACGTCGCGCGAAGATGGATTTCGGTGTCATAACATCTAAATTCTTGAAATAATAAACCCGTACCAATTCCGTCTGATGTAGTGGGTCGCGCATCCATCATAGTGACGTCCCATCCAGGCCCGGGAACCCGACATCTGCAAATGTGTTTCTCCACCTCCGTGTCATTTGTCACCGGTGAAACTGAAGCGAATATAATGCCAGAGTCGCTGGCGAGGAAGGCTTCCATTACAGACAAAAGGCTCTCCCGGCGTCGGACTCGAACGTAAGCGAGCTTTAATTTCATACAGCTCGAGAATCAAAGCCGAATTTGAGCCAAGACGCTAATCGGCGAACGAGAGGCGGGCGTAATCTTCTGTACATAATTTGACAGTTGACGAATGGGACGCGAGTGGCGAGGAGGCGAGCAGATGTCTTTTGGCCGGTTATCGTTTAATAATTTGGTCTCGAGTAATTTAACACTCCGCTTTTGATAAGGCCGCGGAAGTTTTACTCGAGTCACTCGGTTTTGCTTCATTGTTATCTAGATTTCGGTCGTTTATCATTTCCTCATTTTGTGTTTTTGCCTAGTCGCTTCTGTTTAAAGTTAATGGACGCGACGAGTGAAGAAGTTTTGTCTTTACTTTGCATATTGTATCCCTCCTAAAATGGAATTAGTTTAGGTAAGATCGACTTAGTAATAACAATGTAATTTGTTTAAATTTATTATACATTTTCGTTAACTAGACTTAAAAACAAATCTATAGATCTTGCTGCATAACAAAATACCTATACAACTTTGAGTTACAGTACATTTCCCAGGAAATATTTGAAACGGATACCGGTATACGAGAAAAATAACTTATTGAAATAACGGGGTTCGCATTCTTTCCTCTGTAGACATACATATTTCATAAATTAATAAACTTTGTCTTTAGAATTTAGGAATATACGTGGGTATGTAATAGAGTATCCAATGTTAATGTTCAACTTCGATAATAAACGTACATCGTAGTAATGTCTGCTGTATGAACAATTAGAAGTAGGATATTTCTATAGTTAATTATGTTATTATTATGAAATTTTCATAGTATAGGCCTAACTTTGCAAAAATCCATCAAATAAACAAACAAACACAGAACAACTACTGTAAAAAACTAGGAGATAATACAGTACAACTAATGCGCTAGCTTGTCACAGATGCTTCGCAACCGCAGGAAGAATATTTACATATTTTTCGCTGAAAACACAATTTTCTATTACCTCTTTTTTTATATTTATTTAATTAAATAATAAATAATTTTCTCTGTATATTTAATTAAAACTGTAACACATTATTTGACCCATTTGATGATAAGGCTATTTTAGAATGTACACAAATAAATTTAGCTGTACGTTTTATAAAATTGGCTGAATGTTCATACAACTTATATTATGTAGTAATGCAATATTTCTTCATCGTTTTGTTGTACATGAACACATAGAAAACATAAGTAAACATACAAAAGTTGTGAGAAACTGGTGTACCTCGATTGCCTCACCGTTGCGTGAAGGCGCTTGTTTATTTTACACGAAAAATACTTTTCTCTAATAACCACGATACTAGTCTACCTCGATTGCCTCACCGTGGCGTGAAGGCGCTTGTTTATTTTACAAGAAAAATACTTTTCTCTAATAACCACGATACTAGTCTACCTCGATTGCCTCACCGTGGCGTGAAGGCGCTTGTTTATTTTACAAGAAAAATACTTTTCTCTAATAACCACGATACTAGTCTACCTCGATTGCCTCACCGTGGCGTGAAGGCGCTTGTTTATTTTACACGAAAAATACTTTTCTCTATTAACCTCGATTTTTGTGTTTTGTAAAACATAAAATAGTCTTCCCTCGTTTAGAATACCAATTGGAACAACACTAGCTTATCTTAGTCTTCCCTCGTTTAGAATACCAATTGGAACAACACTAGCTTATCTTAGTCTTCCCTCGTTTAGAATACCAATTGGAACACTAGCTTATCTTAGTCGTTTATAATACCAATTGGAACAACACTAGCTTATCTTAGTCGTTTAGAATACCAATTGGAACAACACTAGCTTATCTTAGTCGTTTAGAATACCAATTGGAACAACACTAGCTTATCTTAGTCGTTTAGAATACCAATTGGAACAACACTAGCTTATCTTAGTCGTTTAGAATACCAATTGGAACACTAGCTTATCTTAGTCGTTTAGAATACCAATTGGAACACTAGCTTATCTTAGTCGTTTCTCAAGCACCCGTTGGCGTTGGTTTGTGGGGTTTAATTACAATCTAAGACGTTATTACTCATCCAACCGTTGATGCACGTGACTCATTCGTTACCATTCCTCACCCCTCCCCTCCGCTCCTCCCCTCCACAGGTAGCATCTTCCGGTCGTAGGCTTACACAATTTCCGTTTCGCAAATGCGTCATTTTCACACCAACGCCGCCGCTTCTGCCCCGTCAAGCGCACGAACCGCCGTTGAACACTTTAATCATTAGTGATACTTCCTTCCTCACCCGATAAAGGTTGTTCGGAACCGAGCTACGGGGGGATTTTGACGTAATGCGTCAAAACATAAAATTCGATTAACAAAATATTTTAAAAATTGTTAGTACAGTATATGTTTTATATTTTGAATTCACTATAATGTTATACAATTGAGGAAAATATTCAAAATCTAAATAAATATCAAGTAAGTTATCAATCTTACTTAAATATTCGTTAAACTTGGTTGTAATTAACCCCACGCTTTATAGGATAAACACATTAGAAAAATGCATCATACATTTCTAGAACAACCTCGTTTTGGACTTGATTCACCAATTTTGATTTAATCGGAACCAAAGCTCTTATCAGATTTCGATCATAAAAATCGCGCTACAAATCATCGTCAATCAAACCCGTGGGCGGTTTATTGGCTTTAAACTTTACGTCACCATTGTTTCAAGAGTTAGTTTGCATTTATAATTGTAAACGTTATTTTACAGCTGTTTTATGTCGGCCTTGATTACTCACACTTCAAAATAGTTTGATTACGCGAAGTGTTTTGGAATACACGATGTGATTCAACATGTGAAACATTATTCCTTTGTCGATGAGACACGAACTCACAACGTTATGGGTCACATGCGATAAATGTGACGTAACCACATTAGCGTTTTTTGCCCATCATTCAATCGGTTCGGCTCACGACCCACTTCCCCTCGCCTAACGACTTCCTCGCGTGAACACCATAACCCCGTTCCTTAACACAAACAGAGAAACTGAGGAACGGAAACGTACCTGTGAAGGCACTCTGGGAACGCTCCCACTGCGTTGCAACGAGTGATTGTCTGGAGGCAGCCCGGTGGCGGGAGAGATTGCACTTCGATTGTTAGCAATCGCCGTCGTTTGGGCGCGATTGCGAGAACATTTCACAATCTATCTGTTCGGGATTGAAACTTTAGTGAACAGCCGTGATTGGACAAAGGCTTTCGGACGATTGTGTCAACACAAAGAATACAATAAAATCGCACATTCGTCGAAAAAGGGCAATTAACGCGACCTTTTATCCGAAAGTGCGCTTGTTGTTTTATTCGGCGATTGTTTTGGAATGACAATGCTAACCGAGGGCAATTTTACATCGATTTTAGTTTTAATAATGCATCAAATACATAATTTATCTGTCTTGATTAAGTTTATTTTAATTTTATAAAATATATTAAAGCCCTTTTAAATGGATTTATATTAATTTAGTAATCACCGATAATTGGTATACAATATAGAATCAGATTAAATAAGCTATTAGGTACATACAAATATTCTATTTTAATTTCAAATCGGGGTCAGACGACGGCGCGGCGGGATAAAAAGTTGTTACAGTCTGATGTTCTTTACTTGTTTCCCGAATGGACGAATTAATCTAAGTTTATATAAAGTCCTTTACCGACAAAGTTTTATCCAAGGTTTCGGGCGAGTTGCTTTTCTGGTAGTTATGATATAAGTAATTGCAGCACGACAGATTAACACATCTTGAAACCATCTGTTTGTGGTATTTAGATGGATGGTTAAAACCTGTGTATTACCGAAACAAATTATTCTCTTTTAATAAAAAAATATCTTATATTTGAGTTTAAATTGTTAAAATGTTACTTGCCTCAGTTTATTACAATATTACTTTTTTAAACAGCTTTGTAGAGGACTTTTAGGATGCTTTTAGGATTAAATGCTTTTAATTATGCTTTTAGGATTATGGCGTCTGCTTGGGTCGCCAGAGAAACCTGTTAGTTTGGCATTCCTCTGCAATACACCTGCTGGATATCGGGATTGTAAAGATAAACACTAATTATACATTGTTCAAATTAAACTTTATAACATTTAGAAACAGAAAATTAGCCAAATGTGGTATTGTAAAATTGAATGTATTGTAGAAGAATTGTTATCTTGGGTAAAATTATAACTTAGGCAATTCACGAATGACATAAACAAGGAGCTGTTTAAATAAAACATATTTTTGAATTATATAATTAAGATTGAAGGCAGGTATCGAATGACGTTCGAAATTTTGTTTCCATTTTTGCAATTATTATTATAATATGCAACTGTTAAACTACAGCTTAAACCCCTTCTGAACCCCTTTTCTGTCAACCCCCTCTTATTGCATATGATTCACTCCAATAACTCCTTTTAAGGTTAAAGCCCAACCCCTTTCCATAAATTATTAATTACTCCACCACTTTGTGATCCCCATGCTAAAACCGTGCCTTCTGTTAATGCTCGACCACTTCATATCACTGTGCGAAATTCGGTTGTGCGATATAAGCTGTAATTGTTTCTTGAAAATTCTTGGATTATTAGCTTTGAGTGTAAACATAGCCATACATTATTCCACTTGATCAAAAAATTATGAACCCTAATAATGTTCCTCTAGCAATTCAAAGACATTGCTTAACCCTTTCGCCCCACCCACAGCCTAACCATTTCCAACCCAGTTATCCAGCGCAACGCTCGCCTGTTTGCCGTGGAGGCAGGCAGGATTAGCGATGGTGCCTTATCGCGTTACGTCACAGATCGTGACCAGGGACCGCGGCGCGCCGTGACAGTCGCGCTTCACCGGGCAAACTCTACCACCTCTAGACCTCTAGTACTACGGGTACTGTTAGACCACCAGCCACCGCGAGGCGCTTTAATCATCATTTATCTGGTAGCTGTAAGAGATATACTCGTTCCTGTACGTTGCCAGGAATAGCTTTATTGTTGGTATATTAGATTTATAAAGTTAAATTTTGATGAGGATTGTTTTGTGGGAAGGATTGTAATTGGTCAAGCTGAATGAGTATGGTCGGTCTCTGGTGTCTGTCATCAATTTAGAGTAGCAGTTTTTAAAACTATCATTATATGCTATTTCTCAAGGGATTTTTGTCGGTAGGCTTTATCTCCCTTAATACTCCATCTAAAGCAATAAGTTCAGTCATTATTTTCAAGATTGCATTCACAGCTAAATAAAAAAAGCAATCCAGAACCATAAACTCAGTAATTGAATGGGGATTCTTACTTATGTATTCGCCAACGTACTGGTAGTGTACCATCGTACAGCGATAAATAACTCAAAACTGGTATTTCAATGTGCAAGATGTGCATATGGGCATCCGCACATGGTACTTACATATTACTTATTATATAATAATTTTATTATTATTATTGATACAAAACCGACCCTCCTACAAAATTCCAAAAAAAGTTAAATCTCGTCATAATTAATCCTTATTTAAGTAGTATTTTGTTAGACTCCACTTTTATATCCCAATGTTTGCACCAATCTATGTTAAGGGTGCGCCCTACCCAGATTTAATTCATTGTTGTTTAGCGCCGCGCCGGCGCCGCCAACAAGCAGGGCCATGCATATTTACGCTTGAAGACCATTTTGTTCTCCTCGATCGCACTGTTATTTTACAGATTTCTACCAAACTATTTGCAGTTTCACACTTTTCAGATTCCAATCTAGGGATCATACGGTTCCTTTTCTCCAAAATAGTTTTTCTCCATACGTTAGGAATCTTTAGAAAAACGCTTAATTTGAGAACATTACTAATGGCCTACCACTTATTTTGAATTAAAATCACGATTTTTAAATCGTATGGTCTCTAGATGAACATTTATTGAATTAAATAACATCAAATTATTTTTAATTGGTTAACAATTTAGCCTACAATGAGGGAGATGCAAACCCCTTACTTGAGCGTGCGGAAGAGAGGTACGGCGCACCCTTAATACTAGCAGTTTTAATAGCGATGTGTTCACCTACATTTGCCAGAAAATTACTGTTCGACCTTTGGACAGATACAGTTAGAAAGGTTATTCGGTCAGCTTAATATAACTTTAATTATTATTTTTTTGTTAAGAAAAATGTATTAATATTTAATTTGCAATGCAGGTACAATACAGTTAATGGATTAATTTAATTAACTCATGGGTTAGTAGAAACATTTTCTATAGTTCAAGAAAGAAAAGTCGTTGTATAAAAAGTTAATGAATCAGTGACTAAAAGTAAACTTGTTTATTTTATGCATTAGTAGTGGGGAAGAAAATAAATACTTAAGTCGTATTAGGTTGGGACTGCATCGAACCCGCATCAGCATGCAGGCCGGTCCCGGTTGTGGTTACGTGAATAGCTAAAAGGCCGTATGTTGCGTGTGTTGGGCTCAGGAAATATCTGCGAATGGGCTGTTCGTCATTGGATGTTGAACAGCTTTCGGTTATGATGAATAATTAGTATAATTTGTATTTCAAAAATGCAATTTGTTATCGATTATTTATACTTTATTTATATGTTATTTAACCTATTTGTTTGTTTTAGTAATTTTGAAAAGGTTCATATTCTTTGTCTAAAACGTAAAAGGTCCATCTTTATACGTTTAACTCTGCAGCACTTGTTATGGTTATCCCTAATTTCTTGATTCTGACATCACTCAATCGTCAAACTTTTGCATTCATGATTCGCAAATGCTTAGCAAAGGCAGGAAGAAAAGTCCGATGTATATTTAGCATTCTGTTTCTGTTTCCTAATTCAAATTTCTTGTCAAAAGTTATTTAAAATCATTGCCGGTCTAAAAATAGTGTTTGTAACGTCCAACAGTATTAGTCAATGTTTTACGGCCATTACCTTCTATAGTACCCCATTCTATGGACGTATCTTGCCCCCACGGAGCCAGTGTACCAACCGAGGATCAATTCAGCCTGCAGGCATACCAACCTCACCCAAACAAAGATTCCAATCGCCACATCTCGCTACAGGGCGCCCCGTAATTAACTCGTAAACAATCACTTGAGATAATGCTCTTGTTGGTTTATAAACTTGTATTAACTCCCCACATCGGCTATCGTCATCTCCACTAAATTAATCTTTTGTTGCCTTCAGAAAACATCTTCCCATTGTTTGTTTCTTGTTTGTTTTATGAGCAGTTCTTTGAAGATTTTAAACTATCGCTGGGGTTCCTGTACTCTGGAGTGGAAGAATGTAGTAAGGAAAGTTTTCCAACGAATAATAGTAGAGCAGCAATTACATGTTATTCATAATTATAAGCGTAAACACATTTATTTCTTCTTCATAAACAATTAATTACAGGGGCTAATATTTTTTCCTTACGAGACTTAACAAATATTTTGTTATTTACAATTATTTCATTTTACTTTCCTCCACTAACATTTGTTTTTGTAACGCAAAAACTGTTTTATTTTAATGTTGTCTACCATTGTTTGCAAGGGACTACTTTTCTTTGTTACATACAATCGTGTTTTTTTCCCTAAAATAAAAAAAACTGTGTGTGATTTTTTGGCAAAAACAAACTCATTTATGTAGTGTAATGTTAAGTTTCACTGTAAAAATTTAAATGAGATAAAATAGGTGGCGTCCAAACGAAAAATGTGAAAATACTAGTCCATTCGCAAAATAATAAAAATTACCCGAACATTCCCAAAATGCTATGAACATCGATTAGCTCTAGTACATTAATCACCCCACATAGCGTTCTCTAGTAGGTCAACTAGGTGGTCCATTTCCATATAAATCATAGCCGACCAGCTATCGCCCGGTTAGCAGTTTCGTGCCGCTCGTGCGTGTCATTCTCTCGATTTGTGACCGCAGATTAAATCACCTTTGTAAGCAAACCAACTCTGATCCCAGGTTGTACGGTCGACCCGACAGCGTTGCCGCAGCCGGTAAAAGCTCTGTTCCCCTGACACCTCCCTGAAATATTCCTGATACTCTAAAATATTACTTGACCTTTGTACTTTGACTCTGACGAGAACAAGACAAAAACTAAAAGCTTTGGGATTAATTTGTATTCAGGAATGATAATGGTTTAAAGTATTATTTTACTGGTGGTCTTTAATAGCTGCAATAACACTGTTTTATCACATTTAAATTTAAGTTAAGGAAAATTGATTTCAAAGAATAAATATAAACTTCCCGGTTTTATAGTCTTAAATGTTCTGTATGTTTATGAATTATTTACATTTTTAACAAAGTAATTGTTCAACCCAATCACACGTACCTATCAAAAATGTATTCCAAATTAAAAACTTAACACGCATTAACTATTTCCTATTACTAACATTATTTTGTACTATCTTTTCCAGCTATTATTTTCTTGAAACATAGGAATGCATTAAAAAGAAACCCCTAAAAACTTTCAATAACAAATGATTAAAACTGTTAAAATGTGTTATGAACAAGTTAAATTAGTGAAACTAGTGAATTTATAAATCCCCGGTGTATATAGCTTTCATTTTTGCAAACGACTCAAATCAATCCCTTTAATAAAAATATAAGAGTCAAAATAAAAATAAATTGAATGAGAACATTTTAGAATATTTGTAATTTTAATCCAGCATTTAAAAGTAATGAACTTGTCAACATAAAACGGATAAAATCACAGCCTGAATAAATCGAATACATAATTTGAAAGGCTCGTTTATATAATTTTTAAGCGTAATGCGTTTAAGGAATTATGAGTCCAAGCAATCTCTGTGTTGAATTATAAATAGGTTAGGTATGCGATAGAATATTAAAACGTAATATATACAGAAGACTAGCAACTATAAAGCGCACAAATAACAGAGAAAGAACACAGCGCATTCATTACCCGAGCGAGATAAAGGGTAGAAAATATAACTTTGCACCACCCACGTACTAGTGGAGAAATAACCATCGGCCATATCTACGTAATCGGGAGCCACTATAAACACAATATATGGCAATTAAGTCCTCCCTTTCCTCGTACAGCGGTCGCATTTCCTAAGTGTTAACCTCCTTCTGCCACGCGAACCGGGGATAAAATCTTATCACGGTGGGGGTATAAACCACCCTCACCTAAGGATAGGGGAATATATCTAACTCCGGGGATGTTAGAAGTATTGTAAGACTGAGTGTCTTGGGTGGTCGGGTTGGTAAAACGTGGTTGGTTGAAGAGATTCAAATTTGGGGAGTTTGGTTAGTTTCAAAATTCATGTTTGTGGTATAGTTGTTCATTTGGAGATTTTTTCAACCCTGTTGTTATAAACGATTAAAATTAATCTGGGATTATGTTCTCCGTTACTTTAAAAAAATATATATTTTACCTTAACGTATTATACGTTGGAATATTCCAATTTAAAATATAATCGAGTGAATAATACCATCCTATTTAGAGCTCTTGTGTGTAAGCCTATTGGATAATCTAAGAAGTTCTCTGCCTTTTTTCCTTTTTAGTTGAAATATTTCTTGGTACAAAGAAATAAAATTGCTAATTTATGGCAATAAGATCACAATATGCTCAAAAATATGGTCTTGTGACGTATAAACTGCAAATGGATATTATGTTGCACGGGTGTGATACGTCCCTCAGGTTGCGGACGCACTTTTGTAATAAAGTCAAGGCTTTTCTCTAAAAATGTATGGGTTTTGAAACCATTAAGACAGAAAGAAAACTATGCCTCTAAAATAAAAAGCATAAAAAATAAAATAGTCATATCTTATCACTGATCTGACTTAAATCTGTAATAACAACAATTTTATACGTTGGGAACGTTTGTCGGTGTAAAAAAACACTCTTATTTTATTCATATTGGAAACCCTGGATTTTATGCCCCAAACCGCTATGAAAATGTGGCAAACACCATGAACAGTAGTGGCAACCGCTTTGAAAATGTGGCACCACCATGAACAGTAGTGGCAACCGCTATGAAAATGTGTTGCCACTACTGAAGTTTACCTGATCTTCATAAATAAATAAGACCGACGATTCATCTTAAACTTAATTTTAAGTTATGAAAGTGCAATTTAGTACACGTTGATCTAATATTAAACACCAACCTCGTTGTTTAACCGCGGGCCGTGAGCGTGCCCGGTACCGGTTACCCGCCAGTCACAGGTTCCGCGGTCGTGGTTACACCCCCGGCACCGGTGCTCGTTAGCGGTTACTCACAGCTGTTGCGTTGCGCGTGTAACAGATTAACCTTATCACGAACACGCGTGACCGTCGTCACTCCTGCTATCTCATCCATTCATACCTGATCTCGATTGTGAATGCCTTTCAAATCGTTATATTTGTGTGTTGTTAGATTCATTTTACATAATAACACTCTTTAAAAGGACGATTATAGTAAATAATTTATAGGAACAATACTGTTTAATAATGCACAATAATGTATAATAAGATTATTATTCAACTAACTTGATATACTATTAAATTTAACATTGATAGTACTGTAACTTCAAAAAATATATAAATTCGTATTTGTAATGTGGAGGGGGATCCAGTCACCTGCTTATTTTTGCTTCTCCCGTAACACGCGTAAAATATCGTTCCTCGTGAACGCTTTATACGGAATAGTTGATTTATGGCTCATTTTATAGAGCAAAAAAATAGCTAGCGATTTCAGAGTGCAGACTTTTGATAGCACAAATAATACTCAGTAAGTAAACATCTAAAATATCTAATATTTGTGATATTTATTAGCGTTTCCCGTGATATCTTCTGTGATATCAATGCTCTGCTCACCGTAATCGCTTGGCATTAATTTGCTCTTTAATATTAACCATTAATCAACGATTTCGAGTAATCTGTTAAGGAGGTCGGGATTTGAAAATTAAAATTGCCATTATGGTAGAGGTAGATAGAAACGGAAAATGTTTTGTGACGGGAGCCAAAATATTGTTTGTGTGAGAAACCTCCAAGAAACATTTGAGGATGAGCAAGTAGCATGATTCACTAGTTATCAGCAGCATGATTTGGGAACACTAACAGGAAGGACGAACAGTCGTGCAGCAACTGGAGGTTACGGGGTATACTCTTGTGACCCTGGACAAATCTGTCGTTTGACCTTAGTCATAACTCTAACAATTGGCAGATCAATTAACCCATTTAAACCACAGTTTATAACTCAGTAACTAAATACTATTTGAAAGTAATATTTTTTCAATACTGGAGATGCTGCTTCTCATCCTGAAATGCTTATTGGAGGATTCCCATGCAAAGCAATTGAATACAATTTCACCGTAAATATAAATGAATGTATTTTTAGAAGTTCTTTTATGTCAAAGTCTGAACAGTGAAAACAGTTATAACCTTTTTAACGCGTTGGATGCGGAGGACGATAATTCCCGCCCTCTAATTAACATTGAAACTTATGTGATTTTTATTTTTAAACATGTTTGTCAGCATTGAACGTGTTAAAATGCTTGCTGATATAAATTTATCACAAATAATGATATTTTTTTACAAATAACCAGACGAACTATAAAACCTGTATATGCATATATAAGCAACACCTGGTTTAACAGTAATCGGAATAATAAATTATTAGGAACAGGTGTGTCGAAAAACGTGTAAAAACGTTTTACACAAAGTCCCTACTATTGTATGGGCGTTAAATAAAGCCAAATTCTGATTGGAACAGCTCCCCCACAATACAGCCGGGTGGTCGTCAATAACTTCTTTGGCTGCTCAACAGTAATGTTCTTTGTGTATTTATAAGTTTTATCGACAATAGATTAGATTATTTATTTACAATTAAATAACTTTTAATTTAGTTTTTTATTTAATAACGTTGGAATTCTGTGTTTTAATATCTTCAGAAATAATTTTTATTTTGTCAGGATTATCAACTGATAACCACGTAAAACCATCACGTAAATTCGATTAAATAAAAATCAAACATAAATTACAGTGTTTATTTATCAGTTTGTTTTTCAAATGTATGTTAATTTTATAAAACTTTTAACAAAATATGTTTTTTGTTTCAGGTATGTATCGCAATGTCTAGAACACTATTGAACCAGGTATTGTTTGAGTTTATTTTCAGCTAGCTAAATGGTAATTTGCTAAGATTACAATGGGAAAACTTTGCATTTCAATAAATCTATGTTCGGTAAGAACCCGTGATAAATAACTAAAAAGTGTTTTAATAATAGTTGAACAAAATATTAAAATCTCCCTACTATTTTTAACATTAAGGATTTATTAATCCACCCGACTAGTATATGAATTGAATTATTAAGATTATTTACCACCGCTAGAAAACATGTTATTGTCCTCTTCTCAGGAAACATCTCATTCCTGGGCGCCACAACGGAGTTGATTAAAGTAATAAACATTTTAATTAAAACTTTCCTTATTTCCGTCCTAATTTTCGCATTCGAAACAAGAAAGGCAATGTAATTAAAGGAACCCGACAAAATATTCGAGGACAATGATTAATATTACTTATTCAGCATGCGGCTAGAGTAACAACGTCGACGGGTGGAATTAAACCCCAATTGGTACTGGAGATGAAACACCGTTTTACTTCTGGGGAATTTTAAAGATAATGGGACGCAGGAAAGAATAAGTAAATATTCGAGGGAAGCTTTGTGCATAGTAATTTTTCCTCGGGCTTTATCATAAAGAATTACGAGACCGGTTTTCCACTTCACGTTTGCATGTTCTTAGAAACGAGTTTTTACCTAAATTACATCTCGGTTCTCGACTGGAAATAATCTCTACTTATATATTTAACTCTAGCTAAGTGTGCAGAGTTTTCCTCAACTTAATTTTTGCTTTATAAGAAATTGTGTTAAACCTTAAAGAATATCAATCAAGAATTATCTGAACCGAACAGAACATACGGTACATACTGGACCCAGGCTGCCCCCTGAGACATGTCTGTAACGTTGGTAGGTTTGATATATCGCAGACTCAACTTAACTCCACATAAATCATTGCAGTAACGAACAGCCGCTATTCTTGCTCACTGCACCCTTCTGCAGTCTCCACCTTTGCACACTAGTGTTCACGACTTTTTGCTTTATTTGTGCTGCTCAGTCAATATTAAAATGTCGTTTTATTCACTGATGCAAGTTGCAACCTGAATATGTGGCACTATGTGGCAAGTTATCCGGTGAAGTAAGACACCATGTAAACTGATATTCTCAAAATTACACCTAGTGAAAAAGTAGAAACATTTGATAAAAAATCATTGCACCCTGTTAAAATTTATGTCAAAATCATATAATTTTTCAAAACGTTCTGAGTTAATTACTAGTTTAATATAAGGAGGAAAGTCAACAACATATAGGTGTAACTGTTTTGAAAAAAGGAAAACCATGTGTTTTGTTTAATTAGCCGGGAGATATAACCTTTGTTTATAATCTGAGAACTGGTTTGTCGAAACTTAGTACTACCAACAACCTACTATCGCTTATGAAAACATATTTTCACAAACGATTTATAATCAGAAGTAAATTGTACATTATCATCGAATATGCAGAGGCATTGTGAACTCAGGTGTTATCTCAAAGTGAATCTGATTTTACAACCAAAATAATTCAGCCACTGAACTTTAATTTATCAGTTGTTGACTTTTTAATTATTGGTTTTAAGATACTCTTCTCCAAAGTTGTTAACAGGGATAACTAAAATTGTAAGTTCGTCTGGATGTATTAAAATGATGATTTACCCTAATTAAATATAGGTTTTGTTAAATATTTCCATACAACTTTTTCATGATCCGTTTTCCCCATGTCAACATAGTTTTCTATTTTGTAGAAAGGAAAAACAAACCTAATTTTAATGCTACGGACAATTTAATCTCGTACAAATTTGATGACCACATGAAGTTAGGACATAAAAATAGCAAATCTTATGAAAAACTGACATAAAAATAACAAATCTTATGAACAACTATGCCAAATTATATCACCTCTCGGTACATATAATCGCTTCCCCATGAAGTGTTCTGCGAGAGGTGGGTGTTAGCGTGACACCCAGGATCAACCGCCGTGAACGTGACCGTGTCACGTCGAGTTACGTAGCGCGTGACCGTGACTCTGTGGGCAAACCTCTCAGCACTTCCCTTGGTAACGTGACACTTGAGCCACGTGACCACGCGTCACTAATAGGTTTGTGATAGTTTACTGCTATTGGTATTTGTATTATAACCCCATACTGCGTCTTTCTCAGCTTTTATTTGTTATAATATGTTTGTAATCTTGTATCACTGTTAATTATATGTAATATTCAGCTACTTAAAAAGTACATATAGGTGTTTTATCGAACTATTTCATAGTACTTCAAAAGCGGTGTATAGCTAGCCAATTTAACTTGATACTAAGCCCTCTCTAAGGTCGTGGCAGTTAGTTGCTAGGGATTTGGACGGGATTGACCAAAGTGCCTCTCTTGTTATTCTACAATATTGCGTCTGTGTTCGTTCTATTGTTTTCTGCCGAGTATTTAGTTAGTAAATGCTCGCTCCTCTTGTGTTTTGGCGGTTTCAATGGTATTTTTAAAGATGCTAGGCTTTTATCAAATCATTAGGAATTAATTTTTGTATTTATACTAAAATAATCAAAGTAATAAGAAATTTCTCAAGAAACATTTAAAGTTGATCTCAATACTTTTCGTTACAATGCTTCATATTGTACAAGTTAAATCAAAATCAAGTCAAACTTTTACAGTAACCAGATTCATTATGTTACTTTTGTGTAACTATAAGTCTTAAATTTATGTATGATGGTCTTGATGGTTGCATTAACTATAACTTAGGAGGGGGCCCAGTCACCTGGTTCTCCCATAAGACCAGTGTTATCTTTCAAAAACCGTCCCTCCTCAACGGATTATCCGAAATCTTGTATTTATGGCTCAATTTATTGAAGAAATCAACACCTAGCGATGTCAATGATTTCAGTGCAAATTCGCTTTTTTAAATTAAAAAATAATACTTGTTAAATACAGTAAAATAATCATTATTTGGGATTTTTTGTGGGTTAACTATCTGCGATATGAATATTCTCCTTACTGATTCGCTAAGTATTTTTTTCGCTTTTTAAAATGAGCAACCCGTTGAGGAGAAACAGGTAGCAACGTGACATGTTTCCTGCCCACTCTTAAAAATGTATGTTTCCTTTCGAACGCATTTCGTAAAACGTTATTCAGCCGCGCGTCTGAGGCCGACGTGACGTTTTGTTGCACACGACACACACGAATAGGCCCAGCTGCCGGAACGATTGGGTATTTGTGTGATCGTATGGAGCCGTCAATTGCAGCGGACGCCAAGTTACATCCTGAGCTTTCATACATCCTTTTACCTTCGATACCTTTTGCCGATTTCAAAAACGTGCCGAACACAGTTGCTTGCGGGAATGCCCAAACTACCTTTAAATCGGTTGTGGTTTCCAAAATATAACGAAAAGAAGGTGATTTTAACTTAAGACTTCTTCAATTTTAATATTTAGCTCTTCAATTTGTGTAGTGTGTTAATTGTATGTGATGTAAAAAAGGAATTGAAACAAGTACTTCCAGAAAATAGCTCGGACAAAATAATTCAACACTTTTTTATAACTGGCAAGCTGTCACGTTTTCCTGGGAGAATTCTGATATATGTTTTTATAGAGTAGGAAATCATCATCCTCACTATTGATTAATAAATGGACTAAATCACATATGATAGTCTATTACCATCTTAGTAACTTAATACTGCCTTTATGGCGGAGTAGTTGGAGGTTGGAGTGGTGAAGGAGAGGACTCGGAATTCATCTCAGCGGCCCTGTCGTGATTCTAGTCCCAGTATTTGCAAATCGATTTGATCAGTACTGACCAACCTGCACCAACAGCTCACGTTTGCATTGCAGTGTGGCAAACAACATCGAGTACAACATTAAACGCGAGTTATTTCTGGAGGAAAACTTTCATTCCGACTGAAACCCCAAACTGTAAACCGGTGACGTACTGCGCACTTACGTTTACTACCACTTAAACCTCTGCCCGTGGCCCTGACTCAGCAACAAGGCTGTTTAGCCGTCGTGTTTTCAACATTTACCCGCTGTTGGCTGTTAGCCGTTGGCTCCAGTCCAGCGTCCCACTCCTCCGCTCCGCTCCAACCGCCAGCTGACCAACCGGTTACAAACCAGTTCCCGTGTCCAGTCGCTTTATTGTTTTCCCCGTACCATTATAAGCTCTGAGGAGATTAGCTTTTTTAATAAACTAAAGACCACCGGGTCCCGCGTCCCCGGTTCCTCGGGGCTTCCCTCCCCCCCCCCTCACCCCGCTGTTTTCTAATCCTCCGGTAATCTGTTCCCCGTGATTATCTTCCATTATCTGTTTATCGACCATTACGCCTGCGTTCCTCGGGTTCGACACCTCCCTCTCATCTTAGCATCTCGTTTGCCCGCGAATTTGCATGGAAACACGTGTTCGGTTTTTGGGACGGTGAGATTCACCCCCAACTGCTATTCCGAACATCCAACTGTTCAACATTAACGCAACTCGGTGCGTTAACAAATATTCAAAAGAAATGAAAACCAATTGTAACAAATTGAAAAATGCGTCCGATTTTGGGTACCGGTATCGTATTTAAAACTATTTGAGATTTTAAGCGTTATGAGTGGTGAACTCTTTACTGGTTGGCCATTAACAAATGTTAGTGATACTTGATAACTGTAAAATATTGCAAGTTGTATCTTATCAACATTATTTTCGTATTGTGCCATCAGGGAAAACAGTATTACTTCACACATTACGCCTGTAATTTTTACTGAATTATAACCGATTTACTTACTCTTTTTAATTTACTTTTCCTTATAAATTTTACCAACTTTTTTAAATGATCAGAATGAGGTACTGAGTCCAAATATTTCTTCTTCAACTAATCATAAATGTAGGCCTATATGTCCGTATTAAATATATATTCACTCAAATACAGGGTTACATATTTTCTTCAGTTATTCTAATTTTGAACAAAATATTTACAAAAGCTCCTAGCCGGCAAGGTGCGAACGGGACATTACTTTTAATTTTCTCCAAAACATAGATGGCAGGGTCGTATCTCAATATTATCTTGCAAGGGAGAACAACGCTGCAATATGCAGTCAGAGGAGCGGCAACTCTGTTTGCAGATGAGACTTCCTTCTCTGTATTAACTGTGTACACCTGAGACATATTCTGCTGTTACGTCTCTTTTACTTATTTTCACAATTGTTTTTACACTTGCAAGTTATTAATTACTGTCAGTTCGTATTGCTTGCTTAATTTGGGAATTTAAAACATATTTTGTAAGCATTTCACTTAGGTTAATTTAATGGGCGATAAAAATAATATGGAATAAATAGTATTTGTGAGTAATTAACAAATTTGGTTTCTGTAATTGTTATCATAAAGATATCGCGTTTAATGTATACTTTTATAGCGCGGAATTGATTTAATTCTATTAATTTTAATTTTATCTGAAGTATTTTTATTTCTTGTTATTACAGCAACAGTTTTTCATTCATAATACCATCTTTATTTTATTAACGATCACGCCTAACCAGTAACGTCCATTCGGCACTAAATAAAACTCAATTGCAATTGACCATTTATTTTTTCAGTTAATTGTCGAAAACAACCAAAGGAGGGTAACCTGTAAATCTTCCCCGCGTTTACTCACACTAGCGCCCAGGTGATTCATATTCTCGGGGCTTTTCTGTACCGACAGTTATTTCGCAGCCGGCGAAAAACACCAAAACCCTTTTCCCCAAATAAACCGACCGGATATCGCTCGGCTTACACAACCTCACGTCCACTGGAGCAGTTCGTACAGTCAATTTATAAAGGTATATATTTTTCAACAACTCAAATTAAAATAGGTTTTCTATTAATTTAATACTATTTTACAGTAATATGCTTCATCATGGCTCATACTTTCTGGAAAGTCAGAGAGTTGGGGAATTTTAAAAAAGGTCAGGGAAAAATTTGTGAAAATGCTGAGTCGGAGAAAATGCTTGATATTTTATTTAAGTCAGGGAACATGTTTAATTTAGTCGTAAACACAAAGTAATACTGAGTAAACATTTAAACTGGTTAGATTTTGTATTGGTTTTTATGGTGCAACTTAGAGGAAGTGAACCGTAACTGACAAGGTAATAATAAGTGTATTGGACAACAAAAAAATGTTTCATTAATATTAAAAAAAAAATAACAGGTGACCATTGAACGGCTATGGGGAAGGTGGAGGCCGATAAAACAATATTTGTATATTAGCTATTGTAAATAAAGTACGCATTCAAGTCAGGAAAAAACGTTTTTGAGGGAAAGTAAGGGGAAGATAACTTTTTTGATTGGGGAAATCATTAACCAAATAAAAGTGTGAACTATGTTAATTGTTGAACGGTTAAAATACTGTAAGGGTCAATGTAAATTTTGTTTAAATACTCTAGTAGCCAGATTAAAGTAATTAGACCAAAACATGTCCCATAAAACATCCCTTGTGCATTTTAAATTCCCATGATTAACTTACCGTTTCGTAATTCCACCCCATTAAGGAACAACATGCTTTACTTCATGACAATTAGATTTAACAGTTGGAAAACACGAAAACCCTTTTCTCCGATGCAGTAAACGTCGTTTAATCTTCATTTGTCCCCAGTTAGACGGTTTCCGCCCCTGCTGCATAATCCATTACCGAACCCTTGATAATTAAGCGATTCCCCGGTTTATAACGTGGGGTCCCCGGTTTATGGGTTTTGGGCGCGACGGCGGTACGTGACGCTGTGCGACTGTCGTGGTCGTAGTCGCGGCCGGGGCGTGGTCGTATGGGTATTGTCCTTTCATAACTCTCCAGGCCTACCGATAAGCCTTTGTTTTCCCGTGAATTGCTTCAAACCAGCCGTAAAACTCGAAGGTGGAAGTCTAAACAAACCTCAGCCACACAGATGAGCTTTGTCCCCTTGGAGTTTATGTTTATTTTGATTAAGTCGGATTATTTATCATAATTTTGACAATTTATGGGATACAATTTTATTTGAGGTTTCGGTACTTTTTATCACACGATGGTACCCAGCATTCTGAACTATAACTATAACTATTCTCCACTCGCCCAACTCGTAGACCGGCGAACCTATGTATTGGGGACTCAGATTATATCGCTATAATTATAATTGTTATAATCGGATTCCTAATCGCGAACAAACTTTAATCGTGAGCCAATATTACATATCTATTCAATTTTCCTCAAATCATTTTTTACCTTATGTTAGCCTAGCACGCTTAAACATGATTTTCTAATTGACTTTCTCTAAGTAGTGGCTTGCTCAGTAACTGTTGGGATCCCTACTTCACCTAGATGTTTTGTAACATGTCCGCTTTCCTTCATTTATCCGGCTTGAAATCCACACCTTTAACTCTATTGTTTCTAATTCCAACTTTAATCCACGACGCTATGGTTTAAGTGTGCGGCGAACCTAAGTTGTGTTGTTAAATGTCGTGATACAAACTCATAAACTGATAAACCCTAAGAGAAAAATCGTGTTATATATCACTACCACGCAAAGCACTAACTTACATGTTCTTGATTTAATTAACTCAATGTCAAGCGTGGATTTAAATTTACATGACCGTAGCCAGTTTACCTTTAGAATAATAATGTTAGAAGTATGTGAAGGTTATCGAACAAAACCAGTGCTCTCTAAATATATATGCAAGTTAAGGAGCACGACTGCAGGAATCGTATTTTGTTTTCAAGTTATCAGTGAAATAACATAAATACTCGCAATGTTATTCGAATGTGAGGAGAATGCCGGTATAATCCCGTTGTTTATACCCTTCCAACGTAATCAGCGACTCATAAATAATATTAATCTCGTCGTATCTCTTCCTTTATAGACTTTTAAACCCCATTTTGGAATATTTATTTTTTTCCTCGTGCATATTGCTTGGTTTTGTTTGATCTCGACGCTTTTAAATGTAATTTTCTTTACTGTTGTATAATTTTAGTTGGAACATTTTCGGTCTTGAAGTCGGCAAATAGTGTTACGTTATAGAATGAAATGTTGGATTTTTAAGTGTATATTGTAGTTATATATTTTCACGAGTACTTTTCATCGTAAACGTTACCGAAAATACAAGAGTTTCGTTAGTTAAAATTCAGTAAAGTGCCACTTAAAATTACAAAATCAATCGTCGAAACAATTAATTGATTCGCACTTACAACCAGTTGATGAAGGAAAGAATAAACTAACAACAGACCCTCGTTAGCAATAATGAGGGCTATTATTTTAATATCTCAGTTTGACTCGCTGAGGGTTAAATTTGAGTTGGCTCTTTAATTGGTAAACTCCGGCTGGGGAAATGTCGCGCAAAGATCTCGGTTAGAAGAAATTACGACTTGAGCACAATTTGTCCCCAATTACAGGACAATCGGGCCCCGGTGGCTTCATCAGCCTTTCACTGTTTTTGTCCTTCATTACTTTTTCATCATATTTCTGTCCGCCCTCTCCGATTCCTTGTGATTGCCTTTTGTGTATTTCTTATGACATCAGGAAGCCGAAGATTGCCGTTGTAATGGCTGTGTTAGGTACAAAAAGTTGTATAATGACAGCTTAAGGTTTGTAATGACTTACGGGTCTACCCTAGGGCAAACAAGATTGTTGGAGGTATAAACATAATTGGACGCCCATGTAGATAATGACAGTATAATAAAAATTAAATAAACGGTAAATGCAGTCTTTACGCGCAATATTTAGACTCCATAACAAGTTTAAAACATGTTCTTTAAACATTAAGAATAACCAGCGATATTTCAAAATCAATCCTCCTCTAAACTCACATCACAGAAACATTCATTGAATAAAAAATGACGTTGTCAAAACCAGCAGTACTCGGACGGAAGCGTATTCCTTAAATAGAAGAAATATTAAACGAGCCGGAGCTTTTGATGTTTACAATATTTGCACATTTTCCACCAGAAACAAGAGAGAAACATTTCGCCGTCGGATTTTTGCTGTTTCAACTGTTTATGATGAGGTCCCTCATAAAATATCGTTTCGCGAGATTTAATGCGCAATTATCTTCGTTCGAGCCTACGTAATTATTCCGCTCATGAAAACGCTTCAGAATCTCGCGTTCAGTTATATTATAATGTTCTAATGATGTATAATCTAAGATTAAAATCCTTAGCAAGATTATAAGTACTGGAGTAATACTGTATCATGTTATTTGTTCACTTTCTCTTGAGTAGTTTCGAATGTTTTCTTTTTTAATATTTATGTAACAGTATTACAATATTTATCCGTAAAAATAGTTGTGTATAGTATTTAAAATATTTTATGCCTTTGAAATATAAATTTTAAATGCAACTTGGTCATTTAATAGACCTAAAGTACGTCCCTTCTTTTAATGAGCGATCAAAGTGATCTCACTACAGACAGATATTACTGGCATGTTGTATTTTTTTGTCAAATTTTAAAAGGCCAACATTCAAATGTTCTTAGGCGGTTTTTAACTCTTGACAGTTCTCAGACTTATTTTGGCACATTGAGGGTTTTAGGGAGCACTGACCTCTTCTATATTAAATTACTTGTTATCTGATTTTATTTATATATTTTTTAGTTTTAATATTTATTTGAGTCGTTACGGATATATTACCCAACATCATAACCCATTTAGGAGAGGGGGTATTATTAAATGCGTTTCTTTCCTACTCATTGTCTCGCTTTAACTTTATCTTTTGAATATGACTTTCAATTCATAATTGTATTCTAACATAACATTTATTCTGTTTCAAAATTGATTATTGTTAGGCCCACTAAATATCCTGTTGACACCTCCAAGCCAACATTAAATGCTGTTGGTGTCTGACAGTTTCTACCAGTACAATCCCTGGTTAATTATGTTGCGTCACGTTCGCTCAAAGCCTATTGTTGTCGAGCTAGACTTCCAGGTAAGCCACAACTCCGGTTAGCCGCTCGGCGCAGGCGCAAAGGCGTGGCAGTTTTACTACGGCTGCGCACAAAGCACTCTCGCGGCGGGCGTCTGCGTGACGCAGTCGCAGTGCTGAGAGGGGGGAGGTTAAGGACAGGGCGTATCCAGAGCAGATTTCACTTTCTACTCGAGATACTAAGTGCGGTCAAGGGTCAGTCTCACTTTGTCTTGATCGTAGATCTTAGTGTCGCAGTTGGCCGTTGGAGCGTAAACCAACCAAGACGTATACGCCCTCGCATTTCCCCCTCCCCTCACTCCCACACTCACACGCGCAAACAACCAAGAAGGCCTTTCATTTCACACCCGTCACAATCAACAATCAGCTGTTTCTCAGATTATCTTATTGTATTCAAATTCCAGTTAGAATTCAACAGCTGCATCGGGCCAGGCTCTAGGGCATGGCGGATGTGGTTTGAATATAGTTATTAAAGTCAGAACTAGTTTTATTAATGTGGGACGTAGGTTTTTAAACATCTAAACAGGATTAATTTGAGAAGCGTATTTTTTATGTGTGAAATGGTTTTAGATCTACATTTGAATTGTGTGACCCAGCAGGAGTACTATAACCGTACACTGGTAGTAAAGAAAAATATGATGTGCGTGTACCACCGCTTATACCTTTATATAGGCCTACTTATGTCGATAAAATAATTTATAAACACTTTTTATATACAAATTAAACCATTAATATTAGTCTGTTATTTATGCATCTATATGCATCATTTGTTTTAGATTTTTTCTCTCACATAGTTAGGCCTACTTGCGATGCAATAATGATAACCATAGCAATTTTCCGTTAAAGTATTTGTTGTGTAAAATGTCCATAAGTATGTTTAGTTTTAACATTTAAGTTCAACTGTCACGTTTTTAAACCCAGTTACAGTAACAGTAAAGTGTGAACTTTCATGATGCAGTTTCAAGTATACACTTTCTTTGCAATGCCCTTATTTTCTCTCTTCAAAGAAGCCGTATGGAGCTCTAAAGTTAGTTGACGATGGCGGAATGATGATTTATAAGTTGAAGAGTCCCAGTAAACGACGCGACGGCACTACAGGTGACGGTCGTGCGAAACTTGGAAGAAACTCTTCCGTCAACTCGCAACTCGCAAGTGATGTTTGTCGCTCTTGTTTTTTCCAGAAACTTTTTGACATACCCGCAGTCATATCGCCATTTGTGTAATGATGCTCCTCTAAGAATGAGGAGTCGCAAAAGTTTTGATATAACAGTGACATTTATTGTATTATGTGGAATTACCGCCGCACGATGTTGCCATGGTACGGTAAAATGCGATGGACGTGTATCGAAAAATTACATCGCACGATTTAATACAGACGATTTTGCCTCAGAAACGGCCCTGAGTGTTAAAGATCTTTATATTATATCAGATTAAATTACGAAGGCCCAGTGGATGCTAAGAAATCAATTGCTGTACTCTTAAAACACTATTTATTTCAATATAAAACTGTTAGTAAATGTACGAAAGTATTGAATTTAAGTTGCTTTTATTATTCTTTCTAGTAAAGATGTAAGCTCTAACGGAAATGCTTGACTTATAGCAATGATTTGATTTTTTAAACTATCGATTATTTTCAAAACAAGAATGACGAATTCAATAATTCACGTCAAACATTTTTTGATTTTTCGAAAATAGCAAACTGCCACTGAGCCTTCTCCTTTCAGCTCCTGGTTGGCAAATTCGCTTGACTTATTCAACATAGTTTTCAAAGCTGACACATTGTTTTCCAATTATATACATTTTTTATAATAAATTTCATTTTAGTGAAATTCTTCCCAGAGCTTTCTGACTTCCTAAATATGTCACATCGACTATGTTCCAACTAACAACCATGTTTGAACATTTCCAGTTATTCTCTTTCATTGTCGGGATCCAGTATAATCTTATACTTGATATAGAACGATTCAAGTGTCAAACAAAATTTCATCCAATATTCCAAATACCAAATTAAATAGCCTATACACGTATTCCAAGTGTATATTAAATAAATAAACACAAACCGTTTTCATTAAGGGAACACTTGTCTTGCCACATCTAATCTCGTCTGGCATCCCAATTTCACATCCAATAACATCCAGATCGTCGTCAGTAAGGAAACGGAACAGTCGCAATACAGTAACAAACAGCTCGACCGCAGTCGGCGCTTTGTCGTCGAGGCCCTTTATTACGTAGCGCTGTGGATGTCACACTTTGTACACCAAAGACACAATTGCCACAGGCCACGGTTTAGTTTGCCCGTTGTTTTCTAGTCCGTTCCCATTCAACCTTGCAAACTCTGGGGTGCTGACCTCTCAACCGCCTCCCCCCCCTTTCCGCCCAACCAAGCATGGCCATTAATTGGTCTGTAGTGAGTTATCTGCGGCAATAAGTGTTCTTTGTATGTAAATTTCGATGTGAAAATTAATTAAAATTGATTATTTATCGTTTGTTTGGTTATGGTGGTTTTTAATGGAAGGCATCGTGTAATCGACATTTGAAAGAATTGATAGGTGTACATTATGTAAACAATTTTGTATCGTTTGCCTGCTAATTCACTGTAATATAATGGCAACTTTTTAAACCAATCCAAGTGTAGAAAACATCAACATTAACTTGTAATGGTTGCGCTAAGTCTGTTAATAAATAGAACACAACTAAAAGAACAAGCTGACTACTGTATTTACTTCCCTACTTGAGAAGGGGTACAATTTGAGCTAGTAGGGTCTATAAATATAGGATCAGAAAGTTGTTTAACATTAGTTATTTTTACACAACGTTGTAATGGATTCTCCTTTTTCGTCTTGTAATGGGATCGGTTTGACAATTTAAATGTGGGTTGGTATAAATCAAATATCCTTATGAGATTATCTTCTACTCTTGACTAAGAAAACATACTTTGTTAACCCAACTCTTGACTATGATACTTAGTCCACCCCCAGCCCAATAAAACGCCGAGTTAACTTATTTACCATTTCTTATCTTCTGAGACTTATTTATATTTTAATAAAGCGCCGGACGGGTCGTATTTATGAGCGCGGGTGTTGATTGTACTGGGGCACGTCGCGCAGTTTGCTATGCTAAGCAGCAGCGCGGTATCTTGGCTCTGCGGACTTCATTTACTTTTATCGCGCGATTAAGCTTGTTCCGCACGCAAGCTCTTACAGCGCTGGGCCGTTAGAGAACTCCTATCCGATCCCGTTATATCTTATTAGTTTCTTAGTTTCTTACACTGCTCAGTTAAAGGTAACCTTTGGAAAGAAAATTATATATGAACTTTGTGTCTTATCGTTCGCCAACTTAGGTTTCGTTCACGAACCTTTATATATATAATGTTGAAATAGATTGCACTTGGTGGTTTTGTTTGTTTTATAACGATTAACTATGTAAATTCCCTCTAACACTTTATTATGCAAATCCATTTTATTAAAATGTAAAATTTGTTCAGGCTAGTGCATTATTTACTCTTTCGTTTTATGTCTACAAATCTAAAAACTAATATCCTAAATATTAAATTAATGAGTTTTCATATATATATATTGTCTGTAGTTTATTTCTGTTCTTATTTTCCCCCCGTTAGGAATAGATTTAATAGCCGAAATACATCCATTATAGTATCCGATTACACACATTGCATACACTCTTACCATGGGCTCCCTTCTCCCCGTCCCCTCAAGAAATTCCCTCGACGCTACACAAGGCTGTTATAATCAGCAAATACGTTAACATTTAAGGAATTCTCGGTTTTTAAGATGAAAGGGGAAAATGTCAAAGATAAGACTCGAGAGAGTCGTAAATAATTCCGCCTCGGCGTTCGTACAAAGCAGACTTATTGATATTTCTTGTGACGTATGCACGGTAATCAGTCGGCTCACTACCATATTCTCCACCTTGATCAGCCCATCTCAGCTGCTACTTTGCGAATCCGACATCACACGGCGTCATTTAATAATGACCCTCTCTGACGACCCGCCTCAAACGGAATAGATACTCGCCCTAACAGCTAACAGCTTCCAGCTGCACTTCATTATTTCGTCTTTTTACGCCTCTTGTTTCCAGATTCATTTCGTACTCCCTTTCACCGGAAGGCAATCAACTCGTATGGAGCGGGAGATAAATTAACTTACTGTGTTCCAAGTAAGTAACTCTCGTCTGACGAGAAGTTCACTAAAAATGTATAGTTTATAGTATTTATTTAGTTTTGGTGTAAATATCGTAGTTTTATTTGTAAATTTCCTAATGCTAATTACAACTATTAGTTCAACACTGAATGTCGATAAGCTTTTTAAACTAAAACTTCTTCGTAAAAGGACCTCATTAAAAAGTTTAAGTCAATGTTGAACCAGTCGTTCAGTGATTGCATTTTTATGTCTGACAGCTTCACGGAAATGATTGTACAGTAGTGTTCCACCTTGATTTTCTTATATTCTGGACAGTAACAGCTGGTAATTGGAGTTCAATTTTAACACGATGTTTCTTTAGTGGGAATATTTTGGATGGTCAGTTCACTCTCAATAATAAACTAATTATATACGATTTAATTCTTGAAGCAATCTAGTTATAAGTTGTAATAAGCAAGAGAGAATACTTGGAACCAGTGATTTTCTAAATTAATTACAGTATAATAACATGTATAAACACGTAAGAAAACACTCGTAATAGACAATATAACAGCGAATACCCACGCATTCACTAACACTCCTCGACCTTCCCTATAAACAAAGACCCAGGAACGTTGGCCAATCCTAAAAGTGGATTTAAAGTGAGACAAAGCATCACAGTCTCTGTTTCTTCAGTGTCCGCTTTAACAGAGCCGGCTAGAATTTTATTATCAGTTAATTATTTCCGCGAGTGTTGTGAAAACAATCCGCCGGGGGAGCCACTCTTTGTATGCTGATGATATTGCTGTTTCAGTAATTACATCTTCCGCGCAACAGTTATTGTGGTCCCAGCACACACTTCGCTCGCGTTTATATAAACGTGCTTTTCATATTTTCCACCTTTGCATCACCGTGGACATATTTACTTATCATGCCTACAATTGTCATACAATTATGCAATCCGTTTGTCAACTAATTTGTATTAGCTGTCAGGAGAACTATTGTTAATAAATGTATCGTTTTATTTTGTGACTATAAACGTAACCCTCCAGTGCCTAACATTAAAATGAATAAGATTATACGTATATATAGCTTATTTCTAAAGTATTAACTATTTTTGTGTAAATTGTTTAGTTCAAATATTATTGTGTTGTTTATTTTAATTTAGAAAAATCTATAACTACTTTCCTAAATGTATATTGGTTTAAGAAATTATATATTGTGTAATTATAATTGTCATAACAAAATCAAACATAAGCGTTACGCATATTTAAGCAACATAAACAAAACATAACCCACACAAACTTTTTGTTGTGTGTTTTGGCATTGGACGAGCGTTGATAATGTAATGTTGATTTCTTTTGGGGTTGATGACCTTTGTTATGAACAAAGAACAGTCAAACCCAAAATAAATCAAGATTTCATTTTGAGATAACGACCGAGGAAGCTTACACTCTTCATTAAGCTATGATAGTACTATAATACCATAGTACAGACAAGCAAAATTAATAAATACAAATTTAATATAACCGAATTCTTGAATTGATGACTAACCAAATAACATCATGTACAGTAATTAAACGTAAGCTTGATAAATATTAGTGCAATTTTATCAGATTTTTCACTGGGTGCTTTCTGAGGGCGGTGGCCTTAACTGTTTTATTCAGTTTCACAACTGAGGAGCGAGACAAGTCACGTCTGCATGGTATAAATATGAAATACAGTGGAAACGTTGTGCGCTGTAATCATATACGGGAGTCGTGGAAACAGTCCCAACAATGGCAAGTTACGCCGAATTTACATGGACTCAGCTGAGAATGTGTTTTAATTTTGTGCAACCTGGGAAAAGAAGTAAAATTAGTCTGTGCTTCTGATTTAATATTTATTTGACCATTATAAATGGAGATAATGCTTTGATGTTTGTAGATAGTAAAAAAGATACAGTATCAGTAAAACCTTTTAGCTAGTACAGTCTATTAACAGTCTATGTTTAATTTCACTATAAGTAATTGTGCAAAGTATTGGACAATTTTTCGCAGCAATGTGCTTTGGGTTGCTAGTATTAATGTATGTTTTTTAGTTCAAATTTAGTTAATTATTTAGTACATACCACATCAGAATATCGATAATTCTAAACATTTTATTTCCGGTTCAATTATATTAAACAATTTACACAATCATTCATATTCTACCTGTTGATGTAAAATTAAAATATATCTTATTTCCTTTACAAACTATACATTAAGGCTAAGTTTTATTTCTATTGGTTTACTTTGTATAAATATTTCATTTGATAACGAGCCTTTCTGGCGCGCAGCTAGTTGTTTTCACACAAACTCCTAGATTCGTCGTATATTCTCAAGCCGGTCCGGAGTTTGGCCCCGAGGCCCCGGGCGCACATAAATCACACGGAAGATTAGCCCCCTGATAGTGCGCCTTATTATTACGTGGACAGGTTCAATTCCTAGTATCTTTGCATCGGGACAAAGCCATGTTTCATTTCGAGCCGGGGAGACTTGGTGATTTACGGGCTGATCGAATCCGGCCGCTACTGAATGGTCGAGATCTGATTGACTACTGAAACGGAATCGCTTCTTGTTTTTCGTACCTGTTGTAATTTGCTACAGCGCTTTGATTCTAATCAACTTCGGGGTTTCTCTAAAATTCATATCAATACTGTGAGTTTGATAATAGGTTGCAATATGTTGATCAAATTTATTTTTCTTTGTTTAAAATTAATGGTTAGAGTTTATGTTATATAAGACATTATGGGGGACATTTTTTATCACTGATTAGTGAAAAACAAGTTTCACGACGTTTCCGGATGTGGAATCTGATCAGTTGAGAAGTATACCTATACAACACAATTAATGGCACAATCCAGACAAAACAAGAATAAAAATCTCAAAAAAGCTAAAACATAGGACTGGAGAAGCAGTAACAAAATTAACCAAAAGTAACTATAAAACCACTGCACAACAGTACAAGGCGGGAGATCAGACTAGATGTGTTTTATTTAATAAGTGATGGAAAATGTTCGCAGTAATTTCCTATATAATTTATTTTTGTTTAGTAAAAACTCGGAATAAATAAATATGTTGCTCTATTGAACATTAAACTATAATTGAAGTATCTTCTGAAAAATCATTGTTAAAATCTTATAATAACAAACCCCTTAAAAGTGGTTTGTAAAACATAACTGTATTTTATAAGAATGTAATTAACATATTAGCAATTAGCAATTTTCTCACTGTCTATTATTCCTAAAATATAAATTTAATCCGAGTAATTAAAAGTAGTTTCCCGAGAATCGTGGATAAACCTTTCTTAATCCCGTTTCAGCGCCACCTCCACAATTGGAGCTTAGCCGCTTAAATAAGCTTTTAAACTGATCTGAAAAGTTTCCGGGTAAGAAACAAAGTTAGGCGAATTCCATTACCGAATCTAATTTCCAATGGAACCTTTAAAAGGAGACATTTTCCGTTGAATAAACTCTTCAGAGGCTGTCAAAACGTTTATCCTTCGAATATAATTGGAACGACTGATTAGCGTCGGCGTCGTCGAGTTGGCGTTAGTAAGCGTTAGCGTTAGCGTTTAACGTGAGCCTTCCACCTCGCCGGGCGGCACGTTCGAGCTTTGCTATCGATTTCCACTTAATATTACTTTTCACCTTCGGCGCACTTTCCCGTCTTTGATTGTCTTACTCCGATTGGCTCAATCTGGAGCGGGAGATTGAAACTCGGCACGACTCCCTTCTCTCCCTCTCTCTCTCTCTCTACCGTCGCTTATCGTATACGTAAGCGAATTTGGTTTTGTAAGTTCGATTCTTGCCTTACACAACTGACACTCATTCCTTTTGTACGCCTAATTTAATGTAGAAGAAATCGGAAGTGATATGATGTAAAGTATTGTTATATTTCCTGATTAGTGGAGATTTATTTTACAAGTAGAATTGCCCAGGCGCAGCTCGCACATAGAAACACCGTTTTGAGTTAGATAAACTTGTCACTGCAAGGTAGTGCCACCACTACGTTGACAAATAAGTAGAATAAAATCACCCACAAATTTAAAACGTTTTGGATTGTTTATCTTTCGCATTTACCGATGAATATAATCTTCAAAATGATGGCACAATTATTGGTTTGCGACCAAGACAAAAACACTTTTGGGAAATAACACATAAATAATATTGTGCAATTCATGGCAAATGTATACAAAAACACCGTTCACCGTTCAGATTAACGATTCAATCATAACCTACAAACCTCATATCAGAAGACGAACACAAACCCGTTTTACAACTCGACATAAAATATTCTATGCCAGAGCTTAAATTCGTCATATTTACAATGACTCTTTTATATTCGAATCGATAAGTTTACCATCATGGAATTTATATTCTGTAGGAACGTTCCCATTCTGTTTTCAAGTTGGCGAGGAAAGTTTACCCGAGAGTTTGTTCACATCCGCGGACAGTTGCGAAGCTCCTCCACAAATGTCAGTGTCGCGGTCAGACGTTCCCATTAACAGGACAACTTTCCTTTCCACTTCCATGTTGCCCGTGATCCTCTCGTTAGTGTTTGAACTTGCGGCGCACCTTTCACTTTGCCCATTCTCTTTGGGGACGTGCTCTTGACTTGCAACTTTTCACACTATTTTTAAACAACTTGTCGCTCCGTGTGTTGCGATAAGAATCGTTTTATTGTTTGGGAAACACGTTAAAAATTAACATATTGTTTTGTGTTTTCTTATGTATTATTAAGTTATTTATTTATATGATGTGTACTTTAATTTGTTCAGTAAGTAAACTTAAACCAATTGATAAACTGCATAAGCTTCATATCATAACTAGTAAAATGATTTATTTCAGGATATATATGGAATTAATGTTCATAATACACCTAAATCAATGCAGGTTAACAAGTTTGTGTAACTATGTTGCGAAATCTATACTTTTTATCCCTGCCTTTTTGTAAAAAAATATGTAGAAGTACAGTTAGTACAACTTACAGCGTTATATGCACATTGGGTCTAGAAATTAAGTTCATAATTAAAGCTTGTTCGTAACGCATTATGTAAATAAGTTAATGTAAATACAAAATTAATTACACTAATTAGAGCAAAGTAAAGTTAAAATTTCATCCATGCAATACTAAGAGTAATCTCCCCGGACTGATTACATTATACGTGTTTAAAATGTTGTTGTTCATTTCATAGTTGAAATATGAAATATTGTTTTGAGAATTTATTGAGAAATACATCCTTTACACAGTATTAAAATGATGTAATTTATTTCATAGTTGAAATATGAAATATTGTTTTGAGAATTTATTGAGAAATACATCCTTTACACAATAATATTAATCTTTACTCTTTTTCGTGCCATGTTCGCAGACTAAACGGCTCATATTTATAACCACATCTTAATTATTAAATATTACATTACCTACTGAACATCGCATAATCAAAGTCTTGAATTTAATCATCGGTACGGCGCAGTTCAACGGATCTGACCTTGTCGAATATTTATCAGTCCGAGATTATCCTGACGACTCTGTTTCCTCGAGGGCTCCTTGTTTAACGAAGGCATTTAGAATCGCAGATTGGAGTCGAGTCTTTGCAACTCTCAGTGTCTTTGGAGCGAACTGTTACGTCCAATTGATCGTAAACTCAATTACCTTCCAATTTAAAACGTTTCAGCGTTAAACATACCATTACGACTTTCTCGGTTCAAACTTCGACAAAGGACTTTATTCCTTGTTAATGCGTTGTTCTAAAATTGACTTTAACGTTGATTTGTTATAATCACTTTTTCTAAGTAGGCCTACCTATTATTTGTTGTTGTGTCTACCTAAGTATACAATCTGTGTTAAACGTTTCAAAAATAATTAATAAATTAAAAAGAAATGTTGGCCTACTTACTCGATTGTATTAAGAGGTAACAAATCTTCCAAAGTTGTCACTGTCGTTTCAATTTGTATACCTTCCTATCGACTTCGTACAGATTAACACATAGGTAGCTTAGCGCTATGAAAAAATTAAAATCATAACAGACCAAATCCTTCAAACATCTGCAGTTCAAATTGTCTGCGGATGAAGTACGTTACGCTGCCTGTTGTCTTAAATAAATACACCTTTGTTGTTTCTACTCCAACAAAACTAATACGCTAATGAGATTATAGATTTCCTAGGTCTTTTAATGTTGTCTGTAAAGTTGTTACGTGCCTATGGGACGCTCTAGTTGCAATGTGGCATCGATACATAACATGGAATATCAAGATTTCCCTATTATATATCAAACATCTGTGATATTCATGGACATAACGGATTATTTCCACTAGAATTGTTACTCCAGCGAGTACACGGTTGGAGAGTCGCATTCCTCATACTCTTTGTTCCCCTGTCGTTAGAGGTGATTGACAATCCCTTTATCATGGAAATCTCCTATTACACCCTCCACTCTCACTCTCCCATCGGTTCATTACCATGATTGTCTCCGAGACATCTGGAAGGCGTTTTCCTCTCATTACGTCTCCAGGCGTCTCCAGGTTAATGAATTCCAGGACAAAGGTCCTCGTCGCGGTGCTAGTCATGGCAGACAATGGCCACTGGTCGCGTTGGGTGTGTGGGTGGACCATGGGTGTACGGCGGCGACCCACGGAACACCCACGGGCGGGACACCCACGGGACGACATGTGGGATGATACTCTTACACCGGGATGAAATAAGGCCACGGTCGGCGGACACTCTCGTTAGCTTCTTTGTCGCCTGGGTGTTTCAAAACGCCTGGCTTGTTCTACAACTCCCGCAGGATGCGTGGACATTGAAGGTCAGAAGTGACTAATCAAGGTCGGCCTTGAGAAAGATGGTTGCAGTGTAGACGAAACGTTGGTGTATAATTGAGCAAGAAACAAAACTTTAACCTTTAGTGGTAGGCATATGTTGTGAAAGCCTCAATCCGGTCTTTATGTTTTATTTTTATCTTGTTGTCTTACATGTACATGTATTGTAATTGTGTTGACATAATTTAATAATTACCGTTACCCAGTCAGGAATATTATAGTAAAGGGATCTAAACGGAACAATTACGTGGTAGACTGAGTCATGATTATACAGCCCATAAATACCATTTTACTGAAAACAAAATTACGTAATTAACAACATGTGTGACTGATGAAGCAATCCGTCGTAGTAAAAACTATTTAAAAACTGAATTGTGTTATTAAACGTTAAATTTGGAAAATGCTGCATCTAAAATACACGTATTCCTAATATAGCCTTTAATTATATCCCCAGTACACCATCTGATTAAAAAAGATCGATTCGGACTATTCTTCCCAAAAATTATCAGCGAGAACTCTGACAAGCAAGTGGAACAAAATCAAGCACTCCAAAACATCCCATCCTAAGAAACCCACGCGAGTGACGTTTTATTCCAAACAAACACGCGTTTACACGTGATCAGATGATAAAGTGCGTGTTTTGGAGTCACATTTAATCGTCCGCCGGGCCTCGGTTCCTCGCGTTGCGGTGTGCTAATCCCCTCAATAATTCAAGGGCATTTACCGCCCGTGGTAGCGTGCCCGGTATCTGGCTGTTGACACGAACTGCTGTTGCATACGCTGAGAACCGTGTCGACGTTGGGAAATTATTTATTTGGACAATCAAATCGTGGGTGGCAACAAGCCGTTTAACTTTTTGCAGTTTAATATGCGTTGGAGTTCTTGAGCTTTACGTGTGAATGGATACGTTAAGAATTATCTTTGCGTTTTAGTGGTTTAAGGCTCTAGTATTTTAACCCTGATTTTTTTATCTCAACGCCAGTGGAATTTTTGTTAAGAGTTCATCACAAACGCTTTTAAGGGAAAGCGGTCCAAACCCCTCAAATTTTTGTGGACATCCCGGGATTCGAACCCGTGACCCCTTGAACCGAAGTCCAAGACATAACTAGCCGTTAGGCTAGCGAGACCTATGTGTTGTTTTAGGATAACGTGTTCTTGAATAGGTAATTTCACTTACAGTACGACGATAATACTTTATACATGGTGTGTCCGAACTGTTTAAACATACCATTTGTAGAATTGCTCCTCCGGAACAAGACAAAAATAAACCAGAATATGTTTAAGATGGGGGATTTGTGACTGTACGTTTGTAAATAAAATTATTTTTTTCAACTCAGTGGTACTGTAGTTTAATTTAAAACCTTCATATTTAGCATAATATATGTCTTGTGTATCTTTAAACAAATGTATTAAATATAGTTTCTTTAACTTTAGCCGGTTCAAGGTAGCGCCCATTTTAAAGATTTAATGAACATATGTACAGCAATAATATTTTCCAGGAACAAAGATTCCTGAAGTTGAGAACGAATCAAACGACGTCTTGTTTCCTGCAGTTGCGCTTAAAACGACTGAGTTATACATTTGTATATAAAATTGGCACTATTGTTACTGTGTCTTTATTCTTAAAGGCTGGATAATTCCCCTAAATCGCGTCATTTATTACAGTCAAAGAAATAATACCTCAGTAGCTTTGTGTCCCATTAAAGCAAACAAGGTTTCGTTTGATTTTTCTGTAAATTTTGCACTTTTTATCGACTTAGAGTTATTTTTTATTAATGACTTTTGTGAATTGTGGCACTACATCTTTTAAATAACAGTCATTTTTGAACAGCTTAAGATAAAGAAATAGATTAGAATACACTTGTTTTACGATCTAAGATACAAACTCCCTCCAAATTGTATACGTTTGTACGGCGTTTTATGTTAGTATTGACTTGAGGAACAAATTTACTAAAGGGGTCTAAAGAATTCTGCTACACTCCGTATATCACGTCACAAATGATTGTACGATTTTGTATACCCCAACTTCATATTGCTTTACGCTGTTTTCTAATTACGTATTTGTTTTATACTTATGGTGATTTAGTATTACATTAACTAGGTAGATTTGTATAACAATACAGTCCTATATGTATATTGTGAGTTACCTACAAGTACAGCTAATATGTTTTATACAAATTTCCCATTCAAATAGTTCAAATTAATTTTATGTAGAGAAACATAAAAACATTTATTTGATAGTCAATTTAAATAATCCAACAACAATATTTGTTTATTGATATTTATTAGAGTTAAACAATAATTAGATTCCTAATTCGAAACAGTGAATAAACTTTCAGAAGTACAGAATGAAATCTCAGTAATAGAACTATACAGTTGTTAAAAAAAGAGAGCTGTATAAAAATAGTAATCCAAGTGAATACAAAAACAAACATTACGAAATATAGTAAACTAGGTATGATGTTTACACTTGAATTCTCTAACTAACCGTTACAGAACGAATGCCATCGACATCTGTGTTGTTTGAAAACACGAATGGCAAGCTTAGTTTGTTATTGTAGTGTTGAAAAATAAAGCTAAAATAAAATGTGTTTTCTGTTACAGGTTTGTGGACACTCGTTGTTACTGAGTCAGTGGTCGCAGTGAGGTATTGTTTACTTAAACTATTTGTGCAATCGCAGAACATGTTATATTTTCATGACTCGAGAGGTCTCTAGAACATAAAATACGTTTTGATAACTTTTACGCGAACAATTTAGAACTACAACAAATATATTATTTAAAAATATTTACTGACCTAAAGACTCGATGATATAATTTCACATAATTTACAAATTCTTTCAAATAGTTTTATTGGTTAATAAATGGAATTGTGAAGTTTCGAGAGTGTAATCTTTTTAAACTAGGTTATTCATTTATGGAGTTCTTAAGTTGTTGAAGATTCCAGTTTCTCACTCACCAAACTTCATGTAACTGTGAATACCTTAGCTTACTATTATAAATATTAAATTATATCATGACATAAAATAAAACACTGAACCACTCTTTCTTCCATCTACCCAACACACAACAAAGTGAACATTGTAAACCGTCGAGCCCGACTGAAATACTAAACGAACGTTGGTAAAGGCGCCAAACTATAAACGTAGGCGCGCGCGACGAATTTAAATGAGGTCTTGTCTGCAATGATTGATTTTGCTTTTCGCCCTGTAGAATAAGAAGAGTGCGCCGTAGTTAGCATGCAGCGAGCGCACCGAGCGTAGGAGGCGGTGACCCCGCGCTGTCAAGGCCAGGGGACCCCGCTGGGCAATGGCAGAATGAAAGGATAATTACTTGGCAAACAGTTATTAGAGGGCATAATTCGGAGACACATCCGTCCTGCTATTACACACTCTGATGACATCCTCTTGGACCTCTGGGTGGGAGAAAGGAGGCCACCTGGACATTGGACAGTTAGTTGGACAAACAAGTAGAAAAACTTGTGTTTAGAAGGCTTCCTGCGCGGAAGACGGTCGTTTTAGTTTTTTACCATCCTATTTTTTCATGGGAGAGAAGAAGCAAATTAACGAGCTTATGAAGTGACGAGCGAAGAGCCAAACGGAACCTTACTTCCAGAATTACGTCATGACGCAATCAGCTAAAATCGGCATCAATTGAAATAATAGTCGCTTAGTTTCCCAGAGTAATAATAGTAGCTCTAAAACTTGGTGAGCTTAAACTTTACAGGAACCCATCTGCGGTCTTAGTGACTCAGTGGAATATACTAAAGAACGCCTCAAATTCAACCACGGATTACGTTCTCTGAGAGGATTAGCAAAATAGTACTTTTCTGATTTTAACACTAGTTTATAAAAATTTGCATACTAAGACGCTCGTTTGAATATACAAATTGCACGTATACTCAACAGTTTTCTGATCAAAGAGAGGCCCAATCGCAGTTTCTTTCGTAGAAGAACGTGTTACACTCTTTGCTCAAATAACCATTTAAGGTTAACCAAACTGAGATCCGAATCTCCGAAGTCCTATCGGTCACGGTACCTAATGAGGGGTCCGAATTTCACCAAGGGACTCGGACAAGGCGAAATGAAACAAGAAAGACCTTTCTAATCCATCAGTCTCCCTTTTCCCCCATCAGGAAATTGCAGCGTCCCTTAAAACGACAAGCATTTTGTTTCAACCCTGATGGTTAGCTGGTTAAATTAATTAATTCCACAAATGTGTTGACACTATAAAAGCATTTAAATTGATTTCAATCCGCTTCATGTTTATTTAATGTCTTCATGTTGTTTTAATGAAATCCTATGGAAAACGCACATTAATAGTAATATATGTGAATTTAGTTTTAAGGTTTTCCTGTGTATTGGTGGAATACGGAATACATTGCATATTAAATACTTTCTAAAAGTCAAACGTGGCTTTCCCTTTAGTTTTTCTGTTTTAAATGTACTTTTATTTTCCAGCAAAGAGTGTTAGTTATTTTACTTCATATGGAAAAGCAGCATATAGTCTAATTATATATCTTAAATTGTTTTACCTTCTGCGTAATAATCTCTTTAATGGGCAAATTTAATAAAGCAATTAATATCTAAACCATTACCTCAGACAAACATAGGGTATATTCTACGATATTCTAGTTCTTAAGACTATAAGTTCTGGTTTATACCGTTAGTAATTATTTATAAACATTCGGCCATGTAAGCATTTTGAACACATTACAGTGGGTGTACTTGTAAATATGAATACTATGTATACTCGTTAAGTTGCAGATAAACTACGTTCATTATATTGAACACTCAGATTTACAGTTAACAGATGAGATATACTGTTTTACGTAAAATAAAGCTAAGGAAGTTGACATTTGCATCATTCTACCCTGGCTTCGCTTTCGCTAGGCATTTTCCTTTCTGCCTATTAAAACTTGTCTAACTTCTGTAACAGCAACAAACGAACCCCAGTGCCCCTCTGTAACGGAGACAATGGAGTCACATCAATTAATTACAGCCGGTGATCGGTGGCGAAGCGCGGACTCGACGTTTCGTGGACACAGCGAGCTCCGGCCTTCTTCAAGCGCACGGTCACGGCCCGCCTTGCTCCACTGGCTCCGTCCACAATGTCGCTCGTCCGGCACCGAAATATCGCCCGCTAATGAGCTGTTCAAAAACCCCGTGAAGAACCCTCAACGTAGACTGATGGGGCCACGGACCCCTCTAGACAATGGGGAGTGCACGTTTTTTACCTCCCATTGTTTACTTGTAATTTCCTAACTTTCCACCATACACGAAAATTCATTGGAGCGTTGCTTTTGGTTTTCTGTAAGGCGTTTGCTGTTTTGTAGTGGTTGAATAGTGCTGTTTGTTGGTTATGTGCGGAACATTAGTTATTGTGAAGAACACTCGAATTATTATCTTTGGTATCGACGTATTTATGATGTCTTTACTTGCAACGGATTCCTGACGTACTTGCATGGTATACGGTATATAAATTGGATTTATCACACAAGTTGTTTTATTACATTAGGTGAAATAATTTGATAACTATCATTTTAATTGTAATGAGTAAATATTATGTCTGAATAATCGATAGTTGACAGGAAATAGTCTTGATATAATTTCAATACCTCACTAAAGGACATATTGCTACAATAGTAACATCCTAGCTTTATTGTATCGCTAAGAGCCAATCTTAAATAAAATTAAATGCTCATAAATTGTATTTGTTTTCCTAACGAAATCCCGTTTAGTTTTCAAAAGAACTAAGTACATAGTTTGTTTAACACCTAAGAACTTAAAATACCTGGCGTTAAAGAGTAAACAAAGAATTACCAAGTTCCTCCCCCACTTTAAAACTTTTTTCACTATATATTACTCACAGTAAAAAACACACATTTTGATTACGTCATAAACAACACTTTATTGTACACTTTACAAAAAAGTGTTGTTTATGACGTATAATGTGTGTTTTTTGATTAACAACACGTACAATGATCATTGCGAAGTTATTCCCTATATATTGCATTGGCAATGTATGTCTTGAACGAACAAACATAGTTAACCCTTATGTTCCAAATACATTATTTACGAAACACGAGATTTGCTTATTAATTTAATAGCCGCTTCAGATTAACTAGAATTGTTTGTATAAACAAAAATTCAATGAGCTCTTTAAAAGCCTTTTAATACTTTTTGTGATCGAATGGCAGTTTTTTTAGACATTAGTTAAATTTCATAGTTAGACGTTCCTCATCGTACAGTGCGTTAGTGTATCCGTTTTTTCTCTCTCGTATTATGCAACCTTTAATCTCGTATTATTAATCACCAACTTTAAACTTTTCCAGAATAAATACGTAAATAGCTTAAGTAATGACACATACTGAGGGTTCGCTGCATTGCTTGTAAATTAATGTCTCAAGCAGTTTTTGATGGTTTGATCAATTATTTTTTAAATGTATTCAACATATTTATCTTGATATTTATGCTATATGCATCAAATTCCGGCCCCTATCGTTGAAAGTGCTTACACAAAGCTATAGGTATTTTTGGAGCACCCCCCCGTTATCACGGTATCACGGGGCCTTGATGGTTTGATCAATTATTTTTGAAATGTATTCAACATATTTATCTTGATATTTATGCTATATGCATCAAATTCCGGCCCCTATCGTTGAAAGTGCTTACACAAAGCTATAGGTATTTTTGGAGCACCCCCCCGTTATCACGGTATCACGGGGCCTTGATGGTTTGATCAATTATTTTTGAAATGTATTCAACATATTTATCTTGATATTTATGCTATATGCATCAAATTCCGGCCCCTATCGTTGAAAGTGCTTACACAAAGCTATAGGTATTTTTGGAGCACCCCCCCGTTATCACGGTATCACGGGGCCTTGATGGTTTGATCAATTATTTTTGAAATGTATTCAACATATTTATCTTGATATTTATGCTATATGCATCAAATTCCGGCCCCTATCGTTGAAAGTGCTTACACAAAGCTATAGGTATTTTTGGAGCACCCCCCCGTTATCACGGTATCACGGGGACTTGATGGTTTGATCAATTATTTTTGAAATGTATTCAACATATTTATCTTGATATTTATGCTATATGCATCAAATTCCGGCCCCTATCGTTGAAAGTGCTTACATAAAGCTATTATAGGTATTTTGGAGCACCCCCCCCCGTTATCACGGTATCACGGGGTCTCCATCCATCGCATCCTCTTACAAGCTACGAGCTACTTATCCCATGAGAAGGAACCTGTAACGCGACGTGATGGCTGGACAAACGCACGCGTCCAGCCAAGATGGCGACCAACAAAGGGCCTGCGCTTGTGACAAATCGCGGTGTGAACAGATGAGCGGAACTGATGGTCCATTCGATAAACTAATAATAATTTAGCTCAGGGCGAGAAAAACCTGATGAAATACGTGAGCCCTGGGCGCCTCGCCTGTCCGCACGTCGCCGGAGATTGTCCCAGAAAAACCGTAATTCTTCCCGGGAAATGGTTTTTCTTGTGGAATTACTTACCTTGTGTACACGGCGTTGGCCTTTTGAATTTAGATGTGAGAATACCAGGAAATAGATTTTTAACTTTAATCCTTACCGAATACGTTAAAGCTTAGGGATTACTCATAAGTAAATTTTGCCCCATAATTTACATATTAAATTGGTAATTATGCCTGTATTTGACAGCATTGAAGTGTTATTGAGAAATTTGCTGGGGGCGTGCTAAAATTTTTCTTTTGTTGCGATACATATTACGCTTTGTTAAACAAATTCAGTGAATATATAGGATTTTTATATTATTACGTGTTCTTATGCGCTTTCTAATCTTACCGTAATAAAATCAAATACCCCCGTTGCAGCAAACCTGCATACTCAGCGAATTTCAAATGGTAATTCACTAAGTCATGAAGCCACTTACCAACTTTAATCGAAGCATATTAATAAATAAGCGAGCTATGACATTTTATTTATTCCCCATTAGAAAAACATTAGGACTGAGTATTCAGGTTGCTGCATCAAGGACCAAAAAATCTGGTTTTTATGCAAATACCAATGGATCACCTCCAGATGAAGCAACATACCAAGTTTTATCAATTTATGTTCTTAAACAAGCAAGAAATCACATGTTTATTATTATCCATAAGAATAACATTATAGCTGCTGCGTACGCAGGTTTGCATATATATATATATATATATATATATATATATATATATATATATATGAATTTGAACGAATGGTTTTTTTTTGCCTCTGGGGGCCTCAAAACGAAAAGTTATCATGGTCCCGGGCCAAGGTCTTACCATGCCACCTACGGTAATAGCTTCTTCCTTATAGGGGAAATTCGTTAAAACGTGAGTTTAAACGAGTGTCCTACCTCCGTATCACATTCGTCTGTTAATTGAAATGGCTAAGGTCCAACTGTATCCAAACGATTACTTCCACAAACGCAGTTTTGCGTGGATAAAATCTAAATCCGTATGGTGCCTATATAAATCTTTTACATCCATATCAATTCAAAACAAAAATACCAAACGGAACGGAACGGCTGTAAAACCAAATGGTGTTTTACGCACAAACACACTGGCAGTAATAGAAAGTCTGTGTAAGATTTTACTGCCTCGTAATACCAGTAATAACATAACGCCCAGTGAGCCCTGTTGTGCGCCTACGCGTGTGAGTGCTGGTGCGTGGGTGTGTTGCCGCGCCGCCCGCTAATGTCCATGTAATATCTCACCTTACCTCCGACGACAAATTGATGTCGTGTCGTTTTCTAACGATTTTTCGAACGCGCAGTTTGCAGGGTCGCTTAACCCAACCGAAAGTAAAAGAGTTAAAGGGAATATTTCCACCTCATTACCATCCCGTCTTTATAAAGCTCTCGGAGTAATGTCTGATTTCACTTCAATTGTTCAATTACAAAGACACCGAATTGGATGATTCATTTTCCTTTTTTACTCGGGAGTATTAATTAAATTCCTGAAAACATCTCGACAAGAATCAATTAACAAGTCTTGCCTCGGTTTATTTTTGCTTATAATACGGCTCATACCGGCGACTGTTCGATCAGTTTGGTAATTTTATCCGGTTTAATTTGTTGATGTTTAGCAAATATTTAATCACTAAATCCCCAATACACTAATTAAATTCTTGCTTATGCTTTTACCGATATTGGTTCGCATATTGGTGTTTGTCTTAAATCTCTCAGTTGTCCATCGCTCATAATCAATTGTGGCTTGCTACTTACTAATAACATAATGTATAAAGTTGAATATTAAAAATTCTTTATTATAAATAGTACTGTCCGTCTGACATTAAACCAATGAGTCTACGTCAGCACATTTCTAAACTTACAGTAATTAAAGTTTTGATGAAATAAACGTTTCAATATCATTAATTTTAAAATGTATTTAAACTTTCTGTCAATTATTCTGCACAAAACTAATATGTTTATTATAAAATAGTATCACTGTTTATATAATATATTTTACGTTATAATTAATAAAATGTGTTTTCCCTAGTATTTAACTACCTTTCATTTCAGGGGACTCCAGTAGCACACTGTATCATAATTGTCGCTAAACTACGTTTAAAAGTTTCGTCATTTAATAGGATTCAGTTTTATATAATTACCAATTAAAAACTGTTTGCCACTCGCTGGCGACATCATGATCTAGTTTTTACGAGATAAAATATAAAGTATCGGACAATTTTAATTGAGTAATTTTACCTGCAGATTGTTTTGTCAAAGACATTGAATCTCTTTGAAACCTTTTAAGGCAACTTCACTTCGACTTTTGTTGACTTTATCTTATGAAATTTATGACCTGATTACCATAAGAAACGGGAAGATAATTTGTATACTTTAACTTTCCTTGGAGTGGAGTGTTGGCGTTCGTTTAATGTTGAATATAAATTTACACGCTTCATAAAATTAAAAGACAGTATTTTCTCGCTGAAACACTTAAAACACTGTAGGCTTTATTACAAAGCAGTGTAATAATACATTAGATTAGACCTGTAGGCTTTATTACAAAGCAGTGTAATAATACATTAGATTAGGTGACCTGTAGGCTTTATTACAAAGCAGTGTAATAATACATTAGATTAGGTGACCTGTAGGCTTTATTACAAAGCAGTGTAATAATACATTAGATTAGGTGACCTGTTGCCCGAAACTGAAAAAATGTACTGTAGCCTACTTTCATTTGGTTTATACAAGTTTACAGTATATTCTATGTTCTATGTTTTATCAATAGCTTATTTACTATAACATTCTATGACATTACAAAATTTTAAAATAGCTGTTAACTATTATTGCTTTAGCGCACACAATACAATAATGAAGAATGCTTCAAGAACGCTTAAAATGTCCCTACTATTTTAAATGGAAATTTATATTACAACGATGTATATATTATTGATGTATATTTTAAAATACAAGTTGGACTAGCTGCTCGAAATGGGGCAAATGTTATTTTCATGATTCCAAATTTACACCACCTCATATTACGTGTTAGACTTACTGCCTTATCATTCCTGTACTCACCTTTCATTTAATGTCTGAAACATCTGTTTCTCACTACTATGCTGTTTGTTATCAAGCTGTTAATATTCAATTCAATCTCTTAGATAAAACTTAAATTAAAGCTTTGAAGGCCTGTAGGGCGGAGCCCTAAATACAAATGTAAATTGTAAAGAAATTCGTACAATCTATAGCTTGTAAATGACAATATGGTTTTTACTACTCTGTGGTTTTAAATTTCCAGAATCTCTCAACACCTCCCGGTAATACTGTATCACGAATGGAAAATAATTTATTAATGCAAAGAAATCGCTTGAGTAAAACGACGCTCAGTTCGTTACTGGAATTATTATAGTTCCGTTTACATTATTTCAAGTTTATACCGTCAAAGTGTCGCTGGTTAAAGTGGCGTCTTCATTTAAAATACTTAAACGTCGGATCCTGTTTTTTTTTATTTTAAGGTAATCGATTTTGGTAGTATTTTTATATTACAAATCCTCCCTAGATTGTTTTAACGCTATAAAGTAATATTCCCAAATAAAAGTGGTTAGTTAAATTGTTAGGACTTCTGAATTCAAATGATCGTTTCACTTCAGACAGCATGGCGTTGTACTGCGAGAGGTGTTTTCCAATTTCTCCGGCAGGTGGTCATCATACCCGTTACCCGGGCTGGCGGAAGCCCTCACCCGGTTATCCTGTGATCCTGCTCTGGAGGGGAGGGGTGGAGGGGGGAGCGGAAGGACTCTCACGGTGTCAGGTTGTGAGTCTAGGGTGTCGATCTCCGATGCGGGCGGCCTCCAATGCTGTAGGTTACATCACCTATCGATAAACTCGATAGGTCGGTATCTCAAATCGATATCTTTATTAGAAAATTCCCAGCCAATGTTCTACTGTTCTACTTCTGGTTCCAGTTGCTTCTCCGTTTGAGACCGATGGCCTGACTGGATATAGGTGTCGGACATATGATCATGGTGCCGGAAGCTTCATATAATTTTGAAAAACTTGGATCAATATTCGCAGCTATGAGTACGTTTTGAACATTGGAGGGCTTAACGCGTAACATTATTTGAATATTTTATTCTATGGAACAACAACCTTTATGAAACTAAAAGGTCGTCAGTTGCACATTAAATCGAGTTTCAACCAATGCTGCGATTTCACCCACGAAATTAATCGTACAGATTAAAGCTTTTTGAGATTTGTTAACTAATATAATAGTCTTAAAATATTATTTTTACCTTGTACTATTTTTTTTTTATTAAAACGTACAAAATGTCATGGTGGGTAAAGTAAAACTAAGTTTTTTAAATGCACCATGTCATAAATATTTTAACATCGTAAAGATTGAAGAGCAAAGTTGTGAATCTTTGATGAGTACAGCAGTAATAAAGTGCTAGAATGCACGGTCAAAGTCTTAAACTTAACTTACAGGTCAATCGTGAAGAATTGTAGTGTGTTTCTTGATGGTGTTGTATAAACTTTATTGTTTTTATAAAATGATTTGTTTGTAACGTTTAAAAACTGCTGAACAGTTCTTCCTATCATTTCGTTATTAGCAAGGTAGTGTCAAATCATTTAGGTCGGAGCTTAATCATTTCCAAAATTATAAACTCCCCCTCCACGTTGTTCACTGTCGAGACACATTCATTTCCAGGGAGTTTCAATTTATACGTTTTATTAACGCAATAAAGAGTTCCAAGTGGAGATTTAGGGTGGAAATATTAAATTGTAACAGGACGTAAACACTCGAGTCTGGGCAAACTTGAAATATCTCGGACGTGGCTTGGTTGCTAGCCGACAAAGCCGCGCCGCGCCGCGCCGTTAAATATTATAAACCACTTTAGTGTTCATTTCGAGTCTACTTCAACTTTAATGATAGTTTTTCCTACTGTTAGCATGGAATACTTATTCGAGTAGAATGGAATAGGGCCTACTAATTTAAAATTAGTAGGCCCTAACAACAAATTATATTTTACATATAATTAATTATTTTCTTCTCTACTGTATGCGATAACCGTTGTTATGTCAATATTATGAACGTTTTAAAAAAAAAAAAACTAAGAGCGCTTAGGGGGTTTCTTGACAGTATACACCTAACACAGACCCAACACACAAACAAAAACAAAAAAGATAGCTAAAAACACAAAAAAATCTATAGCTATTTATATATTTGTTTAAAGGGTTTGTACACAAATCTGGAAAGTTTTTAAATGAAGCACGTGCTGAAATAGCAGATTAAACAGTCAAGTTTTTAAAAACATTTTTTCAAGTCACGAGTAATTGTAAATGGCTACCCCATCCCCCCTTCATTAAAATTAACTCAAACACAAACAGCTACTAAAGCAATGAAAGTAAAATCATGTCCAGTCCCCGTGCAGCCGTATCGTGCACCCCCAGTTAGCCAAGAAGGGTTGCGACAAATGAATATTAATAGCAAAAAGTCCATTCCAGGGTCCACTTAGGCCGGCCAGTCGGCTAATTTATTAACGCCCATAATTTCCCCAGGCCGCGCTGGGACCGCTAATGCATTATATCAATATTTATGGGCGGCGGAGCGCTAGCAACCCTTTGGCGACCGTTGTAACCTCTCCCCCGAATGTAACCCCGGCCTGATTTAATTAACCCCCGGTGACAATCGCTCATTAATAGGGGGTGAAAACAGGGGCTGAATAAAGGGAGTGACATGGAGCATGGAGTGATTGTGCGCGAGAGGCCGTGCAGCGCGGGCGCGTGACAATGTACGTCGTACCTACACAGTCGAGGGACTCGTCAACAACGCTGTGGCGACGCTTGCGAGAGGCCGTGCAGCGCGGCGCGTGACAACGTACGTCGTACTTACACAGTCGAGGGACTCGTCAACAACGCTGTGGCGACGCGTGCGAGAGGCCGTGCAGCGCGGGCGCGTGACAATGTACGTCGTACCTACACAGTCGAGGGACTCGTCAACAACGCTGTGGCGACGCGTGCGAGAGGCCGTGCAGCGCGGCGCGTGACAATGTACGTCGTACCTACACAGTCGAGGGACTCGTCAACAACGCTGTGGCGACGCGTGCGAGAGGCCGTGCAGCGCGGGCGCGTGACAATGTACGTCGTACCTACACAGTCGAGGGACTCGTCAACAACGCTGTGGCGACGCGTGCGAGAGGCCGTGCAGCGCGGCGCGTGACAATGTACGTCGTACCTACACAGTCGAGGGACTCGTCAACAACGCTGTGGCGACGCTTGCGAGAGGCCGTGCAGCGCGGCGCGTGACAACGTACGTCGTACTTACACAGTCGAGGGACTCGTCAACAACGCTGTGGCGACGCGTGCGAGAGGCCGTGCAGCGCGGGCGCGTGACAATGTACGTCGTACCTACACAGTCGAGGGACTCGTCAACAACGCTGTGGCGACGCGTGCGAGAGGCCGTGCAGCGCGGCGCGTGACAATGTACGTCGTACCTACACAGTCGAGGGACTCGTCAACAACGCTGTGGCGACGCTTGCGAGAGGCCGTGCAGCGCGGCGCGTGACAACGTACGTCGTACTTACACAGTCGAGGGACTCGTCAACAACGCTGTGGCGACGCGTGCGAGAGGCCGTGCAGCGCGGGCGCGTGACAATGTACGTCGTACCTACACAGTCGAGGGACTCGTCAACAACGCTGTGGCGACGCGAGCGAGAGGCCGTGCAGCGCGGCGCGTGACAATGTACGTCGTACCTACACAGTCGAGGGACTCGTCAACAACGCTGTGGCGACGCTTGCGAGAGGCCGTGCAGCGCGGCGCGTGACAACGTACGTCGTACTTACACAGTCGAGGGACTCGTCAACAACGCTGTGGCGACGCGTGCGAGAGGCCGTGCAGCGTGGCGCGTGACAACGTACGTCGTACTTACACAGTCGAGGGACTCGTCAACAACGCTGTGGCGACGCGTGCGAGAGGCCGTGCAGCGCGGGCGCGTGACAATGTACGTCGTACCTACACAGTCGAGGGACTCGTCAACAACGCTGTGGCGACGCTTGCGAGAGGCCGTGCAGCGCGGCGCGTGACAACGTACGTCGTACTTACACAGTCGAGGGACTCGTCAACAACGCTGTGGCGACGCGTGCGAGAGGCCGTGCAGCGCGGCGCGTGACAATGTACGTCGTACCTACACAGTCAAGGGACTCGTCAACAACGCTGTGGCGACGCGAGCGAGAAGAATCTCCAAGTGTTTGACGTGCAAACAGCTGGCGCGATTGTGGTGAGTCGGCATTTCAGTCTGCGCCGGCCCGTATTCGTAGAATCGTGAATCGCGAATAACTGACAAGGACTGTGCCCAGTAGAAAACTCTAGACAAACACTGTTGTTTAACGTTTTTCAATCTTTGGTGAAACACACGGTCCATTTTCAACGCATTAGCCCGCGCTGAATAACAGATTACAATACGGTGTACGAAACTCCAGGACTACTGTAATTATCATTGATGGCCTGCAATCGTGCCACGTTATTTCCGTATTTTCTTTACAGTTCACGGTTACCTTACAAATGTATTTTAACGTCTATTTTTATAAAGAAAACTATGCTCGGTTGCACTTAAGGTTGGAATTAAAAAAAACAATCAACAAAGGGAGGTTTCTCTCCACGGTCAATTCTGTTTTACAATCGACAATAAAACTGTTATATAAATTGATGGCAAGCCTTTCCAGTAGCAGATTGCAGTTTTTGTGACGAACCGCTACGAAATAAAACAAATGGAAATTGCATAAAAACCGACCGGAGTGAGATCGAGTCTTGGACTAGCGACTGCCGCTGGAAATGGACACCTAGCGTAGAGTCAAGTTTCCTTCTGGAGACTGTCCGCCGAGTAAGGCTTTCTGCACGCCAGATGGTCGGTCGGAACTACTTACTGTACCTTTCTTGTCGGTTTAGCGGTTGTTCCGTCCGTTCCTGTTAGCACGGGCTTATAACCTGCCTAGAATGGAGGTTTTTGAGTTGTCTGGATCAGCAAGTCGACTGACATCTGTACGTTATACGATTCGGTCAATAAGGGCTAGTGAACCCTTTACTGCCTTTATACTAGAATATGAGACTAGTACAGCTAACGGCAAAGATATCTGCAATCGTAGAGTATTATTAATTTAATATACTAATCCGTCTCAATTAATTTTTATTTTGGTAGTTATAACCAAAATAAAAAGTTTTGGATTTGTTAGTTTTAGTAGATTGCGGATTTTCATGACGCTCTAATAACAGTTGAAAATCGAACAGGGATCACACGCACATGCATTTGCCGTTAGCTATTAATTAAGTAAACCAATGACTTAACTGGGTCTTAACGTTTCTTGATTCATCGTTTTTCACACACTTTCTTTGAGAATCCCATTTTTTTTTAAATTTTATAAGACAATCTTCCGATAGCTAAGTGAAAATACTAAACATTATATAGAAATTAAAACTATTCACCTATTAGTTTGGAGCCATGCAAAACTAGAATTCCAACAATAACAATATTAGTTAGTCTTAATAATAATAGAATATTAGTTTGTTAGTAAATTTCGAAGTCTTATTTGCAGGGTTTTAAAACAAGAAAGGGTGTTGGGTGTTCGACATGAGTCGAATAAAGAACGAGCAGGGTCGCGCTCCGTATACTGTCAATAAATTGTTGATGGTTAGTGAACAGATCCGCTTACAAAACTCGAATCCGATTTGGGCCGCAAGGGACGGAAATACTCTTGGTTACTGATGGAAAAAAATCATGAACGGAAAATGCAGCAACACATTTCAACAACGTCAAAGTCTTTACCTTTGCACATCCTATAAGAATGTTTTTATTGTTTTCTTTTCATGATTTATTAACCTGGTAATATTGCCAGGCTCTATTATTTTATTTTATCAATACAAGAGATTGGGGTATAAATAAAAAATATAAAAACTTAACCAGTAAATGTATGCCACCTGTTAAGTTATTAATTTGCCTCTTTAGAAAATACATTCTTTTTAGTGTAAAACACATTTTATTTGATTGTCTACGTCAGTCTACGTAGAAAAGACACTGCAAATCGTAGTTTACCATTACAATTTACCAACTTACACAAATCCACATTACGTAAAGCGCTGAAGCGATTTATATTTAATGGGTCCAATATACGACCAAGCATGGAGTGGTGCTTCCAGTTTCTAATTGCGGTTCAAAGTTCATACCCAGATTGAAATCTGGGTTATGGCTTCCGTTCATTACGAATAGCGATTTTCCGTAATTTCTTTGACCGCCTCAAACAATTCCAATGATGAAAACCGCCTGTGAACCCATAACAGTTTCGGAACCCCCAATTCTAGCGGCCGTTTCGATTTAATCCGTCAAAATGAAATTGGTCTACAGCTCGGTTCAGCAGGTGAATTCCCTCGGACGTTTATCGCAGGAGAAAAGCTGCAGCGATGCTTTATAAACTCATTCCACAAACCCATTCTCCCCCTACGACTTTTTGGATTTCGCTCCCGCAGGCCAGCCTAATGAACCCGGGCAGACTTTATGTCGTGCAATAAAGTCCCAACCACATACGAACAGACATACGGAGACGGGAATGTCACGTGCCCCTCCCCCCGGCTCAAAACTGCAAAGTGGGGTTTTCTCCTATTAATGAGCAGCCCTGCGAGGGGCGGGCCTGCCATTTAATCTAACGATCCCGTCGCCAAAGGGTGCAGCGTTCGCATAAATATTGACATAATGCATTTGTCCCGTTCTCCCTAATTACTGCGTAAATAAATTAACAGACTGGCCTGCACCGAGCGCTGTTCCGACCGGCCCTTTCAGTTAGGTCGCTTTCAATACCACATTAACGAGTACGTTAGTTAAACTTTTAGTTCATACGCCAGACTTTGAGTCAACTCTAGGTTTTAATAAGAGGTGTGCTTTCTCAATTTGTCCTCGGTAGAGGATTTAATTTTCACAGCAAAATTTGTCTCATTGCAGTTAAAAGAGGTGATATAATTATAGTTTCTCTCGAGAGAGTGTATTTTGTATCGTAATCCAAACGTATAATACTTTGCTCAGTAGTAATCTGATCATTTTTGATCGAACTTTTAGCAGCAGGACGGGCTGGTAAATTGGGGCTGATGTGTAAAACGCAGTTATTATTGATTTCAATAATTATTGTTATGTTTTTTTTGTGAGCGCCATTGGATTCAAATGCGTTGTAGATTAGGTCTTGTCATGTCGTTTAAGAAGATCAAATCACAAACACAAAACACTAGATGATACGAGATGACACTATCACATGGGCAAGAACACATACAACCGAAAGTTGTTTCCGAAACCACCGTGTGTTAGTGTCACATGTGTGATTTGTTTGTGACTATTAATTTCTTATACAATTACAAGTCCATCAGCCTAGTCTCCAGTCCAACTTAAGTGAGTGATCCAAAACAAACTAAACTTTTCCACACATAACAACTCCATGCATTTTGAAAATATAATAAAATGTGTTCGTCCAATATAATAAAACATCAAGTATTGTTTGTCGTAGTACAGACCCTCATCTTACAAATCTACGGTATACAAAACTTGCTAGGCAGAACAAACGGGACATTTACTGTCTTATGATTTTATATTTACCTTCGTAAAATATGTTATAGTTTAAGTCAATAAATTTACAAACAACTCACGATTTGTTTACGAATTACCAAAACGTATTTCGTATTAACTTCATAAAACACTGATCAATGACTCATTCATTTGTTAAAGGTAAAGGCTTTTTACCCGACAAAGTAAAATGGTGTTTATTCAAACGTACCACTGCAACTTCTGGTGCAACAGAACTCGTATTGTTTAACATCAATAGGTTAATTCTATTTGGACAGGGAGGAATCCGCACAAGGTCCTAAAGCCTGTTACACATACCTCCCAGGGCTTCTGTTGCGAAAATGCTTTTATATCACGGCTTTGAGCACATTTATCAAATCTAATTCAATGATCAACTTTGTTTAAATAAACATTCCGACTCAGTTTTTCTAAGTTCAATTTGTTTATAAAATCCTTTGATTGTCATGCAGGTACTAACATAGTTATCATTTTAAGAATAAATGTTAAGTTGCAGTTGCAATCGGTAATAAGTCATTATCCACTTAACACGTTTTTAAATCGTTCTTAAGGGTCGATTTCGTCCCAATTTCTGATAAGTTTTTGATGAATAAAGACGAGGTTGGATCGTTAAAAAAGTTTGATCGAATTAGGATTAATTATTAATACTTTCCACAAACAGTCGCATTATTAATACACTGTGTAACTAGTTAAAGTGCGTCAGCGGGCGAAACATTTGTTATGCTCACTAAATAAATTGCACGGCTCATAATGAAAACGAGTTACTCTAATTTATTTCATATGTCATACGTAATGGGTTAAATATTCTGATAAAAGCAACGTTTGCTCTCTATTACTTTTATTCTCTTCGATTTATCGAACTAGCTTCCTATGTTTTGCGATTACACTAACGGTTATTTTTTGAGCTTGAGTCCATTCATAAAACCAATACTCAATCCATTAATCCACCCCTACTGTGCATCAAGACATATCTCAATTCCTAACAATAGCTTACAAAACTAAGCGCGTCTCTGGTTCAATAAGTCGTTTAATCAAAACTGTACTGCGTTCTCTATAATTGCATTTTACCGACCCCCTTTATGAATCGCATTCAAAAATTTCCGAAGGGTCTTTAAATCCGATTCCAAATTGAAAATGACGACATTCATCAAGGAACGAATCTCCGGTGACATTCGTAGTCGGTCATAGAGATAATCAAATGAAAAATGACATCAGCACGCCCATCATGAGTCATGACGACTCGGTGGGGTGCTTTATGGGGATAGGGCCCGGGGGTGGATGGAATCAAAAACCGAGCGGCGAGTGACAGAAGGCGCACGCTTTGTCCTGTGATAACTGTCTATAATGATATCAAACATTGACAGGGGGCGCGGTCGCCAGAGGAGGGGTGCGAATCGCAGATAAACTTTGATTTGTGACCTAATCCCCCTTCTAGGTAAAGATAACCTTTATTAAGGAACAAATAAGATAAAGATAGTCCCTGGATGTTTGCTCGGTGCCCATGTAGATAGGGCTGAGTTATGGTGCCCGGGGAGAAAACGAAATGTCTGCCCATTACCTCCCCGATAACCGTGGCTCGGCTTGCGGATTAACGGCGCGGGGTTGGGACAGTCATTTTGTGACGTGCGGTTTCTTTTTGTTTCGCGGCGTGTCTCTGTATGTATTTCTATTACGCCGAAGCCTACACCTACACCTTTGATACTGTATTTATATTAAAGTTCCAGCGTAAACAATTTTGAACGTGTTTAGTTAACACAGGCTGGATAACGTTGTGGTTAGAGTGCTCGACTCACAATCCGAGGTTCGCAACGACGATCCTGAGCAAAATCGAAAAATGTGAAGGGTCGAAACTGGATCCACCTGCCTGCCAGTCTATAATATTAGACAATCTATAATATTGATCCTGACCAAATAATTAACCGGTCTTAAAGTCAGTAACAAGGCTACGCAAGGCACCTCACTCGTCCTACTCTTACAGTAAATTATTGTATTTGCCTTAAAATTCGTCTTAGTTCTGCCAGAGTCATAAACAATTATTTATTGTCTAAATACAATGCACTAAAATGCGTATAACATCTAAACAACTTCAATTTTTTATTTGATGTATTAATAGTTCGTTACTAATCCAACCTGTTTATAGTTGGTTTATTCCTAAACCAACCTTTTTATGACTGGCATTTAATAATATTATAATAATTAATATTTTATGGAATCTCTTTTATAGCAAAAAATAACGTCTGTAATCAATTTCATTAAATAGATACACCAAAGGATCCCTTTAAAACTTCGTATCGACTTGGTGATCCCTACTTTATAATATCGGTAATGGAAAAGTCGGCCCTTAATGTATTTAAAAAGAATGAATTTATATTCGATTTCTTTAAAACGCCGCGAGTTCTGCAGAATAACCTTTCAGCAGAGATGGAAATTCACGGCATCGCTGGCTCTTTTAACATTGAACGAATTTTAAAGTCAGTTCTCCGAATTTTAAATTAATTTGTATTCTTACTAATAACATTTAAATCAGATAAATGATTATTTTTATTCATCATTATATGTCTAAATTGAATATTTTAGTCGAGCAAATTCATAAATTTCTGGTTAGCTACAGGGGACACGCTTTTAAAAATATCTTTATTGTAAACAATAAGAAATAATTATCGACTCTCAAATCAAACATTATTCATCGTTAAAAGACAGTTTCGGTTTGTGTTCACTTGGCCATTTTGGAAAGCCGCCAAATATTCCGGCCTATAGAGTAATAACGTGCAACTTCCGGCAAGAAACTGATTCTCGGCTTTAAACTAGTTACAACTTTTACAGTTCGCTGTAAAACTTTGCCCGCCGTGACTCTTAACATCTTTGAGACGTCCTTTTCTTGGTGACGAAGTTTTCTTTGAAATACATTTTAAAACAAAGCTCAGTGTATCTTTGCCATTAACTCTTCAAAGAGTACACTAACGGCAAAGACTTAAAGAATTTTATAAGAACGATAATGGAACATGATGACTTATCTACATCTAAAACGCTTATTTTTGTATTTATGTAATCAAAGGGAACTCCTCCATACTAAATTTTAAGATGTTATTGTGACAAAAATCATTATAATTCCTACAAGTATACAAACCTTTAAATATGTTAAAACCCTTAGGGATTCGCCTATTGACTATTAAAGTTTAAATGTTTATCTATTGTAGTTGATGATTGTATTTGGTTTATTTATATGTTTTGTTTTATTATTTTATCCTACCGATGTAACTTAGAGTGTCAGCCCCACTTATAATAATTTACCTGTTACTATACATAAGAGATATATTAGTAGACTTTGAGACTATCTTTCTAAATAAAAAGTACTATCATTAAGTACTAGTTAGATTAATCTAAACATCTAATTTTGTCTATAATTCAAGTATGTTGTTAAATCACAACATACTTGAAGTAGTTTATATGGTATCATTATAAACTACTTTGTCAACTCTGTTAGTCCAGGGATGCAAAAGCGGCTTCATACAAGTTTATATTTCATTCTCAACGCGTTCTACTTCCAATCCAACCAAATAGATGACTTCACTTGTTGTCGTCATTCCGATCTCAATCGGTATCGAAACCGGATCCAGCAGCGATTTGTCATCGGTCTCACAATTAATAACACTTTCTAGGGAATTGTCGGTCTCTATTATTAATAGGCTAGTGCCCCACCCGTGTAATATCTCTTGTTCCATATACGGTATCACTATTACTCAACAAACTAGAACTGGAACTAGTACATTTATTTAGGGATGGTAGAAACTCAGTGCTGCTAAATTAAAACTTGTATTATGTAGTAGTTTTAATTAGTCTCGTTAATTTTCAGTGCCCAGTTACATTTCAATCGCTACCTTTAACATTTTCTTAAGTATATAAACATCACCGTGTTTAAATATTTCAGCGTGTTAACGTGAGCGCGCTTTTACCCGCTTAACAAGCCGGAACATATTTATCAGAGCGACATCGAGGTGACGGAAGCGATTGAGGGCGTTTGGATGGAATCCATTAAAAGTCAATTAACCGAGAATAACCGCCACAAACAGACGTAACCGAGTGGCGCTAAGTTGCGCTTTGCGCTTTACCGTCGGAAATGTTTGACGTTTGACGAGCAAAGCGACGGTTCGCGTGACGTTGGACAAACAGGTGGATCACATACGAGCGCAAACACATTAAAACACCACTCGCTGTCTTTCAATTATTCTACATACTTTGTTTAACCGACCGTTTATACTTTGGAACTGTCGTTGTATTTGCTCCTCCTTTTTTTCTGTCGCAAAGTTTTTTTAGGTGTAGTTATTTCTGGTAGTCGATTACTGTAGCAGGGCAATATTTGAGAAATTTAGATCCATTGTTTAAAGTTGAAGGTTCAGTTTTGTAGGGAAATATGAGGGCGTAGGGTTGAATTGTTGCTGGTCATCATAAAACATCGATTGTGAAAGTAGAAAAGTAAAAAATAAAAAATGTATTCGTACATTAGTGTCAGAAGTTATAATATTATCACTGGCTGACGATTTCTCGTTTGGAAAGTACTAACCAAAACATTTCCTAGAGGTTAAAATACGATCTTCGAAATAATAATCAACAACATTTAATTTACTGATTAAAGATAAACTTGAGAGACCACCAGATTTCTCAGTTGTTTAGCCTTAAGCTCATTCAGCTAACAATTTAATTTTTTCAGTCAATGCTGTTAAGAATTACTGTATATTATTGCAAAAATGGCCGAGGTTATAAATCAAGGGAACATGTCTCAGTTAAAAAACAATAACAACTCCTTCCTCCTCTAAATAAGAAGGATAAAAATATCTCCACGCACCCTCACTCCTGGCATCCCCCAAACATAGGGTGTAATCCAGGGATTTACCCCCCTAAAATATGTTATCCCGCCCTGGCGCGATTGGAGTCAGAGCCGATAAATCGGCGCCCCCGCAGTTTCCGCGCCACTAGCGCCATCTGGGACCCCCGTCGATCATCGCACATCCGGTAAATGGCGCGGACGAGCCCATCCGGTCAACGTCGCCGCCAGAAGAACCGGGGGAGAGGGTTTAAGGGGGTCTTGCAAAATTAAACTCAATTATCTGTCTTCTCATTCGGAAATTTAATAAAAACTCTCGGGAGTGCAGCGGCACGCGCGGGAGACCCCTACACCCCAACAATGCCTCTTTGATTCCACCACATCTCAAAGCAGGAATTCACGTTAGATTTCTTTAGTTGTGGCCTGTTATGTAAGTGATTACATTTTTGGCGTTTACAAATTCTTCCCATTGTTCAGTTTTGATTGGAGTAATCCCCTTCGGGCCTCCCTTCCCCTTCCACCGAATGTTGTAAAACAAGCTCTTCGTTACCATCCCTTTGTGTCTGACTCGATTCGTTTTTCTCATCGGCTTTTTTTTGCGAGGTTTAATATTACTCATTTTTCCTGTATCGAATCAAACTTTCTAGGGTGAACGATTTTATTTAGCTGAAATACATCCAAAGTTACTCACCGCTGTTTTATTATATAGTTATGTAATCGCCGAATTATGCAATTAATATAGATTTCCGCATGAATGATTAACGATTGTGTTTTCGGGCCTGGAAATAAACGCCGATGTATTCATTGGAACCATCTACATCACATAACAGGTTTATAATTATATATTTCCCAAAATAATCCATTTTTTAACCTATAATTATTACTCAGTATTATCCTTACTAAACAACCTGTTCACCCAAATATCAATCAATGATCGTCCTTTTGTAAGCAAAAAAAACGTCACATTCATTGATGTTACACATCCAAAATAAATATGGAGGGCCGGTCCGCTTGAATAATGCAGGGGATCCCATAATCTCGGATATTTATTTCTTACACGACGTAATGTTCGGTATATATCATTTACGTCGTCCCGCGATAAGCTGCATCACTGTGTCGTAGTTCCTCATAAATACATCGGGCCCCGCCATTTATCGCGCAACAGTTGGTACGACTGAGTCGTAGGCGAGCCGCCATCTTGGAACCGGTCCTAGGTATTAGCATTAGCGGCTGTAATAGCCACTTCGACTTCTTCTTATCCACCGGCATCAAAACGGTCATTATTGCCTATAATGAAGCCCGGCTGATTGCATACAAATATCCCCCTGCGTTTGCGTGGGAGGAATCATTTCTATGAATTTCTTAAAAGAACGCTGTCAGAATTTCTCGCTCGTTCGCTCTCCAGGGGCGATTATCCATTAATTGGCCCTCATATTCACAATTACTCGCGCCTCGAACGGCTTCGATTTAAATATGGCGAGCCGTATGTAGCCGATGCGGTTTTAATAGGCTATTGTGGTTTCCCCGGTTATATTGTTGTTTCGACCCGCTCCTTATACCCGTGGTGGTTTGATTGCTGAGCCTTTTGTGGGCTCGACGTTTCGGGCCAGCACCGACATATGGTCGTTTATCTGGCGGCCCGTTAGGCGGTCATGTTGATGTATCATTAATACAACATGACGGTGAGCATAAATTGCCATTGCCGTTTGCATACATGATCGCTCAGGCATTAGACTGCATGAGTTGCTGCTAACGTTACATGGTCAAGGATGTTTGTGTCTAAGTAACGGATGATCCTTCGTTTGTCCTCCCTTCGTCCATCGATCGGTCCTCCGATTATAACAAAATTTCGTACCGGTATGAAAATGTTCTTGTAGTTTTAAAAATACAACTGATATCTTACTTTAAATATGCTCAAATTATTACTAGAGAGTTTTAATATCTTCATTCATTCAAGTATTTTGTAAATATAAACTTATACAAAAATGTATTTTTTAATACACATTCATTTTCCTCCCTTTGATTTTGTAGTAGATTAATTTATTGTTATGACATCTCTTCATTTACCAGTGTTGTATTTATCAAAGCAGTGTGTCACTACAATTCAGTAACTAGGGTTTATTTGATTATATAGTTTCGATACTGATGTGAACAAATGTTATCTTATCCGATATTATACAAATAACGGACAGTCATGTTGCTAAATACTCTAGGCTGCTACCTAGAGTGCATATTGTTATATGTAGCTATTTTTTGAAAATAAATAATTATAATTTTTATATGTTAATTCCTCCAATGTTAATGTACACAAATGACAAAACGCACTCTTATTTATTACATCTAAAGAATAATTTTAATTTTCAAGAATGTGAAACATTGTTCCGATACTTCTAATCCATCCTTATTACGAATATGTCACAATGTTATATTTTGCCATCAATAAACTAAACGCTTTTAACAAGTAATACTAGATTTTAATTTTTTTCAGGTATCAATTTGATAAGTGTTAACCTGGAATTGTTATTTTATCGTTAAGTACCTAGTTAAAACTAATACCGGTTAATGATAACAGAAGTTTTATTTCTTTTTAAAAACAGTTCTCATTTAAGGCACGATAACGTACTGAAACCTAAATCACTCACTAATTACTTCAGATTTTTATACTTTGAATAAAAACTTCGATGGTTGTCGAAGTGAACAGTTTTAGAGTCGAAGGTAAAACAAGCCATCGCGGGACGATTGAGAATTCTGATTATGATTAAGAAATTCTAGTCTTGCCTCTCGTTCAGGCTTCTTTAACAAAACGATGTAAACGAATTACTAACTCAATAGCTCAGTGGTAATTGTTCGTTAATTACCTCTCGTTGGGTGATTGTTACTACATTGTTCAATGGAACTGCCCCTTGACAACGGCTTTGTACTTCAGCTTAAATGAGGGAACTGGGCTGAAATAATATAATTTGTTATGCTTTCGAAAAGTTGGTATTCTTCGTCGTTTTTAAAGCTAGTTACAAAATATTTTATGTAGGCTTACTTAAAACTCTCAGTCGTCTTGCGAGAGAACATAGAAATTATTCATGTTTTACAATATAAACACTTTTGGAGACATTTAACCTATGTTTATTGGTAGGACTTAAAAGTTCCTAAAACCAATAAAACAGTATTATAATAGTTAATTGTTATGTAAAGTAATTTGTTAATTACCAAATTCATTTAAATATGAAAAACCTTTCTGAACTTAATTAGCTAGATGAAAGAAATTCTGGCAATCGTCATATCAAACTGCAACAAAAACTTTTCCTTTTTTGAAATGCTTGCTTTTTAACGGTGACGAGCGAATCCAGTTTCTTGAATCCGAACAAATATTTTTCTTTTTGGATTATCCGGTCCTATTATATTGTGATCCAGTTCCAGAAAATATCTTGAAACGGCTAATAATCCTTATGAAAAGTGTTTGTTAGTATCAATCATTATATGTTAAACGTTCAACTACATTGATTTATTGTCTTCCATAAGATTGGAACTTTGAAAGTCCAGGGGGTTGATGTTTTCCAAATTCCCAAGGCCAAGACGCACATCTAGACGCTAAAGACTTTCAAGTACTGTAACACAAAAACAGTCAGTTAAAACTTTATAGTGTTTCCAGTAATCTCCTCTCAAAAATCGGCATATTCTTTTAATAAATAGATGACAGAATACAGGACTCGATGGTAAGGATATCATAAACTTAAGACTATTGTTTTGGATTTTAAAAGCCAATGACAAACTAATAAACGCGATATAAAGGGGCACTTGCCTTACTTTTCTTTATGGGTTGGCGTGATACTAGCTCGTGATGCACATCATCTTATTGCAATAAACAATTTCATTGTTCTTGATGGAATATTACCTATAGAAAATTTTCGTTCTATTAAAATAGTAAAGCATTCAGCTATCAATGGGTACAGTAATTTTAACTTAATATATCAGTAACAAGGTGTTTTTATTACATAAGAAAACTGTTGTTTTCCTTTTCGAAATACATTTTGATACATAAAATTTGACCAAAAACTTGAAAAGATTCGTATTACCTTATTTTTTCCCGCTAACAGATACTAGCTTGAAACTAAAACTTAATAAAAAAATAATAATTTACAAGAGATAATATATGTATCTTTTTAATTTGTAAAGTAAATTAAAATATAATAGCTGAACTAGATCAAGGGAAATACAACTGTTACTGACTATTCGAAAAGTGGGGAAATTTAATCAATGAAAGTTAGTAAACAATTTTGTTTACAAAGCGAATATATTAGAAGGCAATGGTTGTTCAACACATGTGTATAGTGTTAAGGGCGCAGCTTGAAAATAGTGGGCGGAAAAAGTGCAAACTGGTTTACACCCACTGAATTGTTAATCCTCTAACAGTATTTTTAATCGGTTTTCTATAAAAACTAGATAATCTACTCCCACATATGAATTGCTATAATCACATATGTATTAGAATATTTATATCACCTCTATGTAATCTCGAATAATGAATGCCATTTGTACTTGTTTGTATAGAAGAAAATATGTTTTTCAGTATATAGTGTTTAAGATTGAAAGATATATTTTATTCATTTTGGAAATGCCTGCTGAATTTTTGTTTAAAAATTTAAATCAGGTTTACGTACATTTTCCGTTCAATCTTTCCTAATGCTACAATCTGTTACGACGACGACATGTTTTGGAATTTTAAAATGTAATCTTTAAGCCTAACTAAAACGACAATTCGTAACAGATTTTGACAAAATATTAATAATTTAAAAGGTGGCAGAATCCGGATTATTTGGTGGGAAAAGTTACGTTAACCCGGTTTTAATAATATATGTAAATATTGTACATAATATAAAAAATGTACTGTAATTTCAACAAAACTTACTCATAATGTGCGTCGCATTGTAAGTTAAAGTCGCGAACGTTTTTCGCGACAAAATCTAAAACGCTGGAGTTTGTCGCAGGGGATGGAATAGTAATTGATATCAATGACGCATCCCATTCGTCTTGTTCGCCGTCATATCAGCATCAGAAGGTGTAAAATGTAGTCTGATAAGCCGTCATTTTTCACCGTGAGACAATATTCTCAGGTGGATGTTTTCTCACAGGACTCTCATTTCTCAGCGCGTTCCTGCATTAGTCACCACGCGACTTCTCACCCCCATCCACCATTAGGGGAGAGTTAATGCTTTGTATTTACTTTGTCCCGGGAAAACACATTTGTAAAGAAGCTAATGACCGCCATTATCAAGAGCTTTTGGACAATTTCTACTTTCAAACAGAGTTTTAATTATTGTAGATTTTTTGTATATTTAAAGTACTCAGGATTAAGTTTGGTTTCATTTATATTTCATCCTTTATTGGAACAGGGTAGTGTTTCGCATTTACTCATCACACGCACTGATTTATAACCAACATCCAAAATAATTCTAATGGTAGAATATAATAATACAAAACAAATATGATACATTTGTTTTTGGTGTTATCACTCTCAACATCCAGTTATCATTGTCTATCTTTCTCGAAAATGTTAAATCATCTTTCTAAGTAGAATATCCCCCCAAGTTGTTCATCTTTCATCCCGTTATCTCATAATTAAACTATTGTGCCCCCTAGTGGTTGGTATACGACAAAACAGTTTTCCTCTTTATCCACCGCCATACGTTTTTTCTGAGAACAGAGGTCCATCTCTTTTAATTTTAATTTTAGGGATCATTTTGTTATCAAATACCGCATGTTCATTGTGTGTTTTGTACTTTCAGTTGTATATCAAATGTGTATGTAAATATATGTTACGTAAGATGTTTGAATGGCGGAGGCATCAAATTACACTGACTTGGTTTCATCTAATGGATTACAACTAATTATATTTTTGATTAAGATCGCATCTGTTTGTTGTATCGCCGAACGATGTTGAGTTAAAGAGTGATATTAATTCTTGTACTTAAATGATATAGTTGACGTTATTGTTTTACCATAACATGTAATTTTCCCGTGTTGCAGTGGTGAGCAGGAGTCAGGACACTAGGGAGGGTGAGGACGTGAACCTCGAGTGCAGGTTCCTTTCGCATCTAGCCACCCAGCAGGCGACATTCTACTGCCATATCAGCTGTTGTGTTTTGTGTCTACATGACGTGTTCTCGTGTTGCAGTGGTGTGCAGGAGTCAGGACACTAGGGAGGGTGAGGACGTGAACCTCGAGTGCAGGTTCCCTCCGCATCTAGCCACCCAGCAGGCGACATTCTACTGCCATATCAGCTGTTGTGTTTTGTGTCTACATGACGTGTTCTCGTGTTGCAGTGGTGTGCAGGAGTCAGGACACTAGGGAGGGTGAGGACGTGAACCTCGAGTGCAGGTTCCCTCCGCATCTAGCCCCCCAGCAGGCGACATTCTACTGCCATATCAGCTGTTGTGTTTTGTGTCTACATGACGTGTTCCCGTGTTGCAGTGGTGTGCAGGAGTCAGGACACTAGGGAGGGTGAGGACGTGAACCTCGAGTGCAGGTTCCCTCCGCATCTAGCCACCCAGCAGGCGACATTCTACTGGCTGCGGACCAACAAGAGAGGTCATGACAACGTTGCCATCTCTGATTCGGCGCTCGACCCAAACTACAGGTATGGAATAAATGTATAGCCAGGAGAATTTAGTTATGAGACATTTTTGGATTTAAAGGAGAGGGGAAATGGGGGAAGACGTAAATATTAGACAAAGGCATTTTAAATTTTCAAATGTCAGGGTTTTTTGCTTCTCTTACTCATTTATTACCCCTCTGAAAGCTACGGTCCTAAATATAGCTATTTGACGTCCTTCATTGTAAACAAATTAAAACAGTTTCTCTTACAAATATAAACGCTGTTACGCGTTAGTATATGAGGATTAAAAGCATTTAGTGGGGAATACGCGATTTAAATTGGTTAAAATGTCTAAAGTTGTTATTGGATAATGTCTAAATGTTTAGAAGTGTCATTTTGGATGTTAAAATTGCGGCAGCGAATACTTTTGTACCTCTTTCAAATGTTAAATATCCTTTGTATTTACAATCCATGTTAAACTATTTTATCGTGTTATCTCAAGATTCCCCAGCGGTGTCCGACACAACTGTATTCCTCTGTATCCATCTCAACACGTGTCTGGAGTTGTTTTAACGTGCTGTATATTAGAGACTACGCTGCTATTATAAAGACTATACGCTTCCCTCACTAAAGTAAAACTGAAAATCTCGGTTAACTGGATGGTTGTAAACAAAATCCAATAACTACATAATTCGAGGGTGTAGCTGCGTGCTCCAGACAGTAAAAAAGCGGAAGAGACTATTAGAGCTGACTACATAACAGACAAACACGAATAGGCTTATCTCACCCCCTTGTTGTTTGGCTGTAAATACCAGACAGTGTAGAAACGAACAGGCGAAGGCTCGGAACATCTTTATTTGTCCAGCAAGAAACCTTTCGTAGTCGTAAAACTCTTGGTCTGGTTTGCCTCAATTGTTAAACAAGAAAGTTTTAGTATTTTCTCACTCGCTTGAATCTATTTATATTTTATTCACCCCTGTTTGAATAACCGGTAACATAAAATTGAACGTGGGTTTCGCTGGGTAGAATTGATATTGATATCGTATTTGAATTTCATTCCGAACTTTATTTCATTCTTGACTCGTGAAAATACTTGGATAACGATTCACCTTTTAAATGTGATATTTATTCAGATCGGGAACGTAATGGAAGCGCGGTGCGTTTTACTCTCTCTGGAAGTTTTCGCTTTAAACTTTTATATCTTCATCAAAATACGAATTTTCACTTTATTAAATTGGTCTTTCGGGTTTTTATTTGTGAAATGTTTAACGCTCGGTGCGTAATTAAAGGGGACTGCTGTCATAAGTCATTACTAATTAAAATTTATGATAGACTATTAAATATCCAAAGTATCAAGATACGATGACTAGTCGTTTCATCGATTTACCTCTCTATATGTACTTGTATGAGTAGGTATGTTTATTGAATTGTGTTTTTTTTTCCTTTCAAAATGTGTTTGTTATCGTAACAGGCCGTGTTTTTAGTTTCGATAAAATATTACCAAACTTGTATGTCTACATTACGTCAAAATAAACATTATGCCACTGTGATTTTACCATTTTACACAAAGAAATCAATACTTTTAATCAAAACAGTCCTTATAAACGTTATAAGTATTCACTATTTCGATTATCAACACAATTATGATACTATATGTTACCTTTTATTGGTATTGAACCTGTAACAGGTTCAGGTACTATAAACTCAAAATCTTTGAAATTTACCTTCAATTGGCATAAAACCAGAGTTTTATGTTACAACCCTTAAAAACCTGCATCACCGGAAGTTTTCTGGGGTAGTTTTGAATTTATATTCATAAGAGTTTCAGGTACTCCGTTCAAATTTTAAATTTGCCTCCAACTTAATAAACTAACTGTCATTAATAAATTTGTAAAGTAAAATATGAGCAACTAGTTTTTTTATAAATATTTCACTTACTGTAAACTGTACTTACATTTTACACTGAGACCAATCTCCTTGGGGGATCGGCTGTAGGTTATTGTTCTTCCAGGCCTTAGCTCCAAACCGACTTCCGGTGTTGGCTCTTGAGCATCGCCTTGTAACCCCCCCTCGCCATGTTCCAGGGTGGATCTCCGGCCGGACCAGGGTCGCTACGACCTCCTCATCTCCAACGCCTCGTTCGACCGCGACAACGGCCAGTTCGAGTGTCGCCTGAAGGTAGTTGGGAGCGGTAAGGACCTGCACTCCCAGTCCTTCACTGTGACCGTCCTCACCCCGCCCTCGCCCCCGCAGGTCGCCCCGGGGCTCAGCCCCACGGCCAGTGAGGGGAAGCCGTTCCAGTTGTCCTGCTCCAGCGCGGGGGGAAGTCCGGATCCGACCATCAGGTGAGCTGGAGGGTAGAGTTTGAATTTGAACAAGTAAACTGTTTGTCTATCAGGTATCTCATTAGTTTTATCATTTCTAACCGTTATTACAAAATTGAAACCTTTGATTACAATTGGAAATAAGAGTCATAAAATGTCTGTTAATAAAGGTTATTGCTCTCATTATGAAATTTAGTTGTTTAATATACGTTACGTTTCTATCCATCCAAAACTTAAAGGAGACGTTACTCTTGTTTTAAAATTTATAGAGAAGAAACTACAACTCCTAAAATAACTTTTCTCCAAGTTCATAAACTGAGTTCGTCTAGTGCCACTGCTTCGTTGGACTGATTTTTAATAGTAGCTGTAGTAACTTGCCTTTTTATGCTGAATATTTCAAAACATTTTAATAAATATCAATACAGTTGTTTTATTAACCAAGCAGATTGTACGTTCACAAATAACATAATTCACTTAAAAAATTTCAGTTGGCACAGTATTTGACAAACTTGACTTAAGTTGTTCAAAGCCCAATAGGATATTAAATGTTAAAGGTCGCAACGAGTTTGAATCAAGGCAAGTTTTCAAACAACATTATGCACTTAAAACATGTCAGTTGGTACAGTGATTGGAATATCTGACTTTAGTCGTTCAAGGCCCAACAGTATATTAAATGTTAAAGGTCACAACAATATCAAGTCAAACCAAAATATTAAGCTATTTCATTTGATAGTTCTTCTAGTTGTAAACTCATCTCTAGACCATTTCTACGTCAGCCTTCATCACGCTACCCCTCCCTAAATTTACCCTCACAATAACTCCCTACCATCTCACTCTGGATGTTCCCCAGGTGGTACCGGGAGGGCCGCCACGAGCCACTGGAGGCCGTGAGGACCCTGACAGACCAGGGGGTGACGTCCATCCTCACCCTGAACCCCTCCAAGGAGGATGATGGAGCAGTATTCCGCTGCACCGTGTGGAACAGGGCTATGGCTCCGAACACCAAACTGGAGGCTATTGTCAACCTGAATGTGCACTGTGAGTATGCCAGCGGGGTGTATACATTCGATACATTGAATTTAAAAGATGTAATTTACATTTTTTTAATATATATCTGAACAAGGTTTGACTTTTCTGGTCATTTTGTGTTTTCATTTAACTAGGGGCAGGTTAGGGATGATAATAAGCTGCTTGAATGTGCGTAGGGTATGGTTAGGACCAGGTAAGCAGAGTCATTAATGTTAGCAGGTAATGTTAGTCATGTATGAAATTGTTTCTTAGAAAAAGTAAACAATACTCTTGCAATATTTCCCCAGGTCTCCTAAATTACCTTATTCAGAATGAATAATTTAGTTGAACCAGGTATATTAAACATTATGTAGCTAAACCATCCAAACTTCACATTATATAATTAAGTTTCACAACAAATTGTAACATTGTGTCAAAACTTTTTAATTTAAATTTTGCATTACTACATTTCCACCACATCTAAAATTCAAAATTATGTTTGAAATTTGTATATTTTATTTCCTACAAATGTCACACTATCCCGCAACCTTCTTTTACAGAAATCCTGTTATAAATATTAGGTACCTACTTTTTAAATTTTAATTAATTAGATATAGAAATAAAACAATAATAATAATATTGTAAAAATAACACAAGAATAAACAGTCACATTAGAGAAAATATATGTAATGTACTTGGTTCTGTCAGAAATAGGTCCTGACCTACTACTCCAATGTATAACCTATTGACATTAACATTAACATACTAACTGAAGTAGGTCAATACTCATTCTAGTTAATTGTATGAAACTGGAAACACTATACCAATTTCACTTTGCATTTGAAGTCAGTGTTTATGAAGATTGATCAATAGAAGACTGGATTCAGTTAAATTTATTGTAATTATATTGATTTCAATTTTAAAAATATCTATCTACGAATTGCAGGTTTTTAAAACTTTTTGTGAGATACATACATTACTTAATCACTATTTCTTCTAATACAGTTATTTTGACCAAACATCGTAATTATATGGGGCTTACAGTTAATTTGAACTATTATAACCCCATGGTTTGTATTACCAGAGGATTATAACCTCTCTTAACAAATTATTCAAATAATATTTTACTGTAATTTTATGATACTGATTAAATTTTAAAGTATTATGCACATAACATATTTAAATATATGTTAAGATTAGTTTTGTTGACAAAGGCTATAATGGGTTCTGGATGTATTGATAAATTGAAAATTAACATGAAATCAATTGTTGTTCAAATTAGTGTTTACTGTCTCTTAATAATTTGTTAAATTAGTGTAAATAAAAAGACAGACAAGCCCAGGAGGCGAATGGTAAGGGTTGTTTAATTACACAGGTGCTAATTGTTGAACAATGTAATGCTCCAGGTAACAAAAAGTGTAAGCATTCATTATACAAGCCGTTAGCAAGGTTGTAGGGTCAACATATTTGTACGAAAGCAAGGGTCTCATTACTGTTCTTTGTACACGTAAAACAGCTGAGTTTTTCATATGTGTTTGTTTTGTACACAACTTTGGACACCTGATTCTGCGAATGGACAATAAGGTGGGTCCAACCAGTTAGTGTTTTGAGTTTGCGAATATTTAAAGTTTTTTTATTATTCTTTTGAATAGATGATATTTTTTTATTTTACTGTTTAAAACGTCTGATTTTGGCATTGAGTTTGTACAGTTTTTTTTTAATGAATAATGTGTTATTCTTGTTACATAATACCGTTAAAATCCAAGTTGTACAAACTTTATATCTAATAATAGGTACAAACTACTCAATTTATTTCGCTCTTTGCTGTCCAAATGTCTTTTCATCCTGAGGATATTTTCTGTTTGAAAAATTAGTAAACATCAAATAGTCCTACGACAATAAATTCTTTCTCAAAGAACCCCAAACTAATGATTGCCTTCCAGAGATATTCGGCTCCGTTTTGCCCGGGCGAGCTTTGATTCTTCTATTTATTGATGTTACCCGGAGTAAATATCCCGGAGGTTTATGCTCCTGAGCCATGTGCAATCGTGCTATCTGTTGTAAGATGGAGGCAGGGCCATATGGCTCGGCCCGCTAGCTTTTATTGAAACATAAAACAGCCGAGAAGCCACTTTACGGAAATATCCTCACTCTAGTGCAGTACTGCGCTCCTAGTTAAACAGTTTACGCCACTGCTAACCTGGCTGCAATGCGCTCTAATTTTGAAGTATTTCACTGCCACTTGATTGCTTCCTTGTCCTTTAGTTCAATTTTTAAAATTATTGAGAGTTTCCTTTGAAGAAACTGCCTACGGTTTACAAACCTAGTGTTTTCACTTGTTTATTTCTTCACATGACTTTAAGGTTTTTAATTTTCTCATTGAATCATTCATTTATTGTCTGAAACCAGCAATACTGATATCAAACTTATTTCAAATAATTGTTTAGCTCATTATTAATTATATTTTAAGCTCTTTGTGGCTTTATAAACTAATTTTCTCATATAGAAGATAAATCATTGCATTTTTTCATAAAAAACTTTAAAAATATGGTTCTTATATTGTAATTTAAACATAATTTACAATATTTTAATTATAAACCAATTTCCATAAAACAAGTTAGTACCAATTATGGTTTGCATTTTGTGATTTGTCAAGTCTTTTACATTTTAGATAGCAATTTATTAATCTAATTGAACTTAATGACTAAGAAAAACTTTCTTATCCAATAATTTACCTGGTATTAAAAAAAACACGTTAAACTATCTGAATAACAGAAAATCTTATAGGTCCAAAAATAATTTCAAAGTTTAAAATTGTAGTAATTTTTATTATGGTTTATACAATTGTTAATGGCAACAGTTTTGTTTTTCCAAAACAACAAAATTACTTCGTCCACATAAGTTTGCCAAACCTCACGTCATTAGGAGGTAAAATCAATTGTTTTGGGAAACATTCTAAATCTTCCATTCACTACAGAACTGTATATTCAACTCCAACCAACCGGTTCCTCTTGTTTGCAGATTTCCCCAGAGTGTCTGTTGGTCCGGAGAACCCCCTGAGAGTGGAGCGTGATGGAACAGCTACGTTGGAGTGTAATGTAGACGCCAAGCCGCGGGTGAGCAACGTGCGATGGACTAGGAACAACCGGTTCATTGCCATCGCGTTCACCCACACCCTTCACCGAGTGGCTCTGCAAGACGCCGGCAAGTACGTTTGTACTGCGGACAACGGACTTGGCAAAGCAGGCGAGGCCGAGATTGTACTGGATGTCCAGTATCCTCCCCAGGTGTGTTTACATGTGTGTTTCTAAAGCTAAGTTCGTACATAGTTGCTGAAAAGTTTAATGTTTTGAACAATATTTTTGTTTGGTGCTGAAGCTGTGTTATTCAAGGTTCAACCCTTAAACCCTTTTTTCATTAAGGAATTTTCTTCCTAATGGCAGTTCAGTTAATGTTTTAAAATCCAAGTATGAGGATCTTGCATGATCCCACAGAAAATCTCTTGAGTACTTTCTGTGCAACTAATTAAAACTGTTCAACTCAAACGTCTGTGAGTAAGTGACTTGATTCAACATTTGGAAATAAAATATAAAATTCTAATTTCCAAATGGTTTTTAAGTACTAGAACCATTGTTAGTAATATTATATTAGTAATATTATAACATAATATATAAATGTAAATAATACATATATATAAATACATATATATATATATAAATAATATGTAATAAGATAACATGGTTTATATATCCTTTAAAGTAACTCAAAACTTTAGTCTTGAACTGGTAATAATCACAATGCAAACTTTAAAGATGTTGGTTTCTTTTACTCTAGCTGAAAATTGCTCACTGAGAGAGTTGCAACATTCTTTCTACTAGTATTAATCTGCTAGGACTCTAAAAAGTGCTTGATCTTATTCAAGCCACTAGTGTGGTTTTCTCGGTCCATAATTAATATTGAATGCTCATTTTTTATCTCACAATAACGATTCATTGTAACAAACGTGTATGTTGTGCAGGTGATGATAGAGGGGGGACCGAGCCAGAGAGAGGCGGAGGAGGGGGAGAGTCTGATGATCAAGTGTAACGTCTCGGCCAACCCTGCGCCAGTCACCGTGGAGTGGACCCGGGAAGGAAGGCCCGACTTCCGGCAGACTGGACAGATCCTCAAGCTGCACAGGATCAATGCCGACTCTGCAGGTAAGAACGAGAAGATTGCATTGCCAAAGAATTCCGACTGATTTAGGACAGCTTTAGTGGATTAACTAATTTTTAAAGTGACTAAACAACATAATACAGAGGATAATACCTACATCTTCATTAATTTTTTTTAAACTACCTTAAATTAATTTTATATATATTACACAGTAAACTGTATCACTCTGGAGAAGTTTATAATAAAAGTCTGTCAAGGTTTTAATAACAAAATAAAAGCTGTTATTTGTGAAATTTATATAGTTGATAAGTATTGGATTAACTACATAGAGTGGTGGTAATATTATTTGTTAACTGCCTACATAAAATAATAAATGATTATTAAATTATCTCACTATCTCCATAAAGTCTTAATTTTCCAAAAGCTCCCTACTAGTTTTCACTTCTCTTCTCATATATTTATAACTTTTTAAACAATTCAATAATGTAACTAATTAGCTTCATGCTGTCATATAAATATTTTTATTCTCAGTTAAAATCACGTTCCTTATTTCTAAATATCTTTACAGGCACATACACGTGTCGAGCCCTCAACATTCTCACAGTTGGAGGCAAGTCTGTACAGAAGGTGGGTAACAACTCCGTGACTCTTCTCGTGCGACACAAGCCCGGTCGAGCTCAGATCACCCCCGACCGACCGGTTGCCACAGAGGGTTCAGGTCAGTACCAGTAGTAATACGAATCTTAATTTAAAATATACATTTTTTAGAGTCACATTTGTTATTTTATAGAGCACATAACAGTGTAAAAAAGTGATTGTGACAAAAGCTAAAAATAATTGTTGGTTTTGGCGCTCTGTAGTGAAGTTTAACAAAGTACAGTCTGTGTATTTCATATTTACTTTTTATCAACTAAGGGTTGTTGGGAGGAACAACAATAACTCGTACATCGATTGGAAAACTTATTCTGGTTACAATTGGATAACTTCTGTTATTACTTGGAAAACAATCTGTGTATCATTGACTCATAAGTAACATGTAAGGGAGTAAATTTACTATTTGATATGTTTTTTAAATACAACTACTGAGTGTGTATCAGTTCAATTTCAGTTATTGTAACCATTTAATATAAATGATTTAGGCACATGAATATTAATAATTTTTGGAAAGTTGACTCTCCAGCCCAGGCAGTTAACTCGTTATGTAGCGTAGTGGTTAGAGTGTTGAGGTTTGCCAGATCGAGCCTTAGCAAAATCAGAAATTTTTTAAGGTGTGATACTAGACTTAGCTGTCATTAAACTATTAAATAATGAAACACCAGCGAAAAATAAATAGAATGAATTAAAAAATTAATTAATGATCTTATAATTATTAACTCTCTAACAAAATTAATTCTTATTTTAAACTAAAGGTTGATGTTAGAAGCAGGCCAGGGTTTGGATGAAAACAAATTTTAAAATCAGTCATTGGTTTTGACATACACACTACCTTAGAGGACTTAATCTATGGGTTGATGAGGTTTAGCAAAATATTTATAGGATTTGTAATTTACTAGGCGACATTGCATCCTGTATAATAAGCGATGTAGAAAACATTCTCATATCCACGAGGTGTTGTTTTGGGCAGACATGTTTTGAGTTATTACCATGGTAATCCCTGAAATAACCAGATAAACTAGCTATCATCTAGCTCTTTAAACATTGAAATAATGAATGCATAACAATAATTTCCTTTTTTGTAACGAGACAATAATGATGGTCTTCCCATCATTTTTGAGTTGTAACCATTTATGTAACCCTATTAACAGCACACAACACTTATTTCGCACTTTGCTGTCCAAATATCATCATCTTAAGGTTATTTTCTGTTTAAAATATAAACATTAAATAGTCCTATGACGATAAATTCTTCCTCAAAGAACCCAAACAATTGCCTTCACTAAGAAGGTAGGTTGGTTCACAATGTACTCACCAAATAACCACAACTTCTCTGCAGGGGTGACTTTGACCTGCTCGTCATCACCCCCTGGCTGGCCTGTACCCCAGTACCGGTGGTGGAGGGACCAGGAGGACTCGCCCCAGTCGACAGTCCTGGCCACGGGGCCCAAGTACAACATCCCCTCTGCTCATCTGGCCAGTGAGGGCAAGTACCACTGCCAGGCCATCAATGACATGGGTCACAGCGAGATTGCCACCGTGGTCCTCACCGTCCACCAACCGCCACGCTTTCTGGCCAAGCTGCAACCTCACGTCACCAAAAGGTACCTTTACCATTACCATTTTCTTCATCTTTTACCCCTTGGAGATTGATAACGTCAAGATTTCTAAACATACTGTCACCAGTATATCCGGGAATTACTTAATCGGAAGTTTTGTTGCAGGGTTTTATTTATCCTCTGAAAAGTCCTAGGTATATTTTAAGTGTTCCGTGTGATCAAAGATTGTTCTTTTATAACTGTTTATCAACTAATAGCAGGGAAATCCATCTCTGTTATAATTCTTAGTATGGGATGTATCTTGATGTTTATGTTTAAGTACTTCAAATTTTTAAATCTTCAACATGGAACCATTAAAAGATACGAGATTTTAATCTTAATACTAGAGGACCCGTGCTGCTCCGCAGCATTGAAATTAATAATAAACAAATTTAAAAACAAAATTACTTAACTTAATAATGGTGATAATATTGTAATCAAATTAGTAGGCCTGCCAGATGTGTTCATTAATATTTGGTTAAGAAAAGGAGGAATGGATTTCATAAAGAAAATTTCTGAAAACTATGCTGAAACTGGAGAGCAGGGTTCGCTCAACATACCTCCTACTTTGTAACTCTCAAAACCCTTATAGCACAAATGTATCAGAACGTAATAATTAATACCTCAATAAAAAGCCAACGATTCACTGAAGGCTCTTAGGCCAAAATATTTAGCATAAAATAATTATAAATGGAAATATAGAACTATAAATTGGGTAAAAGTCAAATTTGTGCTGTATAAAGGTTCATTCCTCCCTTGAACTTGTCCGATTTCAACTAAAATTTCAAATTAAATAGTTTATTTTTTTAGTATTTTAAGACCAAAATATGTCAAGTAACTTCAATAAAACTGGAGTTATGGATTGTTGATTGAAGACAAATCTTATGAAAAATAAAATATGTGTTATTTGGAACCAAGCAGTTCGCATAAAGTTCATCCTACCAAAATAAACAATATCTCAACTGAAAGCCTGTTATTCACTTATTGTTCTCATACCAAAACATATATAGTAACGTAAATTATGCTGGAGCCATTGATCTTTACTTAAAGAAAACCCTTGGAAAAATTAAACTTTATGTTGTTTGTCCAGAGTGTGTTCACTTAAAACTTGTCCAATTTCAATAATCGATGACTTAAATGAAAGCCGGTATTTCACTGAAGGTTCTGAGACTAAAATATATACCATAATTTAATAAGAATTTGTGTTATGGATTACATATTAAAGTATAATTTTGGAAAAATGAAGATTTATATTAGTTTGAAGATCATAAATCGCCTAAACCTGTCCGATTTAAACTATCAATAGCTCAAATGAAAGCCTGTCATTTATTGGGTATTTTCAGACCAAAGCTTGTCAAATAACCTACTAAAAACTGGAGTTATTGATCAATAATTGCAGGAACCTCCTAAATAAAATAAAATTTGTGTTTTTTGGAGTTCTACAGTTCACTTCATATTTATCGAAACTACATAAACTATAGCTAAAATTAAAGCCTGTAACCCACCAAGTGTTTTTATACCAAAACATATAAAATAACATAAAAAATACTGGATCTATCAATCGTTAATTAACGAGACATCTTGGTAAAATTAAAATTTAAGTTGGTTGTCCACCTTGCGTTCGCTTGAAACTCATCCAATCCTTATACTTAATGGCTTAAAAGAAAGCTAGTACTTACTCCACTGATGGTTCTTAGACAAAGACATTTCGGGTAACTTAATTTGAACTGGAGATATAGATTTTTAAATAAAGTCGAATTTAGGAAAAATTCTAATTTATGTTGTTTGGAGGTCCATAACTCGCCTTAACCCTTTGCGGTCGAATGGCGAGTATAGGTCGCCGCGCGCCATTTTCCCGAACGCTCGAATGGCGACCTATACTCGCCGTGACGTTTAGCCCGTATGAAGTGCGCTAAAACTAAATATAATGTAATGATTTTATGTCTGTTTGCTTCTTATATATTCCGTATTACTTTTAACGTTTATTTTATCTACTCCATGGATTATTTTGATCTGAAATAAATGTTATTATTCCATGAACTATACTTCACAATTCGCGATGTATTGTGTCATCTGCAAGCGTCTAATAGTTCCAGCTCCGATTGTTGTCTGTGGTGTTTAGGTTATGTTTACTCTTTTGTTTAGTTATAATTATGACTAATAAAATTAGTGATGACGATATTTTTGAATGTTTTTTGTGTGTTCATTTTACTTACAAATAAATATAAATGGGTTTTCACTCTCGTAATCTGTCACATATAGTACATATGTACTAAAAATATATGGAAGAAAAAATAAAACAGGTATACATTTTTATTTTTATTTCATCAATATACAGTATGTAATACTGTATAAACCCTCATAAATAAACGCAAAAAAAATAAACCCTCATAAATGCATTCTAAATTTAATTTGGGTAATTAAATGTAACAATAGTAAAATCTATACAAAATAGCCAAAATTAATTTCGTCTCAGGGTGTCTGGGTGATTTAATTTAATCGACCTCAAAGGGTTAAACTCAGATTTGAATGATCTTTATCTCATATAAAAGCCTCTATTAGAATGAGTATTTCAAGACGAAAACTAACTATGTTCCTTCATTAAACCTGGAAATATTTGAAAAACAGTCATAAGAAAATGCTGCATATTTGAAACTCCCATAAGAAATGCATGGGGAGGAATTTTTGTTTGAGTATAAGTCGGGTTATGCGTAGATAAATGAATGTGGATGCTTGATGGCAAATCTGGGCATGCATACCTTTAATTTAAGACCTCAATTATTAAAATCGCTTGGGTAAAAGTGCCAAACAGACTCGGAAAAAAAACTGATATTTGTTATTATATAAGAAAGTGTATTCTATTGCATATAGAGAGTTCGTTGCTAAAGGAACACCTTGTGTGACTAATGGAATACAGTTTTTTAATTTTAATTTTTCGTAATAGTAAAAGTAATTTATTGTTGTATTTTTATTAGTTTATGTAGAAAATTGCATTTGAAAACATTTAGTTAAACTTTCATAAAAGAAATAAGATATAAAATAAAATATAGTATTGATTTTAAAGAAGCAATCTGTAATGTTACAAGTTTTATCTTTATGGTTCAAGGAAAAAGTTGTATCCCCTGTTACACATTCAAACTACCGTGAAATATTCAAAACTCATAAACAGTATGCAAATTAACTGAAAATAAAATAAACACGAAGAAATAAGGGGGAACTGTAGATAGGTTGATAATGTATAATGTTAATTTTCCAGTTTTCTTGGGAAGTAATTTATTAGTTAGGCAGTTGTAACAACGCTTTGAAACTGTTGCCTGTTTGTTCTTAGAATTCTTTATGATAAAGTTTGTTTGCAAACTTGCATGGATCTGAACGTTCTTTTAAAAAATGGTAAGAGGTGGAAGTTACTTTATTGTTGTTCTTTCTTGCAACAACAGTTTGCATGAGCTGCTATGAAACTTTCTATTGCTTTAGGGATTAAGTTAGTTAAAAATGCAAACTTTACACTGTTTACGTTGCTGATAGCATGATTTAATCTTAAAAGTTTTGTATTCCATAAACCTAATGTTAAAATTCTTAACCTTCTTTGAGTAGGTATGTGTGATACATATCAACATTAGAAAAAAAGTGTATACTTTATTTACACTTTTTCTAATTAATTTTCATAGTTTAATCTGTCCATGTTTTCCATCACACAATGAATGCATAGGTTTTATCAAATGTTAATTTAGTAATAGCTTTTGTTTTTGTAGTTTTTTTTCGCGATGAACTTTTACTTACAAGTTTTGGGTTTTAGAATTGGAGATACAGAATTCACTGCAATGTGTGGAGCGCAAGGGAAGCCAAAACCCACGATAAAATGGTTCAAAGACGGACAGGAAGTGTCTCTTGAGACATATGAGATCTCAACTGATGAATCTGAAGGTAAGAACAAAATATATATTTCAGGTTTTAATGTCTAACATATATTTAAAAATTTTCATTTAATTTATTTTATTTAAAGGTGGTGTGGCAATTGTATAGTTGTATATGATACAAATCTTGTCCAGAATACTCGTTATCTCTACTAGAAACTGTACTAGTTGACTGGCATTTTCACCAAATTAATATTGATTTACTTATGTATATATCTAAGGTGAAAATGAATTATACACAATCCGTTAATGAATACCGTATCAAGACAATACAGTAAAAACAAACTTTAACTGTACTACAAAAAAAGGTTAATACATCTCAGTCTAATTATGTAATAGTTCTTAGAAATCCTTTGATGCAGCAATTGAATAGTGTATAAAAAGGCTTTGTGTGAATCTAAATCTTGTCTCACATGTGTCACTTCTTCTTGGAATAGGTCGAAACTCTGTATATACCGTACAGAGTACCCTGAGGTTTACTGGACGCAACCGACCAGGCGGCAACGAGCTTATGCCTGCAGACAGAGGCGTATATTCCTGCGTCTTTGAGAACGAAGTGAAGCGAGCAGAGACCACCATGCATCTCAGGATTGAGCGTAAGTGTCAAGACATTGTTGAATGAAGAACCGAATAGTTCAAATTTTGAAAGGGTTTATGTACTCTAGTTTCAATTTTAAATATTATATACTTCAGGTTGATCCCATTACGAATTTAACTAATACACTGAACAAAATAAGTAGGAGATCAATTAAATGTAAACTCAAAACTAATGAAAACCCGCGCCATATTACATAGTGCAGTTATTTTTTTAGTTTACAGTACTATAATCATTCTTTTTTCTTTATAATTCTGTTCTAGCTTTATAATATATTTAATTGTTAATAAAAACAAATAATGATTTAGGAATTATTATTAGGAAACAAAAGCACAATAAGTAATGTGCTCAAAAAGTGTAACAACATGGAAACTTTTGTCTTTATTTTTCTATTATGATTTTATTTATGATTTTCTCACACCAAAGCAATGATGGAAAACACAATTAAACATTTGTCAACTGAGATGAAATCTCCTGATCCACTTGCCTCCTGGAAACAACATTTTAGAGCTTTTCAAGTAACTCTTTGTTTACCTCTTTCCTTTTTCATAAATGAGTACTACTAAACAAAATTGGTTCTTTCCCTATTTTCAAACGTTACTATCATCTCCAGATGAACCGATCATTGTCAACACTCCACACAAAGTGGCCTATGACTTGCGAGAGACTGCTGAGGTGATGTGCCGTGTCCAAGCGTATCCCAGACCCGAGTTCTTCTGGTACTTCTCCACCAACAGCCAGAGCCAGCTGACCTCGGGCGCCGACGGACATTACGAGATCAATACAACCATCAACCAGAGCGGAGGAGACATCTTCACCAGCGTGCTGCAAATATCTAACATCCAGGGGACCGATTATGGCGACTACTCCTGCAAGGTGAGAACCACGTTATGTTCATTGAGATGTACAGAACTTGTTGAAGCCTGAACGCCTCACCGTGTACTGCAGGCTTCACTGTTCAACATGACTTCTAACTTATTTGTTGATTCTGCTATTATTTCAACACAAGACACATATACATGGGATTGTAAAATAGAAATGTAAGTAAGATCTGGATCTTGGAAAATCAGAAATAATAAAAAAAAGGTTGCTTAAGTAATTTTCTAGACCATGTAAAATGTTGTAAAAAGATAGATTTATATTACATAACTTTTTATTAGGTTTAGTTTATAGGTAGAAACTATTAGGAAAAGTTGACAACCACATTTTATGTTTCTTTAATAATTTGATTTTATTCTTTCACTCTTTTTGATTGTTATTTTTTTCAGTAAATAAAAATAAGGTTTAGCTTTGTCCACAGTTCAAATTGCCTAAAGTTTGTTGTTAAGCATTGTATAGATTGTTCCAAAAGATAATAAGAACTATTATAAGTTTCTTATCCTGGGAGAACAAGCATATAAAATTAACTTTCCAGGAACAGTCTTGAATCATTAGTTGCAGTGCATTGCTGGCCCCTAATACTTATTTCTGATCTGATTATTTTTGACTGGAACAGTATGAGTGTATGTTACCTAATATACTTACTAACTTTAACCTTGTCTTAGGTCAACAACGCGATTGGCAAAGTAACCACGTCGATCCGCCTGCAGCCCAAAGGACCTCCTGAGAAGCCGGAAGCGCTTGTGCCAGTTGCTATCGGTCACAACTTTGTCACCCTGAAATACACCCCTGGGTTCGACGGTGGTGTGCGTGACACCAAGTACTTTGTGTCATACCGTCGCACAGCTGATGCCGGGGATGACGACTGTGTGAGCATGCGTCGCACCGGGGCACCTGACAGCTGGCATGAAGTTGACTGCCAACGGAACAACCCTTGCAACGTTACCAGCCTCGATCAGCACCAGAGATACATCTTCAAGGTTTGAATTTTATCTTATTTATTTTTTAGCTAAACCGTCTATTTACAACTATTTTTGGGAAAGGTTGTTTTATTGTTTAATAGAAAACCTGGTTCTGTACTTAAGGCTATTTGAAGGTTTTTGTTTGTTTTTGCTTTGTTAAGATGCACTCAATACATTCCATTTTTCTTCAAATATGTAAACTCATACCTTTGTTACGGGAAAAGGAGTTTTTACAGGTTTACATAAAAACAGGATCTGTCCAATATTAAAAGGAAATTGTTTATAGTAACGTACTTCATATTGTTCTGTAACACTCAGCACCCCACCAGCTACCGGAATAAATTATGCAGGATCTGCAGAAGTATTAGTTATTACTGAAGAAGTTACACATTAAGTGTGTCACATACGATGTTGTTTGTACCTGTGCCATATTTACTATGTTTAAATGTATATATATTTATTGATGGATAAATAATTGTTTCATTCATTCAGTTGTATGTACTGTTACCAGAAAAATGATTTGGGCTGAAATATAATGTTCTAAATTTTATGTTTTATTTTGGTCATCTTACTTAAACGTATCCACTTAATTTTAGGGTGAGCTTTAGATTAGTAAACACCTCACAATTAATGTACAAGAGAGTAGTTGTATGTATATTTACACAAGTAATCATCAATATAACTTTTTTGTAGCTGTACACAGTGCATGATTACATTTGCGAAATATGAGTATTTTTTGTTATAACCCAAGTTAAAACCGAGTAACCTGATACATTTGAAGCTAAAGTTGAGATCAAAAGCTGCTTAGAATAACAAACAGGTTTATCTCCCTGCCTGAAGCCCTTTGTTCATTTCCACTTCATTTACTCCAGGTTTCTTGTATCAGTTTTTTTCAGAAAAATAAAAGAATACATTCCCTTTCGTTTATAAATTTTCTTTTGTCAATTTCTGAAACAGCGTAAATTAACTATCTAAATTAGAATATCATGATTCATTGTTCTCTTTCAGTTTGGATTAAATGTTTTTTGTTTGCATTGTTAATGAAAGAAATATTGTTTGCTTCGTTGTTGAAAGTAAACATATGTTATATATTTAATTCCGTAAGCAAATCGGTCCCCACGAAATATCTCATGTCAGGAGGAAGTTAATTTGGGTTATGACAATTCATTTTAAATTTGAGGGCAGAGGACGGTGGGAAAAATATTAGAAATGTCAAAAATTACGTCGGCTACGCCCCACTGGATTTCAAAGATCCAATGATTTCCCTATGGAAATATCACTACAGTGTTTTTATTTATAAGCAAAATGAACTAATGATCAGCTATGATTATCCACTTACACAAAAACCATATGTTAGGGGCTATAGCCCCTGTAAGCAACTAGTTGTATATTATAATAATAATAATAATCTTTATTAAACATCAATCATAACATTCTTGATATGTTTCTTTAAACTGTAAAGATATGTGGATTTTATCATTAGTATGTTCAAAAATTGTACACAACTTTTTTTAAATTTCCGATAATTGTTAAAAAAAATTTACTTCTGTTTCTTCAGTAAACAGTTTTAAATTTGAAATTTATTGGTGGAAATAAGTTTTTTTGGTTCGCTGCCTTAACTTTGAAATATAATACAATTTTTCTTATTATTTTACACTGAAAATTAAATACTCAAAATTATGTTCTTATCCTATATTAAACTGATTCAGTAGATTAAGCTGTAGACTTACTGATAAATCATGCACGGAGATGGCCAGTGGTAGGAGCAAATCCCCCTGGTTTTCATTGATTTATAGCAGCAAACAAGGTGTTACAAATTGATTGGCTAACAGATTAAGCCTTCGACATGGGAGAGTTTGAATACCTATCAACCGACAACAGCACGTTGCAACGTGCGACTCGTTTCATTTTATGTTTCCTTATTACAGTTTCTAGTCAAATATTTCATACAAATTTACAATTTAAAACTCAGTTGTAAATATTTGACAACAATTTTACATAAAAGAATAGGCTAAATTTAATTGTATTGAATATAATGGAAATGACTACATTATAATTTAAAATGAGGACAAGGAAGTTTAATCTTGTTTTGGCCGGGATGATCTGGATTACTGCCGTTTGTTAGTGGTTAAGTCGTAGTTTTCATCCTGGCTTTAATTTTCCTTGTGGTTCTGGTTCTCAGGATTATTGTTCAGCTCTTAAACATTTACATCTTATTTTTCTAATGTCTCGAGATTTTTAATTTGTTTCACTAAAATATAATTTGTACTAGTTTAATTTTGTATTAAGGTCAGATTAGTGTTTTATCTAGAAATTCAACCAATAATATTTTCTGGATTTTATATTCTGTAGTTTAATTTGTGTGTGTATTAGTTTAATCAATGTGTTAGTACTATTATTGGAAAAATTAATTTTGCACTATAAATGTTGTTCTGGATTCCAGAGTAGTCTATGTTTATTTACCCACCAATTAATTTCAAAAGGGGCCAATACTAAAATGATTTGGACCTTTGAGCTTCACCAAAAATACATTTTCCCTTAATCCTTTACTGGATCCCTTGTACCTTGAAAGTTGGGAACATATCTCTATATATAATTCCGTAAGTCAAATTTTTGTAAAGAAATTGTGAGTGACTGGATGGCCGTAGAAGGATGGGAGGGGTATCATTTTAAAGGTCTTGACGTGAATTTTGAGGGAAAACTATTCATTTTTCTTATTTTTTTACCATAAATTCGCAACAGAATAAAACTTTTCCCATTAAAACAACATGGGGTTTAATTTGTTTACATCTTTTGAAATTAAAACAGCTGTGCCACAGAGTTAAATTAGCCTTTGATATTGATACCAGCTGTACTTATTCAGTTTGTTTACTTTTAAACTACAGCAATGTATAGTTGTTTAGGAATGGACATTTTATTAAAAACATAAGACAGTATAATCAGTGCTTATTTATAAATGACCAATGAAGGTTGATAAAAAATTTATGTATTTTGGTTTTTTAGGGGCTTTTGCCCCTACAAGCCCCTAGTTTCATATGTTTCCTCTCACTCTTCACTTCCTGAATGTCGGCAGATGAAGGCTTACAACACAAAGGGCCACAGCAACTACTCAGACGAGGCCAGTGCGGTGACCAAGGTGGATCGTATCCCGGCCCCTCAGCGAGTAGCCTACGATCCGGAGACGCACGCACTCACCCTCAACATCGCAGCCACCTGCCTGCGACTGGTGAGTGCCTTGCTCTTGTGCAAAGTAAATTTTCGGATAAGTCAGTAAATTTATAATATGTCAAGTAATAAGGTCAACAAAAATTATCATCGATCTATTTTTAATTTTTCACAACGGTATTAGCTATCCTTATTTACAGGTTTGTAATTAGCATCAAACTCTTCCTATGCCTTTCTTTTATTTTATAAGAGAATCGCATATCTTATTCCTAAATTGCTAATGTTTTCTTACAAGCAAAATAATATTTTATAGCTTTACAATTTTCAAAAGAATAAAAAAAAGAGGAAAACATTTCAAATTCTTTGTGTGAAAAATTTCCTAACTTCTTTTAGTGTTAGCTGCTTTTCAACTTTCTCATTCGATATTTAAAAAAATCAGTTTTAAATATTAATATGCTCAAGGCAACAAAAGCTGACGGTATAAACGAACAAGTTTGTTTCGGCATCATTGCAAACCTGGAACCAACTAATTTAAAATCCAAAATCCAAAAGACACTTGATCAATTTTACCTCGTAAAACACCTTCTCTGATCGCGACCCGTGTTGGCAGGTGGGAGTTATCGAGGTTTCTACGAGCCATGTCCACGAGCCAGACTGGAACTCTCTGGAGGAGCCACTGATGCTCGCTCCGTCCGGGGCCTTGCCGACACGCCACGAGGCCACTATCACCTCCCTCCACCACGTGGCTCGCTCTAGCGGTCGGTCACTGGATACTGCTACCCACAATATGGTACGTACTTCCACGGATAGGTTACGACTATTGTATTGTGATTAACTCTATGGAGGCATGACATTTTAGATATTTAGACTGAAAAATTCCAATAGATTTATTCAACATCTTTCATTTAAAATGTTATGCAAGTTCACTTTTCAATCATTAACAACAGAAAATTCTACACTTCTATACAGATTTCAAAACAATTTTTGTTTTTGTTCAAAAGCCAATGGTATTTTTTATTTATCATATACAAAAATTATACTACATTGTAATATAGTCCAAAGCCCTCAAATTGTTGTCTACACTCCGTGAATCGTATCAGTGACCTCTTGAACTAAAGACCAAGAAGCTAACCGTTAAACTAGGAAGATGCCTAACAATTTTAATGAGGATTCTGCCAAGTGCTATTATGTGTGTTAAGGTAAAAAGGATAAAGAGAGGAGCCTAAGGTAATCTATCCATAAGGACTTATCCTATAATTGAATATTATCCTATAAGATTTTTATCAGCTTCAATACAAAGTTTGGAAAACAGTTTGGAAAAAATAAAGATTATAATCAAAACTTTAGATTAATTGTAACCAATCATAGTAAGTTTGATTATAAAGTTTTAATTTCAGAAAAAAAAAACTTTACATGGAAGATGAACACGGATGTTACAGCTTTGATTTTTCATGTTATTTATGTTGATTTTTTACTTGTAGATTGAAGACGACAATGTCTTACCGGTAGTGAAAGAGGATGCTGTCAGAGTCAGGGTTAAACTTTGCCTTGAGAACAATATGCAGGCTTGTGGAGACTACGTGGAAGCTGAAAGTAAGTCTTGTGTTTTGTAAATAATTAGTTATTTTGTATAGACTGTTTTACTTTCGTTATCATTGTAAGACCTTTAATTTAAATAGCTCTATGATATTAAAGTAATTACATCTTGGAATCGTTGCATGTTCTTTTTGAGAGGGTAATAATTATATTTTGATCAAAAATAAGTATGTACCCTAATGATTTTTTAAAATCTATTAATTACATAGATTTCTTATATGATAATCTTGTAACAGTGACAATGTAAACAGATACGACGTAGATTGTATTGAATGCTGGAAAAAGCAAATTAATTTGCTCATAGACCTTCATTAATGTTTAGAGAAAATTTTAGAAAACAATGCGAATACATGCTGAAAAAATAAGTCATATTAATGGTTACATAAATAAACGCTAATAGACCTAACTGATTCTGCAAAATAATTACAGTTATCAGTAATTTTTTTTTAAACTCAAATCTGTGTCTATATTACTTCAAATAAATCTTTTAACTTTTAACCGAATCAATTTTTTTGAATACCCATTCCAAATTTGCGTCTTTAGCCTTGAGTTTATTGTAAAGTAGTATTTTACATCGAAGACTGCAGTGAAATAGAAGGCAGACTGTGAGCCTAAGAGGGGTCATAAAATTAACCAGCCGTATACTTTATGTTCATTGGGTAACACACAATTGATGAGATGCCGAGAATAGATGTGGGACATTTTATGACTCTTCCAACGAGACTTTATGGTATGGAAAAATGTCTCTGCCCTGGTTCTGGGGGGTTGTAAACCTAGATTTGTTTCGCTTTGGTTTGTTACCTTTACAGACGTGTAAATTAGTTTCAAGCGATAAAATCTTGTATTCGAGTTTTGAAGACAGTCATAAAGATTTAGTATTGCAGAAGTTATTTTCAATGTGTTATAAAATATTTTTTAACAAATATTTTGCTAAATTTTATAATTTCAGATTTTCTATTATAAAACTTTTTATTAACAAACTAAAATAACAACTCATAACAAAAAAATAATCTTTAGAAAATTATTGTTGGTTGTGAGTTTATTTATTTTATTCAACTGAACTTAAACTACCCTTTGACTATCCCTACAAAGAGTAAACTATTGTTAAATGTTATAAAACATAATTATAATTGGATCAGATAGTTGCCATTCATATCATCCCTCATAATATTTGCACAATGGTTAAATTATATGGAAAACTATACTAAAATAAAACATTACTTACAAAAATAAAACTTAAAAATAATTTTAAATTCAAAAAGCATTTTGTTTTAAATTCTTGAGTTTTCTTAGATAATAAAGTTCCATATGACCTGTGATATAAAAAGATTATATGAAACAAATAGATGAGCTCTTTAGTTAATTCCAATTTTGTGTTGTTGTTTAGTTGGTGCAGCCTACATCAAGGAAGCAGCCACCCTGACCACCCCCACCCTTGTTGCCATCATAGTGTCTTGCGTTGTCTTTGTCCTCTTCATTGGGCTGATGTTCGTCTACTGTCGCTGTCGCAAAGTCCCGGCCAAGAAGGGCAGTGGGAAGGACTACGAGATGGAAACAACCACGTAAGTCCCACTGACAACATTTTATAATTTCTGTCAAATTAAATATTTAAACTTAAAATGTTATATATGTACTCAACGATATTAAATATTTATTATCAACGTGTACTTTGCATTGTTCTGTGTGACTATTACAATTTTTTTTTAATTGAACAATCTCGGGAAAACATTTTACTAATAATACCTTTTTGTTAAAAATTGCTGCAATGGATCAGTGAGTAATATATTTCTAATCAAATTATCTTTAAATCAGCATGGCTTTACCTGTGATAAAGTAAAATAAATATAGTGTTAACTAATAACACATGTAGATGTGTAACCTATTACAGGTTTAAACAATAGTTATTTATCAATATGCTATATCTTGCTATTATTAGGCAGATGGATTGCTGCAATTTTGTGATACATGAGTCAGTAATTATCTATCCTGACCTTTAAAGAATCTGTATGTGTAAGTCTGTATCCCTTACACATATAAAAATGTCAGCGAATAAAGAATAAGAGTCGATTAAGTGCTTATAGTAAATGTGAGTGATAGAACGAGTGTTGTACACAATGTAAAAGCTACAATGTGTTTTAGGGTCCATCCCAGTATTGTACAGCAGCCACCGCCTCCCTACTACCCGGCATCCGGCATGGAGAACAAAACCCTAGACATGGACCCGTCCAAAGCTGCCGTTTACGCCGGCCAAAACGGCTACGGTTACCACGGAGCGAATCAGAGCGGAGGAGAATGTAAATCCTACTTATAAACTGCAATACGTCTTAATTGTAGCTTTTATTTTTCTATGTGACTTCTTTCTTTCGGTTAATCACCAAGCTGTAATGTTCATAAGACTGCGAGTAGAATAAGGTGCAATTAGGTCTAGTCTGTTTTGTCAATTCCAATCCGCGTCGATATTTACAGGGTTCTATCTATAATATTGGCCTTATCGATGTTCAGATTTGGCTGCTTTTGTATTATGTTAAATGATTCTGGGCCAAAGAACTTTCTTTTTTGATCACTTATCATTCCTTTAAAATGCTTTTTGTAGAAAGTATTTTTGGGTAAATGTTACTGTAGGGGTTCAAAAATATGATTTAGATGTAATTCCCTTTGTAAGTAGTAATTGTGTAATTTTATACTTAGAAAAGCTGTTAGCTTTTGTTGTTATTAGATAGTTAGTATTTCATGCTCGTTTTATATTATTCCTTATCTTTTCACAATGATCAGAATTCAACTGCCTTTAAATGTTAGCTCATGTCAATGTTGTGGCCTTTTCTTCTATCAACTTACTGTCTGAATCACAAAATATGTTTCTTATTTAATTTATTGCGTAATATATATTTCTGTATGATTTTATCCCATCATGTGTTAACTAAAAGATAGGATATAGTTAGTAAGCAGTCTATTTTTATTTGAGTACTAAGCTTTGTAGAAACTTACCGAGAGTGGGGATTTTTTTCGATCGAAGAAATATCTCAGTATTTAATTTTATGCAACCATATGTTACAGCCAGCAAAGGCTATAGTGAAGGTGAGTCACATAATTTGAAGTCAGTGGGAGTCGTTGTGTATTGTGAGGCGAGTTTCAGTAATGTATACTAAATACAAATTGGAAACTTAGTGCATGACTATTGAAAAGTTCTGAACTCATTCAGTCCGAAGCGGAAACAAATATACTTAAAGATTGCAAATGCTCAGTTTTATTTGTTAAATGTTGGCCCCTTTGTAATGCTTTATTTATTTAACCAACAAACCAATAATTGTTTCTCTTTAGAGTGTTTAATTCACCTCCTCTGTTCCAAGTGCATTTCACAGTTGTGCTCTTGATTGTGCAGGGGTTAACACGTTGGGTGGGGCAAACATGTTTAAACATATTAATTACCATTTGATTCCATGTAAATCAAAAAGGTCACAGGTGTCCAGCCTGCACCCAATGTGTTAGCATGGGTTGCATGGTTTGTCCACAGGTATTTCACAGTTGTATTATTGATTGTGCAGAGGTTAACATGGACTACATGGTTTGTTCCACATATGTTTCACGGTTGTATTCTCGATTGTGCAGGGGTTAATATGGGATACATGGAGAACAGTTATTCCAACTCGAACAACGGAGGCTCACAAGACTCGTTGTGGCAGATGAAGATGGCTGCAGCCAATAACAACGCAAACGCAAGCAACAACCCCGAACATCACCACCACCACATCTCCAACCACTATGGTACGAAACTCAATGACTAATTTACTGTGTTTATAAGTCCATGTAACAACTAAACATAAAACATGACCCTGTTATAAAAATTAAAGTGAGTACATTTTTGTGTTATTTTCGTTAAAGTGTAGTTTGTGATGTTCAGATACAATTACAGTTGAAGTCAAGCCAATACTTACAAGGCATTTTACCATATTTTATCCCTAAATATATTTTTTGATTTAATATAGAAAGAGTACATCAATTTATAATTGTTTCTGCAACTTTCCATAATCCAAAAAAAGTATTGTTCCATCTTAAAAAAAAATACATTTACACACAGTTACTGGTGTACCACTCTTTTTACTTAAAATATTTAAAATTTGCCTACATAAAATATCCACCCACATAATAGTTAAAATTAATGTTTAATTATATATTTTTTTTTTATTCTTATATAATTTTACTCTTTACCAAGCAACAAGGTTACTACCTTCAACCAATAAACTATAGTAAATTAGCTCTTTAAGTAATTAGTGGTATTAAAGTCCATAAGTGATTAGTGGATTTAAGAAGTCAATTGGATGTCTCACAGTAAGAGCCAAGTCTCACTCAGTTCACGACACGACGTGAGGGACAAAGGCTTTACCGAGACTGAGGTAACGCGAGACTTCACTCACCGGAATGTCAATGTTACTCAAATGTCTCTCTCTCTCTTTGGATCATCTTACAAGCTCTTTTTGTCTCTTCTACTTTTTACTTCATTCAAGTTTTTTTATAAAATCGCTAAACATATATTTCCCCCCAATTATAAAAGACTGATACACTTTTTAATGTGAACTGATTCATTTAGTTAATACTCAAACTAATTAACACATTACTTTTGTATTATATATGGAAAAGTTTTTTTATTATAAGACTTTTTGGTTTTCTATATTTTGATTTACTAACCACAAGAAATTGTGTTGATTAGAACAAATTTTTATCGATATAATATTTTTATTTTGTCGACTTCAGATCTACAACATTACAATATGTATATAAAATCTTAGAAGTGTACATCAGTTCTCATGCTTGGTAATTTTCCACAATTATAAATTCTTACTATGGAATTGTAATTTGAAAAATGTCTCAATTATTATAAATATTTATAGTAAAAGGAAACATTAGCATGGCCTTAATGACAAGAAAACCAGTAGCAACTAATTGGTAACTTTTGATCAAGAAAACCATTTCTATAAATAAAATTAAAATATATTGTATTGTGTGCAGGAGGCTATGACCCTTTGACACACGGAGGTTACGGCGCAGTGGATGACTACGCCCCCTATCCCCACCTGGTCACCTCCGCCTCCCCCGACTACAGCCGCAACGCCTCCCGCCAAGACTACACGCCAGACAAGCTGCGCCGCCGCGACCACCACATGGGTATGCTAAACATATATTTGATCAAATGTTGGAATAGATATTTATCCAACTGGTAAATCATCTTTGGACCAAATTTTCTTTTCACCTTGAATATAAAATTACATTCTCATGTTTCTCCACATGAAAACCCAATTTGTTTACCAATCGTAAATGTTTACCCTTCCACAACTGAATGTCTTGGCCCACACTCCTACCATTCTACACCCAAAATCACATTCTTAAATGTAAATATCCTATATTTGTTACCATCGACTCATTGTCTTTATTTCCTAATTTCAACCATCTATTTTGACCATAACCATATATTACTGCTTTATCTCTCTGCTTACTGCTTTCTCTATACTATCTCTTTAAACTCTAGTCCCACTCTCCTGCCCCATCACTGTTTATAATGTAATTTTTCCTTCCTCCATCCCACCTTCTACAGACCTTCCAAACATGTAGACATTTAATTCAACATTCTTAATCCAAGGAAAAGACAGATTATTCAGGTAAAGGTCCTTTCTAAAGAACTGTATCTTCCTTTTCCATTTGATTTGAGTAAAAACTAAATACACCAATTGTTTCATCAATTGCCGATATATGATTAATGTTTCCCTTTCAGTTACAAAACATATTTTTTACAGAATCCCCCTACCATGATGTCAGTGGATTACCCGACCCTTACCATCTAATGATGGAGAACGAAGAGAACCACCCCAAAAAGCCACATCAAGAAGTCTCCCTTTCACTGGACGAAAGTTTAGAGTCTGGCTATTCAACCCCGAACTCCCGCAGCAGACGAATCATTCGAGAAATCATCGTCTGAGCAAAACCTTTCTAACCCTTATAGGGTACGGAAATGTACATTCTTTGTTTACAAGGCGCTTCAATGCCGTTGTAAATGTTTTAAAACGTTCAATAATTGTAATTAATGTTATTATATTATTGACTTTATCTGTAAATAATTAATTGTAAATATAAAAACCGTTAGGAGTAATCTATTTATCGATTGACTGATATTTTCCGAAACGATTTTCGTGTATATACTAATTGTATATAACAGAATCGGATGGAGACAGAAAGAGTATGATTGTATAATACGATTAAAAAAGAAATATTTTTGAAAGGATTGTAGTATGAAGCTATATTTCCTTTAATGATACAAATAAGAAATTTATAACGATCCAAAATAAAGTATCAGAGCAAGACAAAAATTAGAATATAAAATATAGAGAAGAACAAATACATTCTGATGACGTAAATAAAAATAAACTACTTGATGGAGGAGGGTGGTTTTCAAGTTGTGCAATAAGACTGAGAAGAGTTTTAGAGGTGCTTGGTAACAGCTTCGTGATTCATTGAAGGCATGAAGTTGAAGAAGGTTTCGGATTCAAGTATAGTGAGTCCCACGTCTGGCTTTATAAGGTCAAACATATGTTTGTTGTGGTAACAACAAATTTTTAATGAGATTAATTACTTTATTAAAAATTAAAAAAGTATTAAAAGTTTCACAAAAAATAAATGGATTATCATGGATGAAACTCCGTCGATGAATTGTCAGGGCAGAACTTTATATGGCAAGAGTATTTTAATACAGATGAATTAAAATTTGATCTGCCAATCTAATACTTAGAATCAAACAAATTCATGACTATTGATTATTTGAATAACCTTTTTTAGAACAAAAGCATTGTGATATATGTGTGTGTGTGTAATTGAGTCTATTCATTAATTGCAAAAGACGGAGATACTTTTTTGATGGTTCATTATTCCAATTTTTAACTGTGTTTTATTGAACTTACTGGCGTTGCTCTATTTACTGTCAAACAATAAAGTATGAAGCATATTTTGTATTATTTACAATGTAGATCCAGAAATTCTAGAACTACTATCAACAAATTATACTCAAAGTTTGGATTTAAACTTTTTATACTTATGTCCACAGATTAAATAAAAAATACCATTTTGTATTATTTTTATACTAGAAGTTCAATATGTTACAACACAATTATTTAAATTTACTTTTGGAATAGATTATCAGTGAACAAATCAAATTGTGCAATATAAAGCATTAACACTAAAAGGAAGAGTATATATTTTTTGTATTAACCCAAATTTTGTCTGTATATATTATTATTTATGTTATAAAAAATATAAGTTTAAGGAGTCATTTAAGTAATTTTTGTATGAATTTGCCTAAAGCTTTCTTTTATGAATTACTCGGGGGATACTAATAATATTGATCCAATGAAGTAAGAACTGATGTAGCCTAATAATAATTGACTTTTTACATTCATTATGTTTCGTACATATTTGATTGAACAATAATTTAAATCTACAAACTCTTACTAAAGGAAAAATATTTTAATTTAATTTAGTCTAAAACTATCATCATACAGAGAGGATAAATACTGTGGGATTTTTTCATTACAGAGTTGAGTGTTTACACAGTAAGTTGTAATACATTTAAGTAGACTCCTTTGCTTGGTTGTTTTTCCACTAAAAATCCCTGTCTCAAATTAAAGGACTCACATGACTGCTTTATATTGCTCTTTATAAAATAATTTTAGAAACCTAAAATCCATTTCATTATATTTAGGTAATCTTTATCACAAACTGTAACTATTAAAAACTTATTTTATCATTATGGTTAGTGTCTTGGGGTTATTTACTTACGTTAAATGGAGTTTTAATATTAGTGGTATCCTCTAGAGTAATGTAAAGAAGACTATGTGTTGAATGATTTTATGAGGAGTTTTGTATATAATTTGCCGAGTGCCATGTTTTTTTCCATATTGAAGCTCAATATGTGCGTTTAGTTATGTTTTTGTCTCAGAATGACTGACTTATCTTTTTTCTATCTGGTTATATTTTTTAGCACATTCTTAAACGCACAAGAACTATTTTCAGTAAAGTTGAATAAACAACTGGTTGCAGAGAAATTAAGAAACTAGTTGAGCTGAAACTTCTTGATGTAATGTTGGTTTTATGTAACCTTGCAACTGTTTGAGTCTTAAAAATCATAAAGACTTTTCCACTTCCAGGGTTACAAGATGGGTTGAAAATATTCCAATTTAAAGGTTTTGCACAAAACCAATCAGTAATAATACAATATCAGTCCTAACTTGTTCATTTGTTAAATTTCTTTATGGACATTAATTTTATGTACGACTGTTCAAAGTTAGCTCCAGTGTAAAAAATATTCTTGTTGATTTAAAACTGAATTTGTTATCAAGATGTATTTAACTTTTAAACCTTGAAGTAAATGTCTTCAGAAATTTACTATCAATTTTGCTATTGATCTCATGAGGTATATAAAATGCCATTTATTTAAGGCATATAATGTTTACATAAGGTGATGGATTGGTTTTTTGCAAAAGTATTTCAATAGACCTAATTTAAAATCTGATTAAAACTGATCTAATTTACAATTTTATTTATTTTGATTGAAAACACCTTTCTCTTTAGAGGTGGTTTAGTATTTACTCTCCAACCTAAAGCATTTGCTTTTCCATTTTAACATCTTGTTATTGTTTGTCACATCTCCATTTCAATAACTGGATCTTCATTTACGCTGTGTTGCTTGGTTTGCTCATGTGATCATGTTTGACTCACTCTTGCGAGATCTCATAAGTTGTTATTGTTTTGTAGAAAATGTAATAAAAACTAAAAAAATAACTATTTTCTAGACAGATTAATTTTTATCTTTGTTCTGTATTAAGGAGCCCAATTAGTGTTATTTTATATGTCTGTATAGGTGTAATTTTTAAGACATCTGCAATTTCATAATTGTTTTTACGTGTACAGTTTCATGTTTCTATGTTCTTTTATATAAAATAATAAAACAAAAATATACAGAAAGGTGTTATTTTTATACCCTGTTTTTTCCATTTCTATCTGAAAATACCTGATTTGTATTCAAACACATATTATTTTCTACTACAATATGAAGATCACAAGTTATTATTAGAAAAATCACATAACTTTCTAGTTTTCTATATCTGTTTTATACTTTTCCAAGCATTTTATAAGTACAAAACCTTTTAAATTAATAAAAAAATCTTATGTGTTTGAAACAATAAATAATAGCTACACACAGAATTGTGCTACGATTGTAACAATTGTACTATGTACACAAAGCGAGTTTATAATCAGAATTTGGCTATCCTTTGATCATCTTGCAGTTATTGGGAATTCTCTATAAAGTTTTAACTCCTAATTTTAAACAGGTGTGAGTTATGACTTGCTTAAGCCACCTCATTTTTATTTAAGTTAAGTTACAAGCAAACATAACTAAATTATATTTTGAAAATATTGATTAAAACACTAGTAAGTCTGGTTCCAGTGGTTAATATCATAGTTTAGTCTCCAGATCTTATTTAAAATTTAGATTCTATCAAATGGAAATACAAACCAGTTTTTATAGGCTAATTCGACTAGTTTCTGATTTTGGTTCCAGACCGTACCAAAGCACCATTGAACTGGCTTCTTCAGTCCCAATTCTCACTTTGATTCAATTGTGGTAATGGTTAAGGAAAACATGTTTATATTATTCATGCAGGGATGTTGTCGCCAAGGATCTTCATTTTGAGCATATGTACTGATAATATATATGACATCAAACTTGTTTTGTTCTTATTTTATTGCTAAAATTTGTATATATATCTGTCAAAATAAAACCAAAATTACATAAATTAAAAATTGAGGAAATAATTTAGGCTAACCATTTGTTTTATTAAATCATATAATATCACATTTAGTTGTTTTATTAGGTATTTTAAAAGGTTATCAATTTAATCAGTAAAACGAATACTACGTGAAAGGCATATTTTACTTGCGTCGATTATAACACTATTTATTAAGATTCAATATTAAAATCAGGTTGAGTTTTTTTACAGAAATAAATTACATTCTAAAGTTAAATTGTAAAAAGGACGCATATATTTTTATTACTGCATGGAGTATTACATTGAGTGTAATAAGAAATGGTCTTAAAATGCTATTATAAAAGTTATGACGAAATACGGACATTTTTATGTGTCATAACATCTTGTTGGTCAAGTTGTAAACTGCTCCACTTCTATTCTTAACACCTCATAAATTCTGTGGAATCCGGCCCGTCAAAATAGTTATCCCTATAATAGCCATTGTTAGCATTCATCAGTCAGCAATTCTTTGAAATTAAATGTTAATGTACTTAATAAATTTAATTAAATTAGTTTAAAATATTTAAAAATGTTAAGTTTTTTAACAGAAAATAAATAAGCATTATAGTTGTGCAATACTTAAAACTAATACTACTTTTATTATAATGAAAAGAGAGTTAATCTTCAAGACTAAGAAAGTCATGATTCTGTTTATAACATTGGATTATGGAGCACTTGAGTCTTTACAACAATGAACATTTGTCAGATGAACGTAACAACCAATCTACTACCAGCAAGGTAAATAGGATCTTCCAAATTACAAAGGGTTGTCTCAGGAGCATGATGAAAGTGCTTTCAACCAAATTGTTACATCTCTTTACAATTTAATCTTAATTAATGTGATTTTAACTACCATAGTTTAAACTAAAAAATACTTGAGAGAATACAATGATGTTTTATCTTATATAATTATTAAACCCCTCTGCCACTGAACCAATAAGTTTATGTGGTTGCGTGCTATTTATCTATTAATGCCATCCAAGCATTTTTTCTTTCTTTTGTACAAATAAAACAAATCTGAAGTAAAAATAGCTAAGACTCCAAATACAAAACATAATTTTTGCCCATTAATAATACTTCTAATTTAAAATGTCTAAAAGAAGATGTATATAATGGACCATAGTCATCATAACAATTTTAAACTGCTTATTTTGACTGGCTGAAAAAAAATAAAGAAAACTAAGATAATTTGTAGTGTATAGATTGAGAAGTAGAAAAAAAAATTAAAGCAAGCTGAACTCTTAATTTTGTTCTATTATCTTGAAAGTTATTATAATTACATTTTTCTAGTAATATTGGTACATGAGCATTTCTACATCCATAACAAGCCACAACAACAAAGGGGTATGCTGACAGGCCAAATACTAAAGTAAAATGTTGGCAGCTACTGCTGTGAAGTAATATATACAACTTATTCACACTTCTGCACAGTTATTTGTAGGTCAAATTACAGCAGTCACTCTAAATTGTATAAGCTGTGTTCATTTGAAGGGTTTTCAGTACTGTACACTAATGAGATATTTTAAAGTGAACTGTTTTAACAAGAACAACACAATTGTGATTCTATGAGCACGTTGTTTACGGCTTGATGGGGTTTTATGTTATTATGAGTGTAACTAGTAACTTTTAAAATGATTTTTGATTGATTCATCCCAATTTTAGATATAAGGATTGTTAACACAGATTAATTTCAGCTTTAAGGTTTTCAAATTTTGCTTAATTAAGCAAGATTAAATTTAAGTTTCCAAGTTTTACCTATCTCATAGGGAATACTCATAAGGAAAAATAATCCTTTGAAATTTGCTTAGTTAGACACTCCACATACGTCAATAACATAATTTTAAACAATCTTTATTGTTATATCTTATGTTTAATGTTTGTTGAATAACTTCTAGGAAATCTAGGATTATTAGATGACAAAAACATTTTCACATTTGTAGTTCCTGGTAAAGAGTTAGCAAGCTTACTTTAAGGATCTGTCACGTGTTACTGTGTCTGAAACAGGTTTACTGCTATTTTCTTTCCCAGATTAAGTTCCGAGAAAATAACTCGTTTCTAAGAGAATTCGTCGCAGTTCTTTGTGATGAAGTCGGACCAAGAAATTATAATGTAGGCTAAGAGCTTCATAAAATTTAACGTATTATTTTACGCTTCAAACGAAAACAATACTGTTAAAAAGGAAAAGGCGTTACATTTTGCAAGTTATAAAAGTATAATTTCAGCCGTCGACGATAGTACATTGATTTCATAGTTAATAAGTAGTTTTAATAATATGTCTTGGATATATTTCTAGTTCTCTTTATTTAAGTTGACTTTCTCGTTTCGGCTAGAAAATTAGGACGGAAATGAGAGAAGTTTTAATTAAAATGTTTATTACTTTAATCAGCTCCATTGTGATGTCTAGGAATGAGGTGTTTCCTGACAACAGGACAATAAGATGTTTTGTAGCATTGGTAAATAATGTTATAATAATGCAGAATATCATTCTTTTACTTTAGTTTTACCTAAGAGAATTTTACCTACCTCATCAGTAATATTCATCAATCTAAATTGATAAAGGTGAAAATTGTTCCCTATTTCTTGTTTTTAGTGAATTTCCTTTGAAAAGTGAACTATTAGCATGACCCGTTTACAGAAGAGTTTATATCTCATAGTATAATTTAACAATAAAGTTATACCTAAAGTTTTAAAGCTAACACCTCAAAAAGCAAAAACTGTGTGTGTAGTACACATGAAGATACAATACCGTAACAATGTACAATAAGAGACTGAAGTTGGGTGTAGTGGGTAAGACTAGCAGCTTTTAGTTATTAAATATGATTTATACGGAGTTCAGTCTGCAGTGTATCCAACCTAACATCGCATTACAGTAATGCGATGTTTTTAACCCTATCATAATATATGCGTGTCGAAGTATCTGTGCATGGTATAGTTTTTGTTAAATCAAACTAACCTTGACACCACAATGTAAGCCTCAATTTAAATTTAAATGTAAAATGAGAAATTATTGCTATCCGGTCTGTTAACATAACGTAGTAGCAACAAATGGTGCCCTAACAAAAGAAAGTGATTTATGTTTTCTTATCCAAGTTATGTGTTAGATTCATCCTTATGCGATATACCATAATTATTCTTTGACACCATTACAAAATCACGTAAAATTCATGTTTTTCTCTTCGCCGGTCTCAAAATATTGGCCTTTACTTTAGCAGGATAACCCAATAGAGAAAATCACTCAGTCCTGTTGGCTGTCAGGCGTGTAGCAACTGTGTAGTGAACGCTGTTAGCCCACCAGTGGTTTGAGGCAATCCCTTGTAACAAAGGCTCTCTTGGGTTCAATCCCTGGCTTAGCTGCCACAGAATTAGGGACACTACCTTGTTGTATGAGTTGCCCTGGGGAGGAAGGGTCAAACAAGGTGGTGCACTCAACTCTTCTGCTAACTCGGAACCTTTAAGTTATTCATTGATATGAACGTAAATAAATTAAATATGGATCTTTGGCTACTAAATTAATATGGCTATTAAAATATGCATAGATTTATGGGCTTTAGTTAAAAAAACCTCTAAACCTCTAATTTGGTATTATTTTATGTAAAAATGTGGTTTAAAAATGTGTATAACTCATTACTAACTTTGTTATCAAGATACAGGACTTTTCGCAATAAACAGTAATTATCAAACGATGAAATATTATCAAGCCTCAAACTCAATTGCATATTTTCTGTTTTGTTCTGTATGTATTTTACATATAATGTTATGTATTTACAGAATGAGTATTTAAAAACATGTAAAAACTAATATTAAGATTAAGAACTGGATTCAATTCATGCGAAAAAATAGAAGTTTGTTAAAACACCAAGACTACGAAAATAAAGTAAACAATAACTAATCTTAAAATTCGGATTCAGCTGTTAATTCAGCTATTAACGGAATTTGAAATCAAACAGTCCTTAAAACTGTAGCCATGAAATGACTATTATTAACTCTTACAAATTATAAAACTAAATGTTGTCTCTTTCCAAAATAAATAAAACGTGGTATAAAGCCTAAATATTACAAGTCAAACTTATCCTACTTTCCAAACAGATTTCAAATAAATCTATTAATTATTTTCACTTATATATAATTAAAATAAAAATAATGTTCAACAATTTTAAATTTTAATTATTTTCATGTTCAAACATATGTTTTGAAAAACAACAATAAATTACTAATAACAAATTGCATTTAATGAGAAAGTTTATATTTTTCAATTCGAACACACTGTAAATTCAATTAGCTCAAAGTGAAAATTCAGCAATGTTTGGTTGTTTATGAATAGGTTGGATTTCCAAAATAACTCGCTATGAATTACAGAAAACATGAATAGAAAGAAACGTACGTGTATAGCGGCTGCGGTTGTAGTGTTTCGGCTGGGTTTCAGGTTCATTCACGTATCAGCGACCACTTATCAACAGGCCTCTCGGCACCGATCGCTCGTCAATCATATGTTATTCCTTTGCTGGAACTGTAAACCTTTTTTTTAATAATAATACTTCAGTAATAATAATATGAGTGGGTTATATAATTATTTTCTCAATTAACCACATAACCCACTCATATTATTACTACTTACTTCGTAAATAGCACTGAATTAAATCCTATATAATAATAGCGTGTACAAGGCAACGTGTAACCACCTATTCCGAGTACACTACTGAACGTAGAGAGGCCAGGTTGGTGTCAAAAGATTTCCCTTAGACCCAGGATGATGAAAAAATACGATATTCTACATTTATCTAGTTTTAATTTTTCAATTGGCAAAAAATACTGTTTTTTGGCCTTTTTCAACATCCCCATGTATGATGAACGTGTAACCACCTATTCAGAGCTAATGAACGTAGAGAGGCCAGGTTGGTGTCAAAAGATTTCCCTTAGACCCAGGATGATGAAAAAATACGATATTCTACATTTATCTAGTTTTAATTTTTCAATTGGCAAAAAATACTGTTTTTTGGCCTTTTTCAACATACCCATGCATGATGAACGTGTAACCACCTATTCCGAGTAAACTACTGAACGTAGAGAGGCCAGGTTGGTGTCAAAAGATTTCCCTTAGACCCAGGATGATGAAAAAATACGATATTCTACATTTAAATATTTATAATTTTTTAATTGGCAAAAAATACTGTTTTTTGACCTTTTTCAACATCCCCATGTATGATGAACGTGTAACCACCTATTCAGAGCTAATGAACGTAGAGAGGCCAGGTTGGTGTCAAAAGATTTCCCTTAGGCCAAGGATGATGAAAAAAATACAATATCCTACGTTTATTTAGTTACAAGTTTGTAAAAAACACAGTGTTTTTTGCTATATTTTATTTGCAATCTTTTTGTTTACCATGTGTTCCCTATTTAGCATCCAAATTCAAGACAACAGTTGAGTAAAGTTAAGGTTGTTTTTCTAAAAAAAAAGCAGACCACTACTGTATTCCTAACTAAATTAAGGTTTTTGGATTGAAATTTACAAGCAGTAAGGAACACAAATTCCATGCTGAATGGGAATAGAGAATAACGTATAAAAGTGTCAGCAAAGTTCAATTCAGATTTATGTATTCTATATTTAATATTTATATTTCTGTTTTTGTTTACTTTTACTCTTGCAGCGAAATTGGGTTTTATCACTGATAATGGAACCAGAAGTAAATGATTTTCCTGCATGCAGCTTGCGCATCCCGTTTTGAGTAACGAAAATAGTAAATAGTTAAATAGTAAACAAAACAAGGACAGTCTGTAGTTATATGTAATCCTTATAACAGCTGGTTATTTAATTGAATTGAATTAAGAAAAAACTAATGTGACATAAACCAAATAAAACTGTCATCCATATGAATAACATGTGAACTTGGAAGTCCGATGGGGCAGAGCCCTGAGGCCTAAATTGTAAATCTAAAGCCAGTTTGCACATCTGCACACTTAGTCGCGCGTTTTAGTGAATAATATGTGGGGGTAAATCTTAAAACAAAATCCTTATTGTTAACAAAGTTTACATGTATCGTATTAATAATAAAGATAGATAGATAAATTATTTATTTTGTTGGTCTGTCTTTAGATAGTTTGTATGTTAGCATATGAAATAAAATTAAATGTTGCTAAATATGTAGACTGTAGTTTTATTATTTAGTTATAAAAAAAGCAGTAAAAGTAGTTACGTTAGTTTTTAACACAAATTCTAACCCGATGAACAAACTTTTAAACATTTAATAACATTTAACTGCAATGTTTAAAAAACAAAATTTGGCTTGAAGTGACACCAAAATGCACTTGACAGACGTAACATTTTGTTGGTAAAAAGTCACTTTTTAAGTTTAGACACGTCCTAATGAATATTTTAATATGCATTATGTTGGCGCTTTATTTAAGTACCTGGGGGCCGAGCTTTGCTTGGGGAAGGCCAGTCAGTTTGTTTAGATGAATTGGAGTAATATATCACCTCTTCCCCAACTGATTATCAGATTTGTATAGCTCATTTGCCTCTTTTCTGCTTTTTTAAGGTTACTCCAGTTTTTATTTATAGTTCAATGTCCCTTTATTATATTCCAGATGTAAACAATCTATATATGCAATCCTCACTCAACAGTTTTAGTCTTTGCTCTCAGGAAACCACGTGTTAATTATAAACAACACCAGTATTACTATGATAGTTTATTGGTTGATTATGAACAGCTGTTTCAAATATTTTGTTTTGATTTTAAACTCAATTTTCGATTTTTTACATTATTTGATTTTTTTCTCGGGATGAGTCCTGTCTAGAACTTATTTTTATTTCTAACATTTGAAAGAAATTTCTGGAACCGTTTTATAGATCAGAGTTGCAAGCACGCACGCAGGGATGCAAGGAAGCAAATATTATAGGATAACACCTTTAAATTTTCCACGGCGGTTCCTATTTTATAAAATGAATTCAAAAATAGCTTTTACAATATAAATTGTCCAGCCATTAAATGTATTTTATAACTAATGAACAATACTTATTTAGTTTATTTAAGCCCGTGATTTTTGACGGGCTGATAACTGCTAGTCACTAAATATTAGCATTAATAAAATAAATGTTGAAATATTTCAGTACTATCTCAGCAAATCAATATACAGTGTGTTCATTTGTTTTGCACACCACTGGGATCTTACAAACCATAAGAGTTACAAGGAAGGGTAATGAGAAAAGTATTGCGTAATTATAAACTAAATAAAATGGCACAAAGAAATCTAAAATAGTCCACCAAATTTGTCAGCTACGCTCAAAGAACCATTTTTGACTAAAAACAAAAATTGCTTATACCTCTCTTATTTTTCTATACAAAAAAAACATATCGAATGAAAGTTGTGTGAAATTTTACGTAGAACTTGAATATTTAGCTTGAAATTAAATAATACATTCGGTTTCTGATATAAAATGGTCAAGTCTAAGATCTTTAATAGAAGTATAGTGTTTGTATATTTTTAAGTGAAAGAATGTTTTCCTGATTACAAAAATACCACATACGTCATTTTTTATTCGTCCATTATTCAACGAAAACCTCTTTTTAGCAACCATATGATGGAAATGATGTACTGGCTCAAACATAAAAGTATTAAATTTATCTTTTACAGCTGATTTGCATCAAGGAGAAATCAGCTGTTTAACAATGTAAGAAAATAAGGTTTTTGAAATAGCATATTATTGAGAAAAAATCTTAATCATTTTCTCACAGCAGGTTTCTCTGTGAATCAGTTGTTTTATGTAAATCAGCTTTAAAACATAAATTTAATACTTTTATGTTGGAGCCATTACAAAATATCCATAATTTGATTGCTAAAAAGAGGATTTTACTAAATTATGGACTTGTTTTATGAATAAAATGTCACATATGTGGTATTTTTGTCATAAGGAAAATAATTTCTTTCACATAAAAATATAAAACAAACACTAAAACTGCATTAAAGATTCTAGACTAAAACTGCATTAAAGATTCTTGGATTTTGTTACAAAAGGCTACTGGTTGAATTCTCGATGTGCCCACATGACTGATAGGTTTGCACTGTTGTTCCTAACAACGTCAAATACAAAATACCACTGGCGTAGACAAGCAATGCAATCTGAAAACATAAAAAGAGAAATTGTTATGAAACGTTGCTGTGATATTTATCACTTGAGTCATAGGAAAGGGCTGATTCGTACTGTGGGTAACTAATAAGGCCACAGTGATACAGATGTGAGAGCAGGACAATATGTTGAATGTGTCCTTTGCTGCAACCGTGGTGTCTAGCACTTGCGGAATGTGTTCTGTGCTGCAACCGTGGTGTCTAGAACTTGCGGGCAACATTCTCCAGTAAGCTATATCTCTGATGAACACTACGGTACTGCTCTGTTGTGATTAATATTATATAATCACATAAAAAATAATATTTTTGATTGTGATTGTGGCACTAAATGTCACTGCGGTAAATTAAGTTTTATTAGTACATACAATAACCAATAACTTTGTAACATAATCGAATGGAGTATAATCACGTGAGACAACATCTATTACAGCGCCCTATGTTCTTTGGCTTTGTTTCTTAGAGTACCTTAAAAATGAAATGTTTTAAAAATGTTTCTAATAGCCTAGTTACAATGTTCCTTATAGTTTGTTAGCTATTCACTGCTCCAAAGACAAATGATCCAATTTCAATCGGCTCAATTACGTTTGTAAAGGATTATGATAATATTCTATAGTATCTCTTAAGGTTATTTGTTACCTAGTATTTCTGCCTGTAAAGTAAAATAAAATAGTTTTATAATTAAAGCATTAAACTGTATAATTGTTTTACGATCTCACTGATTTGAGGTTTCATTCGGATTTTATTAAGTTAGTTACATTTAAAAATTAATAATATTAAATAGACCTTACCTTGTCAGATGAAGACAGTACATTCCTCTTGATGCTCGGTCATTGTGGCGAGGTACGGGTCAGGTTATTGCGATAGTTTAGGCGAGGGGACTCTGTTAGAAGTGAAGAACTCCTCAACTGATTGTGGTAAGTTGATCCTTGGTTGATTTCACAATTGCTTTATTCAGCCTTTTGAGGTTAGCTTGAAAGTTCTGAAATTTAATATAAGTTTCAATCAGTAAAATTGGAACAGTATAGTAATAAGTTTGTTCAATTCTGTAAATTCGGTTGCTTTGTTTGAGACTTGTACAAAATATCGACTTTATTTGATTTAAACATATTGACCGAATATAAAAGAATATAGAGTTAAAGTTGAGACTGGTTCATCGGTATTTAAATCTCGTCTAAAACCATTTTGTTTGGTTGCTTAAAGTGCGTGAGTTAATCCTCTTAATATGTAATACACACAAATAACATTAACGTTTAGATTCACGCAAACATCATTTGAATGACGGTCAAATAAATCACGACTGTCTACAGTATAAATTAATAATTAATAATTACAGTGTTTTAATTTGCTTGCATGTGTGATTCAGTGGCACTTAACGTTCTGCTCTGCGGGATCTAACAGTTTATTGAGAAGTATGATGATAAACTTGTATTGTATCTTTTATTTTTTTAATTACGAATGCCCTCATTCCATTTACAATACCACCCAAACAATCTATTTGACAAATTTGGAATGTCAATGTCATATTAAACCTCAAAATTATTGTTATTTAACGAGGTGCTTGGTTTTATTGTAATCTGTCAAATTATCCCAAGTTAGGCACACGTATATTTATCATTTCAAAAGAGGCCGTGTACAGTAGACCTATATACACTAGCAAAAAATAACCAAACATAATTTATAATAGTATTTAAACATTAATTCAACGTTGGAAAGACACATGTGTTGCGCTTTTGCTAGCTTATTTGTAAAACAAACTTTCGTAGTTTAAAAAATGCTGCTTGAACTGTAATTGCATTTTTAATGCACAATGATAAACCACGTCTACTAATAAGCCTTAAATTATGGTAATCCACCGAATAAACTGAACTCTGAAATAGTAAAGGAGATTTACTTAAATTAAATGGGCTCTCAATCCTTGCCGAATCCAACTGCTACTACTACAACTACTAACCTCTGAGATCTTATTTGAGATCGTGTAAATGTAAACTTCACAGTTCACTTCAGGTAGACGCCACTACAAGGATAATTCCAGGAACATAAGTGAATATGTATTTTAACAAATTTGAGTCTTTCTGAATGGTCAGATGAAACAAAACTTAAAGCCGAAAACTAAATAAGCTGGACAGTGATCACGGAACAGAATATAATTCAGGGAATACTTCTTTAACAGCTCAAGCCTTTCATGGCGGTTTCAGAATATGTGAACCCAGTTCTTTGATTTAGTATCCAAGAAGGAGAAAGAGAAAATCATCATGGTCTTTTAAAATACTGAAATAGTAATACTAGGATATTATTTGTTTTAAATACGTGAAAAAACTCTCAGATTTTATAAAGGCATATTTATAAACACCTAATAGTCATAGACATGTTTTACTTAAAATTTATACACAGTTTATTGTGAAGTAAGTTTCGTGTTTACAACTAAACAGGATGCAACAAATTACGTTTCGCAACACCACAAAATGTTTTTACACTTTTACTGTACTTAAATGTAAAAAGGTGTAACTTTGGCTGTTTTATAATATATTTATTTATACATTTTAATAACTATAAATAACTATATTACAGGATAATAAAGTGTACGATGCTTGGTTTCATCTCAGTAGCCTCTGAATTTTAATGTAGATAGGATCATAATACAAAAATACCACCGTCGCAGCAAACCTGCGTACTCAGCAAATTTCCAGTGCATAAATATGCGTCTTACTACTATCTAGAGCCACCTACCAAGTTTCACAAAAATACGTTGAATAATAAGTGATATATCGCATTTTATTTATTCTCCAAAAGAATTACATTAGAACTGAGTACGCAGGTGTGCTGCAACGCGGAAGATAAGAAATGTGTTTTTTTGCAATTATCAATATAACTCAACCAGGTGAAGCTACATCTCAAGTTTGATTAATTTAGGTTCATAACTAAGGGAGATATAAAACTTGACTTATTCTTGATATTAATATCATGGGAGCCGAGTATGCAGGTTTGCTGCTACTGGGAAAAATGAACAAAAACAATTGTTTGTGAAAATATCAATATACCACAACTAGCTGAAGCCACACACCAAGTTCCATCAATATACATACTTAAATAATCTAGATATAAAATTTGATTTATTCTCCATAAGGATAACATTGGACAACGTACTGTGTTTAGCACTTTGAATATCTCTGAAACGGTTAACAACAATTAAAACACTACAACGATTGTTTTGTAGAGCTAAACTTATTGGTAGAATGAAATACGTGGAGTTTTTAGTAAAATTATCTGAAGAAAATCTAAAAACCGTATTCCCTTAAGATTAACATTGGAAATTTTATGGACTTTTTTTACTTTTCTCCACAACCACTTAACCTAGACTCAAAATACTAAAATGTTTATTTTAGCTCTATAAAATGAATATAATCAAAATCTAGTGTTTTTAAAATTTTAAAATAAAAAGTAAAAAAACTGATTTTCGGAAAATTTTAAACCCCCATAAAACCCCCTTCCCATAGACCGATCGATCTGGTTTTCGAACTTAAAGTCATATATGTTACTCTCCACATTTGTGCGAAATTTCATCAAAATCGGCCGTTTACTAAAAAAGTTATTGCGGTAACGGACACACACACACACACACGCGCGCACACACACACACACACACACACACACACACACACACACACACACATACGTGCATAACGTACCTAATGAGGACTTTGGTTCCAGGGTAGCGCTATGAGGACAGGGACTTAACATAATTTTAAGGTTAGGTTGGTGAGTGTTAAATACTCAACAAAATAATTGCAACAATGTACACACCTTATATTTATTTAAAAACCAATTTTATTAAATTGAAAAACTCTGTGAGGACCTTAGATATTGGCTTACTATCAGAGGACTCAAATTACAATAATAACGATCAGAGGACCTAAGGTATACACAGTACTATGTGAGGACCAAATTTACACACAGTAGGCATACTCACACACAACATTGTGAGGACCTTTGATTGTGATAAACGATCAGAGGACCTAAGGTATACGCAGTACTATGTGAGGACTAAACTCACACACAGGCACACTATAACAAGACATTGTGAGGACCTTGGTTTTTAATAAACGACCAGATGACCTAAGGTATACACATTACTATGTGAGTACCGTGCTCTCACATTATACTCACACACAACATTGTAAGGACCTTGGAGTTAAATAAACGATTAGAGGACCTCAGGTACACACACACAGTACTATGTGAGCACCAAACTTACAAACAGTCACGCTCACACACAACATCGTGAGGACCTTTGATTTTAATAAACGATCATAGGACCTATGGTATACACAGTACTATGTGAGTACCAAACGTACACACAGTCACACTCAGACACAACATTGTGAGGACCTTGGATTTTAATAAACCATCAGAGGACCTAAGATATACACAGTACTATGTCAGGACCAAACTCACACAAAGGCACACTAAATCAATACATTGTGAGGACCTTGGATTTTAATAAACGATCAGAGGACCTAAGGGATACACAGTACTATGTGAGGACCGTGCTCTCACATTCACACACACATACTACTATGTGAGTACCAAACTTACACACAGTCACGCTCACACACAACATTGTGAGGACATTGGATTTTAATAAATGATCAGAGGACCTAAGATATACACAGTACTATGTGAGGACCAAACTTACACACAGGCACACTAAAACAAGACATTGTGAGGACGTCTGTTAAATGCATTACCACTTGCACATTGCAATGTGAGGATTTTCAAATTGTCAATGTATGAAAGAGGTCTTAAGGAACCACAGTGCTAAATGCGACCATGTTCAGCTCTACTCCGGGCGGGTCTAATAAGCTTTCACCCCCATTAGATGGGTTTGGAGCTCTAACTACAACCAAGGGTTGCGATGAGCTCTCACTAAAACTAAGGGCTGTGATGAGCACTTGCCATCATCGAACGGTTGTGATGCGCTCTCACCAACACCGGGTGGCTTTAGTGAGCTCTCACCACCACAGTTTGGGTGTGATGCGCTCACACCACGACCAATTGACTGTGATAAGGTCTCGCCACCACTGCGTGGGTGTGATGAGCTCTCACCTATGTCGGGTGGCTTTGGTGAGCTCTCACCACCACTGGGCGGTTGTGATGAGCTCTCTTCTCCACCGGGTCGGTTTGATGAGCTCTCACTACAACCAAGGATTGTGAAGTTCTCACTACAACCAATGGCTGTAATGAGCACTCGCCATCACCGTTTAGGTATGATGAGCTCTCACCATCACCGATCGGGTGTTATGAGCTCCCACCGTCACCGATCGGGTGTGATGAGCACTAACCGTCACCGATCGGGTGTAATGAGCACTCACCATCACCGATCGGGTGTGATGAGCACTCACCATAACCGATCGGGTGTGATGAACACTAACCATCACCGATCGGGTGTGATGAGCACTCACCATCATTGATCGGGTGTGATGAGCACTCACCATCACCGATCGTATGTGATGAGCACTCCCCATCACCGATCGGGTGTGATGAGCACTCACCATCACCGATCGGGTGTGAGAGTACTCAGCATCACCGATCGGGTGTGATGATCTCTCACCATCACCGATCGGGTGTGATGGGCACTAACCATAACCAATCGGGTGTGATGAACACTAACCATCACCGATCGGGTGTGATGAGCACTCACCAACATTGATCGGGTGTGATGAGCACTCACCATCACCGATCGGATGTGATGAGCGCTGACTATCACCGATCGGGTGTGATGAGCACTTACCATCACCGATCGGGTGTGATGAGCTCTCGCCATCACCGATCGGGTGTGATGAGCACTAACCATAACCGATCGGGTGTGATGAATACTAACCATCACCGATCAGGTGTGATGAGCACTCACCATCACCGATCGGGTGTGATGAGCACTCACCATCACCGATCGGGTGTGATGAGCACTCGCCATCACCGATCGGGTGTGATGAGCTCTCGCCATCACCGATCGGGTGTGATGAGCACTAACAATAACCGATCGGGTGTGATGAATACTAACCATCACCGATCGGGTGTGATGAGCACTCACCATCATTGATCGGGTGTGATGAGCACTCACCATCACCGATCGGATGTGATGAGCTCTCACTATCACCGATCGGGTGTGATGAGCACTCACCATCACCGATCGGGTGTGATGAGCACTCACCATCACCAATCGGGTGTGATGAGCTCTCACCATCACCGATTGGGTGTGATGAGCACTTACCATTACCGATCGGGTGTGATGAACATTAACCATCACCGATCGGGTGTGATGAGCACTCACCATCATTGATCGGGTGTGATGAGCACTCGCCATCACCGATCGGGTGTGATGAGCTCTCGCCATCACCGATCGGGTGTGATGAGCACCAACCATAACCGATCGGGTGTGATGAATACTAACCATCACCGATCGGGTGTGATGAATACTAACCATCACCGATCGGGTGTGATGAGCACTCACCATCACCGATCGGGTGTGATGAGCTTTTACCATCTCCGATCGGGTGTGATGAGCACTCACCGTCACGGATCGGGTGTGACGAGCACTAACCATAACCGATCGGGTGTGATGAACACTGACCATCACCGATCGGGTGTGATGAGCACTCACCATCACCGATTGGGTGTGATGAGCACTTACCATTACCGATCGGGTGTGATGAACATTAACCATCACCGATCGGGTGTGATGAGCACTCACCATCATTGATCGGGTGTGATGAGCACTCGCCATCACCGATCGGGTGTGATGAGCTCTCGCCATCACCGATCGGGTGTGATGAGCACCAACCATAACCGATTGGGTGTGATGAATACTAACCATCACCGATCGGGTGTGATGAGCACTCACCATCACCGATCGGGTGTGATGAGCTTTTACCATCTCCGATCGGGTGTGATGAGCACTCACCGTCACGGATCGGGTGTGACGAGCACTAACCATAACCGATCGGGTGTGATGAACACTGACCATCACCGATCGGGTGTGATGAGCACTCACCATCACAGATCGGGTGTGATGAGCACTCACCATCACCGATCGGTTGTGATGAGCTCTCACCATCACTGATCGGGTTTGATGAGCTGTCACCATCACCGATCGGGTGTGATGAGGTCTCACCACTTCGGGTGGTTGTGATGAGATCTTACCACCACGGGGCAGAAGTGTTGAGCTTTCATCAGTATCAAAACAAATTAGGGGTTAACAATTTAAGACACAGCACAGTGCACATTATAATAGATTTATTTTTCAAATCCAATTAGAATATAATAGAGTAGAATGCCCATAAAAGAATAGAATGTCCATAAAAGAATAGAATGTCCATAAAATAATAGAATGTCCATGAATATTATTTTATGTATACTAGACAAATTACTATAAATGTAAAAAAATGAACATCATGGAAATTAACTTACTTTTTTTGTTTGGACGCAAAGCAATTGTACACATGAAATTTTACACGTGTCCACTCAATGTCTTTCATATTTGGATATGCTTCGAAAAACCGTTTTACATCGTTTTGGCCTGGTACTTTGTGCTTCTTTATGTAAGACTGGAAGAATTGTTTCACCGCAGTTGATTCTTCAAACGAAAACTTCTGCCTCTTACGAACGGTATGTTTCCTCTTTAGATGTGACTTTTCAGTTGGTGTTCCAGCAGCCGAATTTACGGTTTTCATTTGTTCTTGATTTGCTGTCCTAAGTACAAACTCATCATTTCCGTCCTCTTCGTCATCTGGAATTGCTTGATCATGATCATTTATTTCATCGAATACGTTAATTTCGTCCAAATTTTGGCCACGCATATAGTTAATATTTCCACTTTCCATATTAATTAGTAGCTTACTAATTTTAGCAAGTTGCATTGTTTCGTGTGGCAGCCTATAATACTGGCGGTGAACTCTAATATCGTGCCCAAGATAGTTTGCGACTGCATCCAGTTCATTTTCCCTTAGATTTAGAAGCTGGATCATTGTTGCTACATGTCTTCTGAGTTGTGTTCCTGTTAAGGCGTTTGGATAAGTAGCACCACAACTCTTTGCAACATTCCGCAATACAACGTCGGCCCTGTAGTGACCCTTGCTAGAGTGGATTGCAGGGAATAAGTAGTCATTAGTTAGTGGCACGCCAACTCTATTCCTGCTTTCAATCAGCAAAGATATAGCATATTGAATTGATGGCGTAAGTATTACCGGAACCATTCGTCCTCTTTTGCCTCGAATTTCAACTCTTACAAGAGACTTAACTAAAACTTTTTCTACTTCTGAGAGGGTTTCCATGATCTCTGAGTCGTCTCTAGGGATGTTTGTGGTTGCCTTTTGGTAATCAGAAAGGCGCATGTATTGAGCCTCCCCCACTCTCCTACGATTTAGTAGAATCACTCTGCATAGGGTGTTTTCACATAAGCTTCTATATCCACTAACAGTCCTGTTATCAGAAGACCTAAACTCCTCAATGAGTTTGTTTTCTTGATCAGTGAGGTATTTGTTCAGTTTTGTTACATCCTCTGTCAAAGGAATTCTTTTCGGAGCGTTCCACAGCCTTTCTTGTAAGGTGGTGTGCGCATCTTTAGTTACGTCATCTGCCCAATTTTCAGTGATTCGTTGTTGGAAGAGCTCAATTTTTCTTAAGTTGTGATGCAGAACCTCATCATCCATACACATACCCTTGTATTTTGAGGCACATTTCTTTAATGTCTGTCCAATTTTAATAGCCAACGATGGAGAATCATAGTACCCGTTATCATTGTAGCCCGCAATTTCTTTTGTTGCTTCGATGATTACATTGTACATAGTTGGGTCTATTAGATCAGTTAAGCATTTGACCTTGTCCGAATTTTTTTTTGCCACCATAAGCAATCGTCCTAATTCTCTCATTCTATCTTTAACTTCTCTAAACTGTGAGGGTCTCTTCTTTTTTGTTTCAAAGAGTTTCTTCCCAAATTCAATTATAAGATTGTCTTTTGTCATTTCACTGTACACCTCATCATAAGTCATTTTTTCTAAAATGTTCTCTTTAAATTGTTGAGGTACATGTGGAGCAGATGGCAATAGTAATGCTGCCCTACATTGTATACTTCTATTTTTGGAACGGTGGTCTCCTGGGTTGCTGTTAGGTTCATTGTTGACTGCTCTGTGAGAACATTCTCGAATGTGCCTTGCCAGATACGTATTCTTTAAGAAACTTCCGCAAAGCTCACACGGTAAGTAATTACAGACATCTTCTTCCTTAGTTGGTCTCCTTTTAGTTATTATTTTTCCCCTCATTTTGTCACTAAAACAACTGAAGTTAAATATTTTTTCTCCTCCTAGCCTAATTTGTTCTATTATTTCTTTCCTTTCTTTACTTCCAACTGGCATTGACAGAAACTTAGCAACCTCAATTTCCTCTTCATGCTTGTCCTCCAAGTGACGTGGGAGTTTTAGGTATAATTTATGGCAATATTTGCACATGTACTTTTTGTCAAATACTCTTTTACCGTTTGGCTTCTTTTTTGCGAGGTCAATTTGTAAATCATTGTTTGTCACACTAGTGGCACTGACTTGAGGATTGATCAAGGGGGACGCTAGTGGTTCTATTGCGTCGTTTCCACTTTGCAGGTTCTTTTGTTTTGTCTCGTTTCTGAGTGGGATATCTATTTGATTTGATTTGAAAAATGAGTCGTCAGATATTATGTTGAAAATGCCTTTTTCGGATGCTTCTCTGTAATTTTCGGAGGTTTTTCTGTCTTCATCGGATGTTTTGCTGTCGTCATCGGATGTTTTGCTGTCTTCTTCAGGTTCATATTCTGACTCGTGTGGTGAAAAATATAACTCATCAATAACACAAAGATTTTGGTAATTGACGTTTTCTGCAGCCTTCCTCTTCTTTTTCCTAGTTTGATCAACTGCATCATCGATTTTCCTTTTTTCTGTAAATAAATCAAATATTTATAAAAAATAATTTTCCCTATTTCCTAATATGTTTTTGTGTTGAAGAACTTCCCCTGCAGGGAAGAAGGTATGACCTTAATCGTCATGGTAAGACCGGCGGGACCCCATTATAACCCACATTATTCGTTTCAAAATGACAAACTTATGAAATTGTGTTTTTGTCATATTTATGGGTGTATTCTTGGCAGCGATAACGTTCGTGTATAATGTCCGATATTGATGAAATTTGGTACAAACATGTAAAACAAACATTTTGATTTAAATTCGAAAATCAGTACACATATGTACCTTAAAGTGTCCATTTAGTACCTGAAACAACTTTATGTTTGATACATACAAGTTTATCAATGTTTTGTTTGCAGAATTTTATTCAGTTTAAAAGGAAATCAGTACTGTTTGTTGAGTCATTTTCTACGTTAATTGGTTACTGAGGTATGCTGAAGATAGTACATGTTATGTTATTCTTAAGGTGAGCAAGTAAATGTTGATAACTCCGCTATTTATGATCATATTAATATATTTTGTACGTAGCTTAATTTGGTTGTGGTCTGTTGATATTTGCATAATAACCCCATTGTTCCTACCCCTGTGGAAATATACCCACTTCTTAGTTATAATGTTATTCGAATGGAGAATAAATCAAATTTTACCAATTGCTTATTTTACAGTACACTGGGTCATCCACAAATATGCGACACATTTTGGCGATGTTACGGATGAGAAAGTTTCAAATGTATAATAACATTAATATATTTACAACTGGAGGGACTGTTTAACTTTATTATTGTATTCAGTAGGTCAATAAGGCCAAGGTTTGGAGCTCTACTGGTGTAAAAGCTAAATTAGATCTCTCGCCTGGCATTGATGAATATTTTTGAAAACATTTCATGAAACTTTGTTAATAACAACCAACGCCAAAATGTGTCAGTTATTTGTAGATAACCCTGTATTTTAATATAGCTATGAAAGTAGCTTCAACTGGTCTGGTGATGTATACCTTACATGCATGTATTTAAAATTCCCTGAAAGCGCAGGTTTTGCTGTGTCGGGGTATTTGCATTAGTTATACTCAATAAAATGCAATCCCATCCAAAAATCCAATTACTAGTGAAATGTAGTTTACACTTTTGTCAAATCACCAGACATCATAATAAAAGTATAATAATTAAAAATTAAGAATTACAGATCACTTAATATTCTAAGATTAAAGTGTCTAAGAAATTAAGAACTAAGAAATCATTCTTGCAATATGAAACACTTTAATACGTTGTGAAAATATGATATTTTTGGTTATAACGCCATAACTTTATAATTTAAATTTTCAACACGAACACTTAATATATGCTATTAAATTACTTTAAAGTACATCAAATTGCATGTCAAATTACGTACCTCCAAAAAAATTTGAATTAGATAAAACTATCCGAGGTTCCTCTGTACGGGCTGAAATGCTCTTCTTGTCTGTAAAAACAAACAAAATAACTGTTTTTTTAGTTAAACCAGTCTCATTTATTCGTTAAATTGCATTATTATTATAAGGTTAAATTCTCTAAAATAATTTTCATTAGTTCACCTTTAATTTGTTATAATTAAATGCATAATTTTTGATCCTAATTATTAGTTCCATGATAAATTTTGTTTGGTAAGTCAGTGGGATAGGAATTGTGGCCCTTACGGTTTATGCAAGTTGAACTAAATTATAAGTTTTTTTTAACCCTCCCAATATGAGATTTCGAAAATCATACTAATAATAAGTATTAAATTTATTGGTTTATAATTTAATAATATATTATAGTTGAGCCGCAAAAAGGACACCTCCTGATAGAGCTTATATATATATATATATATATATATATATATATATATATATATAAATATATCAAACCATGTGATGTAGACAGCTATTTATTTACTGTTCCTGTCACCACTTGTGTTCACTGCCCAAATAAAACCTTTTGGAAACAGAAATACTTCGACTGTGTGTTTTATCTATGACGCAAAGTTTCTATATGAAGGGTAGTTCAGCGTAACATAGAGACGTCCTATTGTAAAAATAATAGCCATTCATACTTTCCCGTTACCTTCAAATAGTGTGCAAATAAACGGAATTTTTTCCAGCTCTAGATCGTTGGTCTTGATTTCGTTGTTGCAATCAGTTGCCTTTGCCAATACAAATTCACAATTTTTATTCTCACGGATTTTAATTTTCTTCTTATCTGTAACATTAATTTATAAATATAGTGAGTATTGTATATATCCCAAAATTAAAAGAGCAACCACATTGCCGGAAGTCTTCGTAATCAGTGAATTATTTAAACATCAGGTCACAACAGTTATTAATAAACTCATGATTAATGCGTATGATGAAATTTTCCACAGTTACAATTTCCCAAACTTTCTCCAGCCAAAAGAAAAACCAAAATATTTTATTATGATTGGAGTGGCATGTTGTGAGTTTCAAACACATTGCACAGTACCCGTAAGAAAGGCGGAGCAATCTATTATTTTTACTTAAGACCTCCCCAAAAAAATTTTCCAATATCCTTCTTGTTTTGAACCCCATTCTTATAGTGATATATTTCGTCAAACCAAGGGTCATATTACAATCATAACTGTTAGCAAGCACAAGTATTAAAAAAGTTAACCAAATAGTTTGTTTTGAAAACAAACAGTAGTTAATTAACATTCCATCTTTACCTTCAAACAGTGTGCAGATTAATGTAGTTGTCTCTGGTAATTTTTCATTGGTATTGATTAAGTTTACATTGTCATTATTTGAATGTGACATCAGAGGTAAAGTTTCACATGTATTCTTTTTAAGGGTCTCCATTTGTTGCTCATCTGAAACATAAATTAGTTTATATTAATCAACTGCCTAACATTTATATAAGTTATGGGAAAGTCCCCGTCGCAGCAAGCCTCCTTACCCAGTGAATATGTTGTGGACACTGAATAAAACTACTCGCGATAAATATCTTATTTAAAATGTTAATTCAATTTACTGTAGTTCAAAGGTACTCAGATTTGTAAAACTATTGTTACAATGGGGAAATACGTAATATGTATATTACATATTCAATATACAAGTGGTTTTTACTTGTGAAGTAAATATTTTAATCTCTACGAAATATATAATGTATAGAAAGTTTTGTTCGTGAAACATCTCAATCACAAAGAAACATAAAGACTCATCAGAAGCTCAAGCGGTTTGAGCAAAGATTCGACCAATTTCAAGATGCATTGTTGCCTAAGACAGATCAAAAGTTCAACCATTTTCAAGACGAAATATACAGGGTGTTTCAAAACTCCCTACCACATGTTTTAGGGCATTGTTCCTGGGAAAAGAGAAAATGTAAATATCGTATTTAAACTGTCCGAAATTCCGTACTAGTAGTTACTTACACAGACGCCATTTTGTTTTTTCCCACTATTTATTTTCTAAAAAACTATTAAACATATGAAATTGAAATTTGGAAAATACATTTAAGACAACTAGATAACGCTATACAAAAAATATCAAAATTGTTTAAGTCCAAAAAGATTTTATTTCTTAAATATATTCAAACCACCAACTTTATCAAACATTGACAAAAACAACTTCCTTTAGTAATTGTAATTAAAAATCGATTGACACCTCATTTATTACGATCGGACGAACTGAAATACGCCAGTTGCGTTAGACGTGACCACAGGAGGTTTGTTGCAGTCCATGCCGTGGTATGCGGCAACTGTCTTCAACAACAATGCAACAGCAACCGTCCTCTTTGCAAGGTATTTTAGCGATTGCAAATTATTTCTAACAATAAGAAAGTATTAAATGACTCTAAAAGCATCTTTGTTATAAATTAACTTTATAAGAGGAGAGCTTAAACATTGCCCTTCACGAAACCTGGCTTATTTCAGTTAACACTCGTCCAATACATGAGGTGGCAATCGATTTTTAATTAAAATTCATGCAATAAATTGTTCTTGTAAATTTATGATAAAGTTTATGGGTTTTAAGATATTTAAGAAATACAATTTTTAATGGCCGCCATTTTGTTTTTGGACTTTAAACAATTTAGATATGTTTTGTATACCTTTATCTAGTCGTCATAAATGTAGGAGCAAAATTTCAATTTCGTATGTTTAATAGGTTTTTAGAAAAAAATAATTATTGAACAAAAGGCGGCTGTGTGAGTAACTAGGGACTTCCAGGCAGTTTAAATACGACATTTACATTTCCTGTTACCCAGGAACAATGCCCTAAAATACTGGTAGGGAGTTGTGAAACACCCTGTATAGTGTATTTACAAAATAATGGTAGGTAAGTTAGAAATTAACCTTTCTCAGTAATTTCCATTCAAATTTATTTTAAGAAAGCCACTTTAAATATTAAATTAGCATTAATATTATAATATATTTGAGTTAATAAAGGTATTTGTCACTTTACAGTCCTGCACGAGTATTCGACTTTGACGAAGTGGGGGTTGACATTACCCACTTTAAATAAACACACCTACCTATTCTTAATCTGTTTAGTATTTAACAAATTCGAACAAATGAAATATAAATTTACGTACAAATGCATAATTACTATATACAAATACTTACTTCTTATAACTTCCAAAATAACAGCATCATAGAACTTCCCGTCCTTCCACTTCACTTTTTTTTGGTCACCTACTTTTAGCCCGCTTCTTTGCTTGACATGACATACTGGGACTTCATAAATAATGCCATCATCAACATATTTTACTTTTACGTTTGACATTTTGGTCTCTAGATTTCTGAAAATAAATAACATAGGCTATTAAACATTTTTGGCAAAAATAATTTAATTTGGAAAATTACATATGAACTATTTCAATGTCTAAAAAAACATTATTGTCAGCCTACTTATTATACGAGAAAATGTATATGTTTAAAAATAGTGGGAAAACCATGCGAGGTGGCAATAGAGAACGCGGTGCGGGAGGCGCGGGCAGAATCCCATTGCGAGGAAGTAGGGTTAGTAGGGGAGGGAGCCGGAGTCAGTGCGGCGCGCGGCGCGCGCCACATCAAAGGCGTGAGCTAGCCCCTGCCTATTCTAGGCCTGGGTGCGGGGACGAAGCAGTTGGGCAGTTCACACGACTTGCGAGTCGCTCGCGATCCCACTCCCCTCACGCGCTTTCTACCTGTGTTGAGATGGTGTATCCGGTTTCGATGTCATTATTTTCATGAATAGCAATGAATTACACTTAACTTTAATTTTGGAATTTCTGTAACCGGGGATTATCTTAGATTTTAATATCCTTTAGTACAATTTTTGATGCTATTGTTTTTACCCATAAGCGCTTAATATATAAACGCTGAATAAAAAGTACTTTAACAAGGTATAAGGTTATTTAATACTAGGCTTATCGCCGTTGGAGGCTTCGCCCCCAAACCCCCTTTTGGAGTTCACTTCGCTCACTTCAATTTATCAGTCAACTTAAGTTTGTCAAACTCAACTATTTTAGTTCATTAACCAAATAAAAACTACACAAAAATGACGTTTGGTGAGCACATTAACAACACAGAAGGTCCCATATCGGTTCGATATGGAAACATTTTACCAACCGGCTGCTTGTTCGTTTTATCGAATTAACTGCAACAAATAAAGTGCTCACTCAATCAAAGTCAATCAGATATAATTTAAATACAAATTTGTGGTTACAGTGTTCAATTGGAGTTCTACAAACGGATTTACAAAAAATAGAAAAAAAAACAACAAATTGAGACTTCAGTTCACGACAATATTATAGTAACCTAACTCCGCAGAGCGCTGTATGGAGGCTGTTCGTTGTGCAACATTATTACAAATAAATAATTTTGTAAAAACCAAATAAAGTCAAATTAAACAGAAATTTCAGTCATAAAAAAGTAAGCATCAAAAGTACGATTCATACCCGTGACCACATAATCTTGAATCATATGACAACATATCCACTGGGCTACTGGGCTAAATTCATTCAATAGAAAAAACAATCGGTTTATTAAATTTTCCAATACCGTAACAAACGATATTCACAATATTGAACCTCCCGAGTAGGCGATAATGTGCTCACTTTGTTTTGTAACAGCTGATTTATATAAACCTCATGTGAGCAAATTAGTATCGCCTACACGGGCGGTTTATTTAAATCAGCTGATACAAATAAGTGGTATCATTGCAAAACTGTACACTGTGTACACATTTAAATGGGCCGAAATAGTACAAATTAATCCTTCTCCGATGAATAGCGGCTAAGCGGATGATCGGATCTTAAATCTGTCCAAAAATCGTTAGTTGAAAATTACATTTTATAAAACTTTTGTATTTAACATTTGTTGACATCTCTTACCGTTTCCTTACAAAACGCGCTAAAAGTGGAAAAATTGAAAAATTGTAATTTTCCCCGCCCCAGAAATGCCTCAAAAACTCAAATTGTTAACCTTTGGCAATTTTTCTGACAGTTTCTCGTCAAGACCTTGTATTGAAGTATGGGGTCGAGGAGGGTTCGATTACGCGAAGTGCCTCATAGTCTATGTCAGTGAATGAGTGAATGAGTGAGTGAACCCGTCTAGCATTATATAAGTAGATAAGCTGTGGGTTTAACAGATATTTGGCAACAGTGGTCGTGGGTAAAAGACATCCACATGGACATTTCTCACTCCTTTTTTTAATAAATGCATAATAGCAGTTGGTAGTACATTTACCAAACTTTAAAAAAATCACCATAAACTTTGGTTAATTTATCCACCGTTTTTGTGTTACAGTAATAACAAACCTAAAATACCTTGACCTCTACGGTTACATATATTTAAACATATCGTTAGTGACAGGGTATCTTTTACAACTTAAGCTGGAGTTCCACCATACGAACTTTTACATTATACTGGAAACCCATATAGTTTGTCAACAAATTTACAAACGACGACATTATTTTCTAATTTATGGGGTACCGTTATAAACGTAAATTACGTAATATATACAATTCTCGTGTCACAGTGTTTGTAACAAAACTCCTCCGAAATGGCTTGACCGATTCTTATGAAATTTTGTGTGTATATTCGGTAGGTCTGAGAATAGGACGTAAGCTATTTTTCATAATTTTTTCACCCGATAGGCGAGTGAGCGAAGCGAAGGAGCTCATCTTGAAATAGAAGGAGTATTTGACATAAAACAAATCCAATGACATTAGGACAGGACAACGTTTGTCGAACCAGCTAGTTACATTATACATTTATTAAGAAAGAAGGTTGTTTGATTGTTTTGGGGGTTTTAGAATCGGTATGTATTAAATTTTGTAAACTGTCTAAGTACTATTTGTCTATATTGCTATTGATGTATTTTACGTTTTCCTGAACCTTCAAAATATTTTCCAATTACAACAATCCATAACAACTGATAGATAACTCGTATAAATGCATTTGTTTATTTGACCCCGCAGTTATTTATGTGCTAATTGTTACAGTTAGTTGTAGGCGACACATTCTGTACCATCATAAAAAACAACTCTCGGTTTTTAATTCGTTATAATAGTAACCGGACAACTGAAATAAATAGTAGCAACAACAACACACGTATTACCAACCAGCGTCTGGCGGCAACAGTCCGGCCCGCAGTGGAGAGGGGAGATATGGACGGCGCGGCGCCGGCTCATTTTCCGTGAGCGTCACACCACTCAGCGTGCTGTTCGGTGTTAACATACATGGCGGGAAATGCCTAGTATACAGTCTAATCTTCTAACAACTCTAAAAATGCGTCGATCCTCCCAGTTTCATAGGTCACAAGTTTGTTTTGGTCTTATTTCTTATTGCAAAATACTGACCAATTTTATAGTAATATGCTCAACATTTAATGTGTAAAATAGAATAGCAAATGACCTTTGGTAAAAAAATGGGAAATAAATTATTTAACTGATTTGCTAATAGGTTACCTTTATTAGTTAGTTGTATGAGCTACCCCTTATGATGGTAGTAATGTGTCCATTTTCATACCCTCTTACACCGGAATATCCTGATTCCCTATGCACTAAAAACTACACGCATAATGATTATATTTACATTTCATCGAGTAAGTTTTGAAAATCCATTCGTACAACTTCCAAAGTCATTGACTTTTAAATGAAAATCATAATTATGTAAAATAAAAAATAACAATTCCCTCATACTAACTGGATGTGTAAACATGCTGGATTGCTTTTACTTAATGCCCTATCGCATTAAAAACTAAAATTATTAGACGCTCCCGCGCTTCGTAAGAAACTAGTGTTACACATTACTCCATACTCCATCACTAGTCGTTTCACAATAACAGCAACAATTCGAAGTGGCCAAATTAGGACATAATATAGTAAATAAACATACCTTATTCTTTATTTGCAGATCGACCAAATCCTTTAAGATAAAATCCAATCTTTTAAGGTCCACCACAACAAAATCTCTAGGCATTTTCTAAACTGTTAAATGATAACAAGTAATTCACTGTTCTCAAAATATAACACAATTTTGTGTTCCACCGATAAATTTCCCAATGTTAGTAATAATTCGGTACCTGCGACCGTGCTCAAGCACGTGGCTGAGTCGCGCCACGCCGGCGAGGCGCGGCGCGGCGTAGCAGAGCAGCGTCATGGAAGGCTTACAGAGAATTCTACAATTTAGGGTGCTGGCTACTTCTAAACTACAATATAGCTATTTTATACCTTACCTTAATCATTAAAACTGCCACCTCGTTGCTTCCTCTCAGTGTGCGACATCCTAACACAACAACAACCAACTGCGAACTGAAAGGAATACAAGAGTTTGCAGTGTTTGGGGGGGGGTAGTCCTCACAACGTTGAGTGTATCAGGTCCCACTATTTGGTGGGAGGTCCTCACAAAGTAGTTATAACAGTACATGATAATACAACATGGGAATCAATTTTTGAACTTATTACCGATTCCATCTCGCACATAAATACTAAGTTATAGCTGTTATCCTTATATGTATACTGGTGTTTTTATACAAAGATTCTGGGTTAACCACTACCCAGATTTTTTTGATTTTTTAGTTGGAAGGGTAATTTTGAGTAGAAGGGAATGTCTAACCTTAATTCCCATTTACAGTTTTAATTTAAATTAATTTTTACTATAATTTTTAAATTTTTACTATAATTTTTAAATTTTTACTATAATTTTTAAATTTTAAAAAATTGAATTTAAATTTAAAATAATTAAAAGCTGATCAAGCAGCCAAAGTCAAGATTTTAAGTATGATTTAAAATAATGTTAAAATCGTATGGTGGATTCCGTCAGCTTCAAAAAATTAGATGTATGGAATATAAATTAATTGTAGAGTGAGGATGGTTTGTAAATATAAACTTATGATTTATTAACACGTGATGTTTATTCAATATATATAGAATAAACATCACGTGTTAATAAATCATAAGTTTTAGTTTATGCGGGCAAGACTGAGACTAACAAGTAGTATTTAATAAACCCATAACTTATAATATCTCTAACAAAGTTTAACTTAATTTATTTATAGTTTACTATTTATTTATTGAGATGTTTTACTCAAATTTAAGGCCCTCGCATAGAATAACGTTAGTCAAAATGTTAAGGTAAACAAATTATTTAAAATTTAATTTTTAACAAACTCAGTAAGGAAAAATGAAGTTGCTTGGAGGAAACACAAAGTTCCGTAATTTCCAGCTTGAAAATGTACCAAATATTCATTCAAAATAAGGTTCTGATTATAAATTCTAAACTCCTATAAATCATGGAATGGTTTTAAAACTGCCCTTCAAGAAATATAAATGGGTTTAGTTAAGATCTAGTTAAGCACTATGCCATATGTGAACTTATAAATGTGGGTTGGCTACCGGCTATTTAGTGAAGTTAATATCAAATAATAAATATAAAGGCTTAGTCCCCTCAAAGTCAGTGTATGATGTACACACGTGTGTAATCTAGGTCCTCACTTAAAGCGCAGAAATCGGTTGGTTAAACACACAGGAGCGACGGTGGCGCTGTTTCAGGTAAACCGTTGAACTATTTTTTCGGTCATATATGACGTTGTAAGGACTCAAGCAAAATTAAATATGAGGGGTCAAATGGAACTTTATTTTAGTTTTCCAACGAAGATTTAAAGTTGTTTCGTTGTGAGGACCAAATGAAGACCTCACAACGTTTCAGGTCCTCACATCGCTGTCAAAAATCGGGATGATGTCCCCAGATCGTATCATAAACACACACACACACACACACACACACACACACACACACACACACACACACACACACACACACACACACACACACACACACACACACACACACACACACACACACACATATATACACACGCATATATGTATGTATATATATATATATATATATAAATTTGAACGAATACTGTTTTTGGTCTTGGGCTTAACTCTTACCATGCCTACGGTAATACTGTAGCTTCATCCCTATAGGGGAAGTTCGCTAAAATAAACATACAGTATAACCAGATATCCATGATCAGTTATGCAATAATAAGCATTATTGTAAACTTCCAAAATATTTTCACAACTATTGTTAACTTTATGGAGTATATTTTATATTGACCATCCTCGGTTAAACGCCCTCTTAACCAAAGACTTATTTCAACACAACGGCCTATATTCCACTGAACTGAACGAACTACAACCGTGTTTGTGGGTGGCGGGGGTGGTGCAGGCACACCCTAACACCCAGCCAGCTGATGTTTGTTGTACTACTCTTGATTCTTTATTACTAAATCAAGAGACTATTTTAGTTACGGTATAGACACCTCATATTGTCAGTGTTTTAATTTCTTTGTGAGATTATTATTCAAATGTTATTTTAACAAATATTTCTGTTTTAAATAAATAGCAGTAAAAGTAATATACTGATACATAGAAAGGTAATATTATGATTACAGTATATTTAAAAATTTGTATTAGGTGGTCTTGGAAACTTCGATTTTGAACTTTGTACTCATCTAAAACTCAAATCTTATTCATTACTGCCTTAAAACTATAAATCAGCTAGGTTAACTGGATGACTAATTTAAACTCATATTTTCATTTAAAATCTCTATTCTCTCGGCTGAAATTCTGAATAATTCAATTTTGAGTGAAGTTATGGTGGGGGAGTCCCACGATGAGGAAGGGGGATTTTAAAACATTTGGAAAATAATTACAAACTAAATAATCTCTTTGCAACCGAAATAAATAATTGTTTACGTAATGAATAGGCGAAGCATATTCGAAGAATAAATAGGCGAGTAAATGCAAACTCTTATAACTTTCTTTGCACGATTATCTTCATAACATTTGAATATGATTCTGTTGTCTTTTTCTCTAAATAAAATAATCGTTTATATTCTGGCTTAGTCTCAAATAATCCATATTAATATATTTGGTTCAAAGCAATCTATTTCAGTTTGATGCACGCAAAGCCACAGCTTGTCGCACACAAGACAGCTATTCTCGAAGACACATACCAACCTTGGGGAATATAATTTAAGAGCATGTCAGCCCCATGGAGATATTTCAGTTTAACTAAAACTAAACCTAAGTATTTACACCTGATTCTTTCCTTAACGTGTTTCGCTCCTTGCGTGAGTATAATTATTTTAGTAGACGTATTGCCTGCTTTACCATACTATAAACAAACATTACAAATTTATACACTTTTTAATATAAACCATTTCGATATTGAGTTTCGAAGCATTTTACGTATTGATTCTCTTCAAATTCTCTTAACGCTTTACTGTGTACATCCTATCAGTTACAACTATCAGTTATTGTAAAATCGAATCCGATTGAACACACCTATATTATTTGGGCCTTAACACTTTCGCTGCGTTAAACATGTTGAAACATGAAAATTTCATATGTTTCAATGTTGAGCCATAACCCATTCGGGTCACCGGCACGGATCGTGTTTAAGGATAAATAGTACATTTTTGATTTAATTCAAATTAAAATAACATTCTCTCACAAGGCCTAAAGACGATATACGTAACCGTTCAAAACATATTTACTTTTACTATCTTATATTTATATTTTGACATGAAACTTTTTTGTTTATATAAAATAATATTTAACCGGAAAGATATAAACGACGAAGTGTCATACGAGTGTTATACGTTGGCTGGAAATGTCTAAAATAAACACCCGTTAGAGTAATTTATGGTACTTAAATGTCGTAAGACAAATGGCGAAGATTTACAGTGGTCTAAGAGAGTTTACGAGAACCGGCCATTTGTTGTCACAGTCGACATAACGCCAGCAGTAAAACTGGGCTGTTATTATTATGTGTCCGAATGATCTTAAACTGTTGAACTAACCGTCCAACATGACTGAATGGAAATACGCATGTGAATTTGTAATATGTTTGTTTTTGTTTTTACATCTGTACATCTGTTTTTACATTTGTTGCTAAATGATGAAGATGTTTTGACAATGTCGCACGTAATCTATTCCTTGGAATGTAAACTACACGAAACATCACCACTTTTAAAATTTAGCTCAGCTCTTCATTGACTCGTCTCTAAAAATTATGTTTACACGTCAATTTGCTGAACAAAATTATTAGTATCTTATATGTAGGTTTAGATTTTTAGCTGGCTTATGATTACAATCATAATTTAAGCACAAATTTACTAACTCGCTATAGTAATACCATCACCAGAAATCCGTTACGCGTATTAGTGCTGGAAAAGGTTGGTATTAAGTATTATGAATTTTTGAATTCACGAATATCCCCCTATACTAGTTTTTCGTCCAACCTTCCTTATTATTCCTTATACTGAATCTTAACCTGACCCCTCTAAAGTTGTTCCAACTATAGTCGGGGCGTTACAGATGCGCTGATTCTCACTAGAAAACAATTGGCTTTCTCTTTTACATTACATCGTGCAAAAGACGTTTATAATTATTTTAAAAACCTAAAACAATATTCTAGTAGATTTTTCGTGTAATGAATACAGTTTACAAATTAATTTATATACCAACATTTGGTGGATAAATTTACTGTTTGTAACATGATTACTGTTCATAACAAATATATTCTTGTTACAAATCTTTAATTCCTACGAATAATTTTCGACGATATTGAAGCATTTGTTACGAACCTTTTGTCCTTTCCAGGCGGTCAAATTAAGACACGACATTCCTCTCCTCACCCTGTCTTTGTGGTCAGGTTATAGGATTAGTTTAGTGGAAGCTCTGATAAGGTTAACAACTTTTCGAATAAATTCTTTCAGTTTTCAGGTATTTATTCTTAACGATATAAATTCTGCAATAATGAATAATACTAACACGTTTTTTGCATTTTTATATCTGTCTATGGAGCGGCTAAAATTCTGTCCAAAAAAGTTGTTCACTGTACAACAATTAAAGATATAAATTTTAAAGTTCTGTCACCATAATATTTAAAAACTTACAAAATTCAGAATCAGAGGATTGTTAAAGAATAATGACTAATTAGTTTTTATAAGAAACATTTAAATATCCGCTCATTACTACGAGACAATTTAATTCGTAGAATAGATGTCTACATAAACATTCTGCAGTTTTACTTTAAAGCTAAACAGACTTTTACTGTTGTAAATGCTTTTACAGTGTAAGTGTTGGCAGTTAAAAAATAAAAAATAGCTTTGTATAAAAAGAAAACATTATGGCTCAAGTTGTACAATATTCGTCCTTACTTTCGTTATTACTATGTAAACACTTTATATAAATCAACAGTATTGTAAATATATTTGTAATAAAAATATTACTATTACAAACTTAGTTTGATTACCATACATGATTAGCCTGAAAACAATGTAACTTGATTTATTTTTTTACCTAGTGAATATCAAGCAGCGGATCTGCAGTATGGTAATGAGCTTAGCCGAGGCTGATGAGCAGTAAGAAAAACCAGGAGAAAATAAATGAAAATGTAGCCTTTTTAATGACTTTAATAGAAAAAAGGGAACGTATTCACTGCTTTGTAAAGTGTTGGATGAAAATAAATATACGTCCTAATGTATAAAATATGTCTTATATTTTATACATATCTTCTAATCTTGAATTCAATGTTTTTTTTATTGAATCGTGTTTGACTTTTTCAGGCATTAATAAGTATGAATTTTATTTAATTTACATTGGAAACAGAGTGGTATTGTAAGAGTACTTTAATTGTAAGAATACTTTTATGATAAGCTATTTTTACCTGGTTATTGCGTGCATGCTATTTTGTGTTCTTTGGTTGAAACACTGGTAAAAATAACAACAAAATTCAAAACATTGTTCTATCGATGTTTTGTTTATTTATTAACTGTTTTTAGTCCAAGATCGCATGAGGCCGCTCGTGTTTTATGACCGATCACATTTAACCTGTTAATAATTAAAATGACCAATATCCCTGAGGATAAATAATCACAGCTGTACTTTTAATTTTATGTAAATAGTGAGAAAAAGTAAAATAGAATGATAATAATTCATAACCTCATAGTTTCATTTATAGGATGTTAATTTTCAAATAAACATTCACATTTTAATTTTATGGTGTTTATTTCATAGTGTAGTACGGTGAAAAATAGCGTTCGCACCTCTGCCGAAAGAGTTTAGCATAGCCCTTGAACTTTTTTATGACCTCGACTTCGTGTCGGTCATAAAACATGATCTCGGGTCAGCAAAATCCCTACTTTCGGCCCTTGTTGCGAAATATACTATTTTCTAAAATTTTCTTATCACAACTTAATCATGTATACTTTTGCCCTTAAACACTCTTCAAATTTATTTATTTACCAATTAATTCAAAGGTGTTTTTTCTACGAAATTTTACGGAATTCGGAAATTTACTGTATAATTGTGTGGGAAAATATTAAAGTTCCCAAATTTTAATCTTACAGCGCATTTCCCGGTAGTGTCTACTTTAACTATTAAGACTGTAATTCATGTTCTAATGCAAATCACATACGAACTTTTTTCTGCAGTGTAAACTTTCCAATTAGGATTAAATATATTTAATCTTCGTAATTTGTTTAACCTCGAGGGTTTTATATGCGGTATCTATTATTTTTAGCAACAAATTATAACTTTATTAGTTCTTATTCTGACTTCATTTGACAACCACTTTGACATGAATGTGTCATTGGAACAAGTCACTTATATCGAATATGAGTTAACATAAATCTAGCAGATAAATTGAACAAAACTTTGATCCAATATACAATACTTAATGGATGGATCTTTTTATATTTCTATGTACTGGCATTGAATGTTATCTAAGGATTTATTTTTACAAATATATTTTAAAATCTTATAGCCTTTACTTGTTTATACTTAAATATTAATTATAATTAATTTATTTAATTAATTATTTAATTAATTAATTTAATTTATAATTAAATAATGGTCTAAATAGTAAGAGTTTATTCCTACATAAAACCATAAAATTTAAATATATGTGAGCAAAGCGCATTTTTTATCGGTAGACACAAATTTAAAATTATTAATATTCACCTTAATGATTCCAATACAAATATTAAAATAACGCGTTAAATCGTAAACGTATTTACAAACCGTTTAGGTTTGTACAGACCCAAATTATGTAATTTTCACAGTCGATTTGATCGCTCAGAGAAGAACTGTCTCTGTGAAATGGAATTGACAATCGTAAATCTAGCTGAGAGGCGTATGAATCAGACTGGCGGAATCAATCATTGTAATCCAAGCAGTCAACAATAATTGAGTCAATCAATAACAATGACCGGCGATCCAGTAACGAAACAGTACAATATTCCCATCATTACTGCTATACAAATTAACATTAGGGAGAGTATACGTTATTGTAATATCGACGATTTAGATGGAATTAATAATTCTTAAATTTATTTTGAACAGGTTTGTAAGTAAAATATGTAAATCAAATTATTGGAATCAGGACGATTATGGGATTTCAATTAAATAGACAGTAGTTTTCGTTTTCATACCTCATTTTATTTACTTGTATTCGTAGATGCTACTTCATTATGATGCCTTTTACAGATGTAGTTGTTAGCCGTTTATGAATATTTTCCCCAATAAGTAATAAAAATAAGTATTAAATTTCAGTTTTAGTCGTATCGTTTCTGTAGTTTTAGAAAACCCAGAGCTAATGCCGAAGAGAATTTTCTCTAAATCGGCCTGATGATGACCTTTATAACTGGTTGAAATTGATCGCTATGTATTATAGTTCTTGTATATTTACCTTCTTGTTTGTAAGTACAGTATAATTTAAAACATATTTTCTATTGTTGCGAGACGTAATTTATTTTATCCTGTTTCATTACATATTATCTCCAGATTTAATTACAGTATTCAAGGAGTAAGAAACATCTTAATTAACAGCATTGGTCAAAATTGGTACTTTAAAGACTTATTAAGTAAATATAATTCCCCAACCTCGACCACAAATCAGTCAATGACTCAAAAATAATAGCCGGTCAAATTTGTCTTTAAAGTGATATTTTCAAAATTTTAAAATTCTATTATACATGTCCTTCTAAGGTTATTTTGGCATTGAGTCATTTCATGAAAGTCCTTTAACGTCACATAGTGTATGACTTATGCCAACCTTAAGCGGTGCAAGACTTTATCTAATTAATCACCATTTTAGTTTAAAGCTAAATTTAAACAACAGCGATAGAGTAATAACTTGTTTCCAGCCCTGTAAATAACTTTATTTCACACAATGACGATAAACTTCATACACTGCTGATTACCTAAACTTTAGTTGTTCAAATGCATTAGTTTGCTATCACCATACCAAACTAAATCATTATTAAGTTATGTATTTACTTTTGTAACATTGTATACAGATACATATTATAAACATCTTATGTTAGAAAATTTGTTAAACATTGGTAAATAGAACCTTTAAATATTAATAAAGTATTTAAAAACAGTATAAGTTATTATTTGTAGGTTTTTTTCAAAACCGAGTGATTTCAAGTACCGTCAACAATCACACGTTCAGCTCGCCACTCCATTCCGATGCAGATTTATTCCATGTGGAAGTGAATACTGAGCAAATGCGTATTGTGCTTTTGCCACTGTTTGAAGTACTCTTTCATCTGCAATTTAACAGTCTTAATGGAAGAAACGCGTTTATTCATGTGCTCAAACCACAGATTTAAGAAATTTAAATTCAATAGCAAATGTTCTCAAAGCATAAAACTGATAGAACATCGGTGTTTGTGGGGTTTCCGGGATAGGGCCTAAAGTTACAAACACTTGTTTAATTTAACATTTGTGCCAAATATGGCCAACAATGGAAATTTAGTAAATTATAAAATGTTCTCATTTTTACTACAAATACAAAAATATAATTAATATATAGTAAATTTATACTGTTAACAAAAGGAATATTTATAAACCTCGAAATGAATTATAAATTACATTATTCCTTGTTTGGTTTTCATCATCGATTGAAATAGTTTAAATGATCGTTATTCGACTAATCTTTATTTCGTTTATCGAGAAATTCGATATTTACTTTTATTTGAAGCTCAGTCATATTATTACAATTTAGCTTTATAATAATACTGACTTTATAGTATGAGCACAGCGGTATGTTTGATTTTTTAACATCCTGGTGTGTGTTTGTTTATACTGTTTCCTGTGTTTGTTTAAATCATGAGATATTACTTTTCAGTGTTACAAGCAAATGTTTAACGGCATTTTCCGCAGTTATTTTATATTTAAAACGTTTAACATACTCAACACAAAAGCATACTTTAACCATCTGACATATTAAAACGTTACTTTGGAAGCTTCGAATGTTTAGAATGCAATTCCAACCACCAAAAATTGACCGGGACATGAATCCACAATGAGCTGCCACCAAACACGTCACGTCCATTAGCCAAGAGTTCATGGTGTAAAAGTGTTCAGTACATAAATTAGGTAAAAACACAACAAACACATTACTGGCCGTTTCACTTGTGTATGCACTGGAACAATTGACACTGCGAAATTACTCGCTTTTAGCGTAAGTATTTTGGGAATTCATTCGTGCAAATTATACTCCCTACATGAAATGTGAATAATGAATATTTTGTACTATAAAATATGTATTGAATATCCATAACCATAAAATATAACTTAACTTTACCAATGTCTAAAATAAATACATGTACATGCCCATGGCCACTCTTAAGCAGAATTTCAACAGGGCGACATATAAGTAAGTAATGGAGTGTGGGTACTGGTTTAGTTTGAAGAAATAATTTGTAGTTTTATAAAAAAACACGCTTGGCTTATCTCCAGCTTTTAAACATGTTATTAGTAAAATGGACAGCAGATCAGAGAATTGTAATATTTTTTAAAAATCTTCCGTGATTATTAACACCTATATCAAAGACATTTTCACCCAGACACTAGTCGTATTTAACAGTGCAACCACTACAAAAAACGCTGTTTTAATGTAACATTTAGGTTATTATTATACATTGAGATCCTTTATAACAAATTCAAATAATTTATTTCAAAAATACGAGGTCACAAATTAATTAAAATAACTTGCTTCTCATACTTACGTAATCTAATACAATACTAATATTTGCTAACGAATATCGGTATATTTAGAACGACTATTGAAAATCAACCAATTGAACAACCCGTTGTACATATTGAATATGCGTAGGCTATACAAGCTTATGTCAGCCTATGGTTGAATTAAATCATGAAGAAATTATTATAACAAAAACCACTGTATCCACGACCACTCTTTTAATTCTGTCTACATTATTTACTATTTAAAACGATTACTATTTGCCTTGAATAAGTGATAAAAGCTGAAATATTTATAACTTTTGTTTTCCCCCTTTTTAAGTTATACAAGGAATCCCCGAATTTAACTATTAATGAGAAACAGAACAAATATCTTATGAAAATTTGTTTACATAAATTTTTCGACGACAGTTCAAACTTGAACATGAATCAAAATATTTGCATATTTCGGTTCAAGAGAACCATCTTCATAATGCAGTAATCTGCAGTTGTCATAAAGATAAAATAAAACAAAAAACAAATGTGCACACGGGATTACACGATACTTAACAAAGATACTAAACAAACACACAACAGTATGTTAAACAATCAAACATACTGCTGTGCTCATACTATAATGTCAGTATTATTATAAAGCTAAATTATAATGATATGACTGAGCTTCAAATAAAAGTAAATACTTAAAATTTAACAAAAAGATAGGCCTATTGCACAAACGGTCGGACGCATCGATTCGGTCACGGTTAGGTTGCAGGGTTGCGGTGAAAAACAGTTCAGTTGCTAAAATGGATACAAATTATAAATATACCATACCAGAAATATTTTGAACTTCTTTTTTAGTTTTTATTTAAAAAATCTGAATTTATTTAGGAAATAAATAATCAGAATACTTATCTGAAATACACAGCGGCTGAAACCAGATGTTTGATAACAGTTTGGTAAGCTATTTAATGTATAAATTAACGAAGCAAAACGACAAATTATATAAAGCCCATACACAAGGTATGGAATGTGACGTGAAATAAAAAGCTTTGCCCACATCAGGTGACAGTAATTTGTATTCTACTTTAATGTAAGTATCTAAAATAAGTCGACTCACATTTAATTCTCTTCCTCTGTTGACTTCTTTATTGCTTCCCATCTCTAGTCTTCCTCAGCAGCAATATTGCAGGTCCTTTGGACCCGCTGTGATGAAATCTTCTATTAGTTTTATCTTATGGGTCTAAATATAATGGAGAATATATTGTGTTAGTAAAAACAATGATACATATATCTATTTTAAGCAAAACATCACTTATTTAAACGTATGTGTTATCGTATATCTACCATTTAAAAGACATATCTGTAGTAGAAATTATTAACTTTTTTCAGTCGTAAGTGAGTTGTTGAATATAATAATCTGTTTTTGACAGGGTACGGTTCACTCCTCCTTCCTTTGCACCTGGTTAGAAGTTGGGAAGAAGATTGCAGCCTATTTCTAATTACTTGATTGTACAATGTATTTAACAAATGTTTATTTATGATAATACGTAGTAAATAAGAGTTTTGAAACTGTATTTATTTTTGAATAGATAAAAATATAACAACGAAATGAGTTTACAACCTAATCAAAACTCTTACATCTAACAGATTAAACCAAAGACAACTATCGATATGGATGTTATGATTAATATAAATTAAAGTGGATTACGTAGAATTTCGTCATACTTAAACTACAAATTGGCGGCATACCAATAACATCTTGTTACTATTGGAGCATAGATTTCTTATCGCTATTAATGGAGTGTTTTAACTGCTCGAGAAGCAGTCTATGTTGTTACTCTAAATTTTTAAACTGTGCTAAACATTGATATTGTATTACAATTATGATTATTTTACGTTGTGGGAGAGTCCTTTTACCACTGAATCAGGCATAATTATTGATCAAACCATTGTTTAAATATATTTACCATGAGTAAACGTTTAAAACACCTTCTTAAATTTTTTAATATTTTTTAAAGCAAGTTTATAAAATTAGTTACTTTATTAAGGCTGAAAGATCCTGGCCACATAACTCATCTCTATAGGAAGGTTGATCAGACTTTTCTTTACGATTTTCAGATGAAGGAAACTAGTAACTTACTTTTAGTACGATTTTTATATTGTTCTGTTTCAAAAATATTTCACAAAATGGGCTTATCTATTTGGTAGAAGTATTTTTAACACAGCATATTACTCTCACCTAATATCCGTATTAAAATAATAACAACAATTCTTAAAAACAATATTGGCAGACAAATCAGTACAGGAGATCATAAAACTACCTTTAGTATTTAAATTTACAGTGATATTCCTATATTATCAATTTAAATGAAATATTGGTTGGTTTCTTAGTAAAAATAAAGTTAAAACTCTATTCATGTCTGTATCGAATTATATAAAAGCTCTTGTCGTAGATAAATAAATAAATAAAACGGTACATTAAAAAAAACATAAAAAAACTGTCAACCAAGCAGCATTAATATGCAAAACAAAACTCGGAATCCAGCGGAAGAATGTTGCATAATCGTTAAAAATAGAGGTTTTTGGCCTTCAATTGGCAAAATCATTAACCTCAATGTAACCAAATTTTGTAAAATGTTTGAAATAATAACAATATTGTTTTTTCCCCGAGCAGAGCTTGGCCCCTACAACCTAAAAATACAAACCATCATATCATGATTTGTTATCTCGCTAACAACACAGGTATATTCAGATAATGACTTTATAGCCATGACAATCGATATTAAATGTCTTATTTGAAATGTGTTTTAAAAATTTTAATAGGGTAGAATTAAATCGTATGAGGAAATTACAATTAGAGAACTAAAAAGTTTTTTTTGAATAATAATACTTGGCTTTAAAAGGTTAAATCTTTATCCTACCTTTCTAACAGAATGCGTAAAAACGCAGAGGCTTTCCGGATTACCGTCGTTTTCAACTCCTTTAGCACAGTTTTACAATTTTCTTAACTAAGGATTTACGGTTAAAAGTTACATAAATTGATTCTATTAAAAAAAATTGTTATTGATGTTTGTATAATCCATTAACAATAAACACAATTTCATAATTTTTCAGGAACTACTTTGGTAATAGTTGATGTTTCATTTAGAATACTGTATATTTAAAAATGTAAAACTTGAATTTATAATTGATTCAGTCTACCAAGTAAAACGTGTTATATTTAAGGTTTCACTCTCTACTAACTGCATATTACTCTAAACATATCACATAAACTGTTTTATAGACACATTTCTAACAACGGATAAAGTTGAGTAAAGCTATGTAAAGTTTACACGTTTGTTACCATAAACATTAAAATTCTGGTTGTATTTCATGAATAGCCAGGACCATCAGAAACATTGTGCATGAACATAGTTAAGGCCTCAAATCATCCTTCAACGTTTTTAGTCAGATATCAGACCCATTTTTCGTCTCTTTAGTTATTTATTTAGTTTTTGTTGCTTCAAACTTAACATAGCCTAAAAGCAATGACTACATATACAATTGTAGTTTATGTAGTCATTGCTAAAAGCTAGGGTTCCATAGGCTTAGGATTTAATCGGTTCACCTTCAAAGGTATTAAGTAGGGGTGGGACAACGTAAATGAATTTCAGAATTAGGCGTTGTTTCTAATTAAATATAATTTTAATAAGTTCATATTTTAATTGAAGCTACTTCAGCTACTTAGACACGCAAGTCTGTGTGCATTTTTTAAAATATGTTCTTTCAATAAATGTTGTCCAATTTATTAATTACTATTTGCTTTTAATAATAAACTAAATAAGAATAAAATGTCAAATAAATAAGAATTTCAAACTAAAATGACTCCTCGAAAAACTAATCGTAGCTGTTGCACGATAGGGGCATTTTGTTTATTGTGATCGTGGCGATAAATCAGTTGACTGCGGTATAGTATGATGTATTAGTATCCTTGGTGTAATCTAATCGAATGGAGTTTTTTCACATGAATCAAACCTTAATCTTCCTGCCAACTATAGCAATGCTGTTACATACTCCATTTACGATTCTTTTCAGTTTGAAAACAAACTTGTAAAACTATGTTTTATGTTTTTATTAGATGGCATACAAAGTATATTGAGAATAGTACAGAATTATAGGTACATTTAAAGATCATTTAATATTATCTAGATTCATAAATTTAATATATCTATTGACTATTTATAGGCCGATCATACTATACACTCCTTGTATCGGACTAAAAGCCTCAACCACTTGTTTACGTTAAGTCTATTTTATCATGAAATTATCTGTATTGTTGTATCGTAGATATATCTATAAAGCTTCTATCTTTTCCAATTATTGAATCAACTTTAGGAAATTCAGGATTATTACTTGTCTAAAGCATTTTCACATTTATTATTCCTGGTAAAGAGCTAAGTCTTACTTCAAGGTTCTGTCTAGTGTTACTTTGTTTTAAACAGGTTTACTGCTATTTTCTTTCCTAGGTTAAATTCCGAGAAAATAACTTGTTTCTCCTTCGTTGGATTCTTTGTCATGAAGTCGGACCAAGAGGTTACAACGTAAATACGTCATAAAATATAAAGTTCTATTTTACGCTTCAAACAAAAGCAATGTTGTAGGTAAGGGAGAGGTATTTACATTTTAAAGGGAGTTATAAAAGATTAATTTCAGCCGTCAACGATGGCACATGGGTTTCACACTGAAAAGTAATTTAAATAATGATTCTTGGAATTTTTATAGTTCTCTCTAATAATGTTGTCTTTCTCGCTTTGACTAGGAAATTAGGACAGGACAAAGTAAAGTTTGAATAAAAATGTTTATTGCTTTAATCAACTCCGTTGTGGTGCCCTGGAATGAGATGTTTTGTAGATGTGTAAATAATGTTAATAATTCACATTAGAAAACATTTATTTTGGTTTCACCAAATGGCGTTTCACCTAGGGAAAAGTAATATTTAAAATATTCATCTACCTAAATTGAGGAAGGTGATTCAATGTGAGTTCCTAATTTGTTTTAGACTTGTATAACGCAACAATAAGGGTTACAAGTAACGAACGCTTACGAACAAATTTTAGACTATATTATCTACTCACACTGTTTTAAATATATAAAAAAACAAGACATAAAACAAGTAATTGGTACCTGATCATTGATAAACGACACGTATGATACATATAATATAGTAATAGTTATACCCCGTATTATAGTGTAACTCTCAATGTTACACCTACGGTTTTAAAATTCATTTCCACAAAAGCAAAAACTGTATGAATGTATGTATGTATTATTATTATGTAGTGTAGTACACATTTACATACAATACCGTAACTCCGTACAATAAGAGACTGAAGCTGGGTGCTGTGGGCAAGACTAGCGGCTGTTAGTTACTACATGTGATTTATATGAAGTTCAGTCAGTGTGCAATGTATCAAACCCACCATCGCTTTACAGTAATGCGATGTTTCTAGCCCTATCGTAACCATAGGGGCGTATTGACGAATGTGTGTATGGTATATTTTGTTTAAAGAAACTAACATTGACATCATAATACAAGCAATAATTTAAAATTAAATATAAAATGAGAAATTACTGCTATCCGGTCTGTCATAACCGCAAGGGCTGCATAATAAAGTGCCTTCTCGAAATAAGTCTACACGATCTTTTCTTCTCTAAGTTACGTGTAAGATTTATCCTTAGGCTGTAAAACGTGGTAATTCTTCTACAAAATTACAAAGTATCGTAAAATTTATAGTTTTGACTTCGTCAATGTCGTTTCGGCCTTTAGCAGAATATCCCACTAGAAAAAAAACCAGTCCTGTTGTCCTACAGGTGTGTAGCAGCTGTGTAGCGAACTCTGTTAGCCCACTAGTGGTTTGAGGCGATCCCTTGTAACAATGGCTCTCTTGGGTTCAATCCTACGGCTTAGCCGCCACAGAATTAGGGACACTACCTTACTGTATGAGTTGCCCTGGTGAGGAAGGGTTCAAACGAGGTGGAGCACTCAAATCTTCTCCTTACTTATGAGCTTTTAAGCTATTCGTTGCTATTTACGTAAATAAATTAAATATGGATCATTATTGAAAGGATATTAAAATCTGTATGGATGCATGAGCTTTAGTTTTTAAACTAACAACAAACCTCTAATTTGGTGTTATTTATGTTTCTGATGTATACAACGTAAATGTGTAAACTCATTATCAACTTTGTTTTCAATATACAAAAAACCCATAGTAAGATATTACCTTAACCGAAATAAACAATAAATATTACAAATTAAATACAATTTGTAATAAATAGGTAAATAAAAAATGTTCAACAATCTTGAATTCAAATCCTTAGCATGTTCATAAACATATGTTTCAAATCACTTAAAGAAGTTACGAATAAAAAATTAAATTACAATGAAAAAGTGTTCTTGTTTTAATTCGAATGTACTGTAAATTCAGTAAGCTCAAAGTGAAAGTACAGCGTTGTGAGGATGTTGATGAATAGGTTAGCTTTCCAAAACAGCTCGCTTCAATTAATTTCATAAAACGTAAAGAGAATGAAACATTTGTATATAGCGGCTGCGGCTATAGAGTCGGCTGGGTTCCAGGCTCATTCACGTAGCAGCGACCTCTTAAGAGGCCTCACGGCACTGATCGCTCGTCATTCACATGTTATTCCTTTGGTGTAACTATCAACCTTGTGTTAAATATTAATACTTTGTAGATAACCACTAAATTAAATCACTACATCAGTAGATCAGTATTGTTAAAATAAATTTTGAAATTATTCAGTCCTAACTCAGTAAATTGAAATTTATCATTCTACTAATACAAATTACCAAAACGTTATATCTATATATTACATCTGAGCAAGTATTTAAAATGGAATTGATAGTTACACTCTAGGATTAGTTAAATGCACAGTGTCTAATATTTTTTGGAACAAAGGTGTCCTGCAAAATAATCACACTTTAGCCTAACGGTTAGCGTCTTGATGGATTTCGGTACATAAGGTCACGGGTTAAATTCTCGATGTTCCCATAAGAGTGATAGGTTTGGACTGTTGTTCTCTAACAACGATAAATACAAAATACCTCTGGCGTTGACAAGCAATGCAATGGGAAAACATGAAAGGAAAAATATTTAGTAAACGTTGCTGTGATATTTATCGCTTGAGTTAAAGGAAACGTCTGATCCTTACGGTGGGAACTAAAGAGTTCGCACGCAGCACGCTGACGTGGGGGAAGTGACTTCCCACGTAACGAACTTTTAAAACTAAAAATCAGTGAAAAACATGCATTTATTCAAAATTTTACTAAAATCTATAAACCTTGATTTTTTTGGCTGTTCTGGTGATTCTGGTTTCATTTGCCTGCAATGCTCGGAATACAATTTTGCGCATTATAAGGCTAGGAGAAGGTCCTGTCAGGCTTGAAAGTAGGCGTGAGGTTGCTGATGATGACAAAAGTACACCAACAAATGAATAACAGGTGTTTCTAATGTAAAACCCCCATAAGACAACGTACTGTGTTTGGTCGATACACATTTCCTTTAATATCTCGGTAAATATGTATGCTAAAATGACGAGGGAGACAAGTTTTGTCTCACTAATTCCCATCTTTTTACATGCATTACTTTTACATCCGGGGCTTTTTTGACCCTTTTCGGGCCCCAACACTCGATTAATCCCCAAAAAGGGGTTTAGAGTTTTCCGATTATTTTACCAAACGAATTTGCCCAACTGATTATAGAAAGAACGTCCTTACCAAATTTGAAGTAAATCGGACAAAACAATGCGACCACTAGAGTTCAAACACAAATATATATATATATATGTCTATATATATATATATATATATATATATATATATATATATAAATTATATTATTCCTTGTTTGGTCTTCATCATCGATTGAAATTGTTTAAATGATCGTTATTCGACTAATCTTTACTTTGTTTATCGACAAATTGGATATTTACTTTTATTTTAAGCTCAGTAATATACAATACTAGCGTTATAACAATACTGACTTTATAGTATGAGCACAGCAGTATGTTTGATTGTTTAAAATCCTATTGTGTGTTTGTTTATACTGTTTCCTGTGTTTGTTTAAATCACAATATATTACTTTTCAGTGTTACAAGCAAATGTTTAACGGAATTTTCCGCAGTTATTTTATATGTAAAACGTTTAAAATACCCAACACAAAAGCATACTTTAACCAAATGACATATTAAAACGTTACTTTCGAAGCTTCGAATGTTTAGAATGCAATTCCAACCACCACAAATTGACTGGGACATTAATCCACAATGAGCTACCACCAAACACGTCACGTCCATTAGCCAAGAGTTCACGGTGTAAAAGTGTTCAGTACATAAATTAGGTAAAAACACAACAAACACATTACTGGCCGTTTCACTTGTGTATGCACTGGAACAATTGACACTGCGAGATTACTCGCTTTTAGCGTAAGCATTTTGGGAATTCATTCGTGCAAATTATACTCCCTACATGAAATGTGAATAATGAATATTTTGTACTATAAAATATGTATTGAATATCCATAACCATAAAATATAACTTAACTTTACCAATGTCTGTATATAAATACATGTATATTCCTATGGCCACTCTTAAGCAGAATTTCAACAGGGCAACATATAAGTAAGTAATGGAGTGTGGGTACTGGTTTAGTTTGAAGAAATAATTTGTATTTTTATAAAAAAAACACGCTTGGCTTATCTCCAGCTTTTAAACATGTTATTAATAAGATGGACAGCAGATCAGAGAATTGTAATATTTTTTTAAAATCTCCCGTGATTATTAACACCTATATCAAAGACATTTTCACCCAGACACTAGTCGTATTTAACAGTGCTGCCACTACAAAAAACACTGTTTTAATGTAACATTTAGGTTATTATTGTAGATTGATATCCTTTATAACAAATTCAAATAATTTATTTTAAAAATGCGAGGTAACAAATTAATTAAAATAACTTGCTTCTCATACTTACGTAAACTAATACGATACTAATATTTGCTAATGTATATCGGTATATTTAGAAAGACTATTGAAAAACGAGTTCGCACGCAGCACGCTGACGTGAGGGAAGTGAATTTCCACAGACAAAATTTTAAAACTCAGAATCAGTGTAAAAACAAACATTTATTTCAATTTTTATTGAAATCTGAAAACATTGATTTTTTGGTTGTCCTGATGCTCCTGGTTTTATTTACCAGCAATGCTGTAAATACAATTTTGCAAATTATAAGGTTAGGAGTGGGTCCAGTCAGGCTTGAGAGTAGACGTGAGGTTGCTGGGGATGAGAAAAGTACACCTACAAATGAATATCAGGCTTTATAAAAAAAACACGCTTGGCTTATCCCCAGCTTTTATAACAAATTCAAATAATTTATTTAAAAAATGCGAGGTAACAAATTAATTAAAATTACTTGCTTCTCATACTTACGTAAACTAATACAATACTAATATTTGCTAATGAATATCGGTATATTTAGAGCGACTATTGAAAAACAAGCAATTGAACAACCCGTTGTACATATTGAATGTGCGTAGGCTATACAAGCTCATGTCAGCCTATGGTTGGATTAAATTATGAAGAAATTATTATAACAAAAACCATTGTACCCACGAACTCTCTTTTAATCCTGCCTACATAATTTACTATTTAAAACGATTACTATTTGCTTTAAATAAGTGATAAAAGCTGAAATATTGTTATCTTTTGTTGTTTTTTCCTTTATACAAGGAATTACCGAAATCAACAATTAAGGAATAACAGACAAATAAACAATGAAAATTTGGTTACATAAATTTTTCGACGACAGTTCAAATTTGAACATGAATCAAACTATTTACATGTTTCGGTTCAAAAGAACCATGTTCATAATGCAATAATCTGCCGTTGTCATAAAGATAAAATAAAACAACAAACACATATGCACACGGGATTACACGATAGTTAAAATTTAACAAAAAGATAGGCCTATCACACAAATCGGTCGAACGCATAGACGCGGTCACGATCAGGTTGCAGGGTTGCGGTGGAAAACAGTTCAGTTGCTAAAATGGATACAATTTATAAATATACTATGCCAGAAATACTTTAAACTTCTTTTGAAGTTTTTATTTAAATAATTTGAATTTATTTAGGAAATAAATAATCAGAATACTTGTCTGAAACACACAGCGGCTGAAACCACTTGTTTGATAACAGTTTGGTAAGCTATTTAATATATAAATTAACAAAGCAAAACGACAAATTATATAAAACCCATACACACATGTATGGAATGTGTCGTGAAATAAAAAACTTTATCCACATCAGGTGACAGTAATTTGTATTCTATTTCAAAATGTAAGTAAAATAAGTCGTCCCACATTTCATTCTCTTCCTCTGTTGACTTCTTTATTGCTTCCCATCTCTAGTCTCCCTCAGCAGCAATATCGCAGGTCTCTTGGACCCGCTGTGATGAAATCTTCTATTAGTTTTATCTTATGGGTCTAAATGAATAATAATTAATGAAGAATTTATTGTATTATTAAAAACAATGATACATATATATATATTTAAACTAAAACATGATTTAATTAAACCATATATCTAAGAAAAAAAAAACTTAAAAGCCACTCACGCCTTTATGTGCATTTTTGAAGATATGTTCTTTCAATAATAAATGTTGTCCAATTTAGTAATTACTATTTGCTTTTAACAATAAACTAACCAAGAATAAAATGCCAAATCAATAAGAATATCAAACGAAAATGACTCGAACGACTAATCGTAGCTGTTGCATGATAGGGGCATTTTGTTTATTGTGATCGTGGTGATAAATTAGTTGACTGCGGTATAGTAATATTTACTAGTATCCTTCGTATAATATAATCGAATGGAGTTGTTTCACATGAATCAAAATGTAATCTTGCCAACTGTAGCAACGTTGTTACATACTCCATTTACTATTCTTTTCAGTTTGAAAACAAACTTTTAAAACTATGTTAGCCTATATGTTTTTATTATATGCCATACAAATTATATAGAGAATAGCAAAAAAGAATTGGTGCATTCTATAAATATTGAATATTGTCTAGGTTAATATATTTAATATATCTATGGACTATTTATAGGCCAATTATACTATAACTCTATGTATCGGACTAAAACCCTCAAACACTTGTATAAGTTAAGTCCATTTTATCATAACATTATCTGTATTGTTGTATTATAGACATATCTATAAAGCTTTTTATATTTTCCAATTGTTGAATCAGCTTTAGAAAATTCAAGATTATTACATTTCTAAAGCATTTTCACTTATTATTCATGGTAAAGAATTACCAGACTTACTTCAAGGATCTGTCTAGTGTTACTGTGTTTGAAATAGGTTTACTATTTTATTTCCGGGATTAAAATAACTCGTTTCTGCATTCGTTGTAATTCTTTGTCGGACAAGAATCTACAATTTAAAAGCATCACAAAATATAATGTTCTATTTTAAGCTTTAAACGAAAACAAACAAGAAGATAAGGGAAAGGTATTCCATTTTTAAAGGAAGTTATAAAAGTTTAATTTCAGCTGTCGACGATGGCACATTGGTTTCGTACTAATAAGTAATTTAAATAATGATTCCTGGAATTGTTTATAGTTCTCTCTAATAGTGTTTTCGTTCTCGTTTCGGCTAGAAAATTAGGATGGAAGTACGTAAAGTTGTAATTAAAATGTTTATTTCTTAAATCTACTCCGTTGTGGTGCCCAGGAATGAGATGTTTGGAAGCTGTGTAAATTGTGTTCATAATTCTGATTAGCATAATTTTATTTTGGTTTCACCCAATGGCGTTTCACCTGGTTCAAAAATAATATCCAACAATATTCGTATACCTAAATTGAGGTAGGTGATTAAAAGTGAGTTCCTCGTTTGTTTTTAGCGAATTTTCTCTATAGGGAAGAAGCTATTACCGTAGTTACCGTAGTTGGTATGGTAAAACCGACCATTATAACTTTATTATGGCCCGGGACTATTATAACTTTTAGTTTTGAATTCCCCAGACCCCAAAAACACCATTAGTTCGAAACTTTATATATAAAGTATACTTTTTATATATAAAGTAAGTGGTGGTATATATATATATATATATATATATTTAAATATATATATATATATATTTAAATATATATATATATATATATATATGTTTGTGTGTGTGTGTGTGTGTGTGTGTGTGTCCGTGAGCACGAAACGCCCATAAAAATCATCAGATTTTGATAAAATTTGGTATAATCGTGTAAAGCAACATTTATGACTTTGTTCGAAAACCAGCCAGATCGCAAACCTGCGTACTCAGCCCCAATGTTATTCTTATGGAGAATAATTAAAATTGCATACATCGCTTATTTATGGATGTATTTTTATGAAACTTGGTAAGTGGTTTTATGTAGTATTAAGACATTTACATCTCCATTGGAAATTCGCTGAGTATGCAAGTTTGCTGCGACGGGGGTATTTACATGTATAACGCAACAAGTAGGGTTACAAATAAAACACTCTTATGTATAAATATTAGACTGTATTATCTACTCACACTGTTTCAAATTTAAATAAAAAAAAAACATAAAACAAGTAATTGGTACCTTATTAGCTGATAAAAGACACGTACGATACATGTGATATAGTAATAATTATACCCCGCATTATAGTGTAACTCTCAAAGTTATACCTATGGTTTTCAATTCCATTTCCAACGAGACCGCACGCAGCACGTTGACGTGAGGGAGGTGAATTTCCGCATTAAAACCTTTAAAATATCTAATAAAGGGTTTAAACCAACACTGGTTATTTTTTTATTGAAAAATGTTATTTTTTGGCTGTTCTGATGTTCCTGCTAATATTATTTAAATTCACTAATGAGATGCCAATGTTGTACAGTATAAAGTTAAAAGAAGGTGTATTTGGGATAAATAGTTGGTATAGGTGTATGGGAGGTGATAAAACGATACTAAGATATGAAAAATAGCCTTTTCGATTGTAAAATCCCCATAAGACGACGTACTGTATTTTGACAATTAACATTTTCTTTAATAACTCGGTAAGTAATTATGATAGAATGATGAAGGAGAGCTTAAAATCTTTGGCATTTTACGTAAAATAAGGTAATGTGCAATAAGTAAACGTCTGGGGCTTTTCTGACCATTTTGGGTCCAAAAACTCAAAATTTTAAAATTTAAAATCCCCTAAAAAGGGGGTCAGAGTTTTTCGAATGTTTTGCCCAACGAACTTATCTGATTATAAAAAGGAATGTCTCTACAAAATTTGAAGTAAATCGGACAAAAGTTGCGACCGCTAGAGTGCGAACTCTCTCTCTCTCTCTCTCTCTCTCTCTCTCTCTATATATATATATATATATATATATATATATATATATATATATATATACAAATATATAAAGTTTTAGACACCACGCAAAACGTGTTCAGGGGGTCACGTTAGGAACTTCTATGGTGGTCCCTGGCTTAAGTATTACCGTGCGGGTCATGCTATAGTTCACTTTTCCATAGGAAATTAATTCACTAAAAAGCAAAAACGTATGTATTATTATTATGTAGTGTAGTACACATAAACATACAATACCGTACCAAAGGACAATAAGAGACTGAAGTTGGGTGCAGAGGGCAAGACTAGCGGCTGTTAGTTACTACATATGATTTATTTGAAGTTCAGTCAGTCTGCAATGTATCAAACCCACCATCGCTTTACAGTAATGCGATGTTTCTAGCCGTATCATAACCATATGCGTATTGAAGTATTTGTGTATGGTATAATTTTGTTTAAATGAAACTAACATTGACATCATAATACAAGCAGTAATTTAAAATTAAATATGAATTGAGAAATTACTACTTTTCGGTCTGTCATAACCGCAAGAGCTGCGTAACAAATGGTGCCTTCTCGAAATAATTCTCATGAACTTTTCTCCTCCAAGTTACGTGTAAAAATTATCCTTATGCTGTACAACGTAGTAATTCTTCTACAAAATTACAAAGCTTCGTAACATTTAAATTTTTGACTTCGTCAATGTCGTTTCGGCCTTTACTTTAGCAGAATATCCTATTAGAGACAAAAACTAAGTCCTGTTGTTCGTTAAGCGTGTAGCATCTGTGTAGCGCACTCTGTTAGCCCACTAGTGGTTTGAGGCGATCCCTTGTAACAAAGGCTCTCTTGGGTTCAATCCCTGGCTTAGCTGCCACGGAATTAGGGACACTACCTTGTTGTAGGAGTTGCCCTGGGGAGGAAGGGTTCAAACGAGGTGGTGCACTCAACTCTTCTGCAACTTGGAACCTTTAAGTTATTCATTGATATGAACGTAAATAAATTAAATATGGATCTTTGGCTACTAAATTAACATGGCTATTAAAATATGCATAGATGTATGGGCTTTAGTTAAAAAAACCTCTAAACCTCTAATTTGGTATCATTTTTTTCCTGGTGTAAAAAAATTGTGTAAAAATGTGTATAACTCATTACCAACTCTTTTATCAAGATACGTGCCTTTTCGTATTAAACACTAATTATCAAACAATGAAAGCCTCATACTCCATTGCATTTTGTTTTGTTTTGTTCTGTATGTATTTTACATAATGTTATGTATTTACAGAATGAGTATTTAAAAACATGTAAAAACTTATACTAAATTCAATACATGAACTTAATTAAGAAGAACTAAATTCAATACATGTGAAAAATAGAAGATAGTTAAAACCCCCATAGTAGGATCACCATAATAAAGTAAACGATAAATAACCTTAAAATTCGTGTTCATCTGTTAATCCAGCTGTAAACGGTATTCGAAACTAAAAAGTCCTTAACACTTTATCCATAAAATGACTATTATTAACTCTTATACATAATAAAACTAAGTATTGTCTCTTACAAAAATATATAAAAAAAACATAGTATAAAGCTAAACAATTATAAGTTAATCTTACCCTAGTTTTCAAACAGATTTTAAATACAATCATTCAATATTTTCACTAATATATAATAAAAATAAAAAATAATGTTCATCAAGCTTGAATTTTAATTTGTTACATGTACATAAATATATGTTTTGAAAAACTTTCAGAAATTACTAATTAAAATTTGCATTTAATGAAAAGTTTTCTTTTTTAATTTGTACACACTGTAAATTCAATAAGCTCTAAGTGATTATAAAACAACTTGCTATCAATTAATTAAATACAACAAGAAGAGAAAGAAACATATGTGTATAGCGCTGCGGTTGTAGAGTTGGCTGGGTTCAGGCTCATCCACGTAGCAGCGACCACTTAAGAGGCCCCACGGCACCGATGGCTCATCATTCACATGTTATTCTTTTGCTGAAACTGTTAAGTTTGGGTGTAATAATAATACTTCGTAAATATAACTAAATTAAATCACTGCATATCAGAATTGTTAAAATAATGTTTGAAATAATTCAGTACTAACTCAGTAAAGCAAAATATATCGTTATGGTAATCAAAATTATCTTTGTTTTTAATATCAAATAATCGGTAAATTAAATCACTTCACATCAGTATTGTAAACATGCATTTTTAAATAATTCAGTACTAACTCAGTAAATCAAAATATATCATTGAACTAATTAAAATTAATCACATTTTATATCTATATTTAAACTGAACAAGTATTTAAAATGGAGTCTAACGATTAGTGTCTTGGATTCTAGTACAAAATGTAACGGGTTAAATTATCGATGTGCCCACATGACTGACAGGTTTGGACTGTTGTTCCTAACAACGTCAAATACAAAATACCACTGGCGTAGACAAGCAATTCAATCTGAAAACACAAAAAGATAAATTGTTAGGAAACGTTGCTGTGATATTTATCACTTGAGTCATAGGAAAGGGCTGATTCGTACTGTGGGTAACTAATAAGTCCACAGTGATACAGATGTGAGAGCAGGACAATATGTTTAATGTGTCCTTTGCTGCAACCGTGGTGTCTAGCACTTGCGGAATGTGTTCTGTGCTGCAACCGTGGTGTCTAGCACTTGGGGGCAACATTCTCCAGTAAGCTATATCTCTGATGAACACTACGGTACTGCTCTGATGTGATTAATATTATTTAATTACATAACAAATAATATTTTTGATTGTGATTGTAGCACTAAATATCACTGTGGTAAATTAAGATTGATTTGTATATACAATAACCAATAACTTTGTAACATAATCGAATGGAGTATAATCACGTGAGACAACATCTATTACAGCGCCCTATGTTCTTTGGCTTTGTTTCTTAGAGTACCTTAAAAATGAACTTATTCATTTGTTTGTGAATGTTCCAGGGTTGAATAGAATATTAGTAATTTACATATAATGTGATTTAACATACTTATGATGTAAACCACTAACAATAACAAAATGTTTTAAACGTGTTTATAATGGCCTAGTAACAATGTTCCTTTTAGTTTATAAGCTAAATTCACTGCTCCAAAGACAAATAATCCAATTTCAATCGGCTCAATTATGTTTACAAAGGTTTATAATTCATTATATTCAATAGTATCTCTTAAGGCTATTTGTTACCTAGTGTTTCTGCCTGTAAAGAAAAATAGGATGGTTTTATAATGAATGTATCAAAGTGTAAAATTGTTTTATAATTTCACTGATTTGAGGTTTCATTCAGATTTTATTAAGTTAGTTACATTTAAAAATTAATAATATGAAATAGACCTTGCCCGGTCAGATGAATACCGTACATTCCTCTTGTTGCTCGGACATTGTGGCGAGGTAAGGGTCAGGTTATTGCGATAGTTTAGGCGAGGGGACTCTGTTAGGAGAGAAGAACTGCTCAACTAATCGTGGTAAGTTAATCCTTCGTTGATTTCACTATTGCTTTATTCAGCCTTTTGAGGTTAAGCTTGAAAGTTCTGAAATGTAATACAAGTTTCAATCAGTAACATTGGAACAGTATAGTAATAAGTTTCTTCAATTCTGTAAATTCGGTTGCTTTGTTTGAGACTTGTACAAAATATCGACTTTATTTGATTTAAACATATTGACCGAATATAAAAGAATATAGAGTTAAAGTTGAGACTGGTTCATCGGTATTTAAATCTCGTCTAAAACTATTTTGTTTGGTTGCTTAAAGTGCGTGAGTTAATCCTCTTAATATGTCATACACACAAATAACATTAACGTTTAGATTCACGCAAACATCATTTGAATGACGGTCAAAGAAATCACAACTGTCTACAGTATAAATTAATAATTTATAATTACAGTGTTTTAATTTGCTTGCATGTGTGATTCAGTGGCACTTAACGTTCTGCTCTGCGGGATCTAACAGTTTATTGAGAAGTATGATGATAAACTTGTATTGTATCTTTTATTTTTTTAATTACGAATGCCCTCATTCCATTTACAATACCACCCAAACAATCTATTTGACAAATTTGGAATGTCAATGTCATATTAAACCTCAAAATTATTGTTATTTAACGAGGTGCTTGGTTTTATTGTAATCTGTCAACTTATCCCAAGTTAGGCATACGTATATTTATCATTTCAAAAGAGGCCGTGTACAGTAGACCTATACACTAGCAAAAAATAACCAAACATAATTTATAATAGTATTTAAACATTAATTCAACGTTGGAAAGACACATGTGTTGCGCTTTTGCTAGCTTATTTGTAAAACAAACTTTCGTAGTTTAAAAAATGCTACTTGAACTGTAATTGCATTTTTAATACACAATGATAAACCACGTCTACTAATAAGCCTTAAATTATGGTAATCCACCGAATAAGCTGAACTCTGAAATAGTAAAGGAGATTTACTTAAATTAAATGGGCTCTCAATCCTTGCCGAATCCAACTGCTACTACTACAACTACTATCTAAAACTGCTAACTACAACTACTAACCTCTGAGATCTTTTTTGAGATCGTGTGGAAATGTAAACTTCACAGTTCACTTCAGGTAGACGCCACTACAAGGATAATTCCAGGAACATAAGTGAATATGTGTTTTAACAAATTTGAGTCTTTCTGAATGGTCATATGAAACAAAACTTAAAGCCGAAAACTAAATAGGCTGGGCAGTGATCACGGAACAGAATATAATTCAGGGAATACTTCTTTAACAGCTCAAGCCTTTCATGGCGGTTTCAGAATATGTGAACCCAGTTCTTTGATTTAGTATCCAAGAAGGAGAAGAAGAAAATCATCATGGTCTTTTAAAATACTGAAATAGTAATACTAGGATGTTATTTGTTTTAAATACGTGAAAAAACTCTCAGATTTTATAAAGGCATATTTATAAACACCTTATAGTCATAGACATGTTTTACTTAAAATTTATACACAGTTTATTGTGAAGTAAGTTACGTGTTGTTACAACTAAACAGGATGCAACAAATTACGTTTCGCAACACCACGAAATGTTTTTACACTTTTACTGTACTTAAATGTAAAAAGGTGTACCTTTTAGAACAACAACTATTTTAAAGAACACATTCCTTTATGGTTTATAGCCAAGTGTAAAAAATAGTGATATGTTTTTTCTTCTTTGGCTATTTTATAATATCTTTATTTATACATTTTAATAACTATATTACAGGATAATAAAGTGTACGATGCTTGGTTTCATCTCAGTAGCCTCTGTATTTTAATGTAGATTGGATCATAATACAAAAATACCACCATCGCAGCAAACCTGCGTATTCAACGAATTTTCAATGCATAAATATGCGTCTCACTACTATCTACAGCCACCTACCAAGTTTCACAAAAATACGTTGATTAATAAGTGATATATCGCATTTTATTTATTCTCCACAAGAATTACATTAGAATTGAGTACGCAGGTTTGCTGCAACGCGGAAGATAAGAAATGTGTTTTTTTTGCAATTATCAATATAACTCAACCAGGTGAAGCTACATCTCAAGTTTGATTAATTTAGGTTCATAACTAAGGGAGATATAAAACTTGACTTATTCTTCATATTAAGATCATGGGAGCCGAGTATGCAGGTTTGCTGCTACTGGGAAAAATGAACAAAAACAATTTTTTGTGAAAATATCAATATACCACTTCTAGCTGAAGCCACACACCAAGTTTCATCAATATAGATACCTAAATAATCTAGATATAAAATTTGATTTATTCTCCATAAGGATAACATTGGACAACGTACTGTGTTTAGCACTTTGAATATCTCTGAAACGGTTAACAACAATTAAAACACTACAATGATTGTTTTGTAGAGCTAAACGTATTGGTAGAAAGAAATACGTGGAGCTTTTAGTAAAATTATCTGAAGAAATTCTAAAAACCGTATTCTCTTAAGATTAACATTGGAAATTTTATGGACGTGTTTTTTTTTACTTTTCTCCACAACCATTTAACCTAGCTTAAAGATTCAAAATACTAAATTGTTTATTTTAGCTCTATAAAATGGATATAATCAAAATCTAGTGTTTTTAAAATTTTAAAATAAAAAGTAAAAAAAAAACTGATTTTTGGAAAAAATTAAACTCCCATAAAACCCCCTTCCCATAGACCGATCGATCTGGTTTTCGAACTTAAAGTCATATATGTTACTCTCCACATGTTTGCGAAATTTAATCAAAATCGGGCGTTTACTTAAAAAGTTATTGCGGTAACGGACACACACACACACACACACACACACACACACACACACACACACACACACACACACACACACATATATATATACACATATATATATGTATATATATATATATATATAAATTTGAACGAATAGTGTTTTTGGTCTTGGGCTTAATTCTTACCATGCCACCTACGGTAATAGCTTCTTCCCTATAGGGGAAGTTCGCTAAGATAAACATACAGTATAACCAGATATCCATGATCAGTTTTGCAATAATAAGCATTATGGTAAACTTCAAAAATATTTTCTAAACTATTGTTAACTTCATGGAGTATATTTTATAACTCCAGTTAGACAATTGACAATCTTCGGTTAAACGCCCTCTTAACCAAAGACTTATTTCAACACAACGGCCTATATGCCACTGAACTGAAGAACTATTTTACAACCGTGTTTGTGGGTGGCGGGGGTGGTGCAGGCACACCCTAACACCCAGCCAGCTGATGTTTCTCTTACTGCACTCTATTCTTTATTACTAAATCAAGAGACTATTTTAGTTTCGGTATAGACACCTCATATTGTCAGTGTTTTAATTTCTTTGTGAGATTATTATTCAAATGTTATTTTAACAAATATTTCTGTTTTAAATAAATAGCAGTAAAAGTAATATACTGATACATGGAAAGGTAATATTATTATTACAGTATATTTTAAAATTTGTATTAGGTGGTCTTGGAAACTTCGTTTTTGAACTTTGTACTCATCTAAAACTTATTCATTACTGCCTTAAAACTATAAATCAGCTAGGTTAACTGGATGACTAATTTAAACTCATATTTTCATTTAAAATCTCTATTCTTTCGGCTGAAATTCTGAATAATTCAATTTTGAGTGAAGTTATGGTGGGGGAGTCCCACGATGAGGCAGGGGGATTTTAAAACAATTGTAAAATAACTAAAAACTAAATTTATTTGCAACCAAAATAAGTAATCCTTTACGTAATGAGTGGACGAAGCATATTCGAAGAATAAATGCAAACGCTTGGAAGTTTTTTTTTTCACGATAATCTTACAACACATTTGATTATGATTCTATTGTATATTTCTCTAAATAAAATAATAATTTATATTCTGGCTAAGCATCAAATTATTATTCTAATACATGTTAATATTTTTAGTTCAAAGCAATCTATTTCAGTTTGATGCACGCAAAGCCACAGCTTGTCGCACACAAGACAGCTATTCTCGAAGACACATACCAACCTTGGGGAATATAATTTAAGAGCATGTCAGCCCCATGGAGATATTTCAGTTTAACTAAAACTAAACCTAAGTATTTAACCTAATTATTTTCTTAACCTATTTCGCTCCTTGCGTGAGAATAATTATTTTAGTATTGCTTGCTTTCCCACACAATAATCAAACATTACAAATTTATACACTTTTTAATATAAACCATTTCGATATTGAATTTCGAAGCATTTTAAGTATTGATTCTCTTCAAATTCTCTTATGCTTTACTGTGTACATCCTTACACCTATCAGTAAATGTAAAATCGAATCCGATTGAACACGCCTATATTATTTGGTCCTTAACACTTTCGCTGCGTTAAACATGTTGAAACATGAAAATCTCATTTGTTTCAATGTTGAGCCATAACCCATTCGGGTCACCCGCACGGAGTGTGTTCAAGGATAAATGGCACATTTTTATTTAATTTAGATTAAATCAATATTCTCTCACTAGGCCTAAAGGCGATATACGTTATCGTTAAAAACAGACATACTTTTACTATTTTATATTTATATTTTGATATGAAACTTTTTGTTTAAATAAAATAATACTTAACAGGAAAGATATAGACTAAACGACGAAGTATCATACGAGTGTTTTACGTTGGCTGCAAATGTCTAAAATAAACACCCGTTAGAGTAATTTATGGTACTTAAATGTCGTAAGACAAATGGCGAAGATTTACAGTGTCTAAGAGAGTTTACGAGAACCGGTCATTTGTTGTCACAGTCGACATAACACCAGCAGTAAATCTGAGCTGTTATTATTATGTGTCCAATGATCTTAAACTGTTGAACTAACCGTCCAATATGACTGAATGGCGTTACGCATGTGAATTTGTAATATGTTTGTTTTTGTTTTTACATCTAATGATTTGTTGCTAAATAATCGAAGATGTTTTGACAATGTCGCACGTAATCTATTCCTTGGAATGTGAACTACACGAAACATCACCACTTTTAAAATTTAGCTCAGCTCTTCATTGACTCGTCTCTAAAAATTATGTTTACACGTCAATTTGCTGAACAAAATTATTAGTATCTTATATGTAGGTTTAGATTTTTAGTTGGCTTATGCTTACAGTCATAATTTAAGCACAAATTTACTATACTAACTCACTATAGCAATACCATCACCAGAAATCCGTTACGCGTATTAGTGCTGGAAAAGGTTGGTATTAAGTATTATGAATTTTTTAATTCACGAATCCCCCTATACTAGTTTTTCGTCCAACCTTCCTTCTTATTCCTCATACTGAATCTTAACCTGACCCCTCTAAAGTTTTTACAACTATAGTCGGGCATTACATATGCACTGATTCTCACTAGAAAACAATTGGCTTTCTCTTTTACTAGATGTTTGAATTTTGGTACTATAATAGAATGGCATGTCAGAGGACTGATACCCGCTGTACAGTTTGAAATGAATCCTTACCATTTGATTAATACATACTACCGCTGGATTGTTAACCAGTTATCTTGAGCTAGGCCACCTTTTTTACACGAAGTTGCAACCCGATCTGTTGAATGGAAAGGGCGTTATTTGCAGTAAACATTAAAGGTTTTAGAGAAACATTTACTTCTCCCCTCTTTATTGCAGAACTGACTTGCAGTATTTTATTATATTTAAAATTTTAAAAGGTAACAATATCCTAAAATTACAACAAAAGTGTAAAAATAAATTATATTTAATAAGGATATTTAAGTTGCTTTTTAAGGTATAAGGTTTAGTTTAAGATATAGTTGGCTTTAACTTGCAAACCAATTTGGTGTAAAATCTAGTTGCTAGTTCCTAATCCCCAGTAAATTGTTTAACTAAATATTACCTCATACAATTTACATTACATCGTGCAAAATATGTTTATAATTATTTTAAAAACCTAAAACAATATTCTAGTAGATTTTTCGTGTAATGACTACAGTTTACAAATTCATTTATATACCAACAGTTTTCAGGTATTTATTCTTAACGATATAAATTCTGCAATAATGAATAGTATTAACACATTTTTTTGCATTTTTATATCTGTCTATGGAGCGACTAAAATTCCGTCCAAAAAAGTTGTTTACTGTACAACAATTAAAAATATAAATTTAAAAGTTCTGACACCATAATATTTAAAAACTTACAAAATTCAGAATCAGAGGATTGTTAAAGAATAATGGCTAATTAGTTTTTATAAGAAACATTTAAATATCTACTCATTACTACGAGACAATTTAATTCGTAGAATAGAAGTCTACATAAACATTCTGCAGTTTTACTTTAAAGCTAAACAGACTTTTACTGTTGTAAATGCTTTTACAGTGTAAGTGTTGGCAGTTAAAAAATAAAAAATAGCTTTCTATAAAAATAAAACAATATGGCTCATGTTGTAAAATATTCGTCCTTACTTTCGTTATTACTATGTACACACTTTATATAAATCAACAGAATTGTAAATATATTTGTAATAAAAATATTACTATTACAAACTTAGTTTGATTACCATACATGATTAGCCTGAAAACAATGTGACTTGATTTTTTTTTACCCAGTCAATGTGTTTACAGCGGATCTGCAGTATGGTAATGAGCTTAGCCGAGGCTGATGAGCAGTAAGAAAAACCAGGAGAAAATAAATGAAAATGTAGCCTTTTTAATGACTTTAATAGAAAAAAGGGAACGTATTCACTGCTTTGTAAAGTGTTGGATGAAAATAAATATACGTCCTAATGTATAAAATATGTCTTATATTTTATACATATCTTCTAATCTTGAATTCAATGTTTTTTTATTGAATCGTGTTTGACTTTTTCAGACATTAATAAGTATGAATTTTATTTAATTTACATTGGAAACAGAGTGGTATTGTAAGAATACGTTAATTAATTGTAAGAATACTTTTATTATAAGCTATTTTTTATTTTAAATTATAGATTCACATTTTCAGCTGAATTGTTTTATTATTCTGTAATGCGCACTGTAAGATGTTAATGAAGTAAGTCGTTCTGCAATAATTTTAACTTTATCTTTAGGAGAATATTATATTTTGTTCAATTTAAATTTAATAGCATTAATCAATCCAAAGTTATAAAATATCAAATAAATATCAAAATATTAAAAAATTAGTTTAACGCTGTTTTTGATAGACAACAATAAAGACCAAGAGCGGGACTAGATAATGTGGATATATTTAAAGGTTATAGGCCTTCATGACTATAACAATTTTTTATTTACGGCCTTTATCTTATTCCCTCCCATTTGCAAGACAAAAATGAATAAAATTTTACCCAAATGATGAAGTAAATAAAACAGAATCGGTAATCATTAAATAACTACCTTTAACATATTTTCCCCCATACTACGCTGTAATCACCTGTTTTCGGTTTTCGGAACGTCATTTGAAAACCAAAAGTAGAGTTTTTCCGCCCAAGGGCCGAAGGTTATTAGCCCTAGGGCTGAAAGTCATTTGATCTCTTTAGCCAGTGTTGCCAACATGTTTTCAAGCGTACACGACGTTACCTGGTTAATATATGCATACTATTTTGTGTCCTTTGGTTGGAACACTGGTAAAAATAACAACAAAATTCAAAACATTGTACTATCGATGTTTTGTTTATTTATTAACTGTTTTTAGTCCGAGATTGCATGAGGCCGCTAGTATTTTATGACCGATCATATTTAACCTGTTAATAATTAAAATGACCAATATCCCTGAGGATTTATGTTTTCAAATAATCACAGCTGTACTTTTAATTTGTATGTAAATAGTGTCAAAAAGTAAAATGAATGATAATAATTCATAACCTCATAGTTTCATTTATAGGATGTTAATTTTCAAATAAACATTCACATTTTTATTTTATGGTGTTTATTTCATAGTGTAGAACGGTGAAAAATAGCGTTCGCACCTAAGCCGAAAGGGTTTTGCATAGCCCTCGAACTTTTTTATGACCTCGACATCGTGTTCGTCATAAAACATGATCTCGGGTCAGCAAAATCCCTATTTTCGGCCCTAGGTTTGAAATATACTATTTTCTATAAGTTTATTATCACAACTTAAACATGTATACTTTTGCCGTAAAGAGATCAAATTTCATAATTTATTTGTTTACCAATTACTTCAAAGGTGTTTTTTCTACGATATTTTACGGAGTTCGGAAATTTACTATATAATTGTGTGGGAAATTTTAAAGTCCCCAAATTTTAATCTTATACTGCATTTCCCGATAGTGTCTACTTTAACTATTAAGACTGTATAATTCATGTTCTAATGCAAATCACATACGAACGTTTTTCTGCAATGTAAACTTTCCAATTAGGATTAAATATATTTAATCTTCGTAATTTGTTTAACCACGAGGGTTTTATATGCTGTATCTATTATTTTTAGCAACAAATTATAACTTGATTAGTTCTTATTCTGACTTCATTAGACAACCACTTTGACATGAAAGTGTCATTGGAACGAGTCACTTATATAGAATATGGGTTAACATAAATCTAGCAGTTAAATTGAACAAAACTTTGATCCAATATACACTACTTAATGGATGGATCTCTTTATATTTCTATATACTGACATTGCATGTTATCTAAGGAGTTATTTGTTTACAAATATATTTAACATCTTATAGCCTTTACTTGTTTATACTTAATTAAATAATGGTCTACTTAACAGTAAGAGTTTATTCCTTCATAAAACAATAAAATGTAAAATATATGTGAGCAAAGCGCAATTTTTATCGGTAGACACAAATTTAAAATTATTAATATTCAACTTAATGATTCCAATACAAATATTAAAATAAGGCGTTAAATCGTAAACGTATTTATAAACCGTTTAAGTTTGTACAGACACAAATTATGTAATTCAAACAGTCAATTTGATCGCTCAGAGAAGAACTGTCTCTGTGAAATGGAATTGACAATCGTAAATCCAGTGGAGCGGCGTATGAATCAGACTGGCGGAATCAATCATAGTAATCCACACAGTCAACAATAATTGAAACAAGCAATAACAATGACCGGCAATCCAACGACGAAACGGTACAATAATCCCATCATTTCTGCTATACAAATTAACATTAGGGACAGTATACGTTATTGTTATATCAACTATTTAGATGGAATTAATAATTCTTAAATTTATTTTGAACATGTTTGTAAATAAAATATGTAAATCAAATTATTGGAATCAGGACGGTTATGGTATTTCAACCAAATAGACAGTAGTTTTCGTTTTCATACCTGATTTTATTTACTTGTATTCGTAAATGCTACTTCTTTATAATGACTTTTACAAATGTAGTTGTTAGCCGTTTATGAATATTTTCCCCAATATGTAATAAAAATAAGTATTAAATTTCAGTTTTAGTCGTATCGTTTCTGTAGTTTTAGAAAACACAGAGCTAATGCCGAAGAGAATTTTCTCTAAATCGGCCTGATGATGACCTTTATAACTGGTTGAAATTGATCGCTATGTATTATAGTTCGTGTATATTTACCTTCTTGTTTGAATGTACAGTATAATTTAAAACATATTTTCTATTGTTGCGAGACGTAATTTATTTTATCCTGTTTTATTACATATTATCTCCAGATTTAATTACAGTATTCAAGGAGTAAGAAACATCTTAATTAACAGCATTGGTCAAAATTGGTACTTTTAAAGACTTATTAAGTAAATATAATACCCCAACCCCGACCACAAACCTATCACTGACTCAAAATTAACAGCCGGTCAAATTTGTCTTTAAGTCATATTTTCAAAATTTTAAAATTCTATTATACATGTCCTTCCGAGGTTATTTTGGCCTTGAGTCATTTCATGAAGGCCTTTAACGTTACATAGTGTCTGACTTATGCCAACCTTAAGCGGTGCAAGACTTTATCTAATTAATCACCATTTTAGTTTACAGCTAAATTTAAACAACAGCGATAGAGTAAATAACTTGTTTCCAGTCCTGTAAATGACTTTATTTCACACAATGACGATAAACTTCATACACTGCTGATTACCTAAACTTCAGTTGTTCAAATGCATTAGTTTTCTATCACCATACCAAACTAAATCATTATTAAGTTATGTATTTACTTTTGTAACATTGTATACAGATACATATTATAAACATCTTATGTTAGAAAATTTGTTAAACATTGGTAAATAGAACCTTTAAATATTAATAAAGTATTTAAAAACAGTATAAGTTATTATTTGTAGGTTTTTCAAAACCGAGTTATTTCAAGTACCGTCAACAATCAGACGTTCAGCTCGCCGCCCCATTCCGATGCAGATTTATTCCAAGTGGAAGTGAATACTGAGCAAATGTGTATTGTGCTTTTGCCACCGATTGAAGTACTCTTTCATCTGCTATTTAACAGTCTTAATGGAAGAAACGCGTTTATTTATGTGCTCAAACCACAGATTAAAAAAAATTAAATTCAATAGCAAATGTTCTCAAAGCATAAAACTGATAGCACACCGGTGTTTGTGGTGTTTCCTGGATAGGGCCTAAAGCTGCAAACACTTGTTAAATTTAACATTTGTGCCAAATATGGCCAACAATGGAATTTTAGTAAATTATAAAATGTTCTCATTTTTACCACAATTATAAAAATATAATTAGTATCTAGTACATTTATACTGTTAACAAAAGGAATATTTATAAACCTCGAAATGAATTATAAATTATATTATTCCTTGTTTGGTCTTCATCATCGATTGAAATAGTTTTAATGATTGTTATTCGACTAATCTTTACTTCGTTTATCGAGAAATTCGATATTTACTTTTATTTGAAGCTCAGTCATATCGTTACAATTTAGCTTTATAATAATACTGACTTTATAGTATAAGCACAACAGTATGTTTGATTGTTTAACATCCTGTTGTGTGTTTGTTTATACTGTTTCCTGTGTTTGTTTAAATCACGAGGTATTACTTTTCAGTATTACAAGCAAATGTTTAACGGCATTTTCCACAGTTATTTTATATACAAAACGTTTAAAATACTCAACACAAAAGCATGCTTTAACCATATGATATATTAAAACGTTACTTTGGAAGCTTCGAATGTTTAGAATGCAATTCCAACCACCACAAATTGACTGGGACATTAATCCACAATGAGCTGCCACCAAACACGTCACGTCCATTAGCCAAGAGTTCATGGTGTAAAAGTGTTCAGTACATAAATTAGGTAAAAACACAACAAACACATTACTGGCCGTTTCACTTGTGTATGCACTGGAACAATTGACACTGCGAGATTACTCGCTTTTAGCGTAAGCATTTTGGGAATTCATTCGTGCAAATTATACTTCCTACATGAAATGTGAATAATGAATATTTTGTACTATAAAATATGTATTGAATATCCATAACCATAAAATATAACTTAACTTTACCAATGTCTGTATATAAATACATGTATATTCCTATGGCCACTCTTAAGCAGAATTTCAACAGGGCAACATATAAGTAAGTAATGGAGTGTGGGTACTGGTTTAGTTTGAAGAAATAATTTGTATTTTTATAAAAAAAACACGCTTGGCTTATCTCCAGCTTTTAAACATGTTATTAATAAGATGGACAGCAGATCAGAGAATTGTAATATTTTTTTAAAATCTTCCGTGATTATTAACACCTATATAAAAGACATTTTCACCCAGACACTAGTCGTATTTAACAGTGCAACCACTACAAAAAATGCTGTTTTAATGTAACATTTAGGTTATTATTATACATTGAGATCCTTTATAACAAATTCAAATAATTTATTTCAAAAATACGAGGTCACAAATTAATTAAAATAACTTGCTTCTCATACTTACGTAATCTAATACAATACTAATATTTGCTAACGAATATCGGTATATTTAGAACGACTATTGAAAATCAACCAATTGAACAACCCGTTGTACATATTGAATATGCGTAGGCTATACAAGCTTATGTCAGCCTATGGTTGAATTAAATTATGAAGAAATTATTATAACAAAAACCACTGTATCCACGACCACTCTTTTAATTCTGTCTACATTATTTACTATTTAAAACGATTACTATTTGCCTTGAATAAGAGATAAAAGCTGAAATATTTATAACTTTTGTTTTTCCCCCTTTTTAGCGAATTTCCCCTATAGGGAAGAAGCTATTACCGTAGGTCTCATGGTAAGACTTAAGCCCGAGACCATGATAACTTTTTGTTTTGAGGTCCCCAGATGTCCAAAACACTATTCGTTCAAATTTATATATATGTATATATATATATATATATATATATATATATATATATATATATATATATATATATGTGTGTGTCCGTGAATGCGATAACTTGAGTAAAAAACGTCCGATTTCGATGAAATTTGGCTCAAATGTGTAAACTGACATTTATGACTTTAAGTTCGAAAACCGGAAAAATCGGACTATGGGAAGGGGGGTTTATGGGGGTTTTAAATTGTCCAAAAATCAGTTTTTTTGCTTTTTTACCCTAAAATTTTTAAAACACTTAATTTAGGTTTAGACCATGTTATAGAGCTTAAAAAAACAAATAATATGGTATTTTGAATTATTAACCTAGGTTAAGTGGTTGCGGAAAAAATCCAAAAAACATGCTCATAAAATCTCCCATGTTAATCTTATGGGAAAAAGGTTTTTGGCTTTTCCTCAGTCAATTTTAATTTAAACTTCACATTTTCTTTTACCAATCACTTCAGCTCCACAAAACAATAATTTTGGTGTTTAAATTGTGATTCTACGTCAAACCGTTGCAGAGATTTTCAAAGTGCTAAACACAGTACGTTGTCCAATGTTATCCTTATGGAGAATAAATAAAATTTGATATCTTGATTATTTATGAATGTATATTGATGAAATTTGGTATGTGGCTTCATGTTGTACTGGTATATTGATAATTGCACAAAAAATAAATGTTTTGTTGATTGTCCCCGTAGCAGCTAACCTGCATACTCAGCCCTAATGTTATTCTTATGGAGAATAAGTAAAGTTTTATATCTCCCTTAATTATGAACATAAATTAATAAAACATGGTAAGTAGCTTCACCTGGTTCAGTTATATTGATAATTGCATAAAAACTCATTTCTTATCTTCCTTGTTGCAGCAAACCTGCGTACTCAGTCCTAATGTTATTCTTATGGGGAATAAATAAAATGTAATAAATCACTTATTTATGAATGTATTTTTGTCAAACTTGGTGAGTGGCTTTATGTACTAGTGAGAAACATATCAATGCATTGGAAATTCGCTGAGTACGTAGGTTTGCTGCGACGGGGGTATTAATAGAATAGCCAGTTTCGTTCCGGAGGACTTAGACCGGAGCCGCGCGGAAGCAACTGCTGGTTCACTTGCAATGTTAATATCGAGCGGAAAGCTTTCCTAGAGTAATTCTATTCAAGAACACCACTAACCTACTTTCATGACTGCCCTTAGCTTGATTGTTGTAATCTCTGTTTTAAATCAGAATCGCTTTGGGAATACAAACTTCATGAAGGTTGGAATTTTTCATTTCTTCAATATAACACCTGCATTACAATTCATATTAAAATAACAACAATCCCTACTATTTAGGATATTAAATATATTCTCTGAAAAAAGTCTATAATCCTTTTATCTGCACTTATATTGTAAAGATCTAACGCAAAATTACGCCTTAATAGACCAAGACAATTATACGCCAATTGGACTGTCACCAAGACGGTTCACATTCGAAAACAATCTTAAACTATAGTAAATACACGAATAATCCACTATTATAAATCTAGTAAAAGATTAAAAATATTTTAAATATAAATTGGTAACACATTTGCATTTCTTTTACTTTAGTTTTGAATACAATTTAATATACAATGGGGCTTATAGTTCTAGTTCTAAAATATTGGAGCGGTCTGTTGTAGTAGTTATAGCGCTAGACTTTGGTACACTAGGTCCATATAAAAAAACAGAAAGAATGTATTGATGAACAGGGGGTAAAAGGAAGACAACATGTGTCAGTTTTTTACACATTTCATTTTTAATTATCATTAATATAGCTTGATAGATATTATAACATGGGCGATTTAATGTCTGGTATAACTTATCCAGAACAGCATTCAATATACCCCCTCTACAACACATATTTACATCTTCATTTCATTATAAAAGCTTACAATATATAAATAATGTAATTTAAAAAATCATACCTCGCAGGATTATTAGGTTCCTGGTTTAGATGTCCAAGTGATAAATTTTGTAATATTAAACTACATAGGTATATGACAGTGTTAAATGTAATTAGACTTGTTAATATCATATCGGAATTTATTAACAATCACAAAAATCACAGCATTTTTATATATTTCACAATCTATTTGCATTAAGGGATATTTTGCTGGCGATGCACACTCTGCGATGTAAACAGATTCCCAGTTGTTCCTGATGAAAACAGTTGTTTACTTACACGAGATCTGGAGCGAATAGTACACTGCGTCGGGTTAGAGAGATAAACGGGTTAGTTTATAATCAGCAATATAAAAACTTCTAACTTAATCAAATAAACAGTGATTTCATAACGAGTATTACATTGCATGACAAGCTTCAATTACAAGCGAGGTAATATACCTAGTTTTAAATTGGTGTTAACACATTGTCTTTGTTTGGTGAGTAGAAGAAAAACAACTTGGAGAAAGATAATATCCATTTTTCCCCCATAAGAATAACATAGTGTTTAACTTTTGGTACGGTACCTCACTCGAATGTTTGAAATAGGGAAGTTTCACGGTCTTTCCGGGACGGTTTTGGTTTTGGAATTGTTATTTGACATAGTCTAGGTATGGAAAAGACATAAGACCGTGTTCAAAGTATTACGTGAAATGGTCAAAGATTGAACACCGTCTTATTCTTTTGAGGAGAACTGAAGAGTTTACGTTAATATTTTCTGTTTCTCCTCCTCTCCCGTTACACCTGCCCGTGGATTTCTCTTTACAAAAGGTAGTAACAAATGTTTTCACGACAATTAATTCTTATTAATCGTTAAAACATACTTTGAATTAGATGGATTTGTATAAAGTCAAAAACGAGTTCGCACGCAGCACGTTGACGTGAGGGAAGTGAATTTCCACATAAAAATTTTTAAAACTCAAAATCCGTGTAAAAAGATACATGTATTCCAATTTTTATTGAAATCTGGAAACATTGTTTTTTTTGCTGTTCTGATGCTCTTGGATTCATTTACCTGCGAAGATGGAAATACAATTTTGCGCATTTTAGCGAATTTCCCCTATAGGGGAAATAGCTATTACCGTAGGTGGCATGGTAAGACTTAAGCCCGAGACCATGATAACTTTTCGTTTTGAGGTCCCCAGATTCCAAAAACACTATTCGTTAAAATTTATACATATATATATATATATATATATATATATATATATATATATATATATATATATATGTGTGTGTGTGTTTGTGTGTGTGTGTGTGTGTGTGTGTGTGTGTGTCCGTTACCGCGATAACTTATGAAAGAAACACCCGATTTTGATAAAATTTGGCAAAAATGTGGAGAGTACCATTTATGACTTTAAGTTCAAAAACCAGATTGATCGCACTATGGGAAGGGGGTTTTATGGGGGTTTACAATTTTCCAAAAATCGGGTTTTTGCAAATTTGACCCCAAAATGTTAAAAACACTCAATTTTGGCTATAGCCATTTTATAGAGCTTAAAAAAACAAATAATTTAGTATCTTTAATCATTAACCTAGGTTAAGTGGTTGCAGATAAAATCCAAAAATAGTGTCCCATGTTAATCTTATGGGAAAAAGGTTTTTAGATTTTCTCAGATAGTTTTACTAAAAACTTCACATTTCTGTTTATTAATGTGTTTAGCTCAACAAAACAAACATTTTGGTGTTTTAATCGTTGTTCTACGTCCAACCGTTGCAGAGATATTCAAAGTGCTAAACACAGTACGTTGTCCAATGTTATCCTTATGGAGAATAAATAAAATTCTATATCTCGATTATTTATGAATGTATATTGATGAAACTTTGTATGTGGCTTCAACTAGTTGTGGTATATTGATATTAGCACAAAAAACAAGTTTTTTATTGATAGTCCCCGTAGCAGCAAACCTGCATACTCGGCCCCCATGTTATTCATATGGAGAATAAGTAAAGTTGTATATCTCCCTTAATTATGAACCTACATTAAGAGAACTTGGTATGTAGCTTCACCTGGTTCAGTTGTATTGATAATTGCAAATAAAACACATTACCTATCTTCCTCGTTGCAGCAAACCTGCGTCCTCAACCCTAATGTTATTGTTATGGAGAATAAATAAAATGCTATATATCACTTATTTATTGATGTATTTTTGTGAAACTTGGTAAATAGCTCTATGTAGTAGTGAGTCACATATATATGCATTGAAAATTCGCTGAGTACGCAGGTTTGCTGCGACGGGGGTATTAAGTTAAGGGCATTTTGTTTATTGTGATCTTGGCGATAAATTAGATGACTGCGGTATAGTACGATGTATTAGTATCCTTGGTGTAATATAATCGAATGGAGATTTTTTCACATGAATCATATTGTAATCTTCCTGCTAACTGTACCAACGCAGTTACATACTCCATTTACGATTTTTTTTCAGTTTAAAAACAAACTTGTAAAACTATGTTTTATGTTTTTATTAGATGACATACAAATTATATTGAGAATAGTAAAAAATTATCGGTACATTTAAAGATCATTTAATATTATCTAGATTCATAAATTTAATATATCTATTGACTATTTATAAATCGATTATACTATACACTCCTTGTAACGGACTAAAAGCCTCAACCACTTGTATACGTTAAGTCTATTTTATAATGAAGTTATCTGTATTGTTGTATCATAGATATATCTATAAAGATATATTCTATCTTTTCCAATTGTTGAATCAACTTTAGGAAATTCAGGATTGTTACTTGTCTAAAGCATTTTCACATTTATTATTCCTGGTAAAGAGTTAAGTCTTATTTCAAGGTTCTGTCTAGTGTTACTTTGTTTTAAACAGGTTTACTGCTATTTTCTTTCCTAGGTTAAATTCCGATAAAATAACTTGTTTCTGCATTAGTTAAAATTCGTTGTCATGAAGTCGGACCAAGAGGTTACAACGTAAATACATCATGAAGTATAGTGTTCCGTTTTACGCTTCAAACAAAAGCCATGTTTTAGGTAAGGGAGAGGTAATTACATTTTAAAGGGAGTTATAAAAGTTTAATTTCAGCCGTCAACGATGGCACATGGGTTTCACACTGAAAAGTAATTTAAATAATGATTCTTGGAATTTTTATAGTTCTCTCTAATAATGTTGTCTTTCTCGCTTTGACTAGGAAATTAGGACAGGACAAAGTAAAGTTTGAATAAAAATGTTTATTGCTTTAATCAACTCCGTTGTGGTGCCCTGGAATGAGATGTTTTGTAGATGTGTAAATAATGTTAATAATTCACATTAGAAAACATTTATTTTGGTTTCACCAAATGGCGTTTCACCTAGGGAAAAGTAATATTTACAATTTTCATCTACCTAAATTGAGGAAGGTGATTAAATGTGAGTTCCTATTTTGTTTTAGACTTGTATAACGCAACAATAAGGGTTACAAGTAACGAACGCTTACGAACAAATTTTAGACTATATTATCTACTCACACTGTTTTAAATATAAATAAAAAAAAACAAGACATAAAACAAGTAATTGGTACCTGATCATTGATAAACGACACGTATGATACATGTAATATAGTAATAGTTATACCCCGTATTATAGTGTAACTCTCAATGTTACACCTACGGTTTTAAATATCATTTCCACAAAAGCAAAAACTGTATAAATGTATGTATGTATTATTATTATGTAGTGTAGTACACATTTACATACAATACCGTAACTCTGTACAATAAGAGAGTGAAGTTGGTTGCAGTGGGTAAGACTAGCGGCTGTTAGTTACTACATGTGATTTATATGAAGTTCAGTCAGTCTGCAGTGTATCTAACCCACCATCGCTTTACAGTAATGCGATGTTTCTAGCCCTATCGTAACCATATGCGTATTGACGTATTGGTGTATGGTATATTTTTGTTTAAATGAAACTAACATTGACATCATAATACAAGCATTAATTTAAAATTAAATATAAAATGAGAAATTAATGCTGCCCGGTCTGTCATAACCGCAAGAGCTGCGTAACAAATGGTGCCTTCTCGAAATAAGTCCATCACGATCTTTTCTCCTCCAAGTTACGTGTAAGATTCATCCTTAGGCTATACAACGTAGTAATTCTTCTACAAAATTACAAATCTTCGTAACATTTATATTTTTGACTTCGTCAATGTCGTTACCTTTACTTTAGCAGAATATCCCATTAAAAAAAAAAACACTCAGTCCTATTGTCCTACAGGCGTGTAGCAACTGTGTAGCGAACTCTGTTTACCCACTAGTGGTTTGAGGCAATCCCTTGTAACAAAGGCTTTCTTGGGTTCAATTCCTGGCTTAGCTGCCACAGAATTTGGGACACTACCTTGTTGTAGGAGTTTCCCTGGGGAGGAAGGGTTCAAACGAGGTGGTGCACTACACTCTTCTGTTACTTATGAACCTTTAAGCTATTCGTTGCTATTAACGTAAATAAATTAAATATGGATCATTGTTGAAGGGATATTAAAATCTGTATGGATGCACGAGCTTTAGTTTTTAAACTAAAAAGAAACAACAAACCTCTAATTTGGTATTATTTCTGTTCCTGATGTATTAAACGTAAATGTGTAGAACTCATTAACAACTTTGTTTTCAATATACAAAAAATCCATAATAAGATATTACCTCAACCAAAATAAACAATAAGTATTAACAATTAAATAAAATATGTAATAAATACGTAAATAAAAAATGTTCAACAATCTTGAATTCAAATCCTTAGCATGTCCATAAACATATGTTTCAAAACACTTAAAGAAGTTACAAAAATAACAAATTAAATTATAATGAGAAAGTTTCCTTTTTTAATTCGAACGTACTGTAAATTCAGTAAGCTCAAAGTGAAAGTACAGCGATGTGTGGATGTTGATGAATAGATTACCTTTCCAAAACAGCTCGCTTAAATTAATTTCAGAAAACGTAAAGACAATGAAACATTTGTATATAGCGGCTGCGGCTATAGAGTCGGCTGGGTTCCAGGCTCATTCACGTAGCAGCGATCTCTTAAGAGGCCTCTCGGCACTGATCGCTCGTCATTCACATGTTATTCCTTTGGTGGAACTATCAACTTTGTGTTAAATATTAATACTTTGTAGATAACCACTAAATTAAATCACTACATCAGTACATGATTATTGTTAAAATAAATTTTGAAATTATTCAGTCCTAACTCAGTAAATCAAAATTTATCATTCTACTAATTAAAATTACCAACATGTTATATCTATATCAAATCCGAGCAAGTATTTAAAATGGAGTTGATAGTTACACTCTAGGTTTAGTTATATACACAGTTTCTAATATTTTTGGACAAAGGTGCACGGCAAAATAACCGCACTTTAGCCTTTAGTTTCATTTGCGCGAGCTAATTTAGACATAGTCAATCAAAATATAATGTTAGGATTGTTTAACCGATTTAGCCGATCCTCCTGTTATAGTGTGTAAAACGACACAATATAAGAGATATATATCCCGCAATAGATAATAACATGAGGTTTTTCATGTGTATACGTTTCGTATCGACCAAAGTTATCGCAACATCACTAGGTCTATCGAATGAATATTAGCGTACCCTGTAGGCCACATAAGATTGTGAAAATATTGAGGTTGGTCAAACTGTTAATTTTACCCATCATGGAATATCCAAAGCAGAAAGAAGAAATAATTTTATTTTTCTAGCCTTTTTAGGTGGTGGAAACGTTACAATTTCAGGATAACTGTAAGTTACCAACAAAACTAAGCTCTTTTATTAATTTTACACTAATAAATCTTTCAGAAAATATAAAATATTTATAACTTCACGAACAGTACCGTTAACATGTTTTCTATTTGAACCGATTGGTGAAAAAACGACAGAAGATACCTTCTTCACATACGGAGTCAGCTACTGCCACTGTACAAATGTCACATCAGTAACTCTTTCATTCCGTTTACACTGACAGAAACAGTCACTGGCGACTGACATCTCTACTTGGCACCATAGAAACCAGACGTTAGAACTAATATATTACTAATTAGAAGTTAAAACCCCTTACTTTTCATATATGATTATGACACAAACACTTCACTTATAATATCGGCACAATAAGGTAATTTTTTCACTAAACACATAGTTATCATGTTTGATGAAATTTATGCTGATGGAAGAAAAATGTTCTCCATCTTCTTCTCGTCCATGTTCTTCCCGTCCTTTCAGCCGAAAAACCTCCCATTTTCCTTCCCTCCCCCACTTTTTTAAGAATTATTTCCGGATTATATTTCAATATGTCACGTGGAGGGCACGATCATCCTATTGGTAGTTGACGGCAACGTGAATTCCAAGTCATATGTTGTTCTATGGGCGGTGGCTTTGCTGATCAATTAACTTCTCTGGTCAGTGACATTGTAGGGAACCTGAAAACAAAATAACTGCCTCAGTAACTTAAACAAATATATTTTTAGTAGGCAATGGATTAAGTAAGAGCTTGATCTCTAAAAGTGAAATATTATTGCCTTATAGAATATCAGTTGAAAGTAATCAAACCGCATATGAAACCCATATACGTACCATACATCTGTTCCAGATTGATTAATTATATCCTAATCAAGCATACCAACAGAAACCGTGGTTAAGGACTCTGCTAAGGTTACACATACCGGTAACTTACTTGCAATGACGAGCTGCAGTGGTTACGTTACAATAGGTTCGGTTATTCACCTTGGCTATGATGTACCCGTTTAAATATTGGAAAAATATTAATTAAAGAAAATCAGAAATAATTTATATAACTTACACACAGTAAAATACTGCCAACGTAATTCAATTGAAATATGAATAGGCCTAGTTCAATTACAAAAAATTAAAACATCGCTTAAATCAAGCCTAAGTTTACCCCTCCTGATAATACAAAAGTAGGCCTTCCCGTGCATTAGACCTAGAATAACGAATAGGCCTAACTTATATTTGATTACACCAACGCCATAATATTTACGCTAGGCCTCTCATTAGTTACCTGCCGGTACCGCAACTTAGTATTTGCAGGCTACTAATAAATTTGTTTAGTCTAAACTATAATAATTGGATCCATATAAACTTACGGGCGATTAGGCATATATTAAGTGTAGATGACTTCATGGCCAGCTACTAAACAGGGTGGTGAGAGAAACGATTGTGGTACTCCTCACCACAATCCTTCCTTAGTTATTCCACTGGGCTGAGTGACATGTTTCTTATTGCAATACTTTGTTTTTGTTTCTTTTTTTATCTACTTACGCCAGTGGCATTTTTTAACTGTTTGATAGGGAACGGTCCAAACCCTGGTCATGTTACCATGGAAGGTCTAACTGTTCTTAGAAAGCATCATTAGTGTTATGCGGATATAAAAAGCCAAGAGTTAGGCCACATTTTTTCCACGAAGTTATATTCCAATCAATTAAATGGGAAATACGTTTTTTGATGTAAACAGTAAATCCAGGGGATGAACCATTTACCTCTCCCCTTCTCATCACACAACTGCAATATTTGTTATATTTTAAATTTTAAAAAGTTTCCATATCCTAAAAATATAACAAAGTTACAAATAAATTGTATTTTTTATTTTTTTGTAGGTCCTGCACATCTAAATAAGTACGTTATTATTCAATCTAAAATAAAATTGTTTGGCAAAATTTGAGAAATTAAGATTTCTAGCGGGCTGTTATAAATACAGATCTGTAAGTCGTTTTTTAAGCCAACTCAAGTTAAAGTTTTACTTGACTTTAACTTGCAAACTAAATTGGTGTCAAATCGAGCTGCTATTGGGCTAATGTGCCTAGTACCAAATAAATTTGCTAAACTTAATATGTCATGTAATCCATGTTTTATCGTTCTTAAAAATTGTTTTAACCATTTTAAAAACTTTATCAATATTGAGTTTAAAACTTAAGTATAATTTCCGTTAAATGAATACAATTTACAAATTGCTTTACATGCCAACATAATTTGGATCAATTTACCGTACGTGACATGATTACTGTTCATAACAAATACAATCTTTTTACAAATTAGTAGTTCCTAGAGATCAATTTCAACAATACAAATCGTTTGTCCTTTCCCGGCGGTTAAATTAAGACAAGCCATTCCTTTCCTCACCCTTCCTTTGTAGCAGGGAAGAGGTCAGGTTATCAGAATAGTTTAGTGGAAGCTCTGATAAGGTTAAAAACTTAAGTTTTAAGTTAGAAAACCAGACATATCGGACCATGGGAAATGGTTTATGGGGTTTCAAAGATTCCAAAAATCGGTTTTATGCATTTTACACTATAAAATTTGTAAAAAACTCAATATTGGTTTTGACCATTTTATAGAGCTTAGAAAAAAAATACTGTATGGCATTTTTAATCATCAACCTAGGTTAAGTGGTTGCAGAGAAAATCCAAAAAACGTGTTAATAAAATCTCCCATGTTAATCTTATCGGAAAAAGGTTTTTAGCTTTCCCTCAGTTAATTTAACAGTAAACTTCACCTTTGCTTCCACCAACCAGTTCAGCTCTAAAAAACAATCAGTTTGGTGTTTAAATTGTGATTCTACATCCAATCGTTGCAAATATATTCTAAGTGCTAAACACAGTACGTTGTCCGATGTTATACTTATGGAGAATAATTAATGTTTTATATCTCCCATAATTATGAACATAAATTAATACAACTTGGTATGTAGCTTCACCTGGTTAAACTATATTAATAACTGTATAAAAACACATTTCTTGTCTTTCTTGTAGCAAACCTGGATACTCAGCCTTTAATGTTATTCTTATCAATAAAATGCTATATATCAATTGTTCATTCATATATTTTTATGAAACTTGGTGAGTGGCTTTATGTGGTGTGATATACATGCACTGGAAATTCGCTGAGTGTGCAGGTTTGCTGCGTCGGGGTATTTTTTCTTTCAGTAAAAAGGCCTTATTCCCATTTCGAAATAGTAATTAAAATACCAAATAGTTTGCTACCTTTGGCATCTGTTCAAAAAAGTACTCATTCTAATGTGTCATAAACAATAACACTAAGTTCTAATTAGTGATCTTGATTTATGAGATGAACATGTTCAGAGAGATAACTATTTACGTAATATCGGAGGTAATATTGATACAATTTTCATTAGCTTGTGGTTTTAATATTCTCGATGTTAATCTCAACCTTGATGCAGCTGATCAAAGCAGCTTGACTTGCTGCTTTGACACACTTCAACTAACAAGTATGTAATTTATTCGTCCCTCAATCTGCAATCACCGTTTATAAAGTAGCTCATGCATCCTTAACTTACCCTCTTGTAATTTATTTAACATAAGTTATCTGTTCAACTTATTAAAACAAAATTTCACAAACACATTTTTAGTGTACTTATATGAAAATAACAAAAATCGAAATTGTCCCACAGGTGTTAAGGTTGTAATTTCCTGGTGTCTTTTTCATGTTATTTATCGTTAGAGTTACCTACAGGACTATCACACAAGTTAGATATTTAACTTGAACGTTAACTAGAGGTTACCATTTTGGGTAAGCCTCAATCTTCACGAGGCTTCGCAATATTCACAAGCCTCAATAGTTGCTGTATCATCCTAGAGCGAATAATTATAAATATTTAACTGATTTTATTATTTCAACTGCGTAAAGATATTTATGTACACGAACCCACTTTATATTAAAGTGAAATTACCTTGCAGAAAAAGGCTTAAGTTTTCGAAAGATTCCTTGATTTGTTTAGTTTTTTTATAAAAGTAACATAATCTATAAATCTCTTGATAGTTATTATTTGTTCCTTTTGAAAGGACTTTTACATAATTTACGAAACTTCTGGTTTTTGATAAATCATCATCAGGACATCGGGCATTTTTAAATACTCCCGTCGCAGCAAACCTGCATACTCAGCGAATTTCCAATGAATATATAACATAACACATTAAAACACTTAACAGGATTCATAAGAAATGTATTCACAAACAAGCGATATTTAAAATATTAATTATTCTACAAAAGAATAACATTGGGGATGAGTACGCAGGTTTGCTGCAACAAGGCACACAAAATAATGGATTTTTATGCAAATCTCAATAGAACTCATCTTAGTGAAGTCACATACCAAGTTTCATCCATATACATTCATAAATAAGCGATATATAACATTTTAAGTATTTTCCATAAGAATAACATGGGGAACAAGTACCTAGGTTTGCTGCTACAGGAACCATAAGCGAAAAATTGTTTTTTTGTGCAAACAACAATAAACCACAACCAGATCAAGCCATATACCAAATTTCGCCAGTTTATGTTCCCCCAAAAACACATGTGTGTTTTGTACCCCGAAAACACGTTTTTGGGGTACAAAACCCACCAAAAACCCCCCTTCGGATGATGCGATTCATCTGTTTTCGAACTCGTTCAAATAAATAGTACTTTACACATTTGTACCAAATTTAATTAAGATCGGAAGTTTTTTACGAGAGTTATCGTGCTTACGGACACACATATATATATGTATATAAATATATATATATTAGTTATATATTATATAAATATAATATATTATATATATATATATATATATATATATATATATATATATATATACATATATAAAAATTTAAACGAATGGTGTTTTTGGAATCTGGGGACCCCAAAATGAAAAGTTATAATGGTCTCGGGCTTAAGTCTTACCATGAGACCTACGGTAATAGCTTGTTCCCTATAGGGGAAATTCGCTAAAACCGGTGAAAATGTAAGAAGAAGGGTAAGTTTAAATATTAGAACTTCATCACAGTTTAAATTAGCCAGGGTTTATCATTTCATGGTCCCAAATTTTAATTTAACCTTTGAAAAAGTATGATTTAAAATTCACAGAACTACATTAATCATTTGAATGTTAGACTATCCAAACAAAACCTATAATTTCTGGGAGTTATTTTTTGGGGCAATAAATATGGTAATATCAAATATCAACTATAACGAATTATAAATATTCTTGTTGAAAGTTGTATTTGACTGTTAAGGATAACTGTTTAAATGTTGACATTATGGTGTCTAATAACGGAGGTGCCTCGTAACTCATCAACGTATTGAACAAGACGCTCTCACCCTCCAGGTACCCATACATTAGCGTATATGAATAGTGTCTGTTAACATTTTGGCATCAAATGGAATACCAAGGTGAATACGTGTTATGGTTATCCTACTCTCTCGTTTATAATGCAACTATGTAAATTAACATTAACACTTGTAAAATATAAAAAATCAAATTAAACCTGAAAAGCAGAATTGAACTGTTATCAAATACATATTCATACACATTTAAAAAAGTTAAACGTTCAAAATTGTTTATTCATTTAAATTTATTTTTAACTTAATTCTTACCAAGATGCCTTACTTTGATGCCCCATTGATAATTAATACTGTCTGTTATCAGTATTATACCGTTCACAATTAATTGTTTAGCAACATTATTGTTGTTGCGGGACAAATTTATGTCTAAACTTTCAAAATGATGATACGGGAGTCACAATTATCAATACAACTTTTATTTGTACATGAAATAAAATTATATCAAAACAAACAAGCGAATTAAACTTAGATATATCAAGGGAATAATTCTAGCGTGGGTTCTTCATGAGTGTGCATCGTGGGATATTCTATTGTTGAACATATTTTTAAATGTTTTCAAAATCTCATAATATAAAATGCAATGCCATCTGGAACTTGTCTCTATCAAACAAAAAACATACTATAGAAAATATTGAATTATTTGAGAGTTATAATGGTATAAATTGATATATAGAGAACAATTATAGGCGACAAAACTTAAATTATTCCCATAACATTTTTCATATAACTGATTTTTCGTAGTTTAATTTTTGGAAAGAGTTTTAATTTGTTGTAAGTTTTTTTACTGACCGATCTTAATTATTACCCACTTTAAAATGTATTCCCCACCATACGATCAAATATACGCTCGATCGATTGTGCCTGTTCATTAATTAGTCTAACTGTAACCAATTTGTTTTCTGTATTAAAATTAAAATATTGAAACCTTATTGTTACGAGCTGCTATAAGAACAGCGTCGTTTTTTGGTAGTGTATAACCATGTTAGGTCCAAAAAAAACAAGATTTGACAACATTAATTTGATTACGTATTTCTTAAATCATAGAAACGATGATAAAAGTACTCTACGTGAATTTGGAGTTCCTGAATCGTAAGAAATCTAAACCAAATATAAATACATACAAGAAAGAAGCAAGTTAATCTCAAATGAACTTACCTATTGGTTTATTAAGTTTCGTTCAATTATAAATGAGCTTGTACTTAAAATGTATTAAACCCAGTTATTTAAAGTCATGTTAAAGAAAAAACTAATCTCAATCAAATAAACTCATGCTAACTTCTATGCTCGTCTCAAACAAGTTTTACATCATGAATAAACAGCGAACATTCCGAATAAACTAATGAAAACTGTTGCGTAGTCCTAAACGGCTTTAATTAAAAGGATCGTAAATACGTTAGCGTCAGACAAAGACAGTAAATAACAATTCTATAGTTGGTTTTTCTTCATGAAACCAGACCACGAGGTTTTACTTTAGATGTGCTGTACAAAGTAATTTTAAGCTAAAACCTGACACTAGCAGTATCTTAACAGTTCAGTATCTTAACAGTCCAGTTCAGTATCTTAACACTGACCGGTAGGTAATGACAAATATAAATATATCTCCTTAAAAGCCCCATTCAAATGAAATAACTACGCCATAAGACAACAGAAAAGTAACACGATGAAGAACAACCTATTTAACAACATTAATGCGCGAAATTTGATGCAATCGTCTTTAATTTTCAAATTTGTGAAATCTATCTATAACAAGCATGTCATGTAATTACTTCGGTTTGTCAACATTACCAGAAACTTCCACTTCTTTTAACTTAAGCTAATCAAAAGCTTTAATAAAACTTTAGAAATTAAACATACGATTACATGTAGTTTTCAATTTTAGAAAATCTTTTACATTTTCTCACGTGTTTAAAATCCTGGATGTATTGGTTTTATGGAATGCAAATAGTACTTGTAATATTGTATTTGCAATATGTATAGTTTAATAGGTTTAAACATTCTCAAGAACACTTAGGAAATCTGTAGGTTTAGTTTTCCTTTATTTACATAATATTGCCTGGCTACCTTGGGCTTCTTTATTTTCGTGTCTCAAGTTCCACAACTCAAGATAAGCCGTATGTTCGGAATTGTTTTTTCCTTAACTTCCCGTCGACATCAAACAATTGGCATGTACGACGACGACGCGACGGTCTAAAGACAGTAGAAGATCCTTAATGGCATTAGTCACATAGTCGAGTCAGTGATGTCCACTTAAGAAAAGTATCTGAGTAGTCAACGACTACGGGGATCAAAGCTACGTTCTACTATGTCAGACTTGTAAGGCCTGCGTTTTACATTTGAAATTGCGTGTCCGGTTTTCCTTAAACTCATGTCATGGCATAGTTAAACTGAAGGTAATTGTACATCTCTCTCCATCGAAATAATATTGCATTATTGTTATGTTATATAATCCATAAATCTATTGGCTTGTTATAGGATTAAATAACTGTTGTTTACTTGCTTTTTCTGCTGTTGCATTAATTTTGAACCAGCTTCTCACACTTGTTCCTTTACATGTCTAAAACTTAACTTAAATATAAATATAATTTATTTTTAGCAAGGTTACGATTGCTTTTGGTCATGAGTCCAACAAAAACACTTTTCCTGTTGCAAATGGAATCATAATTTAGTTTGGCTGCTTTTATAAATCAATAACTTGTTTAATTTTATACATTCAAGTAGCATCAATTGTTTACTTATGATTAAATAATTCCCAATGGATTGAAATTCTAAGTGAGATTAGATGTATGACATATAACTTTGTATGCTGTATCAACATTGTTGAACAGGTACTCTAGAGATCGATGTGAATACACTTCGCTATAGGAAAGGGGCCCCGAGACCTTCGGTTGTCGCAGACTTAATTACACTAATCACTCAAACTGATCTCAACTGGTTTATTGCATCTGATCGTAACTGATGCACCAATGGGCACTAACCCAAGCGTGTGTGCAAAGCGACGACTGGAATGCTGATTACGACCCTTAACTCAGTACTCCGACATTATTCATGACGTTGAACACAAATGTTGTACTGTTAGTCGATGGTCACTATGACAATAGACCGTGCGTTTCAGTAAAATATATCACGACGTAAAAGTCCATACTTTTTATAAAAATAAACCTGCAATTTAAACTGTAAGTCAAAATATGTTAATTAGTAATATTCAATTACAACTGCATCGAAGTCCACACTACCAAGAGTTATTTTACTCTAAGGCTACCAATATAACCTGGCATAAACAGACATCAGTTATGCAGTCTAGTAAGGCCGGCATCATCGTACGTTTAACATTAATATCGTAAGTATATGTTTACAGTTAATTTGTACAACTCCAAACGGAGCCAACATCAACCTCCCCACCAGCTACTCCCCCTGTTGTTTAGTTTGTAATTTTCATTTAGAGTTTAATGTTTTGCAAAATTTCCTGGTTAGGAAAATATTAAAACTATTATAATTACTTAATTTTAGTTAGAGCCACATTTGACATTACAACTGTGTTGTGAAACATGTCACGGAAAACAGACAGCGTAAAACATCTGGGGAACTTGAGTGACCGATAGCCTAATAAATATAAACAAAAGCAGTGAGTGTCCCGGCCCTCAGGGAAATCTGGGCGGCTCTCCAGGAGCTTTCTTACAGAATGTGTTAGCTCACAGCTTGAATTTGATTTTCTGCTATAAAGTGAAAAAATGTGTGTGATCTGCTGAGTGTTGTTGTAAATACACAGATGACAATAAACATTGTTAAATCTATGTGAAGATATTTATACAAAGAGAAAAATATACTATTTGTGTACGTATTTAAACTTGCTGCAAGATTATAATTCAATAATTTTTTTAATAAGAAACAAAATTGTATAACATATTACAAATAAAGCAGCAAACATATGTTGAATGTTAGATAAAAGGCGTATATGCTATCGAAAAGGAATTAATTTTTCAACACTGTTCTGAATCTCATACCAGCAAATCATGTTACCAAAAATCAAATAATGTAATATTTATCAAAATAGGTAGGCAAAAGTCAGTTTAAACTAAAATTTGAATCTGTAATGAATGTAATGTCAGTCAAACCCAGTTAATCATTTATATTTTTACATCCACTCCATGGTACATATTATTAAAAACTGTAGTTTTTTTAATACGGTTAATTTAGTGATAAAGTGAACAGAAAATTAATACAAGCAAAGGTATTGGGACGTGTATCAGCATTTTGGCATCATTTTTGCTTGACTGTTGGTTATAGTAAAGAAGACCACTTAAATCTTGCCTAAACAAAAATTGCAGGCGCTCCCATATGGTAACTATGCTGGCGCTTTATGCGGCATTTGTTGTTACCATTAGGCAAGTTCCTGCTGACACCATGACACTGTAACAAAACTTACTCGCATTGCGTTTTGAGACATAAGAACCATATAACTACAAACATGTAAAGCCGACGAGGGTCTTCTTTACTCTCGCCAACGTAAAAATAAATTTATTACTCGCTACAACAACCCTGAGGTGTTTCATAACAACTTGAATCAGCATGACTCAGTTTAATTAAGGAGTCTAACGGGAGCTATTAGTTGCCGGTTCATGTTACTACATACAAAAGTAGATGAATTGAATATTATTATGAACTGAAAAGCTTACATTGAATATATTGCAGGAAAATAAAATCTATGGTTCGAATGAGGTTTATAACTTTGGAAATGGTATATACTCGTATAATGTAATGGCTAATTGTTAAATTTAAAATTAAATTACAAAATTATCTACTAATTAAACTAACCAAGTAACAAAGAAAATACTCAATATATAAGTATAATAGATTTGTTAATTTTAATTTATTTTATTAATCCTTCTTTTAGAGTCTGTGAGTAGTTTTTACTAATTAAAGAGAAAATAAATGAAAATTCTTTCCAAGCAAACCAATTATTTATTTAGTTTTTTTATAATTTAGACTGATGTCCCAGAAACCAAACATAACGTGGCATAACAACACTTCTTGTTTGTGATTTTATTGCAATTTGCGTATATAAATGCAATACGTAAAATTGGTAATAGCATGCAAAAACACTGTTCAATGTATTATTTTTACGAATGAATATAACAACTATTTACAGGTACTATTCCATTACAGGTACTATTTTACATTGCATTACATTACATTGCATGTACTATTTATTCACAGGTACTATTTCTTAATCCGTTGTTTTTTTTAGTTTACAAACAAGCTAAGCATTACAATTATTTAAGACATTCAATCACTTTGCCTTTGATACAAGTCACTTATAAACACTGGTTTGTTGATACCTCCACATTAAAATGAAAAGTATTTTATACATAACGACTTTTTTACAAAACAAGTTGAAACTGTAATAACTGCCATAATAGTTTATCTGCGATGGTAAACTTTTACTTCATATTTTAATTACTCAAATATAATTTAATGAATACTTCATTAACGTTTTCTTGGCGAAGTGCAGTGGGAAAAATGTAATCTAAATGAACAAATAAGAGATGCTAATTGTAAATTTATGGTTAAATATCTCTTACAGTCATTAACTATTATAATTAAAATAACGCAGCAGTTTTATTTATATATTTAATAATTTTTCGTTTATTACATTACAAATTATTATTACATTTGCAGTATTTGTAATTACAATTTAATAATAATTACAGCTGTATAAAATTTTACTATGTTTAATCAATGGTTAACCTAGACAAGGCTTTGATTTGAAAGGGTTGTAGGTTATACACATGGAACGACTGAACCGATATAATCATGGCTAAAAAGTATTCTTGAAGATCTTTTGGTGCCGTTATATCTTTGGGATAGAGGTTGACTTTTAGTTTTTACTAAACAATTTCACATTGACCTTAACTATTGATTTATTTTTATCCGTCTCTCTAATTGCTGTTATGCTAAAAAGGAAACAGAAATTAAGCTACACCTCTTTGGTATATATAAATAAACATAAGTAAAGCTATGATTATTATGTACTAAGTCCTAATAACGTATAAATGAGGATTTTAAAATCAAACTCACACATTAGCTAATCAGCTTTGCTATTTATTAGCTTTAGATGTGTGTCAGTGAGGGACGATGTCATTAAACATTGATGAGATAGTATTTATCACCACGAATAAATAATGGATAACACATTATACATGACAACCTCATGGCTAAAACTGACTGGTAATTAAATTTATATTTGTGTTAAAGTATTTTTTGCTTTAATTAAAATATTAAAATGAAAATCGTAACCAAGCAACTGTTTCATTGGATATCTACTTAAACAAATGTTGAACTGCACAGAAACATTTGTATTTAAATCCAAACAGCTTCAAACAAATGTACGAGTATACTTATGGTACTTGTTATTTATGATAAAAACATACAGATGTATGATTTATAACATTTTAATTAACACAATAAAAATAAGAACAAGTTCATCTTAAATGTATAACATTGACTGGCAAACACAATTTGATCGTTTTGAATCCTGTTATAAAAACTGAATATTTACGACTATTAAACAAATATGTTTACTAGTGTTTACTAGTAAACAAATAATATTTGTTTGATCAAATCTGATCCAATCAAATCATTGTTTGAAAGATATAACCATAAACTTCAACAGCCATGAGGGTGAAGTCCAAAAGGTGTTTACAATATTTACTTTGTTTTACGTGCGTAGAAACCATAGCCTTCATATTAACGGAAGTAAATTACCACTGTCACACCTTAAAATTTGGATTAGCAGACTTTTAAACTAATAATTTAGTTTAAAAATATCGTTCTAAATGTAGAGGTATTACGACTTTTCTTATACAATGAGGAATCTTTTATATGATTAACTTACGATTGAGTCGTCATTAAAGATCGCAGGCCTCTTTTTACTATGTTTAGTATTATTTTCCTGGCATGTCACCTTAAAGTACAGAAATACGGGTTGAATTTTTTTAACCTGATAGAACCTTTTGTAAGTGTAACCAGAAGTGGTTTAGGTTTTCGAGCAAACTTCAACTCGCAAACATTGGAACTGATCAGATTCCGACAGTGAAATTGCTTTTACATCCAAGATTTATATTTTATGATTGTAGATCTTAAACCGGAATAACCAAAGTAAATCGTGAATATTCCGACCAACATTTACACAGGAGATCCACCTATGACTAGGTACTCATTAGTTATGACTATCATCAACTAAAATACTCAAACTGATGTTTAACTCATATCAAAATCAAACGATTAAGGCTATGTGACATTGCCATGAAATAATTTATCACACAGCCATAATAAATACAAACGTTTAGCATGCCAAACCGTTCAATCATTAAAGTGTCAACCTGATCTACCATTTTATTTATAGATTTCAATAGTTAATATTCATATTGGCGCTTAATATATCAATGTGAATAATTAAAAAGGTACCAGAATACCATCTAATTAATTTTGTTTAAATATCAACTTTAGTGATCATATTATATTTTACTATTTGCTACCCGGTTATATCACTTCAATACAAAATTAACAAATTTGAACTTTGGGAACGGAGATTTTCTTTGTTTATTTAAATTAATATGATATGAGAAATAAAAGTTAAATTTGCGTAAAAATACTCTAAGATGTTTTGTTGCCTCAGTATTATGTAGGATTGTTATAGTTTAAAAATTAAAAATAGTGAAGGTATAAAACGTATAACAATTTACGAAATGTAATTTGTTTAATGTACATGCAATCGATATAAATAAAATATTCTATGTCGCACTATTGCTGAGCTGGACTCAAGGGATACGTCATGAACTATTTAAGTATAAATGAGACCCTGGATTGTCTGTTTGACTTACACATTGAGTGTACTATATCTAAGTACTAGGAAGATAACACTTTAGAGTAAATAATATTATCTCATTATTTCTTCTCAACACCTTACCGTAATAGTAAATATTGTTCTTAAAACAGTGACTAAATAAGTCTAGTAATAAATTACTACTATTTTCGTAAATGCGACATATAATCTAGATAAACATAACTATAACATACCGGCGTCATTTGTTTGTCTTGGGGAGAAATTGTCATTAAACAATGATAAGTTTAATACTTGTTCAATACCATAAACAACAAATTATAAATGACAAGTTCACGTTCTAATTCAATTAACATATGAAGAAATAAATTAAACTAATAACAGAGTAGTTTTAATTTGTTAACCTGTTTACTAAGCAAACTAAAGTGAAGTACTTTTGTTAAAATATATATATGTATATATATATATATATATATATATATATATATATATATATATATATATATATACACCTGAATATACCGAAATTACAGAATACTTAGGATTATATACAAAAATAACTGTTATCAAAATAATAGGGAAATTTATACAATTAAATTTGTAAACCTAATTATTTAAAGCAACTAGTTTATTTTTCGTTAGGAAGACAGCAAGAACTTAAAAATTAAAATTAAAAGAAAACAGCAGTTTTTTTCAGTAATATATTTTTTTAATATATATAAATATAAATTTTGAACCGGTTAACTAGAATATTATAAATGGTGCACTTTTTATTTATATCTGTCAAACCCATGTGCTGAGACACACACAAAAATCACATAGTAAAATCTTTAGAAACAATAAATATTTAAACAAGACAAGGTTCTAAAATCGTAACGGAGAAAATATTGACACAAACGATAACAGACCAGATATTTAATTTTGTTTTGTTTATCTTGTAATCTGTTTGAGTTCTGTATCTGTTAATATTTTGTTGTTTTGTCCGTTGTGTGTCGTCTGAGTCAATAGGTTAAGTTCAACTTGTAGTTATTTAATTGAATTATGTTTAAAAAAAACGCTGTACTCATACAAATTTTATATTTATAAACATTAATTAATTTTTTATTAAGTGTATTAATGCTTTGTCACGTTCCTTTGGATAACAATGTAAAAGTTAAATATATTTTACGAAATATGTATTACTGAACCAATATTTATGTATAAGTCCGTCTCAAACCATATTACAATTATAAACTGAACTATTGTTTGTTATCAAATAATTATCTTTGGAGATAACAGTTTAAGGATACATATTATGCAATCAAAGGTTTTATTAGTAATTCATAGCTTATTATAAATTGATGTCGTGTTTAACGGTTTCATATTTTAATATTTAAGGTTTCTACCAATCAGCTATTTGCAAATTTATTTTAAGAGACATCATAATAGGAAACATTCACAAAACAAATCATAGAGTAATAGTTCAAATCTTATTTGTTAAACACCTTTTCTACTTTAATGTACCAACATAGGGTATACTCTTATTAATCGTCTATGAAATCACATAATATCGATTACTTGGTAAAATTTACGTTTGCATTACATACATTACGATGATTAACTTTGGGCTTAACAATTAAAGTGTACGTCAAAGTGAAACATATTGAACGCCATGAATCTCTCTACTCGGTGGCCACAAAACCAATTTTCTGTCTGGCTCAGAGCCAATACAAGGGTAAACCATCTTAATTGTGATTCAAAAAATATTCGTATGAATTTAATTTTATTCGTTAATAATCTAATACTGCGGTACTTTACGTAGCACATATTCTATTCTATCTAAACTTTCTTAACTAAATATAAAAATTAAATAACATTACATCTGTTTTGATGGTGTGTAAAATATGTAGAATAGTGCGGCTCCGTCTAATATTACACCTGAAGGTTGAAATGTGAAAATTGTTGTACTTCACTGGAGATAATGGACATAAAACTAACAACAAAAAACTACGGAAATTACCACTTGCATTTTAACTGAACTGCATATATTATAAATATACGGAATATGTTTCTCTTATGGCAGTGCAATACAAATGCACTGATATTGAGCGGTTTTATACGAAAAACGTCAAATATAAAACTAGATCGCGGATTAACAACTGATTAACAGTCAATGGAAAATATGTAAATTGCGGACTAGTATAATTTAACCTAGGGGTAATAAAACATTACAAAGTTAACTCTAAATAAATGTTATCGTATAAAACAAATATCGTCCATAATAAGTGTTTAAAGTGCAACAAATGTTGCAACACGTATAATGTTACAACAACATTGTAATTAGCGACGTGCAGGATGGAGGTAAACTAAGTGAATCTTCAGGTCACGATCATCAATTAAAGCAACGACGACTTACTGATGAAGGTTAAGTGGTCTGGGAGGCATTTGAGGATTACATAGACTCGAAGTTAATCCATCAATCAAGTTCAGGCTCAGCAAGGTAACAAGTTTTGCTCCTTATCTTCCTTTCAGCTATGTTTTATGGTTGGTAACACTATCCTGTTTTCCTGTTTCATCTTTCTGACATATTTTATGCATTTCTGAACTCCATAAAGATGTCTGCATTCCTAGTATTGTAAGGCAAGTATAGTAATAGTATTTACGGTTGGAAAAGTGAACATTTCAATTAAAACAACAATTAATGAAGGAACATATTTTTAACAAAGCGGCGGTCAAGTTAATATTTGTGGCTTACTGTAAACGAGACCAACACAGTGTTTACCAAGGCATTAATCGGTTTATTATTTTATAGTTAAAATTTTAGGTCATTTAGGTAATTTATTTTAAAATATTTTATTTATTATTACAATCATACCGATTGATAATGTTTATTGAGTATGGTTCTAAATTGGAAACCAATATCATTTTAAAATATGTTGATGCTCAACTGTTTTGAAATCGAGGTACAGTATTTGTAGGTAAAATTTGGTAGGGATCGAGTACCAGACCAATACGAACTTCCTAAACAACAATGCATATACCTTTAAATTATATTATCACACAGTTATTAAAAATGGTAAAGTATTCAGTTTTATATAGACCCTATCTCCTTTTTGTATTAAATGAATACAATACATTACATTATATGTGTAGTATTTTATTGTATAGACAAAATTTAAGGAGATGAATGTATATTCCTAATTTTATATTCATAAAAAAGCCTAGTTAATTGAATTGTTTTATGTAAATGTAATTGTTGGTTGTTACTGGAAATTTTAGTAATGCCTGCAAATACGTGATATGTTCTTAACTTTATTCCGTTACTCATCATACATAAAAAATTTTAATTTATAAGAGACAAATAAGAATGCACATTAAATCTTTGTTAATAGACGCAACATCAAAGCGTGTGTCAACAAGCCAAATAACCTCGGCAACTACAGTTGACACGATGTCATGTTTGTCGATCATATTATGGACGTCACATCAGCATTCTATGTGTCTCTTGGTAGTTGGCATGCGCTGGGGGACCCGACCTAACCTGTTGTTCACTCGATCGTGAGCAGTAAAACACATATGATGTTTGTTTAAAACTATACTTCGGTTTTAAAATGTGTAAATATGTGAAAACGGTTTACTAATATATATAAATGGCTATTGGAACCATTGTCAGTGTAAGCTATCATAACTAAACAGATTATACCCACTTGCAATTATTAACTTGTTTATTTCTGCCTCGAGAGGTCAAGGTAATCGTATTAATATTACCATATTGATTTTTTTTATACATCAACCAAAAATACTAAAGGTATTGAGGTTAAATTAACAATTTGCTTTCACTTAGTTAAAATGTAACAGATTCAAACTTAATTAATTATAAATATATTCATTTTATATACACATTTAAAAACATGTTTTTAAATCATTTTAAAATTTGAAAGAAATAGGGTAAACTGTACAATAAAAATAGACTGCAAATAATAATATGTAGAAAGTAGACTGCGTAAAACATCTGAGTAGCTTAGGTGACCAATAGTTTAATAAATATTAACAAGTGCAGTAAGTTCCCTTGCCCTCGGGGAAGTCAGTGCGTCCCTCCAGTACCTACTCTACACATCGCACTAGTCAAAGACTGGAGTTGCGCTGTCCCGACTTACTAGTTAAATCTAGTAAAACTATGTGTAATATACATTAAAAAATAGCCCTTGAGTAAGAATTTTAAAGATTATTTTTCCTTAGGTTATTTTTATAAATTAATTCGTTTGTTGAAAAAACGGTGGTTCGCAGGATAAAACTCTGCATTTTTTTACAGCTGATCAATAAGTGAACAAACATAAAAAATCACAACAGTCTCTACTTACACTACTCGAAAAAAGTAACTTCTGGATACTGTGACATACGTCGGTATTGAGGTGAGTCATATTTGTGTTTTATGAGATCATCAAGTTGAACTATTTGTTATTGTTAAATTCAAAATAATATTTTCATTTGAGGAAAAAGGTATTGGGTAGTTTCCTTTCAAAATGTAAAAATATTCCTATTTCGTGGATACACACAAAAAACTAAAAATAATAAATTTTATGCAGTTCAGAAACCAATGATCAGTAAAAACGCGCTGCAGTGATTAGGGTATGATGCGGTAGTTCATGTTATTCATATAAATAAAGTCTCCAAATACCACAGTCCAGTGTGCAAAAATAATTACTCCACATCAAAAAATATTTCGGGATAAAATTAACTCTTAGGAGGTTGCTGTAGTGCACAAGATCTAGAAATATTTGTATTTTCAAATTATCGTACCGTTGTATTAAATACATAACTTCTATAGGTATCGCCATAGACTAAGCATCCTCCTTAGGAGTATGTTTAATCTATGGTATTGCATACGAAACTAATAGCTAAGTATTTATGTTTTAATGATACCGTAAACTGGGTGCTTTTTGATCTTGGAGAAATTAAAGTCCCTCCAATAAATTAATGACTAATACAATTATCCATGTGCAGAACTCACAAGTACAGAAAATTCACTTTTACTCATAATACTCACTCTATTAATCAATTAATGATATAAATAAAATATATTATGTATCGTGCCTCGTGTGGATAAGTGTGGTTTAAGATTATTATTTGGTAAAAAATAATATACATTTTCATTTCTTTCTGTTTTTTTTTTTCGTTTATGTGTTACATTCCTTCATTGTACATCTCTTAGTTATATAATCAGATAAAAAATGAATTGAAACTATTGGTTTACACAAAATATCTTTAAGTACTGTTTTTTTTTTATAATGATGATATTGATGTTTTATTTTTTCTCACTATTTTTTACAACTTCATAGGTTACTTTTTTGCAGGTTAGGTTATAGAATCAAGCAATTTAAGACCTTCAGTTGGGAAATCAGGAAAGGTTTACAACTGAAAGGAATGGGCACAATCGCCAGGATCGGAACCAATTGCACATTGACAAAGAAGGTATCTAAAGTAGATCCATTGTTGCCACTAAACCGCCAAGACGACTGAAGCTTGTGATTTGTTGCAATTAATAAAACAGATTTTTCTATTATTTTAAAATGGTTTTCTTTGGTTATTAAAGTATGTTTTAGTTTTAACATTCATGATTATAAATATATATTAATTTATTTATTAATTTGAAACTTAGGTTATGAGATTGTATCTTATCAACTTATGAAGGCATTATACAGCTCATATGGTATGCCCAAAAGAAAAAATTAGAAATAAACTTTGTACTTTAGCCAAATTTAAATTCCACTTTTTTAAGTAAATATGTCAAGTAGACTGCTGACTATAGTTAAAATTTTCCTTTCAAGTGTTCCCTGATGTTTGTTAATTGTAGACCAATGCAGACCTAACAGCATGAATTATTTCAATAACAGTACAAAAACATAAAAACATAAACGGTAAAGCTAATTGTATCAGTAGATAAACCTACAAACTACGGACAAAATAACAAAGTATATATCCGTACAAATTGTTCTTTTACGTAACATTACAAAGTTATATATTTAAATAAAAAGATTGTACAACAATTACTATTAAATAAACTTATTATATATTATTTAATTTCGTATTATGATTTCATGAAGTTAAGTTTTGATTATTTCTTTGTGTAACAAAGTCCTTTGGCCCTAATTACTCGATAAGATCTACTAAGCCATGGAGTTATTAGAATTATTTTAGTTGACAAAGTAATATGATTGAGAACACTTGGCAGAGCAATGATGATGATTGCCACCTCAGCTTTACGACATCGTCCGTGAGTTTTGGGTCATTAAACCCGGAACACTGGACTGAATCCTGGTTGTAATCACGGGCGGTAAAACTGTTGAAGGTGAATGATTACCTTAATCAGGATCAACATAAAATAGTATATCTTACCTGGAAATTGCTACTAGCGTATGTGTGAGTTGTAAATAAACCAATGGATAAAATATTAAATTAGGATAAAATTAACAACAGAGCAACTGGTTGAAATCTATGACCTAGCACCATTTTGTATGTACATTTCCCGTTTTGTATGTAAGTACAGTATAAGTGTAAATATATTTTGTAGCAGTGTGTAATAGTTTATTGAATCCTGAATAATAGAACAACACGTATTGTGCTACTCAAGAAATATGCAAAGTACTTACGGACTAGCGGAATAATAAACTTCTAAAACTAGTACTTTTTAAGAATAGTTTGGGTACTTACATATTTCCAATAAAATAACCACTTTGATAATATGTAGTTTGAAGAGGATACGTGCTATCATTCAGTTAATGTCAGTTTAAGATGGTTCTAGAGACAACATTTTTAACAGCTAACTCGAAAACCATGAACACGTATATATTTAAAGCCAAAAAGTTCTGAAGGCCATAAATTAAACACAATATACAGTTACAACATTTTTTTAAATATATGAAATTGGTCAGCTGTTGTAGAAAGGTAATTCAAATAAACTAACTTTAAATTTAAAATCTCATCCATTTTTAAACATATAACTAAAATGCATGCTTGCAATTTAAACCCCAATTTGTGAAATACAAAAATGTTATCCCGCAACATACTACAATCCCTTGGCATAGTACATCAAAGGCTATAACATGCTTTAATATGATTATAATTTTATAATGCCCCATATTAGTTATTTCACATTTTATGAATGTTTTTAAAAACTACAAATACGTTTGTAACCGTAATAATATTTAACTCAATAAATTATAAAAAAATACTGATTTTTTTCATCAGAATTTATAAACAAATATAAGGGTATGATCTCTTACAAACATAGGTATTTGGCGATAAGATATAAGGTACTAAAATATCAAACGAGTTCTTCGTTGAAAATTTAAACCTCTGCAGACCTTCAAGATATTCTCTCCTTCCTGGGACCTCTTGGCATCAGGTTTAGACCTAACATGACCTTTGATTCTTCCTAGGATTTGTAACATTTGCTTCTCAAGTTCATCGGTTGCAGGTGTTGTTGTTCACTTGACCCTTGATTCTGAAGAAGTGTTCCAGTTTGTTCAGGCTTTCCACGCTCTTTGCCCAACGCTCCTGGTAATCCGTTATGTCTCGGTCACTCATCCTGAACTCTTCTCTCAGCTGCCTCTCAGGCATCTGGAATGGAAATCTAGCGAGAACTCATAATACAATATATTATTCATATTTGACTCAACAATCGTTATGTTGGAGAAAAAGCTGACACTACATGCACACCACTATCTTAATATATTTATCGTAAGGCTTATAATAATCTCAATTACATTTTATGGAATTAAACAATACAACGTAGATAACTGCAGTTTTGAAGTGTTTTACACTCAATAGGATAGTAATTTAAACTGATTAATCTTTACTGGTATTGCAAAAATCGCAAACATTACGGGGAATTTAGGAAAAATTCTCTTTGCGGTTTAAATGGAGAACTCACCTACTTCCAGTTAGAATAAAAAAATAATAATTCTGAATAAAATAAAATCCGCATGTTATATACTTGTATTGAAATAAAATTGGTTATTAGCGTAATTATTAAGCTTTCGATATTTTTTAGAGTGTTGTGGCTATTAACAACTATAACTTGAGATTAAATATTTTTACGAATATTTTAGGGTAAATAAAATGTGATTTTAAGACCTTATAACATGCTTGGCTACTTTTGACGGTGGTCAAAGTAAAGGTTGTCATTGTTTTTCCTGGGTTATTTATAATCGTTGAAACTGAGCTTAATCCATCCGTTATCTACTTCCTCCGTTTAGGAGAAAAATTGAATTAAAAAATATATTTCTAACGTATAATATAATCGACAGTGCAACATGTACCTGTATCTCCAGTAGGTATGACCTGGCGTTGGTCAGTATTCTCTTGGCCTCTTCTGCCAACGAGCCGGCAAGTCTCACTGGGTCCTTGACATCCTTCATTAAAGCTTGAACCTGCAAGATGCAACAACTGGATTGCACATTGGAATAACTACTTTGATAGAGAGCTACGAACTCCTTGGGTAATGGCGTGACTCACACGATGAGCAACAAAATACTAATCATTTACAACCCACGATAAAAGCGCTAACCTTCAGCTACAAGGAGGCTTCAACAATGGGCTAGCATGTAAGGTCTCACCTCTGTAAAGTGGCAATACATATCCCTAAGAACTTAACATGTAACGATTTATAATTTCATATTCTAATTGAAAAGAACATATTAGTTTAGAGAATGTTTTGTAATATGCAACAACATAAATCAGTTTAAACATATAGTTCCACTTTATATGAAGAGTTGATAGTAAAAAGGCAGAACAACAGTTAGCTACTAAAAATGTGACCTACTTGAATTGTGTTTAAATAATAACACACTATTTTAAGAGGATATTAAAATTGCCTTGTTTTTTTTATATAAATAGAGTTTTAGATCTAAAACCGCATTACAAATTTACTTATCTCTTCCTCCATAAAATTAAAACAGCTAATGTTTATAACGTACCTGAAGACTAACAAAAGTAACTTCTGTGAGTGGGTTTTGTTTGTTGTGGAAGACAGGCTTTGACTCGGTGCTATATAAACACATGACTAACCACACTGAGACAAACATCTCTTTCTTACTGATAACATATCTCCGTTCACTATCTGAAAACAAAGTGTTGATCGATACTATGTTTATTTTTAAATAATTATAAAAATACATATGACGTCCCGTATACGGATGGCGTTTAAAACTAATACTGAAGGTGATAATAATATTCATATTATATATTTTTTTATTGATTACGAGTTAAGTTACGAATTGCATCACAACTCTTTTTTAAAGCTTTCCCTAAACACCTCTGTAACGTGAATAAACAAATAAATTAGTAATAAAAACTGCATAGTTACAATCTGCATTACCTTAATTATTTTATAATTTAAATAAAATCAAAATTTCCCCAAAAGGATTGGAGGGTAAATGTATGTAACAGTTCACCTATTTATTATTTATATACAATTTATAATTATAGTTAGATTCATTACTCTCGTCTGGAATTCATATAGGTGTTTCAACAATCACATTCTGCCTAAGAGTTGTGAGAATGCCATCCTCGAGTTTATAAATATAGGTGTATATGTCTAGTAAATTAGCCATTCTTAGTCGGAATGATAAAATAATTTATACTTTCCAGTTGTTGTTTGCCAAGGTCGTACTTTAATTCAAACTTTTAATGCCCAGATATTGCTTTGCAAGTCAAAAGTTTTATTATATACATGTTACTGCGCGTTAATTGGGCATTGTAGCCTGTGGGTCGGTTTAATGCTACTGTGATATGGTTAGGGACACGTAAAGGTAATTTGTTGGTTGAAAAAATACGTTAGGAAGGTTAAATTTTGTTTACGTCAACATAATCCAGAAAGGTTTTGGATCCTTACTAGCCACCAGGAACACAAAAAAGATGGAAACCATTTAGTTTAGCCAAAAACACAAATATAGAAATACAAATTAATACCCCCATAGCAGCAAACCTGCGTACTTAGCGAATTTCCAATGCATATATATTTATCTTAATACCACATAAAGCTACACACCAAGTTTCATCAATATACATTCATAAATAAACAATTTATAACATTTTAATTATTCTCCATAAGAATAACATGGCGGCAGAGTATGCAGGTTTGCTGAAGCAAGGAACACAAAAAATGGGGTTTTATGCTAATATCAATATGACTCAACTAGGTGAAGTCAGATACCAAATTTCATTAATTTATTTTCATAATTAAGGGAGATAACACGTTACTTATCCTCCATAAGAATAACATGGGGCTGAGTGCGCAGGTTTGCTGCTACAGGAGCCTTTGGCAAAAAATTGTTTTTTTTAGCAAATATCAATGGTCCACAACCAGATGAAGCCGTATACCAAGTTTCGTCAGTATATGTTCATAAATAAGCGAGATATAAAATTTTTATTTTCCTCCATAAGAATAACATTAGACAACGTACTGTGTTTAGCACTTTCAATATCTCGGTAACCAATTGACGTAGAGAAATTATCAAAATACCAAATTGTGTGTTTTTTTAAGCTGAATCCAATCAAAAAATCTAAAATTTGACTATTTCCAAAATTATATGTAAAAAATTCAAAAAAACCATTTTTGGGGTAAAAAACCCCCACAAAATATCCCTTTGGATAGAGCGATCTAGCTGGTTTTCGAACTTAAAGTAATAAATGTTGCTTTACACGTTTATACCAAATTTCATCAAAATCGGATAATTTTTACGATATATATATATATATAGATATAGATATATAGATATATACAGTTTCGAACGAATGGTGTTTTTGGGGTCTGGGGACCTCAAAACGAAAAGTTATCATGGTCCCGGGCCTAGGTCTTACCATGCCGACTACGGTAATGGCTTCTTCCCTATAAGGGAAATTCGCTAAAACCAAACAATGTTGTAGCTCTTGACAATAATTAGTCTGTGCCGCATCACATGTGTTTCAAATTTTCCATTTTTTGCCAAATTAAATGTTTTTAAAGAGATTTATAAATTTATAAATAACGTATAAAACTTTTAAAATTATGACGACCTCAGTTTTGAGTGATAATGTCTTTTGGACTGAAGATACTTTAATGCTTCGAAATAACATGGAAGCCAGTAAAGATTAATACTATGGATCACTTTAACAGAATCAACGCTAATTTATACAAATGGACATGGTTAAAGATCAAACCAATAAATTTATGAAGTTTTTGAATGCAATGAACTCTTTAACGTGAATTTGTATAAAGATATAATGCAAAAAGTGCAATATGTAATAGCAGTTCATTTTCTTTATCTTTAAAGTTTTAAGACAAACTGTTAATACTAATGTATCAGCTTTATTATAAAAAGGATGTCCAATAAAACATCCAACCTTAATAAGAGAACTATTTTGTTTATTTTTGTTTTTACTATTACTTTATAAAGTTAAAACAATCAAGGCGCGTGTTATAACCCTCTTTGCCGCATGGGATCGTTGGTCTCATCGTCTCATCCAATCCTCAGATGCTATTATGATCAAACATTGCTCACTGTTGTCTCATCATTGTAATAGTGCCACGACAGTTGGCCTTGTGCCTTCTACTTTCGCTGCTTTATCAGATTTATTCCAGTCCTAATATGTATTGATTATTATAATTGCCATACAAATCCCCAGTTCTTAATTTTAAAGATTAAAGTAGCGATTATCAACAAACATAAATCCAAGAAAAAATTTATTTAAATAACTAAATACGAAATAAAATCACTCAGTGGTGTAGTAACCTTATGTTACGTATAAACTAATGTGTTTGGATTATTCAATTTCTATGACAAAGGCAATTCATTAAGTATATAATTTTAGCTATTTAAACTAACCACATGAACAAGATTAACCATCACCATAATATATCTAAAATTTAAAACAACACCAGTTGACATATAACTAAAAATAATAAATGCACAGTAACAGTATTTTTGCCAATAGATTATTCGACAAAAATTAAACAACTTTAAATTTTAAAACATTTTTCCTACTTTAAATAATAATTTTACCAAGCTATCATTCCATCTCGCTCACTTAATAAGAGTAAATACTTAAAGCTAACATAACCAGCATTCTAAAATATTATTTAATTTAAATAATATTATAAATTATCTTGTAATTATATGAAATACAAGGAAAATAGGTTGTATTAGCTCTTATAAACAATACTCATGGTTATAAAAATAATGTGCATTTTGGGAGAAAGGATATTTTAATATATCTTAGCAATCCACTCAAAGATTAATCTAATATAATATCATAAACAATTTATTGAGGAGCATGATAGGATTAAACCAGATATAATAAATTACATCTCACAACAATACAAAATAAATCAATAAATATACTTACACTTATACAGACGCACTTATACGAAACAATAAATACATTTCGTACAAGGCAATCGTTTTCTAACAGTCACACCGGCTACTTTAGGCTCAATCAGTAATTAAAGAAAATTAGTAAAACATTATTTTATTATGTCTGATGATGACCGGTGTGACTGGTAGACCGATTCCATTGACCAATTTTATATAAATTCACCTTCTTGAATGCAAGTATAAAAATAACTACATTTTGTAGGGTTTTGAGACATAATTCATTGCATCGTGTTCTACTGTAATGTACACCTTTATAATCAGGTTAGTGATTTGAGTAGATTTGTTGGTGTATTGACTGGTTTTTCCGAGCAGTAATCGAGTTATGTAAAAGGTACAGGTTGCGGTATTGAATTATTTACCGAAAACAACTGCTGTAATTCTTTTTTAATGAACAAATTTTAATCTTGGCCCTAACAATAAAATGTATTTTACGTTGTAATAAACAGCTGCAGTTCCCGGCCCAAGGTGGATTACACTAGCCCCTCAACCGTAAACCCTTGGATATAGAGTGTAAAAAGAGAAGTTTAGATTATACAATATTTGAGAACTAATTTTTTATTAATTTTTAAAATAATTAAATGTTATTTTTGATAAAATGTCAATGGGATAATTTCTGAGTTGTAAGCTACGAAAAGATTTACTATTTTTATACTTCCATAGTAATTTTCTACAAAACTTAAAATAATAAAAAATCTTAAAACTGATTTATATAAATAGACCCTAAATAAATTATATATATATATATATATATATATATATATTTATTTATATATTAGAATACTGTTATTATGTTGGCTACCAGGTGATTTGAAGGAATTCAAATATATAAAATAATTTAATGTATATATATATATATAATTTATTTAGGGTCTATTTATATATATATCAGTTTTAAGATTTTTATTATTATTAGTTTTGTTGAAAAAGACTATGGAAGTATGAAAATAGAAAATATTTTCGTAGCTTACAACTCAGAAATCCACCCATTTAATTATTTTAAAAATGAGTGCTAAATTATTTCTCAAATGTTGTGTACACTGAGCTTCTCTGTTTGCACTCTATAACCAGGGGTTTACGGTTGAGGGGCTAGTGTAATTTACCTCGGGGCGGCACTGCAGATGTTTATTACAACGTAAAATACATTTTATTGTTAGTGCCAAGATTACAATTATTTGTTCATTAAAAAAAAATTAAAGCAGTTGTTTTCAGTAAACAATTGAATAACGCAACCTTTACCTTTTACATAACTCGATTACTGCTCGAAAAAAACCAGTGTGGATTGTAATAATCGTCAGTTATTCCTGTAACCTCCCATTCAATCAGATCTGGATCAAACATACTCTCCACAAGGTGAATTTTGAATCACAGAGTGTTATGCATAAACAAATTATTTTTATGTTTTTGATAATATTTCGCATTAGAATACTGTTATCATGTTGGCTACGAGGTGATTAGAAGAAATTCAAGACAAAATTTGAAGACAAAATGTTAAGATTTTCTACCCCCAACATAAAATATGTTGTCTGGATTATGAAGATTTTCAGCATAAAATCCAGAACTTACATTTATGAAATCATATTTCTTCAGTTTTACCGAGTAGTTATATTAAATAAATTGCCGTGTTAAGTTAAATCTAAATGAAGTTTTGTAAGATGCGTACATAACCTGTAATAGGTACTTTCTTGGTGTTCTTCATAAATTAAAGGAACCTAATATATATATATATATATATATATATATATATATATATATATATATATATATATATATATATATATATATATATTAAGCTGAGAGTATACCACATTTGAGAAACACTTTATTACTCATTTTTAATTAAAATAATTAAATGTTATTTTTGATAAAATTTCAATGTGTGAATTTCTGAGTTGTAAGCTACGAAAAGATTTTATATTTTCGTACCTCCATAGTCTTTTTCTACAAAACTAATAATAATAAATGATCTTAAAACTGATGTATATAAATAGACCCTAAACAAATTTTATATATATATATTATGTATATAGACCATGTTTAAATATACCCTAAATAAATTATGTATATAAATATAATTTCTTTAGGGTCTTTTTATATAGGGTCTATATAATAAAACACATCATTTAATTATTTTAAAAATATACATCAGTTTAGATTTGTTGTATACATCAGTTTTAAGATTTTTATAATTATTAGTTTTGTAAAGACTATGAAAAAGACTATGGAAGTATGAAAATAGAAACTCTTTTCATAGCTTACAACTCAGAAATTCACCCATTGACATTTTATCAAAAATAACATTTAATTATTTTATAAATGAGTAATAAATTATTTCTCAAATGTTGTATACTCTCAGCTTAATATATATATATATATATATATATATATATATATATATATATATATATATATATATTTAGGTTCCTTTAATTTATTGAGAACACCAAGAAAGTACCTATTACAGGTTATGTCTTACAAAACTTCATTTAGATTTAACTTAACACGGCAATTTATTTAATGTAACTACTCTGTACAACTGAAGAAATATGCTTTCATAAATATAAGTTCTGGATTTTATACTGCAAAACCTTCTTATTCCAGAAAACATATTTTAAGAATACGTTGTTTGTTGATTGAATGTTGGAGGTATACAATCTTAACATTTTGTCTTCAAAATGTGTCTTGAATTTCTTAAAATAACCTAGTAGCCAACATGTTCACAGTATTATAATGTGAAAAATTATCAAAAACATAAAAATAATTGGTTTATGCCTACCAACCTGTGATTCAAAATTCACCTTGTGGAGAGTATGTTTGATCCAGATCTGATTGAATGGGAGGTTACAGGAATACCTTACAATGATTACAATCCACACCATCCTGAAACTCAACAAAGGCAGTGGGTTAGTTAATGTTTACTGATGAAGTTAAGCGTGACATCAATATTAAACCAGAACTTTGGACCTTGTTTCTCTGCTTTAACTTAACAAATCAGTTGATCAGTGGCACCTTAGAAACAGCGCTGTTAAGCTATGGGATAATATCGATGTAAATAAGTTTGTTTATAAAAATTAATCAAATGTAATGCCATTTATTTTAAAATTGCTAATTACAAAAGGAATAACCAATAGTTTCTTTTTTAGTTTTACAGTAATAATAAAAATCAAAAGCAATAAAGGGGATAGTGGTGGTTGTTTTGGTGCCTTGATTTTGTTGATTTACTTTTTGTATCTTGATTGGTTGTATCTTTGTATAAATAACAAATTATTTTGTAATTTTAAGACAATTTCGAACTGAAAATGATTTTAACCTGTGCTTAAATAAGTAAATTACGTTCAATACAAAAAATAGCGTACAAAATATCTTTAAATAAACTTAAAACATATTATTTAAAAGGCGTTGTTGATCGATGTAAGGTTTTATTAAAATGATAAACTATTTTTTAAAGACTTCAGAAAAAAATGGTTGACGTTGTTAAACGTGTGTAATGCAGAATTAAGATTCGCAATGTGCAAATTAAATTAACTCGTGGGAAATCTAACTTACATTTTAAACTTGTTCCCAAAATTCCTAGATAATTTTGTTAGAACCCACTTCAGTGATATGATTACAATACTTTGGATTAGATTAGAGATATGCAAGTATATAGTAAACTGGGCTTATGCCCAAGGATATTATTTAAGTATATACTATAAATTACCTATAAAATAAAATAAAAATATAGAATAAAATATCCGCCTCTGTGAGTTGTCCTTCAATTTCCCACTTGACTACTCTTTAGCCTTCCTCAATCTCCCCCATAACCCACTCTCAATAAAATACACTGACGCAATGGCTAAGATACTACTGGTACAACGTTAATATGCTACTATTCCTGTATCGTTAAACTTCAGCTTAAATATTTAAAAACAATTTTAAGAGATCTCATTTTAAGTATACTGCTATTTAATACTATATAATAGCAATTATTTTTAATAGTAATGTATTTTTAAATGTGTTTTTAATATTTAAAAATATACATCAGCGTAACTTAGTTTCTTGCAATTGAATAAAATACTATGTGAAATTCACACCAGAGTTACTTATTTGTAGTTTAATTATCTTACTTTTTTATATAAAAGTGTCCTACTAGTCTACAGTATTATTGAGTGATTTATATACTGTTTAGTATAACTATTACGAAAAAGAATCATATAGATATATAATTCAAATAATGTTGATCAATTTAGTATGATTACTTGATCGACACATAAGTCAATAGCTATTAAAAAATCCTCACTATTGAATAGGCGTTTTCTATACGTAGTTGGTACGATGAGATGTAAAAACATTATGTAAAACTATTAAGTTTCTTTCATAAAGTCAAGCAATTTCAAAAATTTTGGATTGTAAAGCTGTATAAATGTTAATACGCTGTATTAAATACTCATGTTTAATATAAATATATGTTTTTAAAACTAAATTTTTCACAGAAATATTTATATTTATTACAATTTAATTTATGATAAGGAAAACCTAGATTATTATAAGACGCTCTGATGTTCACTAGACATTGCAACAGTATGAAATTACCAACTTTTAGATTGAGTAAATCAGTAAATAGCCACTTATATATGTAATTTAAACTTTTTAATGTTCTGCCTGACACTGACAAAAATGTAACTTTGAATAAATTTAAGAAAGTTGTTGGTAATTTTTTAATCTCACATGCCTTTTATAAAATAGATGGTTTTTTAAATCCAAACACTGACGAAATGAAATTTTAAAATTTTATCCTAGATTTAAGCTGCATTTGAACAGGCAGACCTGATTGTGATATAGGCTAGTGGATTTTACCAAATTGTGATATTGTTGTTTATTGTTTGATCTTATGTTTAATTATTTGATAGTATTGTTGTAATTGATGAAGCCCGTTGTAATGCATGTTGCTTAATAGCTTATAAAGAATTTGAATTTGAATTTAAGAATTCTACCAATTGTACCCATATTAAATTTCGGTTTGCTATAGCAGAGAAACCCCCTCCAGTCACCTGCGAATGGAATATATTTTTTGATCTCAGGAAAACAAGACTTCTGACTACTTTCAAAAAATCACAAACCTCCTGCTATTTTCACTTTATATTTTAGTGTAGTGATGTAATTAAGAATACATATTTATCAGTACATGTTAAAACTGAAAATAAATATTAAAAAATATGAATGTATTCACCAATACATAAAATGTAATAAACATGAAAAATCAAAGAAGGGATTTTTTTTACTTTAAATATGATTTTACTCCTTATTTGCTAGTCAACAAAAAAATTAACATATTTATGTTACTGAATTACTATTTTTTTATAGTCCTACTAAATAAGGCAATTTCAGCAACATTATTATGAGAAGTCCTATATCTTTAACCAATAAAAACTTTTTTGGTGTTACAGGAAAATACTTAAATATATAATATGCAAGTCAGCCTAAATAAAATATCCTAAGAGTAATGTTTACATTTTTGTATTCCAATGAAAACCCGATGATATTTTCCAGAATAAGATTATATTTTAATTAATATTTTATTTTGGTTCTGCTATATCAAGGGTTTACATGTTTCTAATAAAACCTGGATAACTGAGACGCTGTTTTGTCATGATTTTCATATCTGTCTCTCAGCAATAAAAGCTGTAATGGCATTTACAAACTTATAAGTATATTTATAAAGAATATATAAAGTATAAATTTACTAATGTTTATCAACTGGTAACAAGAAGAACGGGTAAGAGGCAAGCATCGAACTGACCTAATGGTTAGTTTCTAATTTCTCTTTACAAGTAGACCCATCGGTGTTTTTTTAGTTTGTTTACTGTTGTCTCAGTAATCTGACGAATACACATTTTTCTGGTTATTGATAATATTACGTTAATACACAGTTCGCTATTATTACGTTATTATACAGGGTTATTCAAAAAGAATGGTGCAAAAGTAAGGTTAATTCATTTGAATACTCCGAGTTGCAAAATCATGAAAACAGAATAAAACTGTTTGTTATATTAACAAGTTTTAATTTACATTAAATTATATGCATTACAAATGCTCAATGTGAGCTCCATTAGAAAGTCCGCAAATATCCAGGCGAAATTCCAACTCAGCCCAGACATTCTGTAGCATTTCCTGGGTTATGGACTGCACGGCTTCTGTTATTCGATGTCTTAATTCTTGCAGGGTTTGGGGCATAGGAGGGTAGTACACTTTGTCTTTGATAAACCCCCACCAAAAAAAATCACATGGCGTTAAGTCAGGCGATCTTGGTGGCCAGCGCATCAAAGGACTGTCTTCATTTCCAGAGCGTCCAATCCAATGGTCTGGCAGCCTATCATTCAAAAACTCACGCACTTCAGACTTGACATGTGGAAGAGCACCATCTAGCTGCAAAACTACGTCTGGAACATCTTCAATAAGTTAAGGAATGAGCCATTCTGACAACGTATCTAAGTAAACGATTCCAGTTACTGTGCCTTCAATGAATAAGAAAGGTCCATACACTTTACGGTTGCTAAGGGCACAAAGAACATTCAGTTTAGGCGAATCTCTTTCATACTCAATAAACTCTCTTGGCTTTTCTAACCCCCATATTCTTACATTATGGCGATTCACTTGTCCACTGAGGTGAAAGGTAGCCTCATCACTAAACACTAGTCTCTCAGCAAAGCCATAATTTTCAAATTGTCTAATCATATCATGGCAAAAATCTGTGCGTTTTGGCTTGTCAGTAGGCTTCAATGCTTGTAACAGCTGCAGTTTGTACGGTTTTCGTCTCAAACGCTTGCGTAAAACACGCCATACCGTGGACTGCGGTATGTGAAGTTCCCTACCAGCTTTCACTGTCGAGGTTTTTGGACTCCGCACAAACTTAGCTTCGATTCTCTCCACAGCGTCTGGCGAAGTCTGAGGACGGCCCGAACTCTTCCCGGCACACAAACATCCAGTTGTCTTGAATTGCCTCACATAATGAGCTATGCAGTTCCGATGAGGAGCCTCCTTCCTGAATTTGGTCCAAAAGTTCCGCTGGACACTAACAATAGCATTAGTACGAGCAAACTCTAAAACACAAAATGCTTTTTCTTGTTTTGTAGTAGCCATTTGTTGACAGGCTTCGTGTACTCAACCAAGCAACTGAGACAAAACATAACCTTGTCAAAACAAACTTATAAACACGCCATTTCCATTTTTGTAACAATCAGCTGTTTTAAATCAAGGAAACAGTCGTACCAACCGTTTAGTTTTGCACCATTCTTTTTGAATAACCCTGTACTATTCACATATTAAAGCCTCCTAAAACCCGCTAATTGCTGAATTCGAAAATTCATGACACCATATAAAAAAGGAATTATATACATTTAATTTAAGATAAAATAGGTATTTTCCTGTTTTATCTTGCCAGGGTCTCTCACCAACTTGAAACCAACCCATCTTTGTTAGATTTGTTCTAATTTCTTTAGATGATATTTATTTTTTAAGGCTTGCCCTAAGTTATTCTGTAAAGCAGTATTGTACTGAATAGCGCTCATGAATGTAGTTGTTTTGATTTGATTTTATTTGTTTCCAATGAATTATTTGTCTGTATATTATCCATTGAAATGTGCGACGCAACGGTTTTGAATATATTTATTCACATATACTACGCTATACTACGAATAATACTACTACGCTAATACTATGCTAATACTACTTCCCTATAGGGGAAATTCGCTAAAACTTAGTCAACCTAGTCTTAGTCTTAGTCTTAGTCAACTTCCTACACCGATAAAAAAGAAAATTATTTTCAAACAATTTAAAGATAAACTGATAGAGTATTTGGTCAGAAATGACAGTTCTGGAAAAGGATCATTACGAATGCTGAATACCGGCCAATACAACTGCCATCACATTCCAGAAATTATATTTTCTTTATCATGGAAAACTCCAGTATTATATAAAAGGGGTATGATAAAGTCCTTCAAGAAACCTGCAATAAGGTGGTGATGGTGATTGCTTCATTCAGCAAAACAAGACTTCTGATTATTACAATAAGATGGCAAACAATATGCCACTACCATTTTTCCCTTTAACATTGTCGGTTGAATTTACATAATAGGAAAAGTTAATTCAGTAAGATGTTATTAAAATAAATTGTTTGTTGGGGTTGTACAATACGGTGCGTGTCTTACAAAAAGGGAAATAATAATTGTCCATCCTTAAAATTTGCGCGATATACGCAACCTGCGGAATCTGTTATCTGTATAGCGCGAAACTCATACAGAATATTACCGGATAAGCTACATCAGACAAGTTGGGCCATTATAGTTTATGATATATGCCTAAACTGCACTCGAGTTGACATGATTCGCAAAAGAGAGAAATAATGGATAATGAAGAGTACCTTTGGTCCATTTGCGTTGAAATACGATGCACCTGGGTAGTAGTGGCGAGCTGTCGTCTAGGTGTGGGTTGAGGGCCTCTCTGCATGGGGAATAGGGGCCTCACAGCTAGGGGGAGAAGGCGCCTTCTGTGGGACCAGGGCTGGAGGAGTGATGAGCGAAGAGCAGGTGTCGTCGGGCATGAGCTAAGTCGTGAAGTCACGTCGTCCTATCGTTGGTTCACAGGATGAAGATGCGCACTTTATGGTCACAGTCCGGCACTTTCACATAAGTTAAAAGGCAATTCACTTTTCGTACGAAAAATATAACTAAAACGTAGGCTACTGTCAATAGCGCGTATGGACAATAAAGAGGTACCGGTAATTGTTTTTATTTTAACACTAAATTTAACAACGAGAGTTTATATTCGTAATTTGACGTAGTGCAAATTATGGAACGAACGATATTTATATATTAATTTAAAGCTGACTGTGGAAAACCACGAGAATTTAAATGTACCGCGCAACGCGGGAGTTCGTCATGAAGTTTAGCTCGGAACTGGCGAAAAAACATTAAAATCGGGTAAGCGTCCTTTACCCCTACTCTAACTATTTTGGAACTGACCAATCAGAAACGAATAAAATATGCATGAAAATTCAATAAGACGACGAAAGATTATCTGTGGAGAACTATCTTATCTGCCTTGTATTGTTAGTTTGCTGGTTTTTAATTCTGTAGAAATAAATACTGTCCATACCGCCGGCCGTGAATCTCACGGAGATTCGCAAAATAAAATAAGTCAAGTAAATATGTGTTTACTTTTTATATGTAGTTTAAATCACACAGTTCAAAGGTTGAGTTAAAGTTTATGTACTTTCACACGAAAAATATAAACATGTTTTTTTTGTTGTTTTATTTTTATTCAAATAGGTAAATTATAACCAAGAAACACTTAATATGAAAATATGCTCTCTTTATGTTGAAAAAGTCACACTATTTGGGCAAGGGAGAGACCTTTACGACAGGTCGAGTGAGAGTTCCAGCAGCGGTCCTGAGAGTGACGACCCGGGTAACTCCGTCAGTGCCTGGATGTGTTGCGGTAACTCGTCCCAGTGACCAAGACTGGGGGGCAGATGAACTGTCATGAATGATAACTAAGTCATTAACTTCAATGTTAGGTAGATTTTTAGTCCATTTAGCTTTTTGCTGTAGTGTATGTAAATACTCTGTTTGCCATCGTTTCCAAAGCTGTTGCTTCATAGCTTGCACACATTGCCATCGTTTTAGGCGGTTCAGTGGGATCGCTTCATAATTATTTTCTGGTAAAGAGACCATAGGCCTACCGATAATGAAGTGTCCAGGTGTTAGGACGTCTAGTTCAGAAGGATCGGTAGATATTGGATAAAGTGGTCTGGAGTTGAGTATCGCTTCCACAGATATTGCTAATGTTTGAAATTCCTCCAATGTCAATATTTTCTCACCAATTACCTTTTTAAGATGAGTTTTAGCACTCTTTATTCCACTTTCCCAAATCCCCCCTTGGTGCGGGGCTGAAGGCGGAATAAAATGAAAATTGATGTTATGATGAAGAGACAACTTATTTATCTCATCCTTTGTGTTCTTATTGTTAATAAGGTTTCTAATTACCCTATTCAATTGGTTTGAAGCGCCGACAAAATTTGTGGCGTTATCAAGATAGATATCTGAAGAGGCGCCCCTGCGCGCAACGAAGCGTGAAAGAGCTGCGACAAATGAATCAGTGGTCAAATCTGTAACCACTTCAACATGTATTGCTTTAGTAGCAAAGCAAACAAACAGACACAAATATACTTTCACAATTTGTGCTCTCCTTAAAGTGTGGATTTTTACTTGAAAAGGTCCACCATAGTCCAGACCGGAAGTTTGAAAACAAGGTGCGGGATTTACACGCGGTTCCGGAAGGTTTCCCATTAGTGGATACACAGTTCTAGGTCTGTGTCGAAAACACGTCATACATTTATGTATACGAGATCTGATAATGCTTCTGGCAGAAATAATCCAAAATTGTCGTGATACAAGTGACTGAAGTAGTTGCGGTCCGGCATGAAAGTATTTCAGGTGATAATCATCGATGATAAGACTGCTGATAACATGTGACTTGGGTAGCAAAATCGGATGTTTTGCTTGGGAACTAATGTTAGCATTTTTCAGTCGTCCGCCAACACGTATCAATCCATTTTCATCAATGAAGGGAGATAAACTTTGTATTTTACTGTTGCATTCTTTACTTTTCTTTAGGATGTCGTATTCCACAATAAATTCATTCAACTGTACTAGACGACAGATTACAATAGTCGCTTTGTGGACTTCAGCTGTAGTAAGATAACCTGTCAGTTTGTTGTTTCGGTTGGTAGCATTGTGTTTGAATCGTAACAAATACGCAACAACTCTTTTCAATTTATCCCACGAAGAATATTTATGCAATAACTTTTGATCGGTATTTTTAACTGATACTAAGGTGTTTTCATTTAATACTTTAAGTTCTGGTACTTCAGAAATTTCCAGTGTTTTATTTGCTGGTTTTGGCCACATATGGCTATCTAGTAAAAGCCATTTTGGTCCTGCCCACCATAATTCTTGGCTTATTAGCTGAGAGGGAAAAATTCCCCGTGAGGCGCTGTCGGCGGGGTTGTGTGCGGACCGGACGTGTGACCAAACTGAGGCAGGAAGCCATTTTTGTATCTGTGCCACTCTGTTCGATACATAAGTTTTTAACTTATATGAAGGTGTATAAATCCAAGATAAGGTGACCATAGAATCTGTCCAGGCATGTACAGAGTCAATATGCATTTGTTTCTCAAGAACATGAATGCAGTAAAACATTAATTTTGCCAATAAATGCGCACTGCTTAGTTCTAATCGTGGTAAAGAGACACGTTTAAGGGGCGCTACTCGTGTCTTAGCCATTACAAGGACAGTTTTGACTATCTGGTCTACGTCAGTTATACGTAAATAAATACAAGCTGCGAATGCAGTTTCACTCGAATCACAAAAACCATGTAATTGGATATCAGTAGCATTGGAGGTTCCAAAAAATCTTGGAATAGTGATTTTATCTAGTAAGGGAAGCTCATTCAAAAAACGAATCCATTTATCAGATAGATCGGGCGGGAGGGGGGTGTCCCATTCAAGTCCCCTCGTCCATAAAACCTGAATGAATATTTTGGAATAAATTACCACTGGTGCCAAAAAACCACAAGGATCAAATATTTTGGCTATCTCTGATAACACAGCACGCTTGGTGTACATTTTCCTTTCAGTAACAGATATTTTATAAGTAAAATTATCTGTTTGAGGCAGCCATTGTAAACCTAAAATACTTATCAAAGGTTGATCAGGCACACGGAAGTTGACTGGTTTTTCATGTAGCTCTTGAGGTATGTCCCTTAGAAGTTTAGCGTCATTTGCTGTCCATTTTCTAAGGTGAAAGTCACCCCTTTTCAATAGGTTTATTACATCACTTTGTAATTTAATTGCGTCATTAACATCATCAGCGCCCAGCGCTATGTCATCTACGTAGATATGATTCATGAGAATATCTGATGTTACGGGAAAGTTACCTTTTTCGTCTTCAACTACCTGTTGTATTACCCTATTTGCTAAATAAGGACTGCACGCCATTCCGTAAGTAACGGTGTTCAATTGATAGACTGATAATTTATCATGCGGGTTCTGCCTCCAATAGATAAGCTGATATTTTCGATCGGTCTCGTCTAAATCGATTGAACGGAACATCTGTTTAATGTCTGTTGTAAAAACATATTTATAACGTCTGAAGCTTGTTAAGATATCTGTAATATCGTTGTGTAGTTTAGGTCCTACGTGAAGTATGTCATTCAGAGAAACGTTACTTGTTGTCTTACAACTTGCGTCGAATACAACTCTGAGCCGAGTAGTAGAACTCGTTTCTTTAAAAACACCATGATGTGGCAGAAAGCAATGCGATGTTTTCGAAAAATCATCATTAGTCAGTGACATGTGTCCAGACTCCTCGTAATCTTTGAAAAAATCTGTATAGAGTTTTTTGTCCTCAGATGATAATTTATTTTCTAAAGCAAAAAATCGCCTTTTTGCGATGTTAGATGATTCGCCCAATTTCTCTGGGCTTTGCTTAAAAGGAAGCTTAACTGTGTATTTTCCAGTTTTAGTACTGCGCGAAAAATTTTCAGTAAAATGAGTCTCACATTCGATTTCATCTTTTGTGAGTTTACTAGCAGGCTCAGGGGGCTGTTCTAGCGTCCAGAAGTTGGACATGAGTTTGTGTAAGGGGTCGTCTTGTATACAAACGAGTGTAGTGCAATTAGCGGAAGCTTCATTTCCGGGTTGACGGATAACAGGCGACTTACCAATTATAACAAATCCAAAAATGGTGTCTAAAGCGTGGGGCATGTTGTCACCTAAGCTGTACTTAGCTGGTTTAATAATGTGCATAAATAAATCAGCACCAATCAACATCTGAATTGGCCCGCTTTTGTCAAAATCAGGATCAGCAAGTTTGAAATTATTCAGCGACCTTCGCACTTGAGAAGAAATCAAAGCCGAGGGCATGTCAGATGCGATTTTGTCTAAAATCAATAAAGGATGTCGACATGATACCTGATGATTGTCTACAGTGTAGATATTTACGTGTGTCACTCCTCTAGTATTTACGGAGGTCGAGGAAATGCCATTCACTTGCAATAACTGTTTATTAAACTGTCTCTTTAAATGTAGTTTATTTACAATATCAGTATTAATAAATGAACACGTAGAGGCGCTGTCAATCAAGGCTCTAACGATCGTAGAATCGCCTTCAGGCGCAGAAACTCTGACAAGTGCAGTACCTAAAAGTGTAGTGAACAAATCACTATTACTATTTACTGTGCATACAGACTGCGGGGCAGGGGGAGTCTCAGTCATAGCCTGTGGCGCTCGGGGGGTAATGACCTTGGGCTGATCAGCTGAACGCGAGCTACTGTGTTTATTTTTATCGGACTGTACAATACGGGAATCGCTTGTATTCAAATGCAGTAGTGTGTGATGTTTCCGATTGCATTGCTTACAAGTCCTTTTACTAACACATTCCTTATATTTATGCGTTCCAAGACAATTGACACAACAGTTTTTCGATTTAATAAAATTAAATCGATCAGAAGGTGACAATTTCGAAAAATCTGAGCATGAATAAATCAGATGATCTGCATTACAGTATATGCATAGATGCGATTTGCTTTGTGCAGTAAAAGTCACATTTTTACTTTGTACAAACTTTTGTTTTGGTTTCACGGAGGAAACATTTGCAGTACTAACTCGAGAGCTGTTGGTGGCAATCAAATGGGCGTTTTCCATGAACGAACATTCATCCTCCAAAAATGTAATAAATTCCTCGGGGGTTGGCATGTCTTGTTTGTTATTACGTTTAGTTTCAAAACGTGTTCTTAAATTTACATCAAATTTGCGTAACATCAAAGTGGTGAGAACTGGGTTGTCTTCCGTTACATTTATGTCTAAGCTCGATAAAGCAGAGCTGTGCTCTCTAAATTGCGAAATAAAATGACGCAGATTTGTTGCGTTTGTATCCTGACAGTTAGGCATGTCGATTAGATGATTAATATGCAGCGCTTTTAACACTCTAGGATTTTGATACCTTTTTAATAATGTGTCATAAGCTGTTTCATAATTATTAGGAGTCAATGGCAGAGCTTTAATTAAATTTAAAGGCTCATTTTGCAGACATGACAGAAGATACTGAAACTTTTCAATATTCGTCAGTGCAGTATTTTTGTGTACCGTTGTATCAAAAATATTGTGAAAAGCAATCCATTGTGACACATCGCCGTTGAATGTTTTCAATTGAATTTTAGGCAGCCTAACATTACCAAACTTAGAGTTACTTGCAGTTGAAGTAGTACTTTCATTTAAATTATCTTCATTTGTGGGAACAAGAGGTCGCAATATTGTTTGGATATCTAAAAATAAATCAGCAATTTTTGCGTCAATAGATTCCAATTCCCTTTCATCGCTATCTTCCAAAGAACTAGGAGTATTGAGTAACTTATCTTTCAAGCTTTGGAATTCCTTATTCTTTTCAATAGTTTCCTCCTGTAGGGAAAATGCTCTTTGTTTATGCTTATCAGATAAGTCTGATAAATCCTCAATAGTTTTAGCATATTCAACTATTTTAGTAAGTCTATTTTCAATCAGCTTACATTGTCGTTTAAATGTTATGAATTTCATTTTGTCTGTATTTATTGCAAGATAAGATATTGATATGAAACATAAAGAGAGCTTTACTTGAATAGATTAATATTTTCTCTTGACAAAGAAAATATTTGATTAAGGTTTATGATTCAAATTTGTCAATCAAGCACTTGAAAAGTTCACTTTGCACTAACCACAATTTATTTGGTCTGAGTCTCTAATATAAAGTCCAAAAATGTCTGAAAAACATCCGGCTCGAAGGACCAATGTACAATACGGTGCGTGTCTTACAAAAAGGGAAATAATAATTGTCCATCCTTAAAATTTGCGCGATATACGCAACCTGCGGAATCTGTTATCTGTATAGCGCGAAACTCATACAGAATATTACCGGATAAGCTACATCAGACAAGTTGGGCCATTATAGTTTATGATATATGCCTAAACTGCACTCGAGTTGACATGATTCGCAAAAGAGAGAAATAATGGATAATGAAGAGTACCTTTGGTCCATTTGCGTTGAAATACGATGCACCTGGGTAGTAGTGGCGAGCTGTCGTCTAGGTGTGGGTTGAGGGCCTCTCTGCATGGGGAATAGGGGCCTCACAGCTAGGGGGAGAAGGCGCCTTCTGTGGGACCAGGGCTGGAGGAGTGATGAGCGAAGAGCAGGTGTCGTCGGGCATGAGCTAAGTCGTGAAGTCACGTCGTCCTATCGTTGGTTCACAGGATGAAGATGCGCACTTTATGGTCACAGTCCGGCACTTTCACATAAGTTAAAAGGCAATTCACTTTTCGTACGAAAAATATAACTAAAACGTAGGCTACTGTCAATAGCGCGTATGGACAATAAAGAGGTACCGGTAATTGTTTTTATTTTAACACTAAATTTAACAACGAGAGTTTATATTCGTAATTTGACGTAGTGCAAATTATGGAACGAACGATATTTATATATTAATTTAAAGCTGACTGTGGAAAACCACGAGAATTTAAATGTACCGCGCAACGCGGGAGTTCGTCATGAAGTTTAGCTCGGAACTGGCGAAAAAACATTAAAATCGGGTAAGCGTCCTTTACCCCTACTCTAACTATTTTGGAACTGACCAATCAGAAACGAATAAAATATGCATGAAAATTCAATAAGACGACGAAAGATTATCTGTGGAGAACTATCTTATCTGCCTTGTATTGTTAGTTTGCTGGTTTTTAATTCTGTAGAAATAAATACTGTCCAGGGGTCATATATTTAAATAATTATTGGAATTAACTCGTTTCAAATTTAAATATTATATTAACATGAAGTATACATTTTAAATAGTTATAAACTGAGTTTAAGTTAAAGACCTTAATATAGACAGGAGTAAGTTCGCTAATTGAAATAATCTAACAAGCATTACCATAATTATTATTAAACACAATTAAATAAATCCAGGAAATTGTCGTTAATTGGTTATAACTTTGTTCCTCTATTTGATGTAATGAACAGTAAACAAAAATGTAATCCTCGATGTCGTATTACATTTGGTCAAGAATATTAGTTTTCAATAACAAACCAAACATTCCCTAAGAGCATTGTTTTAATAGCTGCAATGACTTATTTATGTTTTATAAAATAAATATAAATAATTATTTAAATTAACTTGGTTGAAATGTAAATATCATATTCACATGAAGTATACATTTATTTAATGTTAGTTAACACTAAAACCTCAGTTTATGAGTTTAAGTTATAAGAAGCAATAATCAAAAAAATTGTATTCATCTGTTTGAATTTTTTCGTGTTTTAATTTAGACATATTCCAATAGCGAAAGAGATAAAAATTGCATGGTTATTGTTTGTTGTTATTCCATCTATGCTAATGTTTTTTATGAATTCAACTAGTTATTTTCCTTAAGGACATACAATTATATTTTTTTCAGGTTTCGGATAGTATCCAAGATGTAAAAATGTCAAGTTCCTTAAGCTTCTTATCAAAGAGATACTCTTGTAAATGTTGTACTTTACATATACAAAATTAATTGCATAACCTTTTTAGCTGAAATTTATCACTGTTCTGACCAACCCGTTTGAATCTTTTTAAGTAAATATCCGTATATCCAATTTACATTTTCACTGTTTGTAAAGCTGTGATATCTGATAAATACTAGGAGTACGCTCTTATATCGCGTATAAGGATTGAGTGATCGCGTAAAATACAAAAAAATATGTTTCAATTGACAATATACCTCATGGGCCCTCCATTATAACTGCAGCTTGACAATGACATACAAATCCAGAACATGACAAACAATGAGACCAGAAATCTGTCAATCAGTCAGACAAAGTGCATATGAAGTAGTTACTCACCCCTCAGTCTCACTGAGGGCTGTATCATCTAGGCCCTCATAATCATCATTAGCTGAAGATTTTGATAAAATATAATATGTTGGCGACAATAAAGGTCCCCAATCAGTGAGAGCACGTGGTTTAAAAGTAGTTATTTACACTTTATTTCTACTGGAGGACCCATCAGGATATTTATTTCATTGTAGCTTAATATTGCTGTAAAAATATATACGTATAAATACAGAACTTGATGAACAATACGTTTTAAAATCAGTCAATTGGTTTTGAATTCCTTAAATATTTTAAACTCTAATCCAGAGGTTTTAATGTAACACATTAACCTCACTGGGGGGGGGCTATGCCCCCCAGGCCTCCCATTGTTATTGTAGCTTGATACGGTTGTTCAAATACATAGCCTATAAATGCAGAACTTAAAAAACAATAAGGCTTAAATCAGTCAATTTGTTTTTAAGAAGAATAAATTACCTCAATCAAAAAGAAAGGAAAAGTAGTATCTTATGTTAAATATAACCTAGGAAGTAATTAAAACTCTTAGACACACTTCTTAGAACCCACCAGTCATTGTGTCAAGGTCCAACATTTTGTATACATCTTAATATATAAATGCCCCCGTAGCAGCAAACCTGCGTACTTAGCAAATTTCCAATGCATATATATGTATCTTAATACCACATAAAGCCACATATCAAGTTTCATCAATATACATTAATAAATAAACGATTTAAGACATTTTAATTATTCTCCATAAGAATAACATGGCGGCTGAGTGTGCAGGTTTGCTGAAGCAAGGAACTCCAAAAATGGGGTTTTATACAAATATCAATATAACTCAAGTAGGTAAAGCCACATACCAAATTTTAATAATTTATGTTCATAATTAAGTGAGATACGGTAACACGTTACTTATTCTCCATAAGAATAACATGGGGCTGAGTACGCAGGTTTGATATTACGGGAAATATCGGCTGAAAAATGGTTTTTAGTGCAAATATCAATAGACCACAACGAAATGAAGCAATATACCAAGTTTCATCAAGGAAAGGACAAAAATAAGCGAGATATACATTTTATCTTATTCTCTGTAAGAATAGCATTGGACAACATACTGGGTTTAGCACTTTCGATAACCATTTGACGTAGAGCAATGACCAAAACACCAAATTGTGCGTCTTTCTAAGCTGATTCCAATGTAAAAAATAAAAATTTGACTTTTTCAACAATTATATGTAAAAAGCTCAAAAAACCCACTTTTTGGATAAAAAACACCCCGAAATACGTCTTCGGATAGGTCGATCTGTCTGGTTTTTGAACTTAATGTCATAAATGCTGCTTTACACGTTTATACCAAATTTCGTCAAAATCAGATCAATTTTACGAGAGTTATCGTGCTCACGGACACATACTTTAATAGTAAACAAATGTCAAAATCGGCCTGGAAGGACAAGTCCTGCACAGTCCATTAACACATATATAATTCCAATTTGTTGGCATCTGGGGACCTTGAAACGAAAAGTTATCATGGTCACGGGCCTAGGTCTTACCATGCCGACTACGGTAATAGCTTCTTCCCTATAGGGGAAATTCACTCAAATGGATCCCTATTTCCCTTGGTCAAGCCATTACTTGAGAATAATGGACCAAATTGAATAATTCTTTTTTGTTGAGTTTGTTTATGTCAGGACAAGGTTCTTATAAAAGACAATTTTTAATCCGACCTAAGAGCTCTGCCCCACAGGCCTTCAAAGTTCCCATTGATTTGATCTAAGTTAAGTTAGTTACACCAAGCAGCTGTAAACATACTTGAAAGGCATTATACATATGTTGATTATGGAAATAAAAAGCTACTTGAATGGAAACTCTCATTTTGGAAATAAAAAAAGTACTTGAATGGCAACTCAAACTCTTTTTTAGCGAATTTCCCCTATAGGGAAGAAGCTATTGCCGTAGTCGGCATGGTAAGACCTAGGCCCGGGACCATGATAACTTTTCGTTTTCAGGTCCCCAGACCCCAAAAACACCATTCGTTTGAAACTATATATATATATATATATATATGTGTGTGTCCGTGAGCACGATAACTCTCGTAAAAATTATCCGATTTTGATGAAATTTGGTATGAACGTGTTAAGCAACATTTATGGCTTTAAGTTCGAAAACCAGCCAGATCGCTCTATCCGAAGAGGTATTTTGGGGGGGTTTTGTACCCCAAAAATTGGTTTTTCGAATTTTTTACATATAATTTTGGAAAATGTCAAATTTTATTTTTCCTCATTGGATTCAGCTTAAAAGAACACACAATTTGGTATTTTGATCATTTCTCTAAGTCAATTGGTTACCGAGATATTGAAAGTGCTAAACACAGTACGTTGTCTAATGTTATTCTTATGGAGAAAAATATAAATCTTACATCTCGCTTATTTATGAACGTATACTGACAAAACTTGGTATACGGCTTCATCTGGTTGTGGACCATTGATATTTGCTCAAAAAGACAATTTTTTACCGAAGGCTCCTGTAGCAGCAAACCTGCGTACTCAGCCCCATGTTATTCTTATGGAGAATAAGTAACGTGTTATCTGCCTTCATTATGAAAATAAATTAATGAAATTTCGTATGTGGCTTTACCTACATGAGTTATATTGATATTTGTATAAAAACCCATGTTTTATATTCCTTGCTTCAGCAAACCTGCATACTCAGCTGCCATGTTATTCTTATGGAGAATAATTAAAATGTCATAAATCGTTTATTTATGAATGTATACTGATGAAACTTGGTATGTGGCTTTATGTGGTATTAATATACATATATATGCATTGGAAATTCGCTGAGTACACAGGTTTGCTGCAACGGGGGTATATATATATATATATATATATATATATATATGTGTGTGTGTGTCCGTGAGCACGATAACTCTCGTAAAAATTATCCGATTTTGATGAAATTTGGAATGAACGTGTTAAGCAACATTTATGACTTTAAGTTCGAAAACCAGCCAGATCACTCTATCCGAAGGGGTATTTTGGGGGGGTTTTGTACCCCAAAAAGGGGTTTTCGAATTTTTAACATATAATTTTGGAAATAGTCAAATTTTATTTTTTTCCATTGGATTCAGCTTAAAAAAACACACAATTTGGTATTTTGATCATTTCTCTATGTCAATCGGTTACCGAGATATTGAAAGTGCTAAACACAGTACGTTGTCTAATGTTATTCTTATGGAGAAAAATAAACATTTTATATCTCGCTTATTTATGAACGTATACTGACGAAACTTGGTATACGGCTTCATCTGGTTGTGGACCATTGATATTTGCTCAAAAAGACAATTTTTTACCCAAGGCTCCCGTAGCAGCACCCCTCGTACTCAGCCCCATGTTATTCTTATGGAGAATAAGTAACGTGTTATCTGCCTTCATTATGAAAATAAATTAATGAAATTTGGTATATGGATTTACCTACATGAGTTATATTGATATTTGTATAAAACCCCATTTTTTGTGTTCCTTGCTTCAGCAAACCTGCATACTCAGCTGCCATGTTATTCTTATGGAGAATAATTAAAATGTCATAAATCGTTTATTTATGAATGTATATTGATGAAACTTGGTATGTGGCTTTATGTGGTATTAATATACATATATATGCATTGGAAATTCGCTGAGTACGCAGGTTTGCTGCTATTTGATATTCAAGTGAGCATAGCGAATGAGCTAATCCGGGAAGCGAACATGCTTATTTTGAAAATGAACGAGTATTTGAAATGAAACAAATTCAATGACTTTAGGACAGGACAACGTCTGTTGGGCCAGCTAGTTATATATATTAATGATTACAGAAGGTGTATAACATTTATGTTTCCAAAAACATTATGATCACATTCTTTTATGTAACGGTGTATTATAATCCCACTTATGTTTTATATTATTGACTATCTCAAGTTTAATCCATGCAAATTTTTTTGCTGTAAAAAATAATACGGGGACTTGTGCTTGAAACAAATAGTTATTTGTGTATTAAGTGAGTAAAGTGCAACTTTTTTCCCTAAGGGAAATTGTTGGCGCCCGACGCCGGCGCCGTAGGCCAGGGCGATAAATTTACACCCAAGATTTTTCCCACACCCCAAAAGCCACAAGTATTGATAAGTATTCACATTCACAATCGCTTTTCATTTTGGTTGCGTAATGCGTAATAACTAAACTCGGAACGTTAATTGCTGCTGGAGCAAAATATCAATCAGCTGATCCGATTCCCTTATAGCTGAAGCATTAATGATTGCAGCGAAATGTCAGCTGATTCTGTTCCGGGAGACAAAGTAGCACTATACTCCTTCAATACAAGGAGTAAAATTTGACTTTACTAAGTAGGTTGGGGGTAACGAAATTTATCGTACAAGATAGGAACGATGTTTCCTTCAATTTTTAAAGTGTATTGTATTAGTTCACACATACGCAAAAAGTTGGAGAAAATTTAGTAAACAAATTTCATAATCGGCCTGGAAGGACAAGTCCTGTACAGTCCATTAACACATATATAATTCCAATTTCTGGTAAATAGTTAAACTAAATTTGATCAAAATGTTAAACAGGAGCATCTCTTTTACTTGTTAAACATTAAAAGTAATTTTTTACTGAGAAAAACATGTTTTATGAAAATAAAAGTACCAATCTCTGTATGGCAGGAGGTTCAATTTCGGATCTAAACTATTTAAATCAGTCCTTTAGTTTTTGTTAGTGTACTTACAAAAGGATGTTGTTGATATTTGAACATGGGCTTTTATGAGAGCCAAAAATTAAAATTAATTTATTATTAGAAACAACACATCTAAAGTAAACAAAGATATTGATGACATTAGTGTATGTCAAAACCTGCTATTTAATACAAAACTATTTAATAGTTTTTGCTAGTAATGTAAGTGATTTATTGAAAAGTCAAACAATATTTGTTATGGGAATAATAAACACAAACATTGTGCGTTAAAAACACCTAAAAAGAAAAGAAATGTAATTATGACAAACTGCAGGCCAAAACCTTTAATTTAATACTGGAACAGTAAAAATTGGCACAGTAGTTTTTGCTAATAGATTTACGTAAAGAATTAAAAAAAAAATGTTAATCGGGCTGTTTCGGGAGCTCAAAGTATTTTGTATTGAGAAAAATTTATACTTATAATGGTTGTGCATGTACGTGTATGTCCCAGGGGATTTCGAAAACGCCTACTAAAAACTGCTCCAGACCATAATGTTGTAGAGGACCAACAAATTGCAGATAGGTACTTTTTTGTTTTTCCTGCAGACCTCAGGACTCTGACCCAGTGGCATAAAAAGTCGCCATGTCATTCTTATGAAGGTTTAGGTTATTTAGGTTTCAGTTAGGCCTACCGCAAAACAGGCTTGACCCGGACACTTTTTTACTATTTTTAGGTTATAGTGCCTTCCCTTAACGATGTCACCAATAAAAACCAGACCATTGTAAAGTGTGAGTACTATTCACAATATCTATTTACCTTTAGCCTAACTTATATATTATTATGTTGGATGTTATTATAAGAAAAATAAATACCCCCGTAGCAACCAACCTACGTACTCAGCGAATTTCCAATGCATATATATATATATATATATATATATATATATATATATATATATATATATATATATATATATATATATATGTATCTTAATACCACCTAAAGCCAAATACCAAGTTTCATCAATATACATGCATAGATAAACGATTTATGATACTTTAATTATTCTCCATAAGAATAACATGGCGGCTGAGTATGCAGGGTTGCTGAAGCAAGGAACACAAAAAATGGGGTTTTATAAAAATATAAATAAAACTCAAGAAGGTAAAGCCACATACCAAATTTTATTAATTTATGTTCGTAATTAAGGGAGATAATACGTTACTTATTCTCCATAAGAATAACATAGGAGCTGAGTAGGTAGGTTTGCAGCTATATGGTAACTGTCGGCCAAAAAATGTTTCTTAGTGCAAATATAAATATGCCACAACGATATAAAGCAATATACAAAGTTTCATCAGGAAAGTTCATAAATAAGCGAGATATACAATGTTTCTTATTCTCCATTAGAATAACATCGGACAACGTACTGTCTTTAGCACTTTAAATATCTATGTAACCATTTGACGTAGAGCAAAGATCAAAACACCAAATTGTGCGTATTTTAACCTGATTCCAATGGAAAAACTCAAATTTGACTTTTTCAAAACTTATTTGTAAAAAACTCAAAAAACTTACTTTTAGGGTACAAACCCCCCCCCAAAAAAAATACCCCTTCGGATAGGTCGATCTGTCTGATTTTCGAACTTAAAGCCATAAAATGCTGCTTTAAACAATTATACTAAATTTTGTCAAAACCGGACTATTTTTACGAGAGTTATCATGCTCACGGACAAATGTATATATATATATGTATAGAGTTTTTAACTAATGGTGTTTTTGGCATTTGGGGACCTCAAAATGAAAAGTTATCATGGTCCCGGGCCTAGGTCTTACCATGCCGACTACGGTAATAGCTTCTTCCCTATATATATATATATATATATATATATATATATATATATATACAGGGGAAATTTGCTAATACCTAAAGGGGAAATTCGCTAAGAATAAATAAGAGTGTCCGGGTTAACCTCCACAAACGGTCTTGAACCGGACATCCACCTAACTAACGTTATAACGTATAAACTGAACTCTCCTGTCCGTAGTTGAACGGTGTTTTGAGGTCTGCAGATGCCTTAGCAGAAAGGCTTAAAAATGAAATAAATACAAAATTGTTATGGGTTGGGGATGAAAAAAGGGTATTCTTATGTCACGTTTCAGTTGTTTATTCTTTGCAACTAAAATGAAACTAAACAAAGAACCGTAAGGGAAAAATACAGACGTTTAAAATACAGTTTGAAACAAGGGGCCCATTATATTTTCCACGGACATGATCACTTATGGTCTATTTAAACAAAGAATAGGTACTTTTTTGCCGCTGCTCTTATAATTAATACCATATCAGAGCTATAAACCACAATGTTGTTATTAGTTATGGCGGGAATACTGTGTTTACGGTAGGAACGAGTCGTAACGGTTGACAAGAGTCCCATCCATGGAGTATAATTAAAGTGTCCGGGTCAAAACTGGAATAGGCCTGTCGTTAATGTGAAACATTTTTTTAATATATGTTGTTTATCTCTTTAAATAGCATGGCATTGTGCACGCTTAAATTCCAAATAAAATTATGCCTTATTCACGAAAACAATTGGACAAACGTAAAAGAAATGACATGTCTTAGTTAGAAATAATATTTTATTTTTGTGAAAAGAAGTGAGTTATAAACGATTAGATCATGCCTCGTTTTACGATTAGAGCATGCTCTAAACAAATGTAGGCCTACCTATAACGAACGACTGCTCAAGTTTGCAGGTTAGTTTAGAAATACTTATGTTTACAAATATGTACGTGTCCGGGTCAAGACGCCCTGTCCGGGTCTAGCCTATTTTATGATACGGTATGTTATGTTTCAGTTTAGGTGTCTTGAAATTTGTCCAGATAACAAACGTTGGTTCCAATATAACTTTAAACGGTACTTTGGTATTATACGGATGCCACTATTTTTAGAGGTTAAATTTTTACCGGACACAAAGGATAACTACATAAAACGAAAAACGTACTTTTATTGACTTACTGTACAAATTTTACATCATTCTGATGAGCGGTCTTTGTGATGTGCCTCCCAAAAGGCAGCGATGTCCGCTAGGATCGTGTTCAATGTGTCGCCGCCGCTAGCAGCCACACCCGATCGCCACATGTACTCCGCCAAACATACAGCGCGCTGCGGCAGTTATGTTAGGATGGGTTATCATAAAAATACGTACGGTTTCCTCTTCATTTCGAGGTAATCCCACACCAAAAGAGTGTCACTCATTATAAAAACAAATGTAACGTAGTGCACGGCAATAAATCACTCATGACACTGACCCAGATACAGGCGGTGACAGGTGATGCGCGCGCTCCAGTCAACGACCTGACCTTGGCCTATTTGGAGGGGGTTTGGCGGCCGGAAGTATGACTCATCAGGTATCATTCGATTCGTAATGAAACAAGAAAAGTCCTACAATCATTTTTATGATAACCCATCCTAACATAACTGCCGCAGCGCGCTGTATAAGGGTGGCATCCGTATAATACTAAAGTACCCTTTAAACATGCATTGTAAGGAATAACATTATCATGTTATGTTTGTTTATTTCATTTTTATTTTAAGTTTAATTGAATAACAAACTAAACAAAGATGACGTAGGTACTGTACAGTAATTAAAAACATACAAGCTATTAAATATTAATCAGTGTTAAAAATATCAACCTAATTAATATACCTATCGAACAATTTAATTTAGTTCGTTATTTTGTTCCACTTACGAAAGTATACCCGAGCCGAGTAAGATCGAAACCATATTGGATTCGCCTGGGTAAATTAAATGTAAGTTAAACAATACCCCCGTGGCAGCAAACCTGCATACTCAGTGAATTTCCAATACATATATATATATATATATATATATATATATATATATATATATATATATGTAACTCACTACTCTATAGAGCTACTTACCAAGTTTCATAAAAATACATTCATAAATAAGTGATATATAGCATTTAATGTACTCTCCATAAGAATAACATTAGGGTTGAGGACGCAGGTTTGCTGCAACGAGGAAGATATGTAATGTGTTTTTTTTGCAATTATCAATATAACTGAACCAGGTGAAGCTACATACCAAGTTCTCATAATTTAGGTCCATAATTAAGGGAGATATACAACTTTACTTATTCTCCATATGAATAACATAGGGGCCGAGTATGCAGGTTAGCTGCTACGGGGACTATCAACAAAAAATTTGTTTTTTGTGTAAATATCAATGCACCACAACTATTTGAATCCATATACCAAGTTCCATCAATATACATTCATAAATAATCGAGATATAGAATTTTATTTATTCTCTATAAGGATAACATTGGACAACGTACTGTGTTTAGCACTTTGAATATCTTTGCAACGGTTGGACGTAGAACAACGATTAAAACACCAAAATGTTTGTTTTGTTGAGCTAAACATATTAATAAACAGAAATGTGAAGTTTTTAGTAAAACTATCTGAGAAAAATCCAAAAACCTCTTTCCCATAAGATTAACATGGCACAAGTTTTTTGGATTTTCTCCGCAACCACTTAATGTAGGTTAATGTTTCAAAAAACCAAATTATTTGTTTTTTAAGCTCTATAAAATGGCTATAACCAAAATCGAGTGTTTGTAACATTTTGGGGTCAAATTTGCAAAAACCGATTTTTGGTAAATAATTGTAAAACCCCATAAAACCCCCTTCCCGTAGTGCGATCGATCTTGTTTTCCAAATTTACAGTCATAAATGCTACTCTCCACATTTTTGGCAAATTTCATCAAAATCGGGTGTTTCTTTCAAAAGTTATCGCGGTAACGGACACATATATATAAATTTGAACGATTAGTGTTTTTGGCATCTGGGGACCTCAAAACGAAAAGTTATCATGGTCTCGGGCTTAAGTCTTACCATGCCACCTACGGTAAGAGCTTCTTCCCTATAGGGGAAATTCGCTAAAATTCATACCCTATTTTGGATTTAAAATTTGTACACTTTTCCCTTGTTTCTGGCAAAAACAAATGTGATATCCAAACTGTAGAGGTAAATTTATATGAGGTTAGTTCATTGAAATTGCTCATTTCCAATCGAAAAGTAGGCCTAGGAAGAACTTGTGCCAAAAGCCAAAATTATCCAGAGACTAAGTTGTACCTTACGGAACAATTTTAGAAAATGTTTATTTTGGATAAAAATGAAGAAATGTAGACAAAAATGTGATTAAAACAGTGGTGTATGGACTTCATAAATTATGCCTAGAAAATTAGAGTCGATAGGCATACCTTACAAATATTAACCTCCAAAAAGGACAAAACTTATTGAGTTTGCCTTATTGCCTTATTGAGTTTGAATAAACACTTATGTAGACCTCGTGCGGATCTTCGTGAAGCCTGAGTAGTGCGAGCAGAAGAGTGGGGGTTTTTGAGTACGGTATTGTATTTAAAATTATGTCGTAACAAATTGTAAATGATTACATTAGGGTTCTTGAGTTTTTTCTCACATGGAATTGTCAACACAAGCCGTTGAACTGTTTCCCTGGCGTAGGCAGTATAGTTCTTGTACGATCAGCTGGTTTTTATTCTTAAAAAATGTATTGCTGTTGCTGATTGTATATTTGTAATTTTAATATTTTCCCTATTGAACTAATGTTTAAACATATGGACGCAGCAGTGAACTCGCTAGGTTGAAGACAAATGAAAATTATTTGTGTTAGGCCTAATCGATAAATGCTGTCCCGCACTTCTTGCGAATACGCCCGAACACATATACGGCCGAACTCCGAATGTTCGGAGCAATCCCGAGAAGTGTGGGAGCTGCACAAACTCTTTGGCATCAGTACACTATCGCCGAATGAATCGCTCGAATGGTCCACCAAATTATCGGAACGAGTCGCGACAACGAATTTTGCACCAAATCAAACGAATGTGCATAATATGTATATTTGTGTATATAACGAATAAAGAAAGTTTGAATTGAATTGAATTGAATGAAGTAACCAGTACACGCTCGCCCATTCGCTTCCGCTCGTCACCTTTGATTCAAGCAAAAAACCTGACAAAAACGGAGCACAGGCAAACACAAATTATGGCGAGGTGAACTATCCCGTACATAAACGAGCACACTGAGTAAACTATCGCGCTAGCTTTTGTTGGGCCATTGTGTATTGGTAGCAAGAATATGGGACGGAATGTCCAGTGAACATTCGGGAGAATGTTCGGTCGAATGTTTAGGCCTGGTCGCGAGATTAGTGGGACAGACTTAACCTATATAAGATCTTTGCCTCGATGTCGTATTACATTTGGTCAAGAATATTAGTTTTCAATAACAAACCAAACATTCCCTAAGAGCATTGTTTTAATAGCTGCAATGACTTATTTATGTTTTATAAAATAAATATAAATAATTATTTAAATTAACTTGGTTGAAATGTAAATATCATATTCACATGAAGTATACATTTATTTAATGTTAGTTAACACTAAAACCTCAGTTTATGAGTTTAAGTTATAAGAAGCAATAATCAAAAAAATTGTATTCATCTGTTTGAATTTTTTCGTGTTTTAATTTAGACATATTCCAATAGCGAAAGAGATAAAAATTGCATGGTTATTGTTTGTTGTTATTCCATCTATGCTAATGTTTTTTATGAATTCAACTAGTTATTTTCCTTAAGGACATACAATTATATTTTTTTCAGGTTTCGGATAGTATCCAAGATGTAAAAATGTCAAGTTCCTTAAGCTTCTTATCAAAGAGATACTCTTGTAAATGTTGTACTTTACATATACAAAATTAATTGCATAACCTTTTTAGCTGAAATTTATCACTGTTCTGACCAACCCGTTTGAATCTTTTTAAGTAAATATCCGTATATCCAATTTACATTTTCACTGTTTGTAAAGCTGTGATATCTGATAAATACTAGGAGTACGCTCTTATATCGCGTATAAGGATTGAGTGATCGCGTAAAATACAAAAAAAGATGTTTCAATTGACAATATACCTCATGGGGCCTCCATTATAACTGCAGCTTGACAATGACATACAAATCCAGAACATGACAAACAATGAGACCAGAAATCTGTCAATCAGTCAGACAAAGTGCATATGAAGTAGTTACTCACCCCTCAGTCTCACTGAGGGCTGTATCATCTAGGCCCTCATAATCATCATTAGCTGAAGATTTTGATAAAATATAATATGTTGGCGACAATAAAGGTCCCCAATCAGTGAGAGCACGTGGTTTAAAAGTAGTTATTTACACTTTATTTCTACTGGAGGACCCATCAGGATATTTATTTCATTGTAGCTTAATATTGCTGTAAAAATATATACGTATAAATACAGAACTTGATGAACAATACGTTTTAAAATCAGTCAATTGGTTTTGAATTCCTTAAATATTTTAAACTCTAATCCAGAGGTTTTAATGTAACACATTAACCTCACTGGGGGGGGGGCTATGCCCCCCAGGCCTCCCATTGTTATTGTAGCTTGATACGGTTGTTCAAATACATAGCCTATAAATGCAGAACTTAAAAAACAATAAGGCTTAAATCAGTCAATTTGTTTTTAAGAAGAATAAATTACCTCAATCAAAAAGAAAGGAAAAGTAGTATCTTATGTTAAATATAACCTAGGAAGTAATTAAAACTCTTAGACACACTTCTTAGAACCCACCAGTCATTGTGTCAAGGTCCAACATTTTGTATACATCTTAATATATAAATGCCCCCGTAGCAGCAAACCTGCGTACTTAGCAAATTTCCAATGCATATATATGGATCTTAATACCACATAAAGCCACATATCAAGTTTCATCAATATACATTAATAAATAAACGATTTAAGACATTTTAATTATTCTCCATAAGAATAACATGGCGGCTGAGTGTGCAGGTTTGCTGAAGCAAGGAACTCCAAAAATGGGGTTTTATACAAATATCAATATAACTCAAGTAGGTAAAGCCACATACCAAATTTTAATAATTTATGTTCATAATTAAGTGAGATACGGTAACACGTTACTTATTCTCCATAAGAATAACATGGGGCTGAGTACGCAGGTTTGATATTACGGGAAATATCGGCTGAAAAATGGTTTTTAGTGCAAATATCAATAGACCACAACGAAATGAAGCAATATACCAAGTTTCATCAAGGAAAGGACAAAAATAAGCGAGATATACATTTTATCTTATTCTCTGTAAGAATAGCATTGGACAACATACTGGGTTTAGCACTTTCGATAACCATTTGACGTAGAGCAATGACCAAAACACCAAATTGTGCGTCTTTCTAAGCTGATTCCAATGTAAAAAATAAAAATTTGACTTTTTCAACAATTATATGTAAAAAGCTCAAAAAACCCACTTTTTGGATAAAAAACACCCCGAAATACGTCTTCGGATAGGTCGATCTGTCTGGTTTTTGAACTTAATGTCATAAATGCTGCTTTACACGTTTATACCAAATTTCGTCAAAATCAGATCAATTTTACGAGAGTTATCGTGCTCACGGACACATACTTTAATAGTAAACAAATGTCAAAATCGGCCTGGAAGGACAAGTCCTGCACAGTCCATTAACACATATATAATTCCAATTTGTTGGCATCTGGGGACCTTGAAACGAAAAGTTATCATGGTCACGGGCCTAGGTCTTACCATGCCGACTACGGTAATAGCTTCTTCCCTATAGGGGAAATTCACTCAAATGGATCCCTATTTCCCTTGGTCAAGCCATTACTTGAGAATAATGGACCAAATTGAATAATTCTTTTTTGTTGAGTTTGTTTATGTCAGGACAAGGTTCTTATAAAAGACAATTTTTAATCCGACCTAAGAGCTCTGCCCCACAGGCCTTCAAAGTTCCCATTGATTTGATCTAAGTTAAGTTAGTTACACCAAGCAGCTGTAAACATACTTGAAAGGCATTATACATATGTTGATTATGGAAATAAAAAGCTACTTGAATGGAAACTCTCATTTTGGAAATAAAAAAAGTACTTGAATGGCAACTCAAACTCTTTTTTAGCGAATTTCCCCTATAGGGAAGAAGCTATTGCCGTAGTCGGCATGGTAAGACCTAGGCCCGGGACCATGATAACTTTTCGTTTTCAGGTCCCCAGACCCCAAAAACACCATTCGTTTGAAACTATATATATATATATATATATATATGTGTGTCCGTGAGCACGACACGGACACACTTTCCAATTAGATAATTTCATATTCTAATTGAAAAGAACATATTAGTTTAGAGAATGTTTTGTAATATGCAACAACATAAATCAGTTTAAACATATAGTTCCACTTTATATGAAGAGTTGATAGTAAAAAGGCAGAACAACAGTTACAGTCTGTATACGGTAGGGTGGCGCACGGCCCCGCCAGCTACCTGAGTCGGTCCCTTCCTCCGCCCGGCACTCGCGGCTGTTTCCTTAATGAGTCACCAACTAGCCCCTCTAATAGAATTATTAACTTTTTTTACTTTCTCATAATATCTCAATTTTAATAGAATATTTGTAAAGTACTAAAAAAACTAAGAAGAGTGATATAAAACACGATGTGCTTTGATTATAAATAACGAAATGGTCGAAAGTTATTTTTTAGCCGGAATACTGTATGATTTGTTAAATGTTTTATATTTCTCATAATACCCTTATCTTGATACAATATTATTTTAAGAGTACTTTGAAATAAGGTAGAATAATTTAAAACGATGTTATCGCATACTATTTAATCAGCCAAAATATCATTAAATAGGCAACACTACATACTTTACAGTTTATTTGATTAATAAATCAACATGATTTTATATTACTCCCAGTAATCTTCTTCAAGCCAAAGTATATAGTGTCCAAAAGTTGAGCATTTTCCATTTATCTGCCATGTTGTTGCCGTGTGACTCTGAAATAAAACAAAATCGCGCTAAAACCAATCTACAATATTTTAAGATTGCAGTTAATTCTTTACCATTCGTTATATTTTATTACTAGTTCTAATGACATTAAAATGTTTTAAAGCATACATTGAAATGTTACAGTACCCGCTATTTATCAATCATCACAACCTTATTGTCATGACTAATAAAGAAGTAGTAATATCTTATTACTCTACGTATATTTGAAAAAATCGTTTAAAGTTTCTGTAAATTTTGATTGGAAATTCGCTGAGTTCGCAGGTTTGCTGCGACGGGGGTATTTATAAGTTAAACATAGTAACTCAAGATAATATGACAACTGGTATCTAACTCTAAAGAAAAAAAAACTAACTAAAACTACAGTAAAACTTGGTTTTATTAATGACCTATCCTGAGGTAACAAATAAAATTTCAACTGTCATAAGACATCATTACAATCTAAAAATTCTTTCATGGAATAAAAGGCCTTTTCAATTAGGAAATTTTTAATTTTTTGAAACATTGAGTTAAGAGGGAGATCAAGAACTCTCTTAGGTATTTTGTTAAGTAATTTTACTGCGCTGTATTGTGGAGAACTTTCAAAAAGTGTCAGTCTGTGTGCAGGTATTTGAAATCTGTCTTTATGTCTAGTATTATGATGGTGTTTTAATAAATTTTCTAGGTAAATAGATTTATTTTTTTTATTTTACCTGATTACTCTAGAGGTGACACTCCCAGATCGTCATCGTCATCGCTGGTATCCCAGTCACTGTCATTCGATTCACCAGGGGCCAGATTAATGACTAGTTCTTGGACACTGACGTCATCAAGTCCTTCGTTTGTCCAGTCTGTCTCGACTTCTTTCTTGATGTGTTCAACGCATTTGCGCCAATCTTCTGAGGTGAAGGAGTTTACAGCTTCCATAAACAAATCCTGAACATCGTTCAATTTAAATGTAGTATTCCTTGCTGCTACATACCGCTTCAAAGTTGACCAAACCATCTCAATTGGATTGTAGTTACAGTGGTACGGTGGCAGTCTGATTACTTTAAACCCACGCTTAGAGGCTTCTTTATCTATTACGTAATATTTTCTTTGTTCCTTATGCAGCTTTACAAGACTGTATAGTTCTGGCTTCCGCATGTCTGGTGAATATGCAATGCCGCGAGTTTTCAGCCATTCCTCCATTTCACACTTTCGTGAGCCAGATGTTGGCGCTTTGTTGGCTACTTGAGAGTGGTAAGGTGCGTTGTCCATTACTATTGTCGAACCAGCTGGAATAGACTTCAGGAGAACCTCAAAAAAACCAACCCTCAAAGACTTCGGAATTCATTTCCTCGTGATATTCGACAGTTTTTTTTTGACTGGAATATCAGAGGTGGCGACTTGATCCAGCCGTTAAAGCCTCCTGCATGGCAAATTATTAAACGTTTTCCTTTTCCTAAAGGGGCATTTACAGAACACTTTACACTGTCATTTGTCCATCCTGAGTCTTTCGAAGTGTTGGCGTTGATCCACGTTTCATCCAGAAAAATAACTTTTTTATAGTCAATTTCCCGAATTTTTCGCAAATATCGGCACCTAGCAAGAGCAACTGAGGGTTTCTCCATGAGAACTTTTCTATTGTCTAACTTTTTCCATTTAAATCCGATAGTTTTCAAAATTTTTGCCAGTGTTCGTATACAACCATCAAACAAACCCGCTGTTCGTAAACTTACTTTTAACTTTCGGAGGGTAGGGACTTCTCGGCGTCTGTAGTAGCTAAAAATGTGGTTTCTAATTGCAGTTTTCTCAAAATCGTCTAGCTGTGTAAATATTGACTTGTATGGTTTTCTTCTTCTTGGGGTGGTAAGCTTAGGGATGATAGGTCTAGGAGTATTTTGCCTGGATTCATTACTTACAGCTGATTCAGGTATTGGTGATTGATCCGTTTCTTCAAAACTTTGAGGGTTGACACTAGAGTTTCCTTCATTTTCCACTGCTTGTTTTAGTTGCGACTTGATCCGCACCAATGTTCTTCGTGAAATGTTACATGCGGCGACCACTCTTTCAGATACTTTTTTCACAACTAATAATGGACCTTTGTTGTCACGTTCCCGCTCAAAGTAATGTAACACCGATGCAATTATAGTTCTGGCTTGAGAGTTATAAGTAAACCCACGTTTTTCACTTGATGGCGGCATAATCGTGCACAAAAAATTAAAACATTCACAAAACAAAAAAATATCACTTGGAAAAAAATTTAAACTATTTTAAACACTTAAAAAAATAATAAATAAACCAACTATGCGTAATGTATTCGTTACAAGTTATCCCGGGAAGTATCCACATCTAACTGAAAACTACCCTGGCACCCTGGACAACCATTACTGCTAAGAGTGGTGAATCACCAACCCCTTCGCGGAAAAATATTAGCGCACATATTAGACTACGGTTAGTCATCAACAAGTTCAATGTCCTAACCAGTCTTGTTGTCCCATGTCCCATATCTGCACACTGCACGACTATGGGAGAAGGCAAGAGTACCGTACCTTATTTCCATAGGCGTAATTCGGGGGTGGCATGGGGTGCAGTTGCCCCCCCCCAATAATTTGGAAAACATATTATTATAATATATATGAAAAGACACAATAATCACGATCATGACTATGTTTGCCCCCCCAATCAAAATACTGAAGTTACGCTTATGCTTATTTCAAAGTACTCTTAAAATAATATTGTATCATGATAACGTTGTATGAGAAATATAAAACATTTAACAAATCATACAGTATTCCGGCTAAAAAATAACTTTCGACCATTTCGTTATTTATAATCAAAGCACATCGTGTTTTATATCACTCTTCTTAGTTTTTTTAGTACTTTACAAATATTCTATTAAAATTGAGATATTATGAGAAAGTAAAAAAAGTTAATAATTCTATTAGAGGGGCTAGTTGGTGACTCATTAAGGAAACAGCCGCGAGTGCCGGGCGGAGGAAGGGACCGACTCAGGTAGCTGGCGGGTCCGTGCGCCACCCTACCGTATACAGACTGTAACTGTTGTTCTGCCTTTTTACTATCAACTCTTCATATAAAGTGGAACTATATGTTTAAACTGATTTATGTTGTTGCATATTACAAAACATTCTCTAAACTAATATGTTCTTTTCAATTAGAATATAATCATTAGAATGTAATCACGGGCGGTAAAACTGTTGAAGGTGAATGATTACCTTAATCAGGATCAACATAAAATAGTATATCTTACCTGGAAATTGCTACTAGCGTATGTGTGAGTTGTAAATAAACCAATGGATAAAATATTAAATTAGGATAAAATTAACAACAGAGCAACTGGTTGAAATCTATGACCTAGCACCATTTTGTATGTACATTTCCCGTTTTGTATGTAAGTACAGTATAAGTGTAAATATATTTTGTAGCAGTGTGTAATAGTTTATTGAATCCTGAATAATAGAACAACACGTATTGTGCTACTCAAGAAATATGCAAAGTACTTACGGACTAGCGGAATAATAAACTTCTAAAACTAGTACTTTTTAAGAATAGTTTGGGTACTTACATATTTCCAATAAAATAACCACTTTGATAATATGTAGTTTGAAGAGGATACGTGCTATCATTCAGTTAATGTCAGTTTAAGATGGTTCTAGAGACAACATTTTTAACAGCTAACTCGAAAACCATGAACACGTATATATTTAAAGCCAAAAAGTTCTGAAGGCCATAAATTAAACACAATATACAGTTACAACATTTTTTTAAATATATGAAATTGGTCAGCTGTTGTAGAAAGGTAATTCAAATAAACTAACTTTAAATTTAAAATCTCATCCATTTTTAAACATATAACTAAAATGCATGCTTGCAATTTAAACCCCAATTTGTGAAATACAAAAATGTTATCCCGCAACATACTACAATCCCTTGGCATAGTACATCAAAGGCTATAACATGCTTTAATATGATTATAATTTTATAATGCCCCATATTAGTTATTTCACATTTTATGAATGTTTTTAAAAACTACAAATACGTTTGTAACCGTAATAATATTTAACTCAATAAATTATAAAAAAATACTGATTTTTTTCATCAGAATTTATAAACAAATATAAGGGTATGATCTCTTACAAACATAGGTATTTGGCGATAAGATATAAGGTACTAAAATATCAAACGAGTTCTTCGTTGAAAATTTAAACCTCTGCAGACCTTCAAGATATTCTCTCCTTCCTGGGACCTCTTGGCATCAGGTTTAGACCTAACATGACCTTTGATTCTTCCTAGGATTTGTAACATTTGCTTCTCAAGTTCATCGGTTGCAGGTGTTGTTGTTCACTTGACCCTTGATTCTGAAGAAGTGTTCCAGTTTGTTCAGGCTTTCCACGCTCTTTGCCCAACGCTCCTGGTAATCCGTTATGTCTCGGTCACTCATCCTGAACTCTTCTCTCAGCTGCCTCTCAGGCATCTGGAATGGAAATCTAGCGAGAACTCATAATACAATATATTATTCATATTTGACTCAACAATCGTTATGTTGGAGAAAAAGCTGACACTACATGCACACCACTATCTTAATATATTTATCGTAAGGCTTATAATAATCTCAATTACATTTTATGGAATTAAACAATACAACGTAGATAACTGCAGTTTTGAAGTGTTTTACACTCAATAGGATAGTAATTTAAACTGATTAATCTTTACTGGTATTGCAAAAATCGCAAACATTACGGGGAATTTAGGAAAAATTCTCTTTGCGGTTTAAATGGAGAACTCACCTACTTCCAGTTAGAATAAAAAAATAATAATTCTGAATAAAATAAAATCCGCATGTTATATACTTGTATTGAAATAAAATTGGTTATTAGCGTAATTATTAAGCTTTCGATATTTTTTAGAGTGTTGTGGCTATTAACAACTATAACTTGAGATTAAATATTTTTACGAATATTTTAGGGTAAATAAAATGTGATTTTAAGACCTTATAACATGCTTGGCTACTTTTGACGGTGGTCAAAGTAAAGGTTGTCATTGTTTTTCCTGGGTTATTTATAATCGTTGAAACTGAGCTTAATCCATCCGTTATCTACTTCCTCCGTTTAGGAGAAAAATTGAATTAAAAAATATATTTCTAACGTATAATATAATCGACAGTGCAACATGTACCTGTATCTCCAGTAGGTATGACCTGGCGTTGGTCAGTATTCTCTTGGCCTCTTCTGCCAACGAGCCGGCAAGTCTCACTGGGTCCTTGACATCCTTCATTAAAGCTTGAACCTGCAAGATGCAACAACTGGATTGCACATTGGAATAACTACTTTGATAGAGAGCTACGAACTCCTTGGGTAATGGCGTGACTCACACGATGAGCAACAAAATACTAATCATTTACAACCCACGATAAAAGCGCTAACCTTCAGCTACAAGGAGGCTTCAACAATGGGCTAGCATGTAAGGTCTCACCTCTGTAAAGTGGCAATACATATCCCTAAGAACTTAACATGTAACGATTTATAATTTCATATTCTAATTGAAAAGAACATATTAGTTTAGAGAATGTTTTGTAATATGCAACAACATAAATCAGTTTAAACATATAGTTCCACTTTATATGAAGAGTTGATAGTAAAAAGGCAGAACAACAGTTAGCTACTAAAAATGTGACCTACTTGAATTGTGTTTAAATAATAACACACTATTTTAAGAGGATATTAAAATTGCCTTGTTTTTTTTATATAAATAGAGTTTTAGATCTAAAACCGCATTACAAATTTACTTATCTCTTCCTCCATAAAATTAAAACAGCTAATGTTTATAACGTACCTGAAGACTAACAAAAGTAACTTCTGTGAGTGGGTTTTGTTTGTTGTGGAAGACAGGCTTTGACTCGGTGCTATATAAACACATGACTAACCACACTGAGACAAACATCTCTTTCTTACTGATAACATATCTCCGTTCACTATCTGAAAACAAAGTGTTGATCGATACTATGTTTATTTTTAAATAATTATAAAAATACATATGACGTCCCGTATACGGATGGCGTTTAAAACTAATACTGAAGGTGATAATAATATTCATATTATATATTTTTTTATTGATTACGAGTTAAGTTACGAATTGCATCACAACTCTTTTTTAAAGCTTTCCCTAAACACCTCTGTAACGTGAATAAACAAATAAATTAGTAATAAAAACTGCATAGTTACAATCTGCATTACCTTAATTATTTTATAATTTAAATAAAATCAAAATTTCCCCAAAAGGATTGGAGGGTAAATGTATGTAACAGTTCACCTATTTATTATTTATATACAATTTATAATTATAGTTAGATTCATTACTCTCGTCTGGAATTCATATAGGTGTTTCAACAATCACATTCTGCCTAAGAGTTGTGAGAATGCCATCCTCGAGTTTATAAATATAGGTGTATATGTCTAGTAAATTAGCCATTCTTAGTCGGAATGATAAAATAATTTATACTTTCCAGTTGTTGTTTGCCAAGGTCGTACTTTAATTCAAACTTTTAATGCCCAGATATTGCTTTGCAAGTCAAAAGTTTTATTATATACATGTTACTGCGCGTTAATTGGGCATTGTAGCCTGTGGGTCGGTTTAATGCTACTGTGATATGGTTAGGGACACGTAAAGGTAATTTGTTGGTTGAAAAAATACGTTAGGAAGGTTAAATTTTGTTTACGTCAACATAATCCAGAAAGGTTTTGGATCCTTACTAGCCACCAGGAACACAAAAAAGATGGAAACCATTTAGTTTAGCCAAAAACACAAATATAGAAATACAAATTAATACCCCCATAGCAGCAAACCTGCGTACTTAGCGAATTTCCAATGCATATATATTTATCTTAATACCACATAAAGCTACACACCAAGTTTCATCAATATACATTCATAAATAAACAATTTATAACATTTTAATTATTCTCCATAAGAATAACATGGCGGCAGAGTATGCAGGTTTGCTGAAGCAAGGAACACAAAAAATGGGGTTTTATGCTAATATCAATATGACTCAACTAGGTGAAGTCAGATACCAAATTTCATTAATTTATTTTCATAATTAAGGGAGATAACACGTTACTTATCCTCCATAAGAATAACATGGGGCTGAGTGCGCAGGTTTGCTGCTACAGGAGCCTTTGGCAAAAAATTGTTTTTTTTAGCAAATATCAATGGTCCACAACCAGATGAAGCCGTATACCAAGTTTCGTCAGTATATGTTCATAAATAAGCGAGATATAAAATTTTTATTTTCCTCCATAAGAATAACATTAGACAACGTACTGTGTTTAGCACTTTCAATATCTCGGTAACCAATTGACGTAGAGAAATTATCAAAATACCAAATTGTGTGTTTTTTTAAGCTGAATCCAATCAAAAAATCTAAAATTTGACTATTTCCAAAATTATATGTAAAAAATTCAAAAAAACCATTTTTGGGGTAAAAAACCCCCACAAAATATCCCTTTGGATAGAGCGATCTAGCTGGTTTTCGAACTTAAAGTAATAAATGTTGCTTTACACGTTTATACCAAATTTCATCAAAATCGGATAATTTTTACGATATATATATATATAGATATAGATATATAGATATATACAGTTTCGAACGAATGGTGTTTTTGGGGTCTGGGGACCTCAAAACGAAAAGTTATCATGGTCCCGGGCCTAGGTCTTACCATGCCGACTACGGTAATGGCTTCTTCCCTATAAGGGAAATTCGCTAAAACCAAACAATGTTGTAGCTCTTGACAATAATTAGTCTGTGCCGCATCACATGTGTTTCAAATTTTCCATTTTTTGCCAAATTAAATGTTTTTAAAGAGATTTATAAATTTATAAATAACGTATAAAACTTTTAAAATTATGACGACCTCAGTTTTGAGTGATAATGTCTTTTGGACTGAAGATACTTTAATGCTTCGAAATAACATGGAAGCCAGTAAAGATTAATACTATGGATCACTTTAACAGAATCAACGCTAATTTATACAAATGGACATGGTTAAAGATCAAACCAATAAATTTATGAAGTTTTTGAATGCAATGAACTCTTTAACGTGAATTTGTATAAAGATATAATGCAAAAAGTGCAATATGTAATAGCAGTTCATTTTCTTTATCTTTAAAGTTTTAAGACAAACTGTTAATACTAATGTATCAGCTTTATTATAAAAAGGATGTCCAATAAAACATCCAACCTTAATAAGAGAACTATTTTGTTTATTTTTGTTTTTACTATTACTTTATAAAGTTAAAACAATCAAGGCGCGTGTTATAACCCTCTTTGCCGCATGGGATCGTTGGTCTCATCGTCTCATCCAATCCTCAGATGCTATTATGATCAAACATTGCTCACTGTTGTCTCATCATTGTAATAGTGCCACGACAGTTGGCCTTGTGCCTTCTACTTTCGCTGCTTTATCAGATTTATTCCAGTCCTAATATGTATTGATTATTATAATTGCCATACAAATCCCCAGTTCTTAATTTTAAAGATTAAAGTAGCGATTATCAACAAACATAAATCCAAGAAAAAATTTATTTAAATAACTAAATACGAAATAAAATCACTCAGTGGTGTAGTAACCTTATGTTACGTATAAACTAATGTGTTTGGATTATTCAATTTCTATGACAAAGGCAATTCATTAAGTATATAATTTTAGCTATTTAAACTAACCACATGAACAAGATTAACCATCACCATAATATATCTAAAATTTAAAACAACACCAGTTGACATATAACTAAAAATAATAAATGCACAGTAACAGTATTTTTGCCAATAGATTATTCGACAAAAATTAAACAACTTTAAATTTTAAAACATTTTCCCTACTTTAAATAATAATTTTACCAAGCTATCATTCCATCTCGCTCACTTAATAAGAGTAAATACTTAAAGCTAACATAACCAGCATTCTAAAATATTATTTAATTTAAATAATATTATAAATTATCTTGTAATTATATGAAATACAAGGAAAATAGGTTGTATTAGCTCTTATAAACAATACTCATGGTTATAAAAATAATGTGCATTTTGGGAGAAAGGATATTTTAATATATCTTAGCAATCCACTCAAAGATTAATCTAATATAATATCATAAACAATTTATTGAGGAGCATGATAGGATTAAACCAGATATAATAAATTACATCTCACAACAATACAAAATAAATCAATAAATATACTTACACTTATACAGACGCACTTATACGAAACAATATATACATTTCGTACAAGGCAATCGTTTTCTAACAGTCACACCGGCTACTTTAGGCTCAATCAGTAATTAAAGAAAATTAGTAAAACATTATTTTATTATGTCTGATGATGACCGGTGTGACTGGTAGACCGATTCCATTGACCAATTTTATATAAATTCACCTTCTTGAATGCAAGTATAAAAATAACTACATTTTGTAGGGTTTTGAGACATAATTCATTGCATCGTGTTCTACTGTAATGTACACCTTTATAATCAGGTTAGTGATTTGAGTAGATTTGTTGGTGTATTGACTGGTTTTTCCGAGCAGTAATCGAGTTATGTAAAAGGTACAGGTTGCGGTATTGAATTATTTACCGAAAACAACTGCTGTAATTCTTTTTTAATGAACAAATTTTAATCTTGGCCCTAACAATAAAATGTATTTTACGTTGTAATAAACAGCTGCAGTTCCCGGCCCAAGGTGGATTACACTAGCCCCTCAACCGTAAACCCTTGGATATAGAGTGTAAAAAGAGAAGTTTAGATTATACAATATTTGAGAACTAATTTTTTATTAATTTTTAAAATAATTAAATGTTATTTTTGATAAAATGTCAATGGGATAATTTCTGAGTTGTAAGCTACGAAAAGATTTACTATTTTTATACTTCCATAGTAATTTTCTACAAAACTTAAAATAATAAAAAATCTTAAAACTGATTTATATAAATAGACCCTAAATAAATTATATATATATATATATATATATATATATATTTATTTATTTATATATTAGAATACTGTTATTATGTTGGCTACCAGGTGATTTGAAGGAATTCAAATATATAAAATAATTTAATGTATATATATATATATATAATTTATTTAGGGTCTATTTATATATATATCAGTTTTAAGATTTTTATTATTATTAGTTTTGTTGAAAAAGACTATGGAAGTATGAAAATAGAAAATATTTTCGTAGCTTACAACTCAGAAATCCACCCATTTAATTATTTTAAAAATGAGTGCTAAATTATTTCTCAAATGTTGTGTACACTGAGCTTCTCTGTTTGCACTCTATAACCAGGGGTTTACGGTTGAGGGGCTAGTGTAATTTACCTCGGGGCGGCACTGCAGATGTTTATTACAACGTAAAATACATTTTATTGTTAGTGCCAAGATTACAATTATTTGTTCATTAAAAAAAAATTAAAGCAGTTGTTTTCAGTAAACAATTGAATAACGCAACCTTTACCTTTTACATAACTCGATTACTGCTCGAAAAAAACCAGTGTGGATTGTAATAATCGTCAGTTATTCCTGTAACCTCCCATTCAATCAGATCTGGATCAAACATACTCTCCACAAGGTGAATTTTGAATCACAGAGTGTTATGCATAAACAAATTATTTTTATGTTTTTGATAATATTTCGCATTAGAATACTGTTATCATGTTGGCTACGAGGTGATTAGAAGAAATTCAAGACAAAATTTGAAGACAAAATGTTAAGATTTTCTACCCCCAACATAAAATATGTTGTCTGGATTATGAAGATTTTCAGCATAAAATCCAGAACTTACATTTATGAAATCATATTTCTTCAGTTTTACCGAGTAGTTATATTAAATAAATTGCCGTGTTAAGTTAAATCTAAATGAAGTTTTGTAAGATGCGTACATAACCTGTAATAGGTACTTTCTTGGTGTTCTTCATAAATTAAAGGAACCTAAATATATATATATATATATATATATATATATATATATATATATATATATATATATATATATATATATATATATATATATATATATTAAGCTGAGAGTATACCACATTTGAGAAACACTTTATTACTCATTTTTAATTAAAATAATTAAATGTTATTTTTGATAAAATTTCAATGTGTGAATTTCTGAGTTGTAAGCTACGAAAAGATTTTATATTTTCGTACCTCCATAGTCTTTTTCTACAAAACTAATAATAATAAATGATCTTAAAACTGATGTATATAAATAGACCCTAAACAAATTTTATATATATATATTATGTATATAGACCATGTTTAAATATACCCTAAATAAATTATGTATATAAATATAATTTCTTTAGGGTCTTTTTATATAGGGTCTATATAATAAAACACATCATTTAATTATTTTAAAAATATACATCAGTTTAGATTTGTTGTATACATCAGTTTTAAGATTTTTATAATTATTAGTTTTGTAAAGACTATGAAAAAGACTATGGAAGTATGAAAATAGAAACTCTTTTCATAGCTTACAACTCAGAAATTCACCCATTGACATTTTATCAAAAATAACATTTAATTATTTTATAAATGAGTAATAAATTATTTCTCAAATGTTGTATACTCTCAGCTTAATATATATATATATATATATATATATATATATATATATATATATATATATATATATTATATATATTTAGGTTCCTTTAATTTATTGAGAACACCAAGAAAGTACCTATTACAGGTTATGTCTTACAAAACTTCATTTAGATTTAACTTAACACGGCAATTTATTTAATGTAACTACTCTGTACAACTGAAGAAATATGCTTTCATAAATATAAGTTCTGGATTTTATACTGCAAAACCTTCTTATTCCAGAAAACATATTTTAAGAATACGTTGTTTGTTGATTGAATGTTGGAGGTATACAATCTTAACATTTTGTCTTCAAAATGTGTCTTGAATTTCTTAAAATAACCTAGTAGCCAACATGTTCACAGTATTATAATGTGAAAAATTATCAAAAACATAAAAATAATTGGTTTATGCCTACCAACCTGTGATTCAAAATTCACCTTGTGGAGAGTATGTTTGATCCAGATCTGATTGAATGGGAGGTTACAGGAATACCTTACAATGATTACAATCCACACCATCCTGAAACTCAACAAAGGCAGTGGGTTAGTTAATGTTTACTGATGAAGTTAAGCGTGACATCAATATTAAACCAGAACTTTGGACCTTGTTTCTCTGCTTTAACTTAACAAATCAGTTGATCAGTGGCACCTTAGAAACAGCGCTGTTAAGCTATGGGATAATATCGATGTAAATAAGTTTGTTTATAAAAATTAATCAAATGTAATGCCATTTATTTTAAAATTGCTAATTACAAAAGGAATAACCAATAGTTTCTTTTTTAGTTTTACAGTAATAATAAAAATCAAAAGCAATAAAGGGGATAGTGGTGGTTGTTTTGGTGCCTTGATTTTGTTGATTTACTTTTTGTATCTTGATTGGTTGTATCTTTGTATAAATAACAAATTATTTTGTAATTTTAAGACAATTTCGAACTGAAAATGATTTTAACCTGTGCTTAAATAAGTAAATTACGTTCAATACAAAAAATAGCGTACAAAATATCTTTAAATAAACTTAAAACATATTATTTAAAAGGCGTTGTTGATCGATGTAAGGTTTTATTAAAATGATAAACTATTTTTTAAAGACTTCAGAAAAAAATGGTTGACGTTGTTAAACGTGTGTAATGCAGAATTAAGATTCGCAATGTGCAAATTAAATTAACTCGTGGGAAATCTAACTTACATTTTAAACTTGTTCCCAAAATTCCTAGATAATTTTGTTAGAACCCACTTCAGTGATATGATTACAATACTTTGGATTAGATTAGAGATATGCAAGTATATAGTAAACTGGGCTTATGCCCAAGGATATTATTTAAGTATATACTATAAATTACCTATAAAATAAAATAAAAATATAGAATAAAATATCCGCCTCTGTGAGTTGTCCTTCAATTTCCCACTTGACTACTCTTTAGCCTTCCTCAATCTCCCCCATAACCCACTCTCAATAAAATACACTGACGCAATGGCTAAGATACTACTGGTACAACGTTAATATGCTACTATTCCTGTATCGTTAAACTTCAGCTTAAATATTTAAAAACAATTTTAAGAGATCTCATTTTAAGTATACTGCTATTTAATACTATATAATAGCAATTATTTTTAATAGTAATGTATTTTTAAATGTGTTTTTAATATTTAAAAATATACATCAGCGTAACTTAGTTTCTTGCAATTGAATAAAATACTATGTGAAATTCACACCAGAGTTACTTATTTGTAGTTTAATTATCTTACTTTTTTATATAAAAGTGTCCTACTAGTCTACAGTATTATTGAGTGATTTATATACTGTTTAGTATAACTATTACGAAAAAGAATCATATAGATATATAATTCAAATAATGTTGATCAATTTAGTATGATTACTTGATCGACACATAAGTCAATAGCTATTAAAAAATCCTCACTATTGAATAGGCGTTTTCTATACGTAGTTGGTACGATGAGATGTAAAAACATTATGTAAAACTATTAAGTTTCTTTCATAAAGTCAAGCAATTTCAAAAATTTTGGATTGTAAAGCTGTATAAATGTTAATACGCTGTATTAAATACTCATGTTTAATATAAATATATGTTTTTAAAACTAAATTTTTCACAGAAATATTTATATTTATTACAATTTAATTTATGATAAGGAAAACCTAGATTATTATAAGACGCTCTGATGTTCACTAGACATTGCAACAGTATGAAATTACCAACTTTTAGATTGAGTAAATCAGTAAATAGCCACTTATATATGTAATTTAAACTTTTTAATGTTCTGCCTGACACTGACAAAAATGTAACTTTGAATAAATTTAAGAAAGTTGTTGGTAATTTTTTAATCTCACATGCCTTTTATAAAATAGATGGTTTTTTAAATCCAAACACTGACGAAATGAAATTTTAAAATTTTATCCTAGATTTAAGCTGCATTTGAACAGGCAGACCTGATTGTGATATAGGCTAGTGGATTTTACCAAATTGTGATATTGTTGTTTATTGTTTGATCTTATGTTTAATTATTTGATAGTATTGTTGTAATTGATGAAGCCCGTTGTAATGCATGTTGCTTAATAGCTTATAAAGAATTTGAATTTGAATTTAAGAATTCTACCAATTGTACCCATATTAAATTTCGGTTTGCTATAGCAGAGAAACCCCCTCCAGTCACCTGCGAATGGAATATATTTTTTGATCTCAGGAAAACAAGACTTCTGACTACTTTCAAAAAATCACAAACCTCCTGCTATTTTCACTTTATATTTTAGTGTAGTGATGTAATTAAGAATACATATTTATCAGTACATGTTAAAACTGAAAATAAATATTAAAAAATATGAATGTATTCACCAATACATAAAATGTAATAAACATGAAAAATCAAAGAAGGGATTTTTTTTACTTTAAATATGATTTTACTCCTTATTTGCTAGTCAACAAAAAAATTAACATATTTATGTTACTGAATTACTATTTTTTTATAGTCCTACTAAATAAGGCAATTTCAGCAACATTATTATGAGAAGTCCTATATCTTTAACCAATAAAAACTTTTTTGGTGTTACAGGAAAATACTTAAATATATAATATGCAAGTCAGCCTAAATAAAATATCCTAAGAGTAATGTTTACATTTTTGTATTCCAATGAAAACCCGATGATATTTTCCAGAATAAGATTATATTTTAATTAATATTTTATTTTGGTTCTGCTATATCAAGGGTTTACATGTTTCTAATAAAACCTGGATAACTGAGACGCTGTTTTGTCATGATTTTCATATCTGTCTCTCAGCAATAAAAGCTGTAATGGCATTTACAAACTTATAAGTATATTTATAAAGAATATATAAAGTATAAATTTACTAATGTTTATCAACTGGTAACAAGAAGAACGGGTAAGAGGCAAGCATCGAACTGACCTAATGGTTAGTTTCTAATTTCTCTTTACAAGTAGACCCATCGGTGTTTTTTTAGTTTGTTTACTGTTGTCTCAGTAATCTGACGAATACACATTTTTCTGGTTATTGATAATATTACGTTAATACACAGTTCGCTATTATTACGTTATTATACAGGGTTATTCAAAAAGAATGGTGCAAAAGTAAGGTTAATTCATTTGAATACTCCGAGTTGCAAAATCATGAAAACAGAATAAAACTGTTTGTTATATTAACAAGTTTTAATTTACATTAAATTATATGCATTACAAATGCTCAATGTGAGCTCCATTAGAAAGTCCGCAAATATCCAGGCGAAATTCCAACTCAGCCCAGACATTCTGTAGCATTTCCTGGGTTATGGACTGCACGGCTTCTGTTATTCGATGTCTTAATTCTTGCAGGGTTTGGGGCATAGGAGGGTAGTACACTTTGTCTTTGATAAACCCCCACCAAAAAAAATCACATGGCGTTAAGTCAGGCGATCTTGGTGGCCAGCGCATCAAAGGACTGTCTTCATTTCCAGAGCGTCCAATCCAATGGTCTGGCAGCCTATCATTCAAAAACTCACGCACTTCAGACTTGACATGTGGAAGAGCACCATCTAGCTGCAAAACTACGTCTGGAACATCTTCAATAAGTTAAGGAATGAGCCATTCTGACAACGTATCTAAGTAAACGATTCCAGTTACTGTGCCTTCAATGAATAAGAAAGGTCCATACACTTTACGGTTGCTAAGGGCACAAAGAACATTCAGTTTAGGCGAATCTCTTTCATACTCAATAAACTCTCTTGGCTTTTCTAACCCCCATATTCTTACATTATGGCGATTCACTTGTCCACTGAGGTGAAAGGTAGCCTCATCACTAAACACTAGTCTCTCAGCAAAGCCATAATTTTCAAATTGTCTAATCATATCATGGCAAAAATCTGTGCGTTTTGGCTTGTCAGTAGGCTTCAATGCTTGTAACAGCTGCAGTTTGTACGGTTTTCGTCTCAAACGCTTGCGTAAAACACGCCATACCGTGGACTGCGGTATGTGAAGTTCCCTACCAGCTTTCACTGTCGAGGTTTTTGGACTCCGCACAAACTTAGCTTCGATTCTCTCCACAGCGTCTGGCGAAGTCTGAGGACGGCCCGAACTCTTCCCGGCACACAAACATCCAGTTGTCTTGAATTGCCTCACATAATGAGCTATGCAGTTCCGATGAGGAGCCTCCTTCCTGAATTTGGTCCAAAAGTTCCGCTGGACACTAACAATAGCATTAGTACGAGCAAACTCTAAAACACAAAATGCTTTTTCTTGTTTTGTAGTAGCCATTTGTTGACAGGCTTCGTGTACTCAACCAAGCAACTGAGACAAAACATAACCTTGTCAAAACAAACTTATAAACACGCCATTTCCATTTTTGTAACAATCAGCTGTTTTAAATCAAGGAAACAGTCGTACCAACCGTTTAGTTTTGCACCATTCTTTTTGAATAACCCTGTACTATTCACATATTAAAGCCTCCTAAAACCCGCTAATTGCTGAATTCGAAAATTCATGACACCATATAAAAAAGGAATTATATACATTTAATTTAAGATAAAATAGGTATTTTCCTGTTTTATCTTGCCAGGGTCTCTCACCAACTTGAAACCAACCCATCTTTGTTAGATTTGTTCTAATTTCTTTAGATGATATTTATTTTTTAAGGCTTGCCCTAAGTTATTCTGTAAAGCAGTATTGTACTGAATAGCGCTCATGAATGTAGTTGTTTTGATTTGATTTTATTTGTTTCCAATGAATTATTTGTCTGTATATTATCCATTGAAATGTGCGACGCAACGGTTTTGAATATATTTATTCACATATACTACGCTATACTACGAATAATACTACTACGCTAATACTATGCTAATACTACTTCCCTATAGGGGAAATTCGCTAAAACTTAGTCAACCTAGTCTTAGTCTTAGTCTTAGTCAACTTCCTACACCGATAAAAAAGAAAATTATTTTCAAACAATTTAAAGATAAACTGATAGAGTATTTGGTCAGAAATGACAGTTCTGGAAAAGGATCATTACGAATGCTGAATACCGGCCAATACAACTGCCATCACATTCCAGAAATTATATTTTCTTTATCATGGAAAACTCCAGTATTATATAAAAGGGGTATGATAAAGTCCTTCAAGAAACCTGCAATAAGGTGGTGATGGTGATTGCTTCATTCAGCAAAACAAGACTTCTGATTATTACAATAAGATGGCAAACAATATGCCACTACCATTTTTCCCTTTAACATTGTCGGTTGAATTTACATAATAGGAAAAGTTAATTCAGTAAGATGTTATTAAAATAAATTGTTTGTTGGGGTCATATATTTAAATAATTATTGGAATTAACTCGTTTCAAATTTAAATATTATATTAACATGAAGTATACATTTTAAATAGTTATAAACTGAGTTTAAGTTAAAGACCTTAATATAGACAGGAGTAAGTTCGCTAATTGAAATAATCTAACAAGCATTACCATAATTATTATTAAACACAATTAAATAAATCCAGGAAATTGTCGTTAATTGGTTATAACTTTGTTCCTCTATTTGATGTAATGAACAGTAAACAAAAATGTAATCCTCGATGTCGTATTACATTTGGTCAAGAATATTAGTTTTCAATAACAAACCAAACATTCCCTAAGAGCATTGTTTTAATAGCTGCAATGACTTATTTATGTTTTATAAAATAAATATAAATAATTATTTAAATTAACTTGGTTGAAATGTAAATATCATATTCACATGAAGTATACATTTATTTAATGTTAGTTAACACTAAAACCTCAGTTTATGAGTTTAAGTTATAAGAAGCAATAATCAAAAAAATTGTATTCATCTGTTTGAATTTTTTCGTGTTTTAATTTAGACATATTCCAATAGCGAAAGAGATAAAAATTGCATGGTTATTGTTTGTTGTTATTCCATCTATGCTAATGTTTTTTATGAATTCAACTAGTTATTTTCCTTAAGGACATACAATTATATTTTTTTCAGGTTTCGGATAGTATCCAAGATGTAAAAATGTCAAGTTCCTTAAGCTTCTTATCAAAGAGATACTCTTGTAAATGTTGTACTTTACATATACAAAATTAATTGCATAACCTTTTTAGCTGAAATTTATCACTGTTCTGACCAACCCGTTTGAATCTTTTTAAGTAAATATCCGTATATCCAATTTACATTTTCACTGTTTGTAAAGCTGTGATATCTGATAAATACTAGGAGTACGCTCTTATATCGCGTATAAGGATTGAGTGATCGCGTAAAATACAAAAAAATATGTTTCAATTGACAATATACCTCATGGGCCCTCCATTATAACTGCAGCTTGACAATGACATACAAATCCAGAACATGACAAACAATGAGACCAGAAATCTGTCAATCAGTCAGACAAAGTGCATATGAAGTAGTTACTCACCCCTCAGTCTCACTGAGGGCTGTATCATCTAGGCCCTCATAATCATCATTAGCTGAAGATTTTGATAAAATATAATATGTTGGCGACAATAAAGGTCCCCAATCAGTGAGAGCACGTGGTTTAAAAGTAGTTATTTACACTTTATTTCTACTGGAGGACCCATCAGGATATTTATTTCATTGTAGCTTAATATTGCTGTAAAAATATATACGTATAAATACAGAACTTGATGAACAATACGTTTTAAAATCAGTCAATTGGTTTTGAATTCCTTAAATATTTTAAACTCTAATCCAGAGGTTTTAATGTAACACATTAACCTCACTGGGGGGGGGCTATGCCCCCCAGGCCTCCCATTGTTATTGTAGCTTGATACGGTTGTTCAAATACATAGCCTATAAATGCAGAACTTAAAAAACAATAAGGCTTAAATCAGTCAATTTGTTTTTAAGAAGAATAAATTACCTCAATCAAAAAGAAAGGAAAAGTAGTATCTTATGTTAAATATAACCTAGGAAGTAATTAAAACTCTTAGACACACTTCTTAGAACCCACCAGTCATTGTGTCAAGGTCCAACATTTTGTATACATCTTAATATATAAATGCCCCCGTAGCAGCAAACCTGCGTACTTAGCAAATTTCCAATGCATATATATGTATCTTAATACCACATAAAGCCACATATCAAGTTTCATCAATATACATTAATAAATAAACGATTTAAGACATTTTAATTATTCTCCATAAGAATAACATGGCGGCTGAGTGTGCAGGTTTGCTGAAGCAAGGAACTCCAAAAATGGGGTTTTATACAAATATCAATATAACTCAAGTAGGTAAAGCCACATACCAAATTTTAATAATTTATGTTCATAATTAAGTGAGATACGGTAACACGTTACTTATTCTCCATAAGAATAACATGGGGCTGAGTACGCAGGTTTGATATTACGGGAAATATCGGCTGAAAAATGGTTTTTAGTGCAAATATCAATAGACCACAACGAAATGAAGCAATATACCAAGTTTCATCAAGGAAAGGACAAAAATAAGCGAGATATACATTTTATCTTATTCTCTGTAAGAATAGCATTGGACAACATACTGGGTTTAGCACTTTCGATAACCATTTGACGTAGAGCAATGACCAAAACACCAAATTGTGCGTCTTTCTAAGCTGATTCCAATGTAAAAAATAAAAATTTGACTTTTTCAACAATTATATGTAAAAAGCTCAAAAAACCCACTTTTTGGATAAAAAACACCCCGAAATACGTCTTCGGATAGGTCGATCTGTCTGGTTTTTGAACTTAATGTCATAAATGCTGCTTTACACGTTTATACCAAATTTCGTCAAAATCAGATCAATTTTACGAGAGTTATCGTGCTCACGGACACATACTTTAATAGTAAACAAATGTCAAAATCGGCCTGGAAGGACAAGTCCTGCACAGTCCATTAACACATATATAATTCCAATTTGTTGGCATCTGGGGACCTTGAAACGAAAAGTTATCATGGTCACGGGCCTAGGTCTTACCATGCCGACTACGGTAATAGCTTCTTCCCTATAGGGGAAATTCACTCAAATGGATCCCTATTTCCCTTGGTCAAGCCATTACTTGAGAATAATGGACCAAATTGAATAATTCTTTTTTGTTGAGTTTGTTTATGTCAGGACAAGGTTCTTATAAAAGACAATTTTTAATCCGACCTAAGAGCTCTGCCCCACAGGCCTTCAAAGTTCCCATTGATTTGATCTAAGTTAAGTTAGTTACACCAAGCAGCTGTAAACATACTTGAAAGGCATTATACATATGTTGATTATGGAAATAAAAAGCTACTTGAATGGAAACTCTCATTTTGGAAATAAAAAAAGTACTTGAATGGCAACTCAAACTCTTTTTTAGCGAATTTCCCCTATAGGGAAGAAGCTATTGCCGTAGTCGGCATGGTAAGACCTAGGCCCGGGACCATGATAACTTTTCGTTTTCAGGTCCCCAGACCCCAAAAACACCATTCGTTTGAAACTATATATATATATATATATATATGTGTGTGTCCGTGAGCACGATAACTCTCGTAAAAATTATCCGATTTTGATGAAATTTGGTATGAACGTGTTAAGCAACATTTATGGCTTTAAGTTCGAAAACCAGCCAGATCGCTCTATCCGAAGAGGTATTTTGGGGGGGTTTTGTACCCCAAAAATTGGTTTTTCGAATTTTTTACATATAATTTTGGAAAATGTCAAATTTTATTTTTCCTCATTGGATTCAGCTTAAAAGAACACACAATTTGGTATTTTGATCATTTCTCTAAGTCAATTGGTTACCGAGATATTGAAAGTGCTAAACACAGTACGTTGTCTAATGTTATTCTTATGGAGAAAAATATAAATCTTACATCTCGCTTATTTATGAACGTATACTGACAAAACTTGGTATACGGCTTCATCTGGTTGTGGACCATTGATATTTGCTCAAAAAGACAATTTTTTACCGAAGGCTCCTGTAGCAGCAAACCTGCGTACTCAGCCCCATGTTATTCTTATGGAGAATAAGTAACGTGTTATCTGCCTTCATTATGAAAATAAATTAATGAAATTTCGTATGTGGCTTTACCTACATGAGTTATATTGATATTTGTATAAAAACCCATGTTTTATATTCCTTGCTTCAGCAAACCTGCATACTCAGCTGCCATGTTATTCTTATGGAGAATAATTAAAATGTCATAAATCGTTTATTTATGAATGTATACTGATGAAACTTGGTATGTGGCTTTATGTGGTATTAATATACATATATATGCATTGGAAATTCGCTGAGTACACAGGTTTGCTGCAACGGGGGTATATATATATATATATATATATATATATATATATATATGTGTGTGTGTGTCCGTGAGCACGATAACTCTCGTAAAAATTATCCGATTTTGATGAAATTTGGAATGAACGTGTTAAGCAACATTTATGACTTTAAGTTCGAAAACCAGCCAGATCACTCTATCCGAAGGGGTATTTTGGGGGGGTTTTGTACCCCAAAAAGGGGTTTTCGAATTTTTAACATATAATTTTGGAAATAGTCAAATTTTATTTTTTTCCATTGGATTCAGCTTAAAAAAACACACAATTTGGTATTTTGATCATTTCTCTATGTCAATCGGTTACCGAGATATTGAAAGTGCTAAACACAGTACGTTGTCTAATGTTATTCTTATGGAGAAAAATAAACATTTTATATCTCGCTTATTTATGAACGTATACTGACGAAACTTGGTATACGGCTTCATCTGGTTGTGGACCATTGATATTTGCTCAAAAAGACAATTTTTTACCCAAGGCTCCCGTAGCAGCACCCCTCGTACTCAGCCCCATGTTATTCTTATGGAGAATAAGTAACGTGTTATCTGCCTTCATTATGAAAATAAATTAATGAAATTTGGTATGTGGATTTACCTACATGAGTTATCTTGATATTTGTATAAAACCCCATTTTTTGTGTTCCTTGCTTCAGCAAACCTGCATACTCAGCTGCCATGTTATTCTTATGGAGAATAATTAAAATGTCATAAATCGTTTATTTATGAATGTATATTGATGAAACTTGGTATGTGGCTTTATGTGGTATTAATATACATATATATGCATTGGAAATTCGCTGAGTACGCAGGTTTGCTGCTATTTGATATTCAAGTGAGCATAGCGAATGAGCTAATCCGGGAAGCGAACATGCTTATTTTGAAAATGAACGAGTATTTGAAATGAAACAAATTCAATGACTTTAGGACAGGACAACGTCTGTTGGGCCAGCTAGTTATATATATTAATGATTACAGAAGGTGTATAACATTTATGTTTCCAAAAACATTATGATCACATTCTTTTATGTAACGGTGTATTATAATCCCACTTATGTTTTATATTATTGACTATCTCAAGTTTAATCCATGCAAATTTTTTTGCTGTAAAAAATAATACGGGGACTTGTGCTTGAAACAAATAGTTATTTGTGTATTAAGTGAGTAAAGTGCAACTTTTTTCCCTAAGGGAAATTGTTGGCGCCCGACGCCGGCGCCGTAGGCCAGGGCGATAAATTTACACCCAAGATTTTTCCCACACCCCAAAAGCCACAAGTATTGATAAGTATTCACATTCACAATCGCTTTTCATTTTGGTTGCGTAATGCGTAATAACTAAACTCGGAACGTTAATTGCTGCTGGAGCAAAATATCAATCAGCTGATCCGATTCCCTTATAGCTGAAGCATTAATGATTGCAGCGAAATGTCAGCTGATTCTGTTCCGGGAGACAAAGTAGCACTATACTCCTTCAATACAAGGAGTAAAATTTGACTTTACTAAGTAGGTTGGGGGTAACGAAATTTATCGTACAAGATAGGAACGATGTTTCCTTCAATTTTTAAAGTGTATTGTATTAGTTCACACATACGCAAAAAGTTGGAGAAAATTTAGTAAACAAATTTCATAATCGGCCTGGAAGGACAAGTCCTGTACAGTCCATTAACACATATATAATTCCAATTTCTGGTAAATAGTTAAACTAAATTTGATCAAAATGTTAAACAGGAGCATCTCTTTTACTTGTTAAACATTAAAAGTAATTTTTTACTGAGAAAAACATGTTTTATGAAAATAAAAGTACCAATCTCTGTATGGCAGGAGGTTCAATTTCGGATCTAAACTATTTAAATCAGTCCTTTAGTTTTTGTTAGTGTACTTACAAAAGGATGTTGTTGATATTTGAACATGGGCTTTTATGAGAGCCAAAAATTAAAATTAATTTATTATTAGAAACAACACATCTAAAGTAAACAAAGATATTGATGACATTAGTGTATGTCAAAACCTGCTATTTAATACAAAACTATTTAATAGTTTTTGCTAGTAATGTAAGTGATTTATTGAAAAGTCAAACAATATTTGTTATGGGAATAATAAACACAAACATTGTGCGTTAAAAACACCTAAAAAGAAAAGAAATGTAATTATGACAAACTGCAGGCCAAAACCTTTAATTTAATACTGGAACAGTAAAAATTGGCACAGTAGTTTTTGCTAATAGATTTACGTAAAGAATTAAAAAAAAAATGTTAATCGGGCTGTTTCGGGAGCTCAAAGTATTTTGTATTGAGAAAAATTTATACTTATAATGGTTGTGCATGTACGTGTATGTCCCAGGGGATTTCGAAAACGCCTACTAAAAACTGCTCCAGACCATAATGTTGTAGAGGACCAACAAATTGCAGATAGGTACTTTTTTGTTTTTCCTGCAGACCTCAGGACTCTGACCCAGTGGCATAAAAAGTCGCCATGTCATTCTTATGAAGGTTTAGGTTATTTAGGTTTCAGTTAGGCCTACCGCAAAACAGGCTTGACCCGGACACTTTTTTACTATTTTTAGGTTATAGTGCCTTCCCTTAACGATGTCACCAATAAAAACCAGACCATTGTAAAGTGTGAGTACTATTCACAATATCTATTTACCTTTAGCCTAACTTATATATTATTATGTTGGATGTTATTATAAGAAAAATAAATACCCCCGTAGCAACCAACCTACGTACTCAGCGAATTTCCAATGCATATATATATATATATATATATATATATATATATATATATATATATATATATATATATATATATGTATCTTAATACCACCTAAAGCCAAATACCAAGTTTCATCAATATACATGCATAGATAAACGATTTATGATACTTTAATTATTCTCCATAAGAATAACATGGCGGCTGAGTATGCAGGGTTGCTGAAGCAAGGAACACAAAAAATGGGGTTTTATAAAAATATAAATAAAACTCAAGAAGGTAAAGCCACATACCAAATTTTATTAATTTATGTTCGTAATTAAGGGAGATAATACGTTACTTATTCTCCATAAGAATAACATAGGAGCTGAGTAGGTAGGTTTGCAGCTATATGGTAACTGTCGGCCAAAAAATGTTTCTTAGTGCAAATATAAATATGCCACAACGATATAAAGCAATATACAAAGTTTCATCAGGAAAGTTCATAAATAAGCGAGATATACAATGTTTCTTATTCTCCATTAGAATAACATCGGACAACGTACTGTCTTTAGCACTTTAAATATCTATGTAACCATTTGACGTAGAGCAAAGATCAAAACACCAAATTGTGCGTATTTTAACCTGATTCCAATGGAAAAACTCAAATTTGACTTTTTCAAAACTTATTTGTAAAAAACTCAAAAAACTTACTTTTAGGGTACAAACCCCCCCCCCAAAAAAATACCCCTTCGGATAGGTCGATCTGTCTGATTTTCGAACTTAAAGCCATAAAATGCTGCTTTAAACAATTATACTAAATTTTGTCAAAACCGGACTATTTTTACGAGAGTTATCATGCTCACGGACAAATGTATATATATATATGTATAGAGTTTTTAACTAATGGTGTTTTTGGCATTTGGGGACCTCAAAATGAAAAGTTATCATGGTCCCGGGCCTAGGTCTTACCATGCCGACTACGGTAATAGCTTCTTCCCTATATATATATATATATATATATATATATATATATATATATATATATATATATATATATATATATATACAGGGGAAATTTGCTAATACCTAAAGGGGAAATTCGCTAAGAATAAATAAGAGTGTCCGGGTTAACCTCCACAAACGGTCTTGAACCGGACATCCACCTAACTAACGTTATAACGTATAAACTGAACTCTCCTGTCCGTAGTTGAACGGTGTTTTGAGGTCTGCAGATGCCTTAGCAGAAAGGCTTAAAAATGAAATAAATACAAAATTGTTATGGGTTGGGGATGAAAAAAGGGTATTCTTATGTCACGTTTCAGTTGTTTATTCTTTGCAACTAAAATGAAACTAAACAAAGAACCGTAAGGGAAAAATACAGACGTTTAAAATACAGTTTGAAACAAGGGGCCCATTATATTTTCCACGGACATGATCACTTATGGTCTATTTAAACAAAGAATAGGTACTTTTTTGCCGCTGCTCTTATAATTAATACCATATCAGAGCTATAAACCACAATGTTGTTATTAGTTATGGCGGGAATACTGTGTTTACGGTAGGAACGAGTCGTAACGGTTGACAAGAGTCCCATCCATGGAGTATAATTAAAGTGTCCGGGTCAAAACTGGAATAGGCCTGTCGTTAATGTGAAACATTTTTTTAATATATGTTGTTTATCTCTTTAAATAGCATGGCATTGTGCACGCTTAAATTCCAAATAAAATTATGCCTTATTCACGAAAACAATTGGACAAACGTAAAAGAAATGACATGTCTTAGTTAGAAATAATATTTTATTTTTGTGAAAAGAAGTGAGTTATAAACGATTAGATCATGCCTCGTTTTACGATTAGAGCATGCTCTAAACAAATGTAGGCCTACCTATAACGAACGACTGCTCAAGTTTGCAGGTTAGTTTAGAAATACTTATGTTTACAAATATGTACGTGTCCGGGTCAAGACGCCCTGTCCGGGTCTAGCCTATTTTATGATACGGTATGTTATGTTTCAGTTTAGGTGTCTTGAAATTTGTCCAGATAACAAACGTTGGTTCCAATATAACTTTAAACGGTACTTTGGTATTATACGGATGCCACTATTTTTAGAGGTTAAATTTTTACCGGACACAAAGGATAACTACATAAAACGAAAAACGTACTTTTATTGACTTACTGTACAAATTTTACATCATTCTGATGAGCGGTCTTTGTGATGTGCCTCCCAAAAGGCAGCGATGTCCGCTAGGATCGTGTTCAATGTGTCGCCGCCGCTAGCAGCCACACCCGATCGCCACATGTACTCCGCCAAACATACAGCGCGCTGCGGCAGTTATGTTAGGATGGGTTATCATAAAAATACGTACGGTTTCCTCTTCATTTCGAGGTAATCCCACACCAAAAGAGTGTCACTCATTATAAAAACAAATGTAACGTAGTGCACGGCAATAAATCACTCATGACACTGACCCAGATACAGGCGGTGACAGGTGATGCGCGCGCTCCAGTCAACGACCTGACCTTGGCCTATTTGGAGGGGGTTTGGCGGCCGGAAGTATGACTCATCAGGTATCATTCGATTCGTAATGAAACAAGAAAAGTCCTACAATCATTTTTATGATAACCCATCCTAACATAACTGCCGCAGCGCGCTGTATAAGGGTGGCATCCGTATAATACTAAAGTACCCTTTAAACATGCATTGTAAGGAATAACATTATCATGTTATGTTTGTTTATTTCATTTTTATTTTAAGTTTAATTGAATAACAAACTAAACAAAGATGACGTAGGTACTGTACAGTAATTAAAAACATACAAGCTATTAAATATTAATCAGTGTTAAAAATATCAACCTAATTAATATACCTATCGAACAATTTAATTTAGTTCGTTATTTTGTTCCACTTACGAAAGTATACCCGAGCCGAGTAAGATCGAAACCATATTGGATTCGCCTGGGTAAATTAAATGTAAGTTAAACAATACCCCCGTGGCAGCAAACCTGCATACTCAGTGAATTTACAATACATATATATATATATATATATATATATATATATATATATATATATATGTAACTCACTACTATATAGAGCTACTTACCAAGTTTCATAAAAATACATTCATAAATAAGTGATATATAGCATTTAATGTACTCTCCATAAGAATAACATTAGGGTTGAGGACGCAGGTTTGCTGCAACGAGGAAGATATGTAATGTGTTTTTTTTGCAATTATCAATATAACTGAACCAGGTGAAGCTACATACCAAGTTCTCATAATTTAGGTCCATAATTAAGGGAGATATACAACTTTACTTATTCTCCATATGAATAACATAGGGGCCGAGTATGCAGGTTAGCTGCTACGGGGACTATCAACAAAAAATTTGTTTTTTGTGTAAATATCAATGCACCACAACTATTTGAATCCATATACCAAGTTCCATCAATATACATTCATAAATAATCGAGATATAGAATTTTATTTATTCTCTATAAGGATAACATTGGACAACGTACTGTGTTTAGCACTTTGAATATCTTTGCAACGGTTGGACGTAGAACAACGATTAAAACACCAAAATGTTTTTTTGTTGAGTTAAACATATTAATAAACAGAAATGTGAAGTTTTTAGTAAAACTATCTGAGAAAAATCCAAAAACCTCTTTCCCATAAGATTAACATGGCACAAGTTTTTTGGATTTTCTCCGCAACCACTTAATGTAGGTTAATGTTTCAAAAGACCAAATTATTTGTTTTTTAAGCTCTATAAAATGGCTATAACCAAAATCGAGTGTTTGTAACATTTTGGGGTCAAATTTGCAAAAACCGATTTTTGGTAAATAATTGTAAAACCCCATAAAACCCCCTTCCCGTAGTGCGATCGATCTTGTTTTCCAAATTTACAGTCATAAATGCTACTCTCCACATTTTTGGCAAATTTCATCAAAATCGGGTGTTTCTTTCAAAAGTTATCGCGGTAACGGACACATATATATAAATTTGAACGATTAGTGTTTTTGGCATCTGGGGACCTCAAAACGAAAAGTTATCATGGTCTCGGGCTTAAGTCTTACCATGCCACCTACGGTAAGAGCTTCTTCCCTATAGGGGAAATTCGCTAAAATTCATACCCTATTTTGGATTTAAAATTTGTACACTTTTCCCTTGTTTCTGGCAAAAACAAATGTGATATCCAAACTGTAGAGGTAAATTTATATGAGGTTAGTTCAATGAAATTGCTCATTTCCAATCGAAAAGTAGGCCTAGGAAGAACTTGTGCCAAAAGCCAAAATTATCCAGAGACTAAGTTGTACCTTACGGAACAATTTTAGAAAATGTTTATTTTGGATAAAAATGAAGAAATGTAGACAAAAATGTGATTAAAACAGTGGTGTATGGACTTCATAAATTATGCCTAGAAAATTAGAGTCGATAGGCATACCTTACAAATATTAACCTCCAAAAAGGACAAAACTTATTGAGTTTGCCTTATTGCCTTATTGAGTTTGAATAAACACTTATGTAGACCTCGTGCGGATCTTCGTGAAGCCTGAGTAGTGCGAGCAGAAGAGTGGGGGTTTTTGAGTACGGTATTGTATTTAAAATTATGTCGTAACAAATTGTAAATGATTACATTAGGGTTCTTGAGTTTTTTCTCACATGGAATTGTCAACACAAGCCGTTGAACTGTTTCCCTGGCGTAGGCAGTATAGTTCTTGTACGATCAGCTGGTTTTTATTCTTAAAAAATGTATTGCTGTTGCTGATTGTTTATTTGTAATTTTAATATTTTCCCTATTGAACTAATGTTTAAACATATGGACGCAGCAGTGAACTCGCTAGGTTGAAGACAAATGAAAATTATTTGTGTTAGGCCTAATCGATAAATGCTGTCCCGCACTTCTTGCGAATACGCCCGAACACATATACGGCCGAACTCCGAATGTTCGGAGCAATCCCGAGAAGTGTGGGAGCTGCACAAACTCTTTGGCATCAGTACACTATCGCCGAATGAATCGCTCGAATGGTCCACCAAATTATCGGAACGAGTCGCGACAACGAATTTTGCACCAAATCAAACGAATGTGCATAATATGTATATTTGTGTATATAACGAATAAAGAAAGTTTGAATTGAATTGAATTGAATGAAGTAACCAGTACACGCTCGCCCATTCGCTTCCGCTCGTCACCTTTGATTCAAGCAAAAAACCTGACAAAAACGGAGCACAGGCAAACACAAATTATGGCGAGGTGAACTATCCCGTACATAAACGAGCACACTGAGTAAACTATCGCGCTAGCTTTTGTTGGGCCATTGTGTATTGGTAGCAAGAATATGGGACGGAATGTCCAGTGAACATTCGGGAGAATGTTCGGTCGAATGTTTAGGCCTGGTCGCGAGATTAGTGGGACAGACTTAACCTATATAAGATCTTTGCCTCGATGTCGTATTACATTTGGTCAAGAATATTAGTTTTCAATAACAAACCAAACATTCCCTAAGAGCATTGTTTTAATAGCTGCAATGACTTATTTATGTTTTATAAAATAAATATAAATAATTATTTAAATTAACTTGGTTGAAATGTAAATATCATATTCACATGAAGTATACATTTATTTAATGTTAGTTAACACTAAAACCTCAGTTTATGAGTTTAAGTTATAAGAAGCAATAATCAAAAAAATTGTATTCATCTGTTTGAATTTTTTCGTGTTTTAATTTAGACATATTCCAATAGCGAAAGAGATAAAAATTGCATGGTTATTGTTTGTTGTTATTCCATCTATGCTAATGTTTTTTATGAATTCAACTAGTTATTTTCCTTAAGGACATACAATTATATTTTTTTCAGGTTTCGGATAGTATCCAAGATGTAAAAATGTCAAGTTCCTTAAGCTTCTTATCAAAGAGATACTCTTGTAAATGTTGTACTTTACATATACAAAATTAATTGCATAACCTTTTTAGCTGAAATTTATCACTGTTCTGACCAACCCGTTTGAATCTTTTTAAGTAAATATCCGTATATCCAATTTACATTTTCACTGTTTGTAAAGCTGTGATATCTGATAAATACTAGGAGTACGCTCTTATATCGCGTATAAGGATTGAGTGATCGCGTAAAATACAAAAAAAGATGTTTCAATTGACAATATACCTCATGGGCCCTCCATTATAACTGCAGCTTGACAATGACATACAAATCCAGAACATGACAAACAATGAGACCAGAAATCTGTCAATCAGTCAGACAAAGTGCATATGAAGTAGTTACTCACCCCTCAGTCTCACTGAGGGCTGTATCATCTAGGCCCTCATAATCATCATTAGCTGAAGATTTTGATAAAATATAATATGTTGGCGACAATAAAGGTCCCCAATCAGTGAGAGCACGTGGTTTAAAAGTAGTTATTTACACTTTATTTCTACTGGAGGACCCATCAGGATATTTATTTCATTGTAGCTTAATATTGCTGTAAAAATATATACGTATAAATACAGAACTTGATGAACAATACGTTTTAAAATCAGTCAATTGGTTTTGAATTCCTTAAATATTTTAAACTCTAATCCAGAGGTTTTAATGTAACACATTAACCTCACTGGGGGGGGGGCTATGCCCCCCAGGCCTCCCATTGTTATTGTAGCTTGATACGGTTGTTCAAATACATAGCCTATAAATGCAGAACTTAAAAAACAATAAGGCTTAAATCAGTCAATTTGTTTTTAAGAAGAATAAATTACCTCAATCAAAAAGAAAGGAAAAGTAGTATCTTATGTTAAATATAACCTAGGAAGTAATTAAAACTCTTAGACACACTTCTTAGAACCCACCAGTCATTGTGTCAAGGTCCAACATTTTGTATACATCTTAATATATAAATGCCCCCGTAGCAGCAAACCTGCGTACTTAGCAAATTTCCAATGCATATATATGTATCTTAATACCACATAAAGCCACATATCAAGTTTCATCAATATACATTAATAAATAAACGATTTAAGACATTTTAATTATTCTCCATAAGAATAACATGGCGGCTGAGTGTGCAGGTTTGCTGAAGCAAGGAACTCCAAAAATGGGGTTTTATACAAATATCAATATAACTCAAGTAGGTAAAGCCACATACCAAATTTTAATAATTTATGTTCATAATTAAGTGAGATACGGTAACACGTTACTTATTCTCCATAAGAATAACATGGGGCTGAGTACGCAGGTTTGATATTACGGGAAATATCGGCTGAAAAATGGTTTTTAGTGCAAATATCAATAGACCACAACGAAATGAAGCAATATACCAAGTTTCATCAAGGAAAGGACAAAAATAAGCGAGATATACATTTTATCTTATTCTCTGTAAGAATAGCATTGGACAACATACTGGGCTTAGCACTTTCGATAACCATTTGACGTAGAGCAATGACCAAAACACCAAATTGTGCGTCTTTCTAAGCTGATTCCAATGTAAAAAATAAAAATTTGACTTTTTCAACAATTATATGTAAAAAGCTCAAAAAACCCACTTTTTGGATAAAAAACACCCCGAAATACGTCTTCGGATAGGTCGATCTGTCTGGTTTTTGAACTTAATGTCATAAATGCTGCTTTACACGTTTATACCAAATTTAGTCAAAATCAGATCAATTTTACGAGAGTTATCGTGCTCACGGACACATACTTTAATAGTAAACAAATGTCAAAATCGGCCTGGAAGGACAAGTCCTGCACAGTCCATTAACACATATATAATTCCAATTTGTTGGCATCTGGGGACCTTGAAACGAAAAGTTATCATGGTCACGGGCCTAGGTCTTACCATGCCGACTACGGTAATAGCTTCTTCCCTATAGGGGAAATTCACTCAAATGGATCCCTATTTCCCTTGGTCAAGCCATTACTTGAGAATAATGGACCAAATTGAATAATTCTTTTTTGTTGAGTTTGTTTATGTCAGGACAAGGTTCTTATAAAAGACAATTTTTAATCCGACCTAAGAGCTCTGCCCCACAGGCCTTCAAAGTTCCCATTGATTTGATCTAAGTTAAGTTAGTTACACCAAGCAGCTGTAAACATACTTGAAAGGCATTATACATATGTTGATTATGGAAATAAAAAGCTACTTGAATGGAAACTCTCATTTTGGAAATAAAAAAAGTACTTGAATGGCAACTCAAACTCTTTTTTAGCGAATTTCCCCTATAGGGAAGAAGCTATTGCCGTAGTCGGCATGGTAAGACCTAGGCCCGGGACCATGATAACTTTTCGTTTTCAGGTCCCCAGACCCCAAAAACACCATTCGTTTGAAACTATATATATATATATATATATATATATATATATATATATATATATATATATATATGTGTGTCCGTGAGCACGATAACTCTCGTAAAAATTATCCGATTTTGATGAAATTTGGTATGAACGTGTTAAGCAACATTTATGGCTTTAAGTTCGAAAACCAGCCAGATCGCTCTATCCGAAGAGGTATTTTGGGGGGGTTTTGTACCCCAAAAATTGGTTTTTCGAATTTTTTACATATAATTTTGGAAAATGTCAAATTTTATTTTTCCTCATTGGATTCAGCTTAAAAGAACACACAATTTGGTATTTTGATCATTTCTCTAAGTCAATTGGTTACCGAGATATTGAAAGTGCTAAACACAGTACGTTGTCTAATGTTATTCTTATGGAGAAAAATATAAATCTTACATCTCGCTTATTTATGAACGTATACTGACAAAACTTGGTATACGGCTTCATCTGGTTGTGGACCATTGATATTTGCTCAAAAAGACAATTTTTTACCGAAGGCTCCTGTAGCAGCAAACCTGCGTACTCAGCCCCATGTTATTCTTATGGAGAATAAGTAACGTGTTATCTGCCTTCATTATGAAAATAAATTAATGAAATTTCGTATGTGGCTTTACCTACATGAGTTATATTGATATTTGTATAAAAACCCATGTTTTATATTCCTTGCTTCAGCAAACCTGCATACTCAGCTGCCATGTTATTCTTATGGAGAATAATTAAAATGTCATAAATCGTTTATTTATGAATGTATACTGATGAAACTTGGTATGTGGCTTTATGTGGTATTAATATACATATATATGCATTGGAAATTCGCTGAGTACACAGGTTTGCTGCAACGGGGGTATATATATATATATATATATATATATATGTGTGTGTGTGTGTCCGTGAGCACGATAACTCTCGTAAAAATTATCCGATTTTGATGAAATTTGGAATGAACGTGTTAAGCAACATTTATGACTTTAAGTTCGAAAACCAGCCAGATCACTCTATCCGAAGGGGTATTTTGGGGGGGTTTTGTACCCCAAAAAGGGGTTTTCGAATTTTTAACATATAATTTTGGAAATAGTCAAATTTTATTTTTTTCCATTGGATTCAGCTTAAAAAAACACACAATTTGGTATTTTGATCATTTCTCTATGTCAATCGGTTACCGAGATATTGAAAGTGCTAAACACAGTACGTTGTCTAATGTTATTCTTATGGAGAAAAATAAACATTTTATATCTCGCTTATTTATGAACGTATACTGACGAAACTTGGTATACGGCTTCATCTGGTTGTGGACCATTGATATTTGCTCAAAAAGACAATTTTTTACCCAAGGCTCCCGTAGCAGCACCCCTCGTACTCAGCCCCATGTTATTCTTATGGAGAATAAGTAACGTGTTATCTGCCTTCATTATGAAAATAAATTAATGAAATTTGGTATGTGGATTTACCTACATGAGTTATCTTGATATTTGTATAAAACCCCATTTTTTGTGTTCCTTGCTTCAGCAAACCTGCATACTCAGCTGCCATGTTATTCTTATGGAGAATAATTAAAATGTCATAAATCGTTTATTTATGAATGTATATTGATGAAACTTGGTATGTGGCTTTATGTGGTATTAATATACATATATATGCATTGGAAATTCGCTGAGTACGCAGGTTTGCTGCTATTTGATATTCAAGTGAGCATAGCGAATGAGCTAATCCGGGAAGCGAACATGCTTATTTTGAAAATGAACGAGTATTTGAAATGAAACAAATTCAATGACTTTAGGACAGGACAACGTCTGTTGGGCCAGCTAGTTATATATATTAATGATTACAGAAGGTGTATAACATTTATGTTTCCAAAAACATTATGATCACATTCTTTTATGTAACGGTGTATTATAATCCCACTTATGTTTTATATTATTGACTATCTCAAGTTTAATCCATGCAAATTTTTTTGCTGTAAAAAATAATACGGGGACTTGTGCTTGAAACAAATAGTTATTTGTGTATTAAGTGAGTAAAGTGCAACTTTTTTCCCTAAGGGAAATTGAGATTTTTCCCACACCCCAAAAGCCACAAGTATTGATAAGTATTCACATTCACAATCGCTTTTCATTTTGGTTGCGTAATGCGTAATAACTAAACTCGGAACGTTAATTGCTGCTGGAGCAAAATATCAATCAGCTGATCCGATTCCCTTATAGCTGAAGCATTAATGATTGCAGCGAAATGTCAGCTGATTCTGTTCCGGGAGACAAAGTAGCACTATACTCCTTCAATACAAGGAGTAAAATTTGACTTTACTAAGTAGGTTGGGGGTAACGAAATTTATCGTACAAGATAGGAACGATGTTTCCTTCAATTTTTAAAGTGTATTGTATTAGTTCACACATACGCAAAAAGTTGGAGAAAATTTAGTAAACAAATTTCATAATCGGCCTGGAAGGACAAGTCCTGTACAGTCCATTAACACATATATAATTCCAATTTCTGGTAAATAGTTAAACTAAATTTGATCAAAATGTTAAACAGGAGCATCTCTTTTACTTGTTAAACATTAAAAGTAATTTTTTACTGAGAAAAACATGTTTTATGAAAATAAAAGTACCAATCTCTGTATGGCAGGAGGTTCAATTTCGGATCTAAACTATTTAAATCAGTCCTTTAGTTTTTGTTAGTGTACTTACAAAAGGATGTTGTTGATATTTGAACATGGGCTTTTATGAGAGCCAAAAATTAAAATTAATTTATTATTAGAAACAACACATCTAAAGTAAACAAAGATATTGATGACATTAGTGTATGTCAAAACCTGCTATTTAATACAAAACTATTTAATAGTTTTTGCTAGTAATGTAAGTGATTTATTGAAAAGTCAAACAATATTTGTTATGGGAATAATAAACACAAACATTGTGCGTTAAAAACACCTAAAAAGAAAAGAAATGTAATTATGACAAACTGCAGGCCAAAACCTTTAATTTAATACTGGAACAGTAAAAATTGGCACAGTAGTTTTTGCTAATAGATTTACGTAAAGAATTAAAAAAAAAATGTTAATCGGGCTGTTTCGGGAGCTCAAAGTATTTTGTATTGAGAAAAATTTATACTTATAATGGTTGTGCATGTACGTGTATGTCCCAGGGGATTTCGAAAACGCCTACTAAAAACTGCTCCAGACCATAATGTTGTAGAGGACCAACAAATTGCAGATAGGTACTTTTTTGTTTTTCCTGCAGACCTCAGGACTCTGACCCAGTGGCATAAAAAGTCGCCATGTCATTCTTATGAAGGTTTAGGTTATTTAGGTTTCAGTTAGGCCTACCGCAAAACAGGCTTGACCCGGACACTTTTTTACTATTTTTAGGTTATAGTGCCTTCCCTTAACGATGTCACCAATAAAAACCAGACCATTGTAAAGTGTGAGTACTATTCACAATATCTATTTACCTTTAGCCTAACTTATATATTATTATGTTGGATGTTATTATAAGAAAAATAAATACCCCCGTAGCAACCAACCTACGTACTCAGCGAATTTCCAATGCATATATATATATATATATATATATATATATATATATATGTATCTTAATACCACCTAAAGCCAAATACCAAGTTTCATCAATATACATGCATAGATAAACGATTTATGATACTTTAATTATTCTCCATAAGAATAACATGGCGGCTGAGTATGCAGGGTTGCTGAAGCAAGGAACACAAAAAATGGGGTTTTATAAAAATATAAATAAAACTCAAGAAGGTAAAGCCACATACCAAATTTTATTAATTTATGTTCGTAATTAAGGGAGATAATACGTTACTTATTCTCCATAAGAATAACATAGGAGCTGAGTAGGTAGGTTTGCAGCTATATGGTAACTGTCGGCCGAAAAATGTTTCTTAGTGCAAATATAAATATGCCACAACTATATAAAGCAATATACAAAGTTTCATCAGGAAAGTTCATAAATAAGCGAGATATACAATGTTTCTTATTCTCCATTAGAATAACATCGGACAACGTACTGTCTTTAGCACTTTAAATATCTATGTAACCATTTGACGTAGAGCAAAGATCAAAACACCAAATTGTGCGTATTTTAACCTGATTCCAATGGAAAAACTCAAATTTGACTTTTTCAAAACTTATTTGTAAAAAACTCAAAAAACTTACTTTTAGGGTACAAACCCCCCCCCCAAAAAAATACCCCTTCGGATAGGTCGATCTGTCTGATTTTCGAACTTAAAGCCATAAAATGCTGCTTTAAACAATTATACTAAATTTTGTCAAAACCGGACTATTTTTACGAGAGTTATCATGCTCACGGACAAATGTATATATATATATGTATAGAGTTTTTAACTAATGGTGTTTTTGGCATTTGGGGACCTCAAAATGAAAAGTTATCATGGTCCCGGGCCTAGGTCTTACCATGCCGACTACGGTAATAGCTTCTTCCCTATATATATATATATATATATATATATATATATATATATATATATATATATATATATATATATATATATATATACAGGGGAAATTTGCTAATACCTAAAGGGGAAATTCGCTAAGAATAAATAAGAGTGTCCGGGTTAACCTCCACAAACGGTCTTGAACCGGACATCCACCTAACTAACGTTATAACGTATAAACTGAACTCTCCTGTCCGTAGTTGAACGGTGTTTTGAGGTCTGCAGATGCCTTAGCAGAAAGGCTTAAAAATGAAATAAATACAAAATTGTTATGGGTTGGGGATGAAAAAAGGGTATTCTTATGTCACGTTTCAGTTGTTTATTCTTTGCAACTAAAATGAAACTAAACAAAGAACCGTAAGGGAAAAATACAGACGTTTAAAATACAGTTTGAAACAAGGGGCCCATTATATTTTCCACGGACATGATCACTTATGGTCTATTTAAACAAAGAATAGGTACTTTTTTGCCGCTGCTCTTATAATTAATACCATATCAGAGCTATAAACCACAATGTTGTTATTAGTTATGGCGGGAATACTGTGTTTACGGTAGGAACGAGTCGTAACGGTTGACAAGAGTCCCATCCATGGAGTATAATTAAAGTGTCCGGGTCAAAACTGGAATAGGCCTGTCGTTAATGTGAAACATTTTTTTAATATATGTTGTTTATCTCTTTAAATAGCATGGCATTGTGCACGCTTAAATTCCAAATAAAATTATGCCTTATTCACGAAAACAATTGGACAAACGTAAAAGAAATGACATGTCTTAGTTAGAAATAATATTTTATTTTTGTGAAAAGAAGTGAGTTATAAACGATTAGATCATGCCTCGTTTTACGATTAGAGCATGCTCTAAACAAATGTAGGCCTACCTATAACGAACGACTGCTCAAGTTTGCAGGTTAGTTTAGAAATACTTATGTTTACAAATATGTACGTGTCCGGGTCAAGACGCCCTGTCCGGGTCTAGCCTATTTTATGATACGGTATGTTATGTTTCAGTTTAGGTGTCTTGAAATTTGTCCAGATAACAAACGTTGGTTCCAATATAACTTTAAATGGTACTTTGGTATTATACGGATGCCACTATTTTTAGAGGTTAAATTTTTACCGGACACAAAGGATAACTACATAAAACGAAAAACGTACTTTTATTGACTTACTGTACAAATTTTACATCATTCTGATGAGCGGTCTTTGTGATGTGCCTCCCAAAAGGCAGCGATGTCCGCTAGGATCGTGTTCAATGTGTCGCCGCCGCTAGCAGCCACACCCGATCGCCACATGTACTCCGCCAAACATACAGCGCGCTGCGGCAGTTATGTTAGGATGGGTTATCATAAAAATACGTACGGTTTCCTCTTCATTTCGAGGTAATCCCACACCAAAAGAGTGTCACTCATTATAAAAACAAATGTAACGTAGTGCACGGCAATAAATCACTCATGACACTGACCCAGATACAGGCGGTGACAGGTGATGCGCGCGCTCCAGTCAACGACCTGACCTTGGCCTATTTGGAGGGGGTTTGGCGGCCGGAAGTATGACTCATCAGGTATCATTCGATTCGTAATGAAACAAGAAAAGTCCTACAATCATTTTTATGATAACCCATCCTAACATAACTGCCGCAGCGCGCTGTATAAGGGTGGCATCCGTATAATACTAAAGTACCCTTTAAACATGCATTGTAAGGAATAACATTATCATGTTATGTTTGTTTATTTCATTTTTATTTTAAGTTTAATTGAATAACAAACTAAACAAAGATGACGTAGGTACTGTACAGTAATTAAAAACATACAAGCTATTAAATATTAATCAGTGTTAAAAATATCAACCTAATTAATATACCTATCGAACAATTTAATTTAGTTCGTTATTTTGTTCCACTTACGAAAGTATACCCGAGCCGAGTAAGATCGAAACCATATTGGATTCGCCTGGGTAAATTAAATGTAAGTTAAACAATACCCCCGTGGCAGCAAACCTGCATACTCAGTGAATTTCCAATACATATATATATATATATATATATATATATATATATATGTAACTCACTACTATATAGAGCTACTTACCAAGTTTCATAAAAATACATTCATAAATAAGTGATATATAGCATTTAATGTACTCTCCATAAGAATAACATTAGGGTTGAGGACGCAGGTTTGCTGCAACGAGGAAGATATGTAATGTGTTTTTTTTGCAATTATCAATATAACTGAACCAGGTGAAGCTACATACCAAGTTCTCATAATTTAGGTCCATAATTAAGGGAGATATACAACTTTACTTATTCTCCATATGAATAACATAGGGGCCGAGTATGCAGGTTAGCTGCTACGGGGACTATCAACAAAAAATTTGTTTTTTGTGTAAATATCAATGCACCACAACTATTTGAATCCATATACCAAGTTCCATCAATATACATTCATAAATAATCGAGATATAGAATTTTATTTATTCTCTATAAGGATAACATTGGACAACGTACTGTGTTTAGCACTTTGAATATCTTTGCAACGGTTGGACGTAGAACAACGATTAAAACACCAAAATGTTTGTTTTGTTGAGCTAAACATATTAATAAACAGAAATGTGAAGTTTTTAGTAAAACTATCTGAGAAAAATCCAAAAACCTCTTTCCCATAAGATTAACATGGCACAAGTTTTTTGGATTTTCTCCGCAACCACTTAATGTAGGTTAATGTTTCAAAAGACCAAATTATTTGTTTTTTAAGCTCTATAAAATGGCTATAACCAAAATCGAGTGTTTGTAACATTTTGGGGTCAAATTTGCAAAAACCGATTTTTGGTAAATAATTGTAAAACCCCATAAAACCCCCTTCCCGTAGTGCGATCGATCTTGTTTTCCAAATTTACAGTCATAAATGCTACTCTCCACATTTTTGGCAAATTTCATCAAAATCGGGTGTTTATTTCAAAAGTTATCGCGGTAACGGACACATATATATAAATTTGAACGATTAGTGTTTTTGGCATCTGGGGACCTCAAAACGAAAAGTTATCATGGTCTCGGGCTTAAGTCTTACCATGCCACCTACGGTAAGAGCTTCTTCCCTATAGGGGAAATTCGCTAAAATTCATACCCTATTTTGGATTTAAAATTTGTACACTTTTCCCTTGTTTCTGGCAAAAACAAATGTGATATCCAAACTGTAGAGGTAAATTTATATGAGGTTAGTTCAATGAAATTGCTCATTTCCAATCGAAAAGTAGGCCTAGGAAGAACTTGTGCCAAAAGCCAAAATTATCCAGAGACTAAGTTGTACCTTACGGAACAATTTTAGAAAATGTTTATTTTGGATAAAAATGAAGAAATGTAGACAAAAATGTGATTAAAACAGTGGTGTATGGACTTCATAAATTATGCCTAGAAAATTAGAGTCGATAGGCATACCTTACAAATATTAACCTCCAAAAAGGACAAAACTTATTGAGTTTGCCTTATTGCCTTATTGAGTTTGAATAAACACTTATGTAGACCTCGTGCGGATCTTCGTGAAGCCTGAGTAGTGCGAGCAGAAGAGTGGGGGTTTTTGAGTACGGTATTGTATTTAAAATTATGTCGTAACAAATTGTAAATGATTACATTAGGGTTCTTGAGTTTTTTCTCACATGGAATTGTCAACACAAGCCGTTGAACTGTTTCCCTGGCGTAGGCAGTATAGTTCTTGTACGATCAGCTGGTTTTTATTCTTAAAAAATGTATTGCTGTTGCTGATTGTTTATTTGTAATTTTAATATTTTCCCTATTGAACTAATGTTTAAACATATGGACGCAGCAGTGAACTCGCTAGGTTGAAGACAAATGAAAATTATTTGTGTTAGGCCTAATCGATAAATGCTGTCCCGCACTTCTTGCGAATACGCCCGAACACATATACGGCCGAACTCCGAATGTTCGGAGCAATCCCGAGAAGTGTGGGAGCTGCACAAACTCTTTGGCATCAGTACACTATCGCCGAATGAATCGCTCGAATGGTCCACCAAATTATCGGAACGAGTCGCGACAACGAATTTTGCACCAAATCAAACGAATGTGCATAATATGTATATTTGTGTATATAACGAATAAAGAAAGTTTGAATTGAATTGAATTGAATGAAGTAACCAGTACACGCTCGCCCATTCGCTTCCGCTCGTCACCTTTGATTCAAGCAAAAAACCTGACAAAAACGGAGCACAGGCAAACACAAATTATGGCGAGGTGAACTATCCCGTACATAAACGAGCACACTGAGTAAACTATCGCGCTAGCTTTTGTTGGGCCATTGTGTATTGGTAGCAAGAATATGGGACGGAATGTCCAGTGAACATTCGGGAGAATGTTCGGTCGAATGTTTAGGCCTGGTCGCGAGATTAGTGGGACAGACTTAACCTATATAAGATCTTTGCTTAACAATCACTTCGCGTTTGCAATGTTTTTGGTTTGACACGTAACAGATGATTCTCACAAGCGATTTTTTTTAGTCAATAGTCTAAGAATATAAATAAATCGCTCCCCACCCCTAAAAACCCGGTTTAAACCACTTTTACCAATAACACTTTTACCAATAACACTTGTACCAATAACACGTCTTCGCATGCTTCACGAAGATCGGCACGCGGTCTAAGGTAATTCTGGTAATGCAATTATCATTTTTGTAGGAAAATAAAGTTAGGCCTATATTAAACTAAAGTTTTCAATCTGACAAAAAGGAAATAGGCTAGACCCAGAATATGGTGAAAACTAATGTGTTATATTAAGTTTTATTAACATATAATCATAGTTAAAAGCCCGATGTATAGGTATCTATAGTTTGTTATTTTTTCTGTTCTTACAAATGTTAATTATTGTCATATTGTAAAGTTGCATTGGTGATAGCCGCCAAATAAAAAACCAAAACATTAATTGTATTTGGTAACTTACCGTAAGTTTTATAAGCGAGATAATAATTGTTTTAACAAATTAAGACTTTCTACTGTTAATGAGTGGAAATTATAATGTATATAATTACATATATTAGCGTTTAATCACTTTAATCACATATTTCCTTTTTGGTTAAAATTTTGTCGTCTGGAGTCTGGAGTCTGGACTCAGGACTGGCCAAAGTACCAGAGTGCACCGCTCGGCCTGCATTTTTTTACATAGAGTACGGTACCAATAAAGTTATTCATTATAATAGTATTTAAAATAATAATGCATCTTTTAATTAATAAAAAATAAAATACACGTACAACTTTTAAAAGCTAATAATATTTATACCTTAGTTTTTGTGTTTCAAGGTACGAAAAGAACTATTTTTTTCCTAGTCAACATGAACATGAATAAATATAGTTCTGTAGTGAATCTATGGCTATGGTATACTTACGTTACTCTATAGTTGAAACAAAGACGTTGGCTAAATATCAATGATTCAAGTACCACTAAAATGGCTCCCAATGTTAATCTTATGGGATAAAAAATAGATTTGTTTTAAAGATAATTTTATTATTACTTAACCAAATATTCCCAATAACGAACTCGACCGAGATTTCGTACTATAGAATCTATCTCTAAAGTTTGAAGTGGATCTGTAGAGGCGTTTTTGAGTTATTTATGACAAAGACACGCCAGTTCGAGTTGATTCTCTTACCAGTGTAAGCAGTAAAGTTATGTATAAGGATTTCGTTTCACTCAATCCAATAAGCACTCAATTAAAAACAAAAAAAATCTTGAGACAGTAAATATTGTATGATACAATTTCGTAATATAGCATTTATAAGCAATATTCACAAGTTTTACAAGCCATTGCGGCATTGGTATGATAATATGAAATAAGCCCTATATCATCCTGAACAACTTAAAACTAATTATTAATCATTCATAATTATAATGAATAGGGTTATGTTCACAAATTCAACAAAGAGCCTAGGGTTAGTTATGTATACTAATGATGTTGAAAGCCAGACATCAATATTCAAGCCATACTTACAGCTTACCTTGTAGTTTCTACATACATTACCTGGTTGACCTACTTCATCACATTTAAGATGAGTTAATTATTGACAAGTCACATGTTCACTTTTTCGTGTTTAAAATTTATTTTCCAATAGTCCCAATAAATAATTATTTAAATCAATTTTTTTGATTTTCAGTTATTCTGTTATATTCGTTTTAAGTTCCATTTGGTTGTCTTGGAAAAATAGTAAACAAATTATATATAATAAAAGAGGAAGTAAAGGAAATATCGCCAAATATATGACTTAAAAGTTCACTTTTACTATTTGACTGTTTTTCGAGTAAGAACAACTTTGAACCGGTAATAACAATTTTAACATGTTTCTTTATCATCGGACTTTGGACTTTGGTTCATTAGCAACGGCGATAAATATGTAAAATTATGTTTTATTACTACATCATCGTATCTTTGATCTATACCATCATCAATTGTGGCATTAGTTCTGTACCACCTACGCTGTGTTGTTTCTCTTGCTTATAAATTTTATTCTTACCTTCAAATAAACATCTAAGATAACTTTAATTTATATAATTTATGCATTGTTAACTTTTTATAAAAACAATAGAGCTTAGTAATTTATTACATACAACTAAACAAAACATTTTAGTATGACAATAATTTTCCACCGACTCAGTGAATCAGAAAGCAGAAAACCAACTCTGTACAATATTCCGCTGGCCTCTTCGTTTCAACTCAATTTCACCCTCGACTGCAACCTTAGCCTCGTTCAATCTCCTACTGAAACCCCCTTTTCAACAACACACCGATATTGTGTTAGAAGTTGTCGCCAACTGCAACTACGCAGTATTCTATGAACAACCATGTTATACTCAGACGGAGGGCATAGTACAACAATCTTCCGAATGATACTGATATATCGGAGAACAGTTTGATATCTAATTGGCTTATTATAATATTACTTCCGAAACCAATCCCCAAATATCCCTGAGAGTTTTAAACCTTGGCTAAGTTAATTTTAGGCTAGTCCCAAGTGTTTTGGGAATATTGCAAATCTGTTACCCCCTGCGCAACATAATACAATATCACGACTGACAGCGTTCAGTCATGCAAAATGATCGAAATTAGACTTCAATACAGCCACGTTCAGAACAATCTCAAAAACTAATGGGACGATTGGTACGCTAACGTGGCTCCATGAAATACCAAAAATACTTAATTTATTGATTTGAGAAACAATGACTAAACAAAGCAAACAAAGCAAGCAATTAGGATTTTACAATATATTAAAACAACGGGTTCTGATTAAGGAGTAATGCGTCGTGAAAGTTGATACTGCTGCTACCTGAATAAAATCCAAGATCTTTATTGGTAGGCTTTGCTGATGAAGGCCCTGTGACACCAATCGGCGCTATATTAGATTTATTTATTTAATTGTTTTGCAATGAGTGTGTTATGGGCCTTTCTGTGATTTGTATGTAACCAAATACATTCAACATATGTGAATGAAATTATTTGAGTGTTATTACTTTTGTTTTAAAGAGACTCATGTAACAATACTACCTACTAATAGTATTAATGAACATTTGAGCATAACAATGTTGTGGTAATTACTACCGAGGCTACTAAGAATTTTGAAAAAATATAATTATTAGTAAGTATTTATTAATGGAGCCAACGCCAAAATTAGTATTAGTGTGGTACCTTTTCAAAAGTCAATGGAGATCCTAGCAATGTCACAAACCACCGACCTTTGGTCATACTCTCGGCTTTTGCAAACTGTTTGAGAGTCTATGATTGGATGGTCTGAACTTTTACCTTACATTATGAAGTGTCAAATGTGTTAGACGTGGAAGTTTTACTCTCTGCGGACGATCTTAAGTTGTTCGGAGAAATCTGTTCTAAGCACGACCAGGACTGCCTTCAGCACAATTTAGACACACTTCTTGCCTGGTGCTCAGATAACTCGATGGAGCTTAACAAGGATACATTTTCCGTTATGTCCTACACCCGATCACAGGAGAAGATTCGTCCAAACTACTGCATTGGAACTCACACCTTAAGAGTTGTTACTGAAGTTCGTGATCTCGGAGTCATTTTCACGTCAGACCTTTAACCAATTCGTCACATTCAGCTCGTTTGTGCTAAGGAAAATTCAGTGCTTTATTATGTTATCAGGTCCACTAGAGGTCCATTCTTAGTGTCAACTTTTGAAAACTCTCTATGGGACACTGGTGCGATCCTTAATGGAGTACAATGCTTCGATTTGGAACCCATACCAACTTGGCTTGATTTCCACCTTGGAGAAAGTTCAATCCCGGTTCATCCGTGTCGTCGGCCTAAGGATGGGCTTCCCTTATAATGAAGTCCCCATCAACGAACGATTCCCTATCTCAATAGGTTTCCTGGAGCTGCTTCCACTCTCCCACAGGAGGACAATGCTAGACTTCATCCTGGTCTACAACATTATCAATGGCGGTGAGGATTGTCCGGAACTACTTGGAAAATGGTCCTTTCACGTTCCTCGCCGGTCGAGAGCACAGCAAGTATTCTCCAAGTCCCACTACCCAACAGCTTACCATCAACACAGCTTCGTCCCTCGACTGATGCGGACTGGCAACATCTGCAGCATAGTGGACCTTTCTGTGATAGCAAAACCAGAGTGAAGAAGGAGATTGAGCTACTGATGCTGAAAGGAACATGAATTAACATTGAGTTAGTTGAATGGAGATAAACAACTGATATATCTATAGTTATAGTTATATCTGAGATAATAGTTGTTGGGAATTTCGAAGTTATTGTTTTCTATTTGTACAAATATTTATTGCCACCGTTGTTGGTTTTACTTTGTTGCTTTTTATATTGTTGCAAAATGTAACGGTCACTTACCATTCGTTGGATAGTTTTAAGTTTTTAAGTATCAATATTAGCGTTATATTTGTTTTTTATGTACAAATATTTATTGCCATTGTATTGTATTGTATTTTTGTTGTTCTAGTTCCTTTCGTAATGTTTTCAAGCATTGTTTCATAGTTTATTAGCTAGTTTTAGTATTTCAGTAAAAAATTATCTTTGTATTATTTATAATATTCATTCACTAGTCATTGTTCACTCATATTTACTATACAATTAACATTCTAAATCCCTAGCGTAAGTTTAAAATTGTTGTAAAATAGTGTTTGCCGTGAAGATCAACAAAACAAAATAAAATGAAGTATTAACTTGTAAAAAAATCATGTAACTACAACATATCATATTGTAGGTCACTGTGAATAACAATCCTGCAAAACTCTACATTTTACATGCAATAGTGTAGGCGTTCTGACGACGACGGACAACAAGCCTTGCCGTACCAATGCCATGTCTTCGGTTTTGAACTGACTGTATCCTCTTTATACGGGGTGAGTTTTAATTGAGCCTCCCCTACGTTTTTCTATATTTCGTAAGATATCAACTCCGGAACACCGCCAATCATTATTGATCTTGAACTTATTCTTCATTTTTACAAAGTTCATATTTTTCCGGCATCTTGGATCTGCCATATTTGATTCAAATGTAAAGGTGGGGTTGTGATCCATCATATAGAACTAAATTTGTCCGATAAACACAAACCCGCAATTCGTTTTTTTAAATCATTATTCGTTCTCCTGATATTGATGACTAAAGTATATTGATTTTAAAGAAATTTTAAATGCCCCAATCTTAAATATTCTCGTAATTTCATCAAATAATTACTGTGAACTAATTATGTTCATTGTTGAGTGGTATTTGCTTTATTTTGAAAGAGTTAAAAATTTCGTCCGCCATCTTAGATCCGCCATTTCTGAATGATATTTGTTATCAGATGTAAAGGTGTGGTTGTGACTGTTCATCTGATTTTCCACACTGAAACCAATGCTGAAATCTTTTTTAAATATTACTTTTCATCCTAATGATACTGAACACTTCTTTTACATTTCAAAAAGTATCAATATCATAAGAACGATAGGTAATAATTAAAACGGACATTTAAAAGTCCCTCCGTATAAATGTTTAACTAAGCCCATCCAAAAGGCGTGAATAGAATTGATACTAATGCAAACTATGAGACATTTATGTTTGAATGTCCATAATTTAATTTTAATCTTTTGTAACAAAACAGAAAATTATAGCTGACTTTGCCTGTCCTAAACATTACTTTTCCTGTCCCAAACAATAATTTGCCTGTCCCAAACAAAACATTTCCTGTCCTAAACAATTAAAGTTCAAACAGCTAACTAACACTAAAATGAATTGTAAAACCTTGTTGTGGTTACTTATGGAAAATTAATAGACTATGAAATATCAGATAATTTTCTTTAAAGTTTAGGGTGGTTATTTGCATCGTGATGAGAAGTATCAGTAGTGTGGGTTTGCGGGTTTTGCGCCGGAAGTGACGTCATCCGGTCACGTGACCGGAAGTGCTGAGTCATGAAAGATGTTATCTGGGGCTGAGCCAGTGACGTAGGCGGTTTTGTGACGAAATGAGTTAAAGTTCAAAGTTCAAGGTCACGGGGAGGTAATTTTAAAAAAGTACTACCTCGCACGCGTAAAATCCGATTGTGATTCGATAGTTTTAATTCGATAAAATATCGAATGAAAATTATCGAATGAAGCAATCGAATGATACGAGTGCGAGGTAGTACTAATACAAATATTACTTTATTTTATTTACAATAATTCATATTACAAATATTACTTTATTTACAATAATTCATGTTTACAATAGTTCCCCGTTGTTGGTTGTCATCGATGTTGTTGATCCGGACGAGTTGCGGCCTCGCCAGATGAATAGAGTCATAATGAATACACCTAATTTTGATGGACATTTCAACAGAGAGCTCGATGTACACCGGTCGAGAGCCGGAGGTGTACTGACTACTCGCTAGCTAGCGTTTTGGTATCAAACAAAATGGTGGGGGTAAAAGTGTGGTGGGGCGGAGCAGATGGCGGACGGCAGATGGCAGGCGACAGATGGTAGGCGGCAGGTGGCAAGTGCGCGGCAGATGGTTGCTACTACATCCACCATCATTAGTCAAACCCTATTAGGGATGACATTATTGCTTCTGCATCAGTAGATATTGTGCTAGAAACTTCATGTACTTGTATTTCATCATTTGTATTGTCAGCTTGCTCAATATTAAAAGAAGAACATGTGGAAGAAACAGTAGTGCCTTGTATTTGCGAATCCATGTGAACTATGCAAGAGCCGCAGGTATACTGAAGTGATACAAGCATGTAGGATAGACACTCGCCTTTACCCCCCACCACACCAGTTTCCCCCACCAAGTTTTCACATCGCACAATAACTACGGGACATGCATTAGTTAGGGTCTAGCTCTGACTCTGTGAGGATCGGAGCTCCGTAACTGAAAACATTAACAATTCTTGCTCGACACTGTTTTTACGCAATCATAACAGTCACTGTGATCTAATTTATTGCATGTACTCATATGATGCATCTTGCGTAGCAGACAACTTGCTAAGAATGTTTCAGCCTGGAGTATTCTACGGCGAAATCGCTCACAATCCACTAACAGCGTAGACCTTCTATCTTCACAGTCGGAGAAGTAGAAGGTGGTGGCAGGGGGACTGTTGAAGGACACCTTCGTCATATTTCTGTAAAACTGTGACATCTTTAGAATAACACAAACTCTATAGGTAGATGTTAATCCTGCAAGAGCTAAAAGTATAATGATATAGCGCTAGCGTGTATGATACCCACCCGACCTACCCGCACAACAACGTTACCTCGGTATACTTTAAACTATAAATAACTTGTCGTAGTTTAATCCATAAACAAAGTATTTATTAATGTCAGGCCTTGAAAGTGTTGTTTTCGCGCTGTTTCTTCCCTAATCTCAGTCGGATCTGAATTATATTCGCACCATCTTGTTCGTCTGATTAACCCGCGTAATTTGAGTACCCACTCGCTATACTTTAACCCAATAATAAAGAAGTTATTAGTATGTAACCTTGAAAACATTGGTTTTTTCGCTATTTCTGCTATACCGTTGGTCGGATCTGAATTCTGTTTGCACCATCTTGTTCGTCTGATTAACCCGCGTAATTTGAGTACCCACTCGCTATACTTTAACCCAATATTAAAGAAGCTATTAGTATGTAACCTTGAAAACATTGGTTTTTTCGCTATTTCTGCTATACCGTTGGTCGGATCTGAATTCTGTTTGCACCATCTTGTTCGTCTGATCAATTCGCGTAATTTGAGTACCCACATGACATACTTTGGACAAACTTTGTAGTTTTTTCGCTTCTGCTACTATACCCTTGGCCGGATCAAAATTCTGTTTGCACCTCCTTGTTCGTCTGATCAATTCGCGTAATTTGAGTACCCACATGACATACTTTGGAAAAACTTTGTACCCCCCCCCAACATGGGTCATGTTCAAGGTCAAGGTCAAGTTCAAGGACTTTGGGACTTAGAAAATTTCACAAAGTGGGCTGCACAAACAAACTCTCCTGCCTATGTACAGGCCAAGTCCCTAACTTGAAATGCTTAGGGTGGTCCTGAAAAGGACCGTTTGCGTGCTGAAGGTTGGTCGGGATAAGGATCAGTTCAAACTTTATTCTTCAAAACCCACTTTACCCTCCCATCTTTTCTGGTTAAGAATAACTCCTGTGTATCAGGTATCAGAGGAGGTGGCGGTGGGAGAGACTGCGGCAGACGCACCTCGATGTAGTGGATGGTGTGTTGAAACAGGAACACGTGGTCCCCGTTGGTTGCCACATATTTATACTCCGTCATCCGCTTCAGATTTCGAAACTCGACCTTGGAGACTTCAAACGGCGTCACCAAGTCGTTCAGCCCCATCACCCTTGTCCGTTGCATCACCTCATCGACAGTCGGTGTTGGAGACGAAGGTTGAGCCGCCGATGTAGAAGGCCGAGGCTGAGCCGATGTAGAAGGTCGAGGCTGAGTCGAGGGTCGTTGTTCAAAATACAGCGGATGACCATGGAGATTCCGTTTGAGAGACTTCAAAGTTGAAGGTCTCTTAAACCCGCTCCTTCTTTCCGTCGACCTCTTCAAAGATTCCTTTAAGCGCTGGAGTTTTTCAGGAGTCAGAGGAGAAGACATGGTGTAAATAGGATGGAAAAGAAAATGGATAAGATAGAGTTGGATAGAGCACGTGTGTACTGGTTGCAATCCAAAGCCGGAATGAGGCGGCTGGCAGAGTGAAGCAGGTCGTAAAGTGAAACCTTGCCCTATCCATATATGGGTAGAAAGCTGAGGACTGGTTTAGAACCGGCCCCCCCCCCCGACGGAACCCCCCCCCGCGACGGACCCCCCCCCCGACGGACCCCCCCCCCCCCGACGGAACCCCCCCCCCCGACGGACCCCCCCTCCCTTTTGGGTCATGTTCAAGGTCAAGGTCAAGGTCGAGGGAAAAATGTTCTTGGAAGTGCGGGATAAAATCCCGCAACGAAGCAGGGTTATCCCTTATCCCGCTTTCCCCTTAATATCCCGATTTCCCATTCTCCGTCTATATAACCCGAGATTTCGAGCGTCTCTTCGCAGTAGCCTGCCGCCCGTTGCGATGAACGTCCCACTGGGTTGCAGTGCCTGCTGCAGCGTAGGTCTGTTAAGTGTGCGTTGGGCCCGACGCGCAATTAAGAGATCCGCGCCCTTGCATGTTTAGTTAGTTTGTTTAAGCATGTTAGATAACGCTTGTAGTTTGCTGCTAGTTAAATATATTTAAGGGGATCTTGGTCAGGGGATTATTGTACTTCGGTTCGTAGTATTCTGAAGCCTACACAGTGATGAACGTCCTTGCGGTTTCAGAGTGCACGACTGTTGTAAACTGACCATATTTTGATGCTTTATAATAACATTGTAGATGGAATGTGTTTCCTTAACATTTAATGTTTTGTAGTTTGCTTAACACTTAATGCTTTTATCTTCAACGTGTCCTTGACCTAGATTAGGACTTAGAAAATATTCAAGAAACATTCAATGTACACAACCACGTTTTAGCACAAAATTTATGGAAGGGGAAATTTAATATATACTGCAACAGCGTGGTAAAAATCATCATATCGCTATGGAAGCTGTAGGTGTAAACACTTGGCTTGTTCCTTCCGAGCTTGCTATTTCAGAAGCCTTTCTGTCCATCCTTACTTATGAGTTTCGAGGCATTAAATTAAAAGTAAAAATAGAGCTGAGACCGTTGCATAGAAATGATATGCATTGTATTTTGGTGGAATGGGAATCGCCCTCCGGCATTAATCTTTTCCATTTTATCAAAAGATCGTGCAAGGAGTTTTGCGTAAAACGGATAACAGTCTCCCTTGTTTAAACGTAGTACAGATTTCTTCCAAAGTAAAATAGCAAAGGTAACACCTTTGCTATTTTACAAAATATTTTAACGTGTCCTTGACCCAGTTACCGGACTTGGAGCAATTCAAAGTGTGCTATACAGCGTTAGAACAAACTACTGTCGAAGCCCCCCCCCCCGATATATTCCTATAAAAGCGGGAGCAGCCCGCAGAGGGTTCGCAGTCGCAGGCCGACAGCCTAGCTAGCTGTTTGCCCGCGCTGTCCGCAATAGTATCTCTAGTATAGAGTTGGTACCACTATATATTAGAGATGCTACCTTAGCTTAAGGCATGTCTGTGTATTATTAAGCATGTTAGAATAACGCTTGTAGTTTGCTGCTAGTAAATGTAGTTAGTTTAACTGTAGTTAGTTTGGTGTTGGTTTTAAAGTGTTTTTGAAGTGTTTTTTATTTACTAATGAAATATGTACTTTTCTTTCACGCTCCCATTCAAAAAGGTATGGCACGAAAACCGACCTTATGTCTTTAAATATCTCAGGGGGGATTATGTTTCTCAAATAAACACCTTTCCTAACCCCTTACAAAAAGGTATGGCACGAAAACCGACCTTAAGTCATTACGGCGCGCAAACCGGATGACTTTACCTATCTTAACCCTTACTCACGAGAAACAGATTCAGTCAGTTTGCTTATTTTTGGTTAAATTTAAGGGGACCTTGGTCAGGTAATTATTGTACTTTGGTTCGTAAAACTCTGACGCCTACACAGTGATGAACGTCCTTGCGGTTTCAGAGTGCGCGACTGTTGTTAACTGACCATTTTGCTTATCTTGGAGGATACATCATCGGGGAAATAAACTTAAGGGGACCTTGGTCAGGTATTATTGTACTTCGGTTCGTAGTACTCTGACGCCTACACAGTGATGAACGTCCTTGCGGTTTCAGAGTGCGCGACTGTTGTTAACTGACTATATCGTTTGTGTGTTGGGTGAATAATTTTTCGGGGGAGAGGTTAGTGTTCCGTTATCAGGTTTATTTGCCTATAATTGCGAGCTTTAAGCTAGTCCTCTTCTCCTAATACAGAGCGGGGAATAGAGCAGTTTGTGGTCCAAGTGAGAATCACTTACTGCTCTATTCCCCGTTTTGGCAACATGTTCAGATGACCTTGACCCACTTCGGGACTTAGAAAAAATCTTTGTTTGGTAAGATATTGGAAGATGTCTGAAGAACATCTTCAAGAATTTGGACTAACATCTGCTCCGAAGATTTATCGCGGTGAACAAGCAGTGAAACACTTTGTAGATGATTTGTATTACATTGCCTCTAAGGTGGAAGAACTCTACAAAATTAAAATACCGATGCAACCTATGGAAGAACACCAACTTCAACATCACAATTTAGCAACAACATGTTATCTGTGTAATAACCTATTTACACCAGATAACGTTAAAGTGCGCGATCACGACCATCTTACAGGAGCCTACAGAGGTGCAGCCTGTAACGCTTGCAACTTAAATTACAAAGTACCATCTTTTATACCCGTTGTTCTACATAACCTTAGCGGATATGACTCTCATTTCATAATCCCGGAGTTAGGAAGAGATGATGGGGCGATAGATGTTTTGGCAACAACAATGGAAAAATTTATAAGCTTCTCTAAAAAGGTTGGCAAAATAAAACTTAGGTTTATTGATTCGTTTCGATTTATGCCTTCTAGCCTAATGAAATTAACTGAGAATTTAAAAAGAGAAGATCTGATAGAAACAAGCAAAATTGTACCCCTCCGGCTCTCGACCGGCGAACATCGAGCTGGAGAAAGGATTTGCTTGTTTACCATGGCAGCAGAGTTTGACAGAGGGTAAAACGGTAGTCAACATATAGGGTACACTTTTTCTCTAGGTATTAATAATAATATACGGTTAGCAGATAAGACAAGTAAAAGTGTCAATAAAAGTCAAATTACATTTTAAGCTGCAATTAAATACAACGTTCTGAATGGAATGGCGGAAATTAAGATTACAAGCGAACTTCCAATACATATATAACATAACACATTAGGTCACGTAACAGGATTCAAAAACAAGTGGATATTTAAAATATTCATTATTCTGTATAAGAATAGCATTAGGGATGAGGACGCAGGTTTGCTGCCGCAAGGAACACAAAATAATGGTGTTTTATGCAAATATCAATAGAAAGTCAAAATAACTCTTGCCTAATTCATCCTTAATTTTTTTTTTGAATCATCCTTATTTATATAACGTGTATATTTATAGTGGAATCGTAACCGTGGGTCATTTCAGGTTTACCACGGATTATTCAAAGTAAGCAGCTGGTTTTGTAAGTTTTACATAATCTAGACACTGTTGAAACCGATATCGGAGCAATATTTTGATAAATACATATCTAATGGTACATTGTAATCGATTTCGATTTGTCACACCGTTCATCTGCCCGCGGCGCAGCGTTCGTTCGTTTACACGCTTCTGTACATCTTAGTAATTAATGAAAATGGAATGAAACTTGATGTTGTATACAAAAAAACTACTGAACCGACTGGGCTGAAACTTTACACAAATGTAGATCTTGAACCCTTGCAGTTTACATTTAAAGAAATGTTTACATTTCAGAAGAAATGAAATATTTAGAAACTATAATGCGAACAGCTAATTGTGTTTGAAACACTTAAGATAAATAATTTGTTGCTTTGAATACCTGCATTTTGGCGATAGACTAATTCAACGAATACATATCTAATGGTACATTGTAATCGATTTCGATTTGTCACACCGTTCATCTGCCCGCGGCGCAGCGTTCGTTCGTTTACACGCTTCTGTACATCTTAGTAATTAATGAAAATGGAATGAAACTTGATGTTGTATACAAAAAACTACTGAACCGACTGGGCTGAAACTTTACACAAATGTAGATCTTGAACCCTTGCAGTTTACATTTAAAGAAATGTTTACATTTCAGAAGAAATGAAATATTTAGAAACTATAATGCGAACAGCTAATTGTGTTTGAAACACTTAAGATAAATAATTTGTTGCTTTGAATACCTGCATTTTGGCGATAGACTAATTCAACGATGTTTCTAAGTCCCGATCTAGGTCAAGGTCATCTTAGGATATTGTCAGAGCGGGGAATAGATCAGTATGTAGTTCTTACATTGACTACAAACTGGTCTAGAGTCAAAGTGGTTCTAAGATGTGCAACATCCCGGCTATATAGCACTCGTCGCATGTTAAGCTAACCAACTGCCAATAAAACTATCCGTGTTGGCCATTTTAGGTAACCGTTTATAGACTTGCCTCGGAGCCACTCCGTCAGCTGTGCTAGATCTGCAAATAATGTCTGCACTGTTTAATTACAAAAGGATAGTTTAATCCTTAATCTTAATTTTAGTGAGTATGATTTTAAATGGGGAGAGGTGTGAATTTGCTGTTTGTAATAATAGATGAGTTAAAGGGCAGCTGACTAAAATATGACTTGCCATGGGACCTACGGTAATAGCGTCTTCCTTATAGGGGAAATTCTCTAAAAGATAGAGTATATTTTATTTTTTTGTAGAAAAGCAGTTTATTAAACAGATGCAGAAATTTCTTTTGCAAAAGGACCAACTAACATGTAACACTTTCACCGTGAGTTTACACGACTCACCGCACTTACTGTCAATAAACCGCTCGCTGTACATCAGAGATGATGAGCTCCGCCTTGACCTGGGTTATGCAACAGCGCTCATCTCCTGGAATACACTTAATGAGAACACACGTTATGTAGATGACCAGACGCTGGTATTATTTACTCCGATACTAGTTGCGGACAAATATTAGTTGCAAAAATCAGGTTAATCAGTTTTAGATTTAATACTGATTGCTGTTTCAAGGCAGCCTGGAATATCACAAAGGCCGAGTATTAGTTTAAGCGAAGCCTGCCTTGTTAGTGACATAAGGAAACTTTGGTGTTACAACATTTCGACGTCATTTATTGACATCATTCTACACTTTGGGATTTAGGTCGTTAACGCGTAGGAAGCTTGACATTGTGAAAATGTAGTTTTGATGTAAAATATAACGAGCTATTTAGGACAAGGATGATGTATTTGTACAAATTAATTAGCCACAAGTTTGTTAATAAATACAATTCATTAGTTCAATAATTTACGTGAGTTAATCCTTTATGCACCACAGCTATTATACATTTGGATTTTGACAAATGATGGCAAATTTAATCCAAAATGTACTCACAATAACTAAGTATACAAAATTATTGGTTTTTAATGCATACTTTTGAAAGAGTTTAAATAGAGTAGAGATAATTGAAACTTGAGATTCGTAATCAAATGAAATATGAAAAGCGGTAAAAACCTGCTCATGTTTATAATTGACAGCTTTTCCTGATGGAGGTTTTGATTGCATTTTAATGAACTCTTAGACGAAGTGGGGGTGAATGATAAATCTCTTCCTCTTATCATTCTCAACCGAAGCATGGACCGGTACAGTTGCAGTATCTGCGCTAAAAGCTTTGCTCGTCGATGCGGGGTTAATCGGCACATGCGCGAACAACACACAGCATGTGATCCTGTTGTTTGCCCTTTCTGCGGAGTTCATTTTCGCAGAGAGGAAAAGTTGGACAGACACATTCGGTGTGGCGCTTGCCGTGGGGAACGACCGCAGCCTTCACCCCCGAGTGGAGCACGACCGCAGCTTGGCAACTTGCAACGTCCGCAGCCTTCACCCCCGAGTGGAGCACGACCGCAGCTTGGCAACTTGCAACAACAGTCAAGATCGTGTCCCAGAGATGCATCGCCTCCACCTTCACCTCCGAGATGTGCACGTGTGCAACGTCCAATTGGTAATACTTAATAGTAATAATAGTATTAAAAAAAAAAAAAAAAAGAATTATAGGGATACAGGAAAAAGTTGTATTTCTAAAAAGTTATTTGTCAGCCATTTAAATATTTCAAAGACAAATTCCATGAAAACTAGCAACTGAAACAAAATTTTACAAAACATACAATTTAAAGCACTGTGTACTCCAAATCCAATGATATTTTTACCGTAAAAATCGGTTAATAAACAAAAAAGTTATGACAATTTTTTATAATACATTTCAAAATGTCGGCCATATACAAATTTTCAAAGTCAAATTCCTTAGTTCATTTGACCAAGTCCTTTAAATTTTATGTCTTGTAAAATTTTGTTTTAGTTGCTGGTTTTCTAGGAATTTGACTTTGAAATGTGTATATGGCCGCCATTTTGAAATTTATTTAAACAAAATTACCATAAATTTTTATTTATTATCCGGTGACACCCTGCGGTGATACCGCATTTTTGTGACACCCTGTATATATATATATATATATATTTGAACGAATAGTGTTTTCAGCATCTGGGGACCTCAAAACAAAAAAGTTATCATAGTCTCGGGGGCCTAAGTCTTACCATGCCACCTACGTGTTCTTTGCTTCAGCAAACCTGCTTACTCAGCTGCCATGTTATTCTTATGGAGAATAATTAAAATGTCATAAATCGTTTATTCATGAATTTATATTGATTAAACTTGGTATGTGGCTTTATGTGGTATTATGATACATAAATATGCATTGGAAATTCGCTGAGTACGCAGGTTTGCTGCTACGGGGGTATTTTAGATTAACTGACGTGTGTTTCTACTTATATAATTGTAGCGAATCTCCCCTATACAAAAAATAGGGTTTTATACAAATATCAATATAACTCATGTAGGTAAAGCCACATACCAAATTTCATTAATTTATTTTCATAATGAAGGCAGATAACACGTTACTTATTCTCCATAAGAATAACATGGGGCTGAGTACGCAGGTTTGCTGCTACGGGAGCCTTGGGTAAAAAATTGTCTTTTTGAGCAAACACCAATGGTCCACAACCAGATGAAGCCGTATACCAAGTTTTGTCAGTATACGTTCATAAATAAGCGAGATATAAAATTTTGATTTTTCTCCATAAGAATAACATTAGACAACGTACTGTGTTTAGCACTTTCAATATCTCGGTAACCAATTGACGTAGAGAAATGATCAAAATACCAAATTGTGTGTTTTTTTAAGCTGAATCCAATGGGAAAAATAAATAAAATTTGACTATTTCCAAAATTATATATATATAAAATTCGAAAAACCCATTTTTGGGGTACAAAACCCCCATATACAGTTTCGAACGAATGGTGTTTTTGGGGTCTGGGGACCTCAAAACGAAAAGTTATCATGGTCCCGGGCCTAGGTCTTACCATGCCGACTACGGTAATAGCTTCTTCCCTATAGGGGAAATTCGCTAAAAGTATAGACTTAATCACATGTTTTAATGTAAACAAAGCAGACAACTTTTTTGAAATTTGGAGCAAATGTGGAGAGTGACATTTATGACTTTAGGTTCGAAAATTATATCAATCAAAAATCTGTTTTTTTTTCTTTGCAAATTTGACCCAGAAATGTTAAAAACATTCAATATCAATATTAATTATCTCTTTCAATCAGTTTTAGTTACAACTTAAACTTAGTAATTTATATCAGAATTCAACTTTGTCTAATAATTCATCCATGCTATAGGATACATTCGTAAAGTCCCTGACTACAACTACAAACAGAAAAGTAGTCAAGTCTTTCCCGTAATGTAGACAAGATTGGTAGGACGTTGCAGAGATGTTCAAAGTTGTAAACACAGTACGTTGTCCAATGTTATCCTCATGGAGAATAAATAAAATTCTACATCTCGATTATTTATGAAACTTGGTTTGTGGCTTCAACTAGTTGTGGTATATTGATATTAGCACAACAAAAAAAAGAATATATTTTTTTTTTTTTTTTTGCTGATAGTCCTCGTAGCAGCAAACCTGCATACTTGGTCCCCCATGTTATTCATATGGAGAATAAGTAAAGTTGTACTTCTCCCTTAATTATGAACCTACATTAAGAGAACTTGATATTTAGCTTCACCTGGTTCAATTGTAATGATAATTGCAAAAAAAACAAAATAAATAAATAAATAAATAAACACATTATTTATCTTTCTCGTTGCAGCAAACCTGCGTCCTCAATCCTAATGTTATTCTTATGGAGAATAAATAAAATGCTATATATCACTTATTTATGGATGTATATTTGTGAAACTTGGTAAATAGCTCTCTATAGGCATTGGAAATTCGCTGAGTACAGGGGTATTTAATTTTCCCTTAACATGTAAATAGTAAAGCAAAAATACTGTATTAATATTTGTGTCTTCTCTTTCTTTTTAGCAGTTGTAAGACCTATACCTCGGGATGATCCGGCTGTGGTGGATGGTCCCGAGGTAATTGACTTAACGGTCGATTAGAAGATCATCAAGAAAAGAAACCCAAGACAGAGATGGTAAGCCAAGGAATACAGAGCGGGGGAATTCTTATTAAAAGTCTCGGAGTTAAATTAGAAGGCTTATTTAAAATTCGTTTTGTCTGACTCTGCTTTTATCCCGAAATTAAAAAACTGTCAATGCATTTTTGTGTCCCTTGTATCAAATTCTCTTTATGTCTAGCTCATAAGTCATTGTATGTTCTATTTTTTGCTCTATCATGTAATAATTAATTTTTGACTGTGAAATATGTGTATTTAAATTACTGTATGCCATTTATTAACTTGCAATGGTATACTTGTAATGTGTCTCAATAATTTACTTTATCTGAGTTCGTGCAATCGATTACAATGTACCATTAGATATGTATTTATCAAAATATTGCTCCGATATCTGTTTCAACAGTGTACGTTTTAAAACTTGTTTTTATATTGTAAATTAATTAGTTAAGCTATTTAGAACCTGTTACAGTCAGGGCGCAACCTCAGTACCGTATAGCGTCTTATGGGATATTGACAACGCGAGCTCAATTAAATGAGGTTTACAGCCAAGGGATATTTTTATTGACAATATTTATATACAACCTTTATTTTTGATCGAAAAACAAAATTTACCACTCCATGGCTGCCATATCTGATTTACTCAATACATTCATCAATGTTTGACACATATTTTAGTATCACTTACTTCACTCATCACGATCCTATCTTTATCGTCTAAATATATAAAAATCAGATGTATGTCTGTCTTCTGTTTGTCCTTTTATGCGTACCTATTGTTAGCAAAGGTTTTATTGAAAAGCTTTATAATATTTTACCTCTGATTGTTTTACATGTATAGTTTTGCACGTTTGCACCATATTTACCTTTCGTTCATATATGGGTGACCTCAAAACTACCTGATACGGTAGTAACGTTGTAGTATTGTACAATGACAACATATATTTTTAAACGCTTTATTTCCCTAAATTTGTCTGCTGCTGATAAAAAAACTCACTGATTTAATTTAACAAACTAATTTATCTTGTTTGACACATGCACTACTGCTCCCAATTAACTTCTAGTTTCAAATAATCACATGAGACAACAAAATTATCGTTTGATTTGAATAATTTAATCTCGAAGGAAACGGGGTAAGTTTCTCAATAAGTAGCTTCCTTGACCCGCTGGTGAGCAAAGCGCAATTTTTATAACAATGTTACTGCAAAACAACGGCCGAGGTTATCTTAAAGCTGGTCTCGTTTTGTAATAATCCTAATTGGCTGGTAAGCTTATTTTCTAGGGCGTCTGGGTTATCAGGGAAAATGCCTTCGTTCAAAAATGCATCTTTCATTTGGAGTAACGAACTGAAATTACGAAACTCTTGATAAAAATGAGGGCAAATACAAGTCTTGAGATGATAAAATAGATTTCAGCACGTCTGTGCATCTCGAGGACGAGGGTCGTATGAATATTTATAGTACGAGCTGCAGTGATTACCCAAAGCACGAGGTTTTCAACTACAGAAAGAATATTGTTTATATTTGACTTAATCTTAATAATAAACCGATCCACCTTTGCTTTGGTCACACTCTGGGTCGCGTTTTTTTATGTTTTATCTTCTTAAAACTATCAAATCAATCCTCTGCATGATTTATTTATCCTATCGTCTGGTGCAGAGCTGAGCTGAGCACATTTAAGTCTGCTTCGCTCTACAGCCAAAAATAACTATTTTCAAGGGCAAGCCTATATAACTTCTTTATTTTCGGCTTAAAGTATAACATGTGAGTACTCAAATTACGCGGCTCAACGAGACGTTAGCGGAATAACAACTATTTTGAAGGTCAAACCTAAATAACTTCTTTATTTATGGTTTTAAATTATGACCGAGTGGTCTGGTGGGGGAAAGGTAGGTACCTTTCCTACACACTAGTGCTACCTCAGTCTTGTTTAACTTACGCTTCAATCATCATGTCGATGCAGAAAAAAGAAAATCTACCATTCTGTAACACAAAGGGTAATTTCAGTTTACAACTTTAAATTTTTGCACGGTCCATCGTAGGTTATTAATTCAAGGTCGGGTGACTTCGTTAATACAGAGCGGGGAATAGAACACTTTATAATCCAAGTGAGAAGTACTAACTGCGCTGTTCCCCGTTTTGGAAATTGTTCGGGTGGCCTTGGGGACTTGAGCATTTTGCAAAGAACATCTATTTTCAAGGACAGACCTAAATAACTTCTTTATTTTTGGTTTAAGGTATAACATGTAGTTAAAAGTGTTTGCTGCTGAAGGACTTTCATACATAATAAATAAACATACATATACATATACTTAATTTAATGTAAAATCAATTTAAATCTGGATTTATTTCAAAGTTATTACATATTTGTTAACATAACGGGCCTAATTTTACCTTCTACAATTGTACTATTTGCATTTTTATAGAATATTTATTATCTTGGGAACATGATTTACAGTTTACTGAATAGGTAAGGACGAACTGCTAACTTCTAAACGTGGTAGACAACCCAGTACCGGGCCTTGCAAAGATCAGTCATGTGGTGTAAGAGGCGTGTCTCTTATCAGAGTGTAAAGGCTATCGTATGTCTGAAGAGACTCAATAGCAACTTACGCTTAGACGCTTTTAAAGGGGATTATCAGTGACCTTTGTCTCCTGTTATTTTTACAATGCAACAGTAGACACTACTAGCCAATGAGTAGGCATAATCTAAATATAATAAACGTATGGTTTATTGCTTTGTATGCATTAAATGATGTAGATTTTAAGAGTCTTACTTCTACAGTTTGCTCATTGCTATGCAGGTTTGCAAGATGTCATGCCATTGTTGACCATCGTAGAAAGTTGAAAAAATATATTAAAATGCTGCGTCATAAAATTGATTCATGTTTTATATTATAATAATATCTTTAGAGACTGCGGGTTTATTTTACATGTGATGTTAATTTTATAAATTAATATAGGCAAGTAATTTATGCTACATTGTCTAAGACACTAACAAAATTTAGTGTTTGTTGTAATGAAACATTTCAGTGTAGATTTGGTTTACATATTTGAACTATTAAAGGAGGGAATATAACCTACTTAAGTCTTAAATATTTTCAATATTGTATATTGCAGATTTACTGTATTGTATAAGAGTGTAAGTATAGTATGTTGTGAGACAAAGCTTATTGTTTTTTCTGGTTTTGTCATATAACATTGTTAGAAACAAACAATATCATAATAACAATAATGTAAAATTATGCTTCTACAGATACCAATTATGAAGCCAAATACATTGCAAAAGTTGGTACCAAAGATCCATAACTTAATGTTAGTAAATAAATTGTGTATGCAAAACATTTAGCTTAAGTAAATTAAATATATTTGTTAACTATCTGAAATAAACTGTTGGATTCAAGAATTGTTATGATAAACATTTAAACCAAATTTGTGTTAATTTTTGAACAACTTTAACAAAAATTTATTCTGTTTTTACAATTGTCCTTGTTAGAACATTCAAGAGGAGGCATCTTGTATTCAAGAGACACTGGCGTTCTTGAATACAAGATGCCTCCTCTTGAATGTTCTAACAAGTAATATCTTTAGAGACTGCGGGTTTATTTTACATGTGATGTTAATTTTATAAATTAATATAGGCAAGTAATTTATGCTACATTGTCTAAGACACTAACAAAATTTAGTGTTTGTCGTAATGAAACATTTCAGTGTAGATTTGGTTTACATATTTGAACTATTAAAGGAGGGAATATAACCTACTTAAGTCTTAAATATTTTTCAATATTGTATATTGCAGATTTACTGTATTGTATAAGAGTGTAAGTATAGTATGTTGTGAGACAAAGCTTATTGTTTTTTCTGGTTTTGTCATATAACATTGTTAGAAACAAACAATATCATAATAACAATAATGTAAAATTATGCTTCTACAGATACCAATTATGAAGCCAAATACATTGCAAAAGTTGGTACCAAAGATCCATAACTTAATGTTAGTAAATAAATTGTGTATGCAAAACATTTAGCTTAAGTAAATTAAATATATTTGTTAACTATCTGAAATAAACTGTTGGATTCAAGAATTGTTATAATAAACATTTAAACCAAATTTGTGTTAATTTTTGAACAACTTTAACAAAAATTTATTCTGTTTTTTACAATTGTCCTTGTTAGAACATTCAAGAGGAGGCATCTTGTATTCAAGAACGCCAGTGTCGTTTTACCAACTGCCAGGATCGATAAAGTGATACATCATAAAAAATCATAACCGGCTGCCAATACCACTGATGGGTTTGAATTTATTCCAGAGTTTTACTCAGCACCACGTAGAGGTTTGGTGTCTGTAGGTATTTAACAATGCACGATATATTTGTTATTGTTTTATTAGTAAATTGGGTACTGGACAAGACTAATGAAAATTATGAGCTTGCGTTTATCCGTACAGAGATCATAACGAAGGTAGTTATTATCGCAAGTTATAAGTAACAAAAAACAACATGTATAGTTGTGTGTGTGTTATTGTTGTTTGATCGGATGACTTAAGTAGGTAATTAAAATAAATATATTGTATAATTAACTAGCCGACCTGTTGCGGTTTCCCGTAAACTATGATAGTTGTGTGCTTCAATCTGTGGTTAGCCCGTGGAACTAATACAAATCAAGATTAGCTGTTTGAATTTTCATCACCTCAAACCAAAGTGAATGTCCATAAGGAATATATGGTAACTTTGGGACCCAGGGGGGCGGAACACGGTACATTTCTTAGCAAGCAACTAGGGCCAAAGAGGCACCTATATGTGAGATTTCAAATCTGTAGGCTTTTCATAACCGGCTGCCAATACCACTGATGGGTTTGAATTTATTCCAGAGTTTTACTCAGCACCACGTAGAGGTTTGGTGTCTGTAGGTATTTAACAATGCACGATATATTTGTTATTGTTTTATTAGTAAATTGGGTACTGGACAAGACTAATGAAAATTATGAGCTTGCGTTTATCCGTACAGAGATCATAACGAAGGTAGTTATTATTGCAAGTTATAAGTAACAAAAAACAACATGTATAGTTGTGTGTGTTATTGTTGTTTGATCGGATGACTTAAGTAGGTAATTAAAATAAATATATTGTATAATTAACTAGCCGACCTGTTGCGGTTTCCCCGTAAACTATGATAGTTGTGTGCTTCAATCTGTGGTTAGCCCGTGGAACTAATACAAATCAAGATTAGCTGTTTGAATTTTCATCACCTCAAACCAAAGTGAATGTCCATAAGGAATATATGGTAACTTTGGGACCCAGGGGGGCGGAACACGGTACATTTCTTAGCAAGCAACTAGGGCCAAAGAGGCACCTATATGTGAGATTTCAAATCTGTAGGCTTTATCGTTATGGAATTTCGTGATAGGTCAGTCAGTGTATTTGGATTGTATATATTAAGGTTAATAGTTAGTAATTATATCTATTATAACAGTGTGGTCATTTTGTTTGGACCACCATTGGAATATACAATGGTGCCTCAATGATTTCATGACACAGCACCGATTGAAACCAGTATGTAATTAGATGATATTTTTAGGTTAGTTAAGCTTTATTTTGTTCCGTTTGTGTATTTGCTTTTTTGTTAAATAAATAGTAGTACGCTCATACTACATGGTTGACGACTTTTAACAACAACGATTAAAAGAGTTTTTTTTTGCCAATCTATCACAGTTCTGGATTATAATTTCCAATGTTAGGTAAGATTATGATTCCAGTAAATTTTATAATTTGTTGAATGTTTCATGCAAAAACTTTATTTATTATTATATTTCGTTTTGAAAAACTAATAATATAATTTAAATTTAATAGCAGTAAACGTTATAAATCAAATAAACTATACACGTTTTAAAACTTGTTTTTATATTGTAAATTAATTAGTTAAGCTATTTAGAACCTGTTACAGTCAGGGCGCAACCTCAGTACCGTATAGCGTCTTATGGGATATTGACAACGCGAGCTCAGTTAAATGAGGTTTACAGCCAAGGGATATTTTTATTGACAATATTTATATACAACCTTTATTTTTGATCGAAAAACAAAATTTACCACTCCATGGCTGCCATATCTGATTTACTCAATACATTCATCAATGTTTGACACATATTTTAGTATCACTTACTTCACTCATCACGATCCTATCTTTATCGTCTAAATATATAAAAATCAGATGTATGTCTGTCTTCTGTTTGTCCTTTTATGCGTAACTATTGTTAGCAAAGGTTTTATTGAAAAGCTTTATAATATTTTACCTCTGATTGTTTTACATGTATAGTTTTGCACGTTTGCACCATATTTACCTTTCGTTCATATATGGGTGACCTCAAAACTACCTGATACGGTAGTAACGTTGTAGTATTGTACAATGACAACATATCTTTTTAAACGCTTTATTTCCCTAAATTTGTCTGCTGCTGCTGATAAAAAACTCACTGATTTAATTTAACAAACTAATTTATCTGTACTCAAATTACGCGGCTTGACGAGACGGACAAGAAGGTGCAATCAGAATCTAGATCCGACCAAGGGCATCGCAGCGTTAGCGGATAATCCAAGTGAGAAGTACTAACTGCGCTGTTCCCCGTTTTGGAAATTGTTCGGGTGGCCTTGGGGACTTGGGCATTTTGCAAAGAACATCTATTTTCAAGGACAGACCTAAATAACTTCTTTATTTTTGGTTTAAGGTATAACATGTGAGTACTCAAATTACACGGCTTGACGAGACGGACAAGAAGTGCAATCAGAATTTAGATCCGACCAAGGGCATCGCAGCGTTAGCGGAATAACAACTATTTTGAAGGTCAAACATAAATAACTTATTTATTTATGGTTAGATCATAGTAACTGTTATAATTATACAGCGTTGAGCAAACATTATTGAAGTTTTCAGTTACGGAGCTAAGGTCTTGACAGTCTAAGAGCTAAACCCTAACTAACACATGTAAACTAGTTATTGTGCGATGTAAAGCTTGGTGAGGGGACTGGTATGGTGGGGGAAGGGCCGAGTACCTAACCTACACGCAGACGATATATCACTATACGCCCAGCTCTTGCGCGGTACACTTTGATTCACAAATACGATACAATAATGTTTCTTCCACATCTTTATCTTTTAATATTTACCAAGCTGACACTAATGAAACGACTGATCAAATACAAGTACAAGAAGTGTCTACCACAACATCCTCTGATACAGAAGCAATTACATTATCCTTGATGGGTTTTGACTGATGGATATTTTATTCAAAGTCTTCCTCCCCGCGCCAGCTGCCATCTGCCGCGCACCTGCCGCCTGCCATCTGACGTCCGCCATCTGCTCCGCCCCACCTCACTTTTACCCCCGCCATTTTTATTTGATACCAGAACGCTAGCTAGCGAATAGTCAGTTCACCTCCGGCTCTCGACCGGTGAACATCGAGCTCTCCGAGACGCTCTTCACAAAATAATAATAATAATAATATCATGTCACTCGAGATCTGATAGATGTTTCTACTTCATTACCGTCAGGTAGTATTTCTACCTGACGGTAATGAAATGGAAACACCTATCAGAACTGATCGCAACAAACAAAACATAGACTCTGCGCAGGGATCAAAGTATCTGCCGTCTTTCATCAGAAAGCGAAGTGATGGCCGCATTTCGTCCGGATCAACAACATCGATGACAACGAACAACGGGGAACTATTGTAAACATGAATTATTGTAAATAAAATAAAGTAATATTTGTAACAGTACTACCTCGCACTCGTATCATTCGATTGCTGCATTCGATTCTTTCATTCGATATCTATTATCGATTAACTATCGAATCACAATCGGATTTTACGAGTGCGAGGTAGTACTTTTTTGACTTAAGCTTATTGTATTGTAAGATGTTTGTTTAATAAAGAAAATATAAAAAAATAAAAAAAAATAAAAAAATAAAAACAGCAACACAGCAGTATATTATTTTATATACTGCTGTGTTGCTTTTTTTTAAATTCAAATGGATGACCTTGAACTTTCATTCAGGGTTAACTTATGAAGAGGTATAAAAGAAAGGGAGCAGTGAAGTTAGTCTCAGTCTTGTCTAACACACGCTGCAGCTAACATGTCGGTGCCACCTATGGACAATTTATTTTTCGATAACAATTTGAAGACATATTGTTGCGAGTTACAATGTTTTAAAATACCAGGCGATCAAGTTGACGGAAAAGCTTGTCGTAAGTGCAAGTGTTTCAGCTATTGCATATGTAGATGTAAAACGTATCAAATGAACCGACAAGATAAAATACAAGAATTACGCCGAAGGATTGCATTACTGTGGCGGCAAATGTAGTAGCAACCATCTGCCTCGCACCAGCTGCCACCTGCCACCTGCCGCCTACCATCTGCTGTCCGCCATCTTCTCCGCCCCACCACACTTTTACCCCCACCATTTCGTTTCATACCAGAACGCTAGCTAGCGAATAGTCAGTACACCTCCGGCTCTCGACTGGTGAACATCGAGTGCTCTTCACAAACGTAAAACATTATTTTAAAATGTTTATTAAAATTAGGTGTATTCATTATGACTCTATTCATCTGGCGACTTTCCATTCTCCGCCCCACCACACTTTTACCCCCACCATTTCGTTTCATACCAGAACGCTAGCTAGCGAATAGTCAGTACACCTCCGGCTCTCGACTGGTGAACATCGAGTGCTCTTCACAAACGTAAAACATTATATTAAAATGTCCATTAAAATTAGGTGTATTCATTATGACTCTATTCATCTGGCGACTTTCCAAGTTTCGAGGTTTTTAATGAAGAGTTAAGACTTCTCATTACGTCCGGCTACGATTTATCTTTGGAACTTTACGCATCAAAAACAACATGGACTCTGCGCAGGAATCGAAGTATCTACCGTCTTTCTTCAGAAAGCGAAGTGATGGCCGCAACTCGTCCGGATCAACAACATCGATGACAACCAACAACGGGGAACTATTGTAAACATGAATTATTGTAAACATAACTTATTGTAAATAAAAATAAAGTAATATTTGTAATAGTACTACCTCGCACTCGTATCATTCGATTGGTCCATTCGATGGTTTTCATTCGATATTTCTTATCGATTAACTATCGAATCACAATCGGTTTTACGAGTGCGAGGTAGTACTTTTTTAAAATTACCTCCCCGTGACCTTGAACTTTGAACTTTAACTCATTTCGTCACAAAACCGCCTACGTCACTGGCTCAGCCCCAGATAACATCTTTCATGACTCAGCACTTCCGGTCACGTGACCGGATGACGTCACTTCCGGCGCAAAACCCGCAAACCCACACTACTAGTATCGTATACTACTCGACACAAATGTCATATACGGGGCTCGATAACATTTCCACGCTCGGTTTCGCCTCGCGCGTAAAATGCTATCTTGCCCCAAAATAGGTCACTTTCGTGACTAGTAGTGAAATATACTATTAATAAAAAAATAACAAATTTAAACAAAATTATTGGGTAATCAAGGTATTGGGACAAAGCTATGTGAAAGGATGAAGAGATTTAAAATCGGTCTAAATCGTGTTTTGTATCGGTTCAGTAGAAATCGCATGCTAATGGTCCAGAGACCCTGTTTTCTTTCTTAAATATAAGGAATGCTTTTGAATTTGTTTATCGGTTTATGTAGTATTGGTTTAACCCTGCTCACAGGGATAACATTATTTGTGTCAAAGGATATTTGTCAAAAACAACCATTTCCCCGAATTTTCCTGACTGACGGACATCCCGCGAGATTTTCCTGTTTACGGTTAAAAATGTCTTTACTCGTCAAAATAACTTAATTTAAATACTAAAATAGTAAAAGGTTTTCTTCGTCTTATTTACGTCCACGAACATTTAAGATGTGTACAACTGTTACATCTGTGTGAGATATATCCACAACCTGATACCTTAATACCTAGCAGTAATTTAAATCTAATAATTAATAATTAGTGAGTTGCTGGCCTAATGGTCAAGCCGTTGGACTCCGGAACCATGGCATCACCTTTTCGTGGGTTTGAATCCCAGCCCTGGCATGTACATTTTATCAGTACTGTTCAACTCGTACTGATACCTCGTAGACCTCTTAATTGTATTATCTAACCATGTAAATTACTTTGTTGGGATGTATTGTCCTGGAAGTATTGTGAATTACTCCCTGGCAACCTTGAATATTCTTAGAATAAAACTGTTGTAAGTATAATTAGGCTTTAATTGAAACAGTAGCATCAACTTACTTGGCTAGTAAGGCTTGAATCAGTACGAAGTCTTCTTTACGTTATGTCAAATAATTGCTATAGAGAAGCAAATCTGAGAAGAGATTTGACTTTCATTGTAACGGATAAAACGCTCAGAATACTAGACTGTATGAGTTGTACTCCTAAACTATATGGAGAAGCGTGAGATAGTACCAAATTTACCTTTTTCAGGAAAGCAAATTGTCAATAAAAATTCGACTTTATTTAAAATGTAATGTAATAAAATTCATGTAAATTCATCCTCACTCCAATTTTTTTAATTGTATCTCTTTCATTAACTATTTTCATTTTAGTTTAATCATTTTACCCAACAGAATCCATTAGCTTATTCGAATAATGAACCTATAGCTTAATCCTAGGAGTGTTTAATTCTGCGTGGAGTGTGTTGTGTTTCGTCTCTATTTGCGGACCACTTCAATTCGCTGGACCGAATCCGTCTATTTAATCTTTTATCGGTAGGCCTTACCCGATAGCGATCATACACTTTTCAAAATGCATTGGTTATTCGCAATGTCAACTTTTTACAGTGAAATATTGTCATTTAGTTACTTTTGTTATTTGTTAATTATAGGCTATTCTATACCCATTTTGCTTAGCTTACTCTTTTTCCCTAATTTAACAGACAATTTTGCTTGTTTGATTCATAAAATAGAAACAAATTGACTCTAACAGCAACAGAATTGGTTGGGTAGCATAGTAGTTATCGTGCGCGCCTCGTAATCCGAGGTTCGCCGGATCGATCCTGATCAAAATTGCAAAATGTTGATAAGGTTCGAAACTGGACCTTGCTGCTATTTGTCATTGGGCTATTAATTAATGGTGCTTTCTAATAACAGGTCGACCTTATATTGTAACAAGACCAGGGTTTGGACCATTCCCCAACAAAACGTTAAAAATGCCACTTGCGTACACACAAAAAAACTCCTGTAGTGTACGCCAGATTTATCATGGTATAAAACTAAAACCTATACTTCAATATGTAAATTAAGTTAAATGGAAATACCAAATTAAAACATGTTTACATATGCTACAGATAATTTGAATGGTCTTTTTTGGGCTACTTTTGACAGATATACAGTATAACTTAGTTCAATAAAAAAGTCCTTTTTTCTTGAATACATATATATAACAAGATGTATGAGGAAGTTTAATTTTTACACATTTAGAGGTTTATTATTGTTTTCATTGTTGTTTTTTGATCGATTTTAAAATACTGTATGTTTTGAATACGTGAAAAATTTCAGATAATTTAACTGTGTATAAACTTTATAAAATCCTACTTTAAAGTGCTTTTATCCTAAATAAGTTTTTATATCTCAGTTTTGTTCAATTTCTGATGAACGCTACTGCTCTGACTACTTTTTACATTTTAAATTACAATTAAAAAATATTTATTTTGTTGGTTGTACTTGTGACACTAAGTTTCAGTGCAGTAAAGTATGATTTATTAGTATATTCAATAACTTGTCATAACTTAATCGAATGGAGTTTATTTACATGTGACACAATCTGTTACAGCGCCCTCTCTTTTTGCAATTAGCAGCAACTCTGTTAGCCCACTTACGATTCCTTAAATTTTTTTTAAGAAACTTATGTTAAGTTTTTGTCAATATCCTGATTATATGCCTTAAAAATAGATAGATTGTGTGGGAATATGTATAGATGAATATAAATTCAAGGCTTATTTATTATTTACTAGATATTTTATTTTTAAAAAATCTGGTATCTAGTCACATTTCAAAATAATAAGCCCTTGACTTATGTTTCCTGGAGTGTCTTAAAACGAAGTGTTTTTAAAATGTTTCTATTGGCCTAGTTGCAATGTTCAGTTAAACTCATAAAAGATTGTAGTGTTCCTTTTTAGTTTATAAGCTATTCACCGCTCTAAAGGAAAATTATCCAATGTTAATCAGCTTCGTTACTTTTAAAAAGGTTTCTGATAATATTCAATAGTATCTCTTTGTTACCTAGCATTTCTGTCTGTAAATTAAAATAAATGGTTTTACAAGGAAAGTATTATACTTTAATGTTGTTTTCTAATTTCACTGTTTTGAAGTTTCATTCAGATTTTATTAAATTAGTGTTATTTGGAAAACAAAATTAAATGGACATTGCCTGGTCAGATGAAGACAGTACATTCCTCTGTTTGCTCGAAAATTGTAGCGAGGTACGGGTCAGGTTATTGCGATAGTTAAGGTGAGAGGACTCTGTTAGGAGTGAAGAACTCCTCAACTGATTGTGGTAAGTTGATCATTGGTTGATTTCACTATTTCTTTATTCAGCCTTTTGAAGTTAAGCTTGCAAGTTCAGAAATGTAACATAAGTTTCAATCAGTAATATTGGAACAGTATAGTAATAGGTTTGTTTATTTCTGTAAATTCGATTGCTTTGTTTCAGACAAATTAATAACGAATTTGGAGTTATAAAATTAAATTTGCATGCATGTGTGATTTATTGGCACTAAACGTTCTGTGCTGCGGGATCGAACAGTTTATTGATAAGTGCGATGAAATTGTATCTTTTATTTTTATTTTTTTAAATTCCCAAACAATCTATTCAAAACAAATTGCAAATAAATAGAATATTGAACGTTAAAATTATTGTTATTTAACGCGGTGCTTGGTTTTATTGTAATCTGTCAACTTAAACCAGGTTATGTATTTTAATCATTTTAAAAGGTGTATAATTTAGGGAATAAGAAATAAACACAATTTATAATATTATTTCAATGTTAATTCAACGTTGAAAAGAAATGTTTTTTTATCACACCGTACAGAAAGTAGCTATTTTCGATGACTACTGATGTCAAAGAAAATGATCGTTTCCCAAGCTCTAATTTAGAGTAAGGGCAAAACGATCAGCTGATTTTCCCTTGCTCTAAATTTACTTTCTCATGCTCTCAATTACTTTTTCCATTTGTCCACTACGCACACTAATGTTTCTTTATAATTTATTGTTACAATTTAAATCAGCTGTTTTTACCGTTTAACAATGTAAATGTAAACAGAAATAGGTGTCATGATGAAAAGTATCGTTCATAACTTGTACCGAAAGTGTTTTTCCGGCACTTGCTCCAAAATTATTACCGTACTCGACTTTGCCTCACACATGAAGCTTGAGCGCGCACCGGAAAATGCATCTTTCGGTACTTGGAATGAAATATATTAGTGCTTTATTGATTGCTTATATTTTAACACAAACTTTAATGAAACAAATGCTGCTTAAAATGTTATTGTGTTTTGAATGCACCCTGATAAAGCAAGTCTTCTAATTAACTTTAAGTTATGAAAATCCAAACAATAAGCTGAACATCAAAATAGTAAAGGAGTTTCATTTAAATTATACGGACTCTCAATCCTCCCCAAATCCCGCCAGTACTAACCACTGAGCCCTTAATTAAGATCGTGTGGCATTGTAAGTTCCCTGTCTACTTTGGGTAGACGTCACTACAAAGATAACTCCAGGAACAGAAGTGATTGTGTATTACAATAAACCTGAATCTTTCTGAATGGTCAAATGAAACGAAACTGACAGCCGCTAACGAAATAGGCATACGTGGGCAGTGTTCACAGAACAGAATATAATTCCGGGAATATTGCTTTATAAGACCTAAAACCTTTCATGACGGTTTCAGAACGTGTGAACCCACAATAGTCATTTTGATTTAGTATCCAAGAAGGAAGAAGAAGCAAAACATTATGGTCTTTTAAAATATTGTAATAGTAGTATTAAAATATCATGTATGCTTTAAATACGTGAAAAAACTCTCAGATTGTATAAGCATTTTATAAAGCATATTTATACATACATAAATAAAGCGTGTTTACACAAATAAACAAGATGCGATAAATTACGTATCGCCACACCACAAATTATATTTACACGTGTACTGTGCTTACATTTAAAACCGTATATATTTTACAACAATAACTAAAAAAACACGTTCTTTAATTGTTTATAGCCAAGTGGAAAAAAGATTAATATGTTTTTTCTTCTTTGGCTGGTTTATAATATCCTAATTTACATATTTACTAACCATATTCCAGAATTTTAAAGTGTGTTATGCTTGGTTTCATCTCAGGTTCTGTATTTTAATGTATATGATCATAATCAAGAAGAAAACATACAGTATAACCAGATTTCCACTATCAGGTATGTAATAAAATTATAACATTATTGTAAACTTCAAAAAACATTTTTTTTTAAATTGTCAACTTCCTGGGGTATTTTTATAAGTCCATGTACTTATGAAATCATCGGTAAAACGCCCTCTTTGGTTCACCGCAGCGGCTTATAAGCCACTGAACTGAACGAAGAACAATCGTGTTTGTGGGTGGCGTTGGTGGTGGGGGCGCACCCTATCACCTAGCCGGCTGACGTTAGTGTTACTGCACTTGATTCTTGATTATTAAATAACTATATTATTTTAGCTATGGTATAGTCACCATTTATTGACGGCATTTTAATTGCTTTGTGAGATTATCTTTCAAATTTTATTTAATTATTTGTATTATTTAGATATCTGTAATGGTAACACATTTTTATCGAAGCAAATATCTTATTAGGTGTTCTTAGAAACTTTTTTTAATGTTTGTAATTTTATAACTCCAGTTATATTTATTTATTACTCTCTTAAAACTATAAATTCACTAGTCAGACTGGATAAATGATTTCAACTGTTATTGTTAGTCAAAATTTCAATTCCTTCCGCTATAACTCTTAGGACTTTGATTATAAATAAAGTTATTGCGAAACTCTCACCATGAGGTTGGGGAATCTTAGAAACGTTTCCATTGGAAAATAACTACAAACTAAAAAAAATTATATTTTAAACAAATAATTGGTTTCATAATGAGGGAACAAAGTATATTCGAAGAATGGATAGGCGAGTAAACGCTTGTAAGTTTCTTTACACGATTATCTTGATAACATTTGAATATGATTCCTTGGTATTTTTCTATAAATCAATAATCTTAGTATTCTGATAAGCCCAAAATTATTATTCTAATACATATTAATATATTTGGTTCAAAGCAATCTATTTCAGTTTGATGCACGCAAAGCCACAGCTTGTCGCACACAAGACAGCTATTCTCGAAGACACATACCAACCTTGGGGAATATAATTTAAGAGCATGTCAGCCCCATGGAGATATTTCAGTTAAACTTAAACCATTTAAGTATGGCTAATTACTCATTAGCAATAACAAAAACCGGATTAAAGTTATTTAACTTGGATAAAAAGAGTTTAATTATCAAGCAATTTTAAATTTTCTGAAGGTAAATATTTTGTTGTAGGGGAAAATCAGATAATAGGGTAAATGTTAGATTGTAAAATCAATAATTAATAGAAGTGTTAATTCAATTAAAGCCTTACAGCATGAAGTAAATTTTATAAAGTATTTAAGGTTTTAGAAAAACATAAATGAAGTTTTGGGGTTTGAGGTATTTGATACCTGATTCTTTTCTAAACGTATGTCGCACCTTCCTGAGTATTTTATTGTCCGTATTTCTTGCTTCCCCATAGGAATAGCAAATATATACCTGTTCATCCTTGTTGTAATACAAACCATTTTGATTATCATTATATGCATTAGAGCTCTTCAAACTGTATTGCCCTGTACTCCGTATCTAACATCCCTACAACTATCAGTAAAATCGAATCAGATTGGACATACCTATATTCTTTGGACCCTAAAAGATAAATGACACTTTTTTATTCAAGTTAAATTTAATTAATATTCTCTCATTAGGATTAATGGCGATAAACGTAACCATTCAAAATTTAATTACTTTTAATATCTTATATTTATATTTTGACATTAAAAGTATTTTTTTAAATAAAATAAAATTTGACAGGAAAGATATAAACGACGAAGTATCATACGAGTGTTTTACGTTGGCTGCAAATGTCTAAAATAAACACCCGTTAGAGTAATTTATGGTACTTAAATGTCATAAGACAAATGGCGAAGATTTACAGTGTTTAAGAGAGTTTACGAGAACCGGTCATTTGTTGTCACAGTCGACATAACACCAGCAGTAAATCTGAGCTGTTGTTATTATATGACCGAATTAAAAGGAAATTGTTCAAGTAACTGTCTAAAATAATTGAACACCGTTGTGCATGCGAATTTGTAATGTTTTCGTTGCAAAGAGCTGAAGATGTTTTGATAATGTCGCTCGAAATCTATTCCTTGTAATGTAAACCACACGAAACTGTTTCACTTTTAACATTTAGCTCTCCTATGCATTGACTTGGTTCTAAAATCTATGTTTACACGTCAATTTGTTGTACAAAACCATCAGTAACTTATATGTTGATTTAGATTTTAAGAGTGACAATCATAATTGAAACACAAATATATTAATTCATTATAGTAAGACCATATCTAGAAATAAAATATTAGTTTTGGATAGTGTTGATATTTAGTATTATTAATTTTTGAATTTATGAATATACCTCTATGCTAGTTTGTAGATCACCCTCCCTTCTTGTTCTTTATATTGAATCTTAACGTAAACCCCTCTAAAGCTCTCTCAACTATAATCGGGCATTACAGATGCACTAATGTTCACTATAAAACAATTGGTTTTCTCTTTTACTTGATGTTAGACTGTTGATACTACAATAGAATGGCATGACAGATTACTGATATACTCTAGATAGTTTACAGTAAATGAATCTGTACTATTAGTTTAATGTAAACAACCACTGGATTGTTAACCAATTATATTCATTCGTTTTCTAGATTTGCTGTCAATGTTTTGCCAACACTGTGTTATGTGTAATGTACAAAGCCAAGAGTTGGACCACCTTTTTTACACGAAGTTGTAACTGTAACCCGGTCTATTAAATGGAAAGGGCGTTATTTGCTGTAAACAGTATAGACTTTTTAGAGAAGAGTCATTTACTTCTCCTCTCCTCATTGCCGAACTGATTTGCAGAATTTCGTTATATTTTAAATTTTAAAAGGTAACCATATCCTAAATTTACAACAAAAGTACAAAAATAAATTGTATAATTTTAATTTTGCTTGTGTCCTGATCGTTGGAAAAAATAAAAAACGATTTAGTAATCTGAAATAAAATTGTATATGTCAAATGTAATTCAATTTTTTAGCGGGTTTTTAGAAATAAAGATCTGTAAGTTGTTTTTAAGGTAAACTTAAGTTTAAGATACAGTTGGCTTTAACTTACAAACTAAATTGATGTAAATTATAGCTGCTTAATACCAACACAATTTTTTAACTAAATACTATCTCATGTAATCAACACTTTGATTCACTTTAAATCACTTTAAAAATCTTTTTCAAGACCTTAAACAATATGGAGTTTAATAAATTCATTCTAGTAGAATTTCCGTTTAATGAATACAATTTAGAAATTCATCTATATGCCAACTTTTGTTGGAAAAACTTACTGTTTGTAACATGATTACTGTTCATACAAAATATATTTGTTTACTCATTTGTAGTTCCGAGAGATAATTTTTTACACTATTGAAGAAGTTGTTACGAACCTTTTGTCCTTTCCCGGCGGGCAAGTTAATACAAGACATTCCTATCCTCACTTCCTTTGTGGCAGGGCAGAGGTCAGGTTATTGGAATAGTTTAGTGGAAGCTCTGATAGAGTTAACAATTTTATAAATGGAAATGTTTTAGTTTCCCGGTATTCCTTCTTAACAGTATAAATTCTACAATAATGAATAACATTAACAAATCTCATGTAGGTTTGTATATCTGTCTACGACGGGAATTAAACTCCCGTAAAAAAGTTTTCCTCTTTAGAACAATAAACCATATATTTCAAGGCTTTGACACCCTAATATTTAAAACTTAACATAATGCAGAATCAGAGGACTGTTAAGAGTTATGACGAATTATTTTTTATAAGAAATATTTGAATCTAACTCGTAGAATATGAGTCAACATAAACTTTCTGCCGTTTTCACTTTAAAGTTATATTTTTAGTGTTGTGAATGCCTTTATAGTTATCATTATACTTCATACACTATAAGTCACGTCAGTTAAAATAAATAATTGCATTCTAGGAATAGAAAACAATGTAGCTCAGGTTGTACAATGTTCGTCCTTACTTTATAACGACGTATACACTTTATAAATAAATATATATATATATATATATATATATATTAATAGTATGGTAAATATATTTTTAATATAAATCTACTATTACAAACTAGTTTAATAACCATACAAGAAAATAAAAAAAGTCACTCGACCTAATTTTTACCTAGACAAAATGTCTACAGCGGATCTGCAATGAGGTAATAAGCTTATAGCCCGCGGCTGTTGAGCAACAAGAATATCTGTTGAGAAAACAAATGACAATGAACACTGGAAATAGCTGGTATTGTAAGAGTAGTTTTATCGTAACAATATTTTTACTATAAGCTATGATTTTATTTTACTTTTTCCAATTGTAGTTTGACATTTTCATCTAAAATGTTTAAAGATTCTGTAGTGAGCCCTGAAAGATAAAACTAATTAATTAACTAATTAAGATAAATCGTTCTGCGATATTGTTAACATTATTTTCTTTAAAAATATTAATTTTTAAAATTTAAATTGAACAGTATAAACAAGCAAAAGTGAGATAGTTTCAAAATTTAAAAAGTCATGTGCTGTTTTAGACTTTACTCAGGCTAGACAAAAAATAGAAAACAAAGAAAGGAACTTCGGGTATATGTAAAGGTCATGACTATATATAACATGTACAGGTTATTAATGAAACTACTATTTTGTATTTACTGTATTCCGAGTATTTTGTATTTATTTTAAATACCCTCCCATTAAAAAAATAATAAATGTATAACAAAGTAAACCAAATTTAAATGAAAACATAACAGTATGTTAGTATATTATAAGCTTATACAAGTTCAAAGAGGTAAACAGAGTGACAACATTACAAAGTAAATAGATAACTCAGATGGCGTTGGGTTGCTCACCATGATCTGAGCAGTCAGCGGCTATAGCCCCACGCAATAATGAAAAGCAGCCACTGACAGATCTATAGTTTACTGTTGCTAAGAAAACTATATTGTTAATCATTCAATAATTGCTCTTAACCTGTTGTTTTCTAAAAGTTTCTTATCACAACTTTATAGCCTTGTCTTTAACAACTCTTCATATTTCAATTTTACCAAATTTCTCAGTGGATCCTTCTACAACAATTAACAAAATGTTTAAATTTACTACATCATTTTGTTGTAATTATTTAATTCACCAAATTTTAATCTTATTTCCCGTTAGTGCCAGCTTTTACAATTGTGACTGTAATTGATGTTTTGATACGAATTACATATGTAAATTTTTCTGCAGGGTAAATTTTCCAATTAGGATTAAATAAATTTAATTTTCCTAACTTGTTTAACCATAATGGTTTTTATATAACTAGTAGATTCAGAAAGAAAATCATATTTTGGACTTCATTCATCAGTTTGAAATCAGTTTTGTTGGAACGAGTTACATTAGCAGATTATGAGTCAAGATAAACCTGGTATGTATGCTGAACAAATCTTTGAACCAGTATAACATTCTTAATGTAAAACTTCTGATGGATAAGCATCTCTTACCATTTCCAATTGCTGACATTGAGGGTTATTTTAAAAAATACATTTGACATTTTAATTTGTTAACTTATTTATACTTAATTAAATAATGGTCTACTTAACAGTACGAGACGTTTTCTTACATGAAGCAATAAAGGTGTAAAATCTAAGTGAGCAAAGAGCAATTTTTATTGGTGGATACGAATTTAAGATGACTGATACTCAACGTAATGATTCCGATAATAAATTAAAACAACACACGTTAAATCTAAAACATATTTGTGAACCATTTCGGTTTGTAGAGAAACAAATTATGCAAATGACATAGTCGATTTTATCACTCAAAGAAGAACTGCCTCTGCGAAATGGAATTGACAATCGTAAATCCAGCGGAGAGGCGTATGAATCAGACTGGCGGAATCAATCGTTGTAATCCAAGCAGTCAACAATAATTGAGTCAATCAATAACAATGACCGGCGATCCAATAACGAAACAGTACACAAATCCCATCATTACTGGTATACAATTTAACATACGTTATTGTTATTTTAACGATTTAGTAGGAACTTAAAACATATACCATACATTTTATTATATCAATTGTATACATATAAAGTAGTAAAAGTTTTGATTAAAAATTAAAGCCAACTAAATTATAAATGCTGTTAGCGAATTTCCCCCTATAGGGAAGAAGCTATTACCGTAGGTCTCATGGTAAGACTTAAGCCCGAGACCATGATAACTTTTTGTTTTGAGGTCCCCAGATGCCAAAAATACTATTCGTTCAAATTTATATGTATGTGTATATATATATATATATATATATATATATATATATATGTATGTGTGTGTGTGTGTGTGTGTGTGTGTTCTTGCGAATAAGCCGTTATTTGATCCGACATATGGTTACACACCCACACTATTAGATCCGATGGCGCTATTAGATCCACCCTGCTGGATCTAATAGCGCCAAAGTTCTTTTTTTGAGTTTCTGGCGTTCCGGCCATCACGGAAATAGTCGAATTTACCCGATTTGAGCAGGATCGAATATAGCTGGTTTCAGACATATAGTGCGTGTGTATGAGGTTCCGGAAGTGGCCACCACGTTGTGCTGCGGTCGCGATTCAGGTGTGTATCGTAGCGTCATCGGATCTAATATTGTAGGTGTGTAACCATATGTCGGATCTAATAACGGCTTCGTAAGAAGTCGACTTCTCGGCTCTCGTGTGTCAAGCTGAGTAGAGTTGCTGGCTCAACTGCACTACTGCACTAGAGATGAATATTTTTGTATTATTTTTAGTAGAATATTAAGTTGTTAGTTAGTAGTGATGATATGTGATTATTGCCATCGTTCATTTAGCAGAAGAGCAACGTTTTGTGTTCACTTGTCAAAATTTAAAATGAAAAATGTTGAAATAGTTAATGAGGTAAGTTCACTTCTATAACATAAATTTAACATTTTGTAAAAGGCTACAGGGCATTATTACTTTTCTCGATGCATGACAATTGTTTTAATTATAATTAACTTACTAACTTAGTTGACTGAATTGTCAATCTACTGCGTTTATACACAGTTGTCAGCTCTTGTAAAGTTAAGAGCAGCAACTTGTGAGGTTAATTCTCTTGTCCATGTTCAGAATGACTGTTATTGGCGTTTTCTTTGTCAAAAATACCATTTATCAGATCTAGAAGATAACTTTGCTTGTTCATGTATTAATTTTATAAACAAGGTAACCTCTTCAAAACCTAGTTGAGTTGGCCTCCTTTTGGTTTGGTTTGATAATTCAAATAGGGTCTATTACAGTAAGCTTACCTATTTTACTACAGCTCAGGCCTGTTGACTTAAACTAAAGCTAAACTGAGCCTAGGCCCTATCACATAAGTAATTTATTTACCCTCCCTGTTAGTAGTATTTTAATTTTGGTCCCCCAAGCCCATGGCTCCTGGGTTTTATACATGAAATAGATTGGGTACACTTCCATTCGCGGTACGACATAAAAAACTGATATAGAGAACTGAACCAATTCAAAATCCTAACCGAATATATATTGAAACCTAATATCTATTCGGTATTGATATCTAAACCTAATCAATAGCAATCATAAACAAACACAATTTAACTATAACTTATGAATCTATATGCGGACATAATCGCAAAAACGTTGGGGGTCTGGGGGCGTGCCCCCCAGATAGAATAGCATACACGGCAGAGATCAGTTTATTACAAAGTTGGAATGGTTGGAATGGTTGGAAGGATTTTGTTTTTATACCTTTAGTATAAAAAATACCAAATTTGAACACCCTAAGCCACCTAACACTCTTATTTAGAAAAGACCCCCCCCCCCACAATAATAATAATGAGCTTTATTTATTTAGGCCTATTCAAACTTGGGACTGACAAGTGCCCTCTACCAAATATGTCTCGAAGACTGGCGTCTTAAGAATAAATGAATAATGTAATTTAATTAATACAATTTTTACCAACGTTAAAAAACTGATAATACAAAAATTGGGTACACTTCCCGAAATAAAAACTGATTAAATATGTAATTTGATATTATAACCGAAGAGACGATAATAATCATAAACAAACTCGATTAATTTACTTGTATCAACTAAAATCTACTGCTTGATCGTGGAAATACCATGGGTTTATGTAGTCTGAGGGCATACCCCTCAAATAAAAAGTGGCAGAGATCAGGTTTACCTAGAGGGAGGGTTAGGTACAGTTATACTAACGTGGTTGGGTTGGTCAGTTTGTTTGAATACGTGGGAAGTAAAGAAAAAAGAACAACATTTTGCTGTCAACTGAAAGAAATAAAACAGCAAATCTTTGTTTTAAAAACTTGTATATATATATATATATACAGGCTATCAATAATTAAAAATTGTGCTGATAACGTAGGCTAATTTGATACCACTTAATATTGTGCAACAATAAAAATCTAGGGTTTTTTATGAACAATAAACAGAGTAGACAGATCAAGTAAATTTGTATTTGCAAAAGAGTTTTTGCAGGTATAATTTAGGTTACATAGGCTAACGTAGGCTAATTTTGGTTTCGGTTTCATATGTTCAGTTATTAAATTGAAGTACATAATTTTATGACTTATGAAGTATTTTGGCTTTATGATATAAAATTACTTAACAAGAAGTGACAGATTTAGTAGCTTATACCCCCATAAGTCAACCGAAAGTAACCTCTTCAACGTTACCTCAAAACGAGCTTGACTGACCTCTCTACAGAAATCGTTTGGTAAAGAATTCTGTAATCTTGATGCTGTGACAACAAATGATTGATTATAATATAAAAGCATGAATATTTAACATAATTGCACCATGACGGGTACTTGTCATGCTTATATTTATAGTGAAAGTAAATTTTTATGCAAAATATTTGGGTTTTTTATCTGTAAAAATGCTGAATAACAACATTAAAATTGGTATTTTCTTGTTTCTTTCAACTTAAGGTGTATAGTATTATAATACTTGGTACCGGTAATATGATCATCCCAGGTTAAATTAAAAATAAATCTAATGTTTTGGGCACATTGTAAAACTTATTCAAAAAATCTATACCACTGTTTCAAACGCTCCTGTGCAGTAATTTTTACCCAAAGTTTACAACAACACAGTTAATATAAAAATCTGACATTTCAATTTAATTTGTTTGAATAAAATAGGATTGCAAACCCAAAAAGTTGAAAATTATTTTTAAGCTGTCCAATGGTTGAGTTAACCAATACGTGTCCACAAAGTGGTAGGGTTGAACAGTTTTTGAGTTTTGAAGCTGGTTATTGATAGCAATTTTCTGAACTCCCCACGATGACACCAGTAAATTGTATGGTTCAGAAAAGTATGGTGGTAGCTTCTAAAACCACCAGTAATTTTGTTTTCATGTGTTTTCCAGGAATCAGCCAATAAAGTGAAAGATCACAGTGCCTGATGACCAATCGCAGTAGTACCTGACCAAGCCTTCTGACCATTTAACTAGGCATATGTTAGAGACCTTAGTTTTAAATAACTGTAATTATTTGTAATACAAACAATTTTCAAGATTAATTAATTTTAATTTTTCCCAGTTTACTTATCAATAAACAAATTGTACACACAAATTAGATAGAATAAAATAATTTCTAGTTAGCTAATTGAAAATTATTTTGTAGTTAGACTGCATTAAAACTGAACTAAAACACTTTATGATTAAATATTATAAATATTGTGTATATTTTCATTTGATTGCTATTCATTTGTCGTGGGTTGATGTTAAGAAGACAAATCTAATTATATTTTAGAATTTGTACGAATATAAAACTGAGTATTAAACCGTTTAACTTGAGCTGAAATGCATATATCTATCACAGACTCATATATACATAAATTTGTTGTCCCTTAATGTCACCTTCATAAAAAAGGGAAAATAGTAAAAGGATTGTTAAGACTATATTTAGTTAGATTTGATGAATGTAATAGGTTATTCTTTCTCTTAAATAATAAATTTAGTAGCAATGGATGAAAATACAACACAGATGTTTTATTTCATATTTTTAATCATTAATGTTTTAAGAATAAAGGACTTACTACCTCTTCAATGGACATCAATTAATTTGTAGCTAAAAATAATTTAGGGTAAAGGTATTTAACTACTAGATTTTCCATTCCTATTTTATCAAGTCCTCTGTCCTTAATTCCAAAATCAGTATTTCCCAAAAAGCCAAAAGGGGCAGGTAATGTGAATAACTGTATATTCAAGTTGGTTATATGCATTACTTTGTGATATTTACAAAATGGAACTGTGCAATGTTGGTGGAACATTATTTTGCAACATATCATGTACATTATTTTATTATGTTTTAAATACATAACTATGATATGAGAGAAAGTAGGACTTTTTTACTTTTTATATACGTTGAAGATACCTTGATAATATGTAACAATATGTACCTGATACATAATCTATGTTGCAATGATACATATCTGGTACGTATTTAATACCATCATGTGTTGTGTGGGACTAACGAAACTTGGTCATAAAGCAATAACAAGTAATATGTTTAACATTCAGTATTTATGTTATATGAAATAAATTATGTTTTACGGCTCACTTTATATTTATAAAAGTCTGTTTTTTGCAAAGTGAGGAAATATTTAACTAATACTAACAACATGAGGCAACATGAATTTCATACGTGACTCTGAAACCTTCAATACCCTCAATCCCTTATCTAGCCTTTTACTTTCTCCCCCTTGTACATAGTATATGGAGAAAGTATTGTTTTCGTCAACATTTTCGAATTTGAGTTGATAGTGGAAATATTCGTTTTAGTGCTCCCTGAACCCAAAAAAGTGATCTTTACGTGATGTCTGTGTGTCTATCTGCCTGTCTGTATGGATGCGAACAAAGCTAGAGCCCTAACCAATGGTGCGATTTTTATGAATTTTGGTATGTAGATACTTATCCACGATATATCCAGGTGTTTTTAAATTTTTTGGAATTTTTGATTTTTAAGGATAGTTATCCCCTAAAAACCGCCAGAAACATGAATAATTAATATTTCTCAAAAACGGCGCTAAAGATTTTGATTAAACTTTAGTCGTTTGTAGAACTTTAGTTTTCCAACAAAATGACACCACCAGCACTTCTGTAAACATTCGGGTTCAGAAATTACAAGACTTATAATATCAAAAATTCAGTTTTTTAATTTTTCATAAAAAAAACATAAATATAAAAAATATTACTATTCCCCACTAAATAGAGCTTAAAAAACAAAATAATTCTGAATTTTTAATTACTATTCTACGATTACTAGTTGCGGAGAAAATTTAAATTTTCATTTTGCGGTAAACGAAGTACGTTGTCCAATGTTATTCTTATGGGTAATACAAAAATGACTATTTCTTTCTTAATTACCGATCAATTTCGTCCAAACTTGATATGCTAGTCAAGTTAGAATTGACCAACAAAGGAAATTCGAAATATGTTACCCCTTAATAACCCTGGGGGGAATAGGGGGCATTTCCCCTCTTAAAACCACGTGTGTAGCAATGGATTCTGTAGTGCCTCTAAAAGAGGGGTTTGGTGGATGTTTTTAAAAACAACTTGTTTAAAAAATTTCTGTACATTCGACCGTGCTTTGTATTCTATATTTAGTAAACAAAAAGTAATTTATTCATTAAAGTTTGGCTAAAAAGGAGAAAGTATGTGTCAGTTTCCTGATACCGTTTACTTTTTAATCTTTTACTCTCGTTACGATAGTATTGTATTTTTGAAACTCATAATAGTGATGGATTTGAATTTATTTTGTTATTTATTTGGACTTTACCTATCGCTTCTAGTGTTTAAAACTACACAACGAAGCGATGGGTAAAGTCCAAATAAATAAAAAATAGATAGTATTTTATTAAAATATTCAAAAAATACATTTATCTGATTTGAGCATGACATTTGAAATTATTGCATAAATCCGTCTACAGCCCCTTTCACTCATATTCGGATCTAATAATGATATACACTGATCATCGGATCTAATAACAGCTTTATACATCATCAGATCTAATAACGACATACACTGACCATCGGATCTAACAATGACTTACACACCCATCATTGGATCTAATAACGACTTACATACCGGATCTAACAGTGAATGTAAAATACATACGACTAAACTTTAAATTACACTACTCAGAATGTGATATTGTTGCTTGGTATGATATACTAAGTAAGAGTGATGATTTGTAAGGCCGAATATAGACTCCTTCTGCCGGATCTAATATGGCTGGATTATTACTCGGATCTAATAACAGCTTATGCGTGCGTATGTGTGTGTGTGTGTGTGTGTGTGTGTGTGTGTCCGTTAACACGATGACTTGAGTAAAAAAGTCCGATTTCGATTAAATTTGGCTCAAATGTGTATAGTGACATTCATGACTTTTAAGTTCAAAAACCAGAAAAATTGGGCCATGGGAAGGGGGGTTTGTGGGGGTTTTAAATTTTCCAAAAATCAGTTATTTGTATTTTTCACCTTAAAATAAAAAAACTGAATTTTGGTTTTGACCACGTTGTAGAGCTTAAAAAAAATTAGTATTTTTAATTATTAACCTAGGTTAAGTCGCTGCGGAGAAAATCAAAAAAACCTACTCATAAAATCTCACATGTTATTCTTATGGGAAAAAGGTTTTTGGCTTTTACTCAGTTCATTTTAATGTAAACTTCACATTTGCTTTTACCAATCCGTTCAGCTCCACAAAAAAGTAATTTTGGTGTTTAAATTGTGATTCTACGTCAAACCGTTGCAGAGATATTCAAAGTGCTAAACACAGTACATTGTCGAATGTTATCCTTATGGAGAATAAATAAAATTTGATATCTCGATTATTTATGAATGTATATTGATGAAACTTGGTATGAGGCTCCATGTAGTACTTGTATATTGATATTTGCACGACAAATTTATTTTTTGTTGATCATCCCCATAGCAGCAAACCTGCGTACTCAGCCCCCATGTTATTCTTATGAAGAATAAGTAAAATGTAACGACTCCCTTAATTATGAACGTAAATTAATAAAACTTGGTATGGGACTTCACCTCGTTGAGTTATACTGATATTTGCATAAAAACCGATTTTTTTGTTCCTTGTTGCATCAAACCTGCTTACTCAGCCCCCATGTTATTCTTATGGAGAATAATTCAAATGTTATACAGCGCTCTATGATTGAATATTGAATAAACATGGAATGCGGCTTCGCCTAGTTACATTCTATTTATATTTAAATAAAAAACTATTCCTTGTTTCCTTGTGTTCCTTGTTTCAGCAAACCTACGTACTCATCACCCAATGTTATGGAGAATAATTACAATTGTATGTATCGATTATTTGTGAATATATTTTTATGAAACTTGGAATGCTGCTATATGTGGTATTAAGACATGTATTATACATTGGAAATTCTCTGAGTACGCAGGTTTGCAGGGGGTATTTTAATTCTTAAATTTATTTTGAATACGTTTATGAATAAAAAGTATGTATAAAATCTTTGGAAACAGGAAGGTCCAACTAAAAAGACGGTAGTTTTCGTTTCCACACCTGAGTTTATTTATTTTTATTTATAAATGCCACTTGTTTCTGATGTCTTTTACAAAAGTATTTGTTAGCCGTTTAAGAATACTTTCCCCTACAAGTATTAAAAATAAGTATTAAATTGCAGTTTAAGTCGTATCGTTTCTGTAATTAAAAAAAACAGAGCTAATGCCTAAGCTTGCCTGATTTAAATAACTGTGATTGTTAGCTTAACAGGAATGTAGGTTGCCAAATACTCTCCAGATTTAATTACAGCATTAAAGGAATACAAACAAATCTTAATTAAAAGCATTGGTCAAAATGTACCATATTATTAAGGTCTTTTTATTAACCTACGATTCCCCACACCCGACCTCAAACCAATCACTAACTCAAAAATAACAGCCTGTCAAACTTCTTTAATTGCTATTTTCAAAATTTTGAAATTCAATTATGTCAGTCCTTTAAAGTTTATTTTGGCTTTGGGTCAATTAATAGTCCTTTAACATGACATATTGTATGGCTTATGCCTATCTTAAGACGTACAAGACTTTATCTAATGAATTATCATTTTAGATGAAAGCTAAGTTTAAACAACAGCGATAGAGTAAATATCGAGTAATTGGCTCTTGTTTCCAGCCCTGTAAATAACTTTATTACACACAATTCCGATATACTTAAACACCGTTGATTATCTTAATGTTAGCTGTTTGACTGCATTAGTTTACAAACACTATACCAAAGTAAATCATTCTTAATTTATGTATGCAATTCAGTAACATTGTTTACAAATAAAAATACTAAACATCTAATGTTAGAGATATTAGTTAAAGATTGTTAAATAAAACCTTTAAATATTAATAATTAACAAAAACAACCTCAATACACATTCTTTAATTCAAAAATTCAAATTTTCGGCCTAAGCCTTCATCGGAAGTACAGTTTGAAATAAAATAAACAAAACCATAAAGAAAAATAATAGGAAAAGCAGATGACTTATTTAAATGTCTCATATTATGAATCTAATGGTTAAGTTATAAAATACCTAAATAAATTTCATAGCAGGGTTTTGCATAGTTTAAATAATTAAAAAATGAAAATTTAGATTAATTTACAATAATTTAACCTCATACATTTAATAAATTAAGAATAAAAAGATAACAAACGATAGTATAAATCAAAAGCATTAAACATTTTTGATCCAATAAAATAATAAGAAACAACATATTAGCAACTTATTTTTATCTTAAGTTAAGCGCAAATGGGGTTTTATGTTTGAAGACTAATTGATGGTCCTCAAGTTGTCTTATCCGCCTATCTTGACAGTCAGTATCCAATTTACATATGCCCTTTAGAGTTAAAATTCCTGAACATTTTGTGAATGCTCTCTTTCATGAATGGCAACAGGCTTTTCTTTCAAAGGATGATTAAAATCATGCCTGTTGCCATTCATGCGTACTCTCAGGCTGTTGTGGTTATTCCAATGTAGTCCTTGGGGCAATTATTGCAGGATAGTGGGTAAATGACATTTGTAGAATCACAAGCAATATTTCCGCGAATTTTTTATAACTTGTAAGTCTGGCTGCTAGTAAAAGTAGTGGATGGAAGTGACTTGCAAGTGGCACAGCGGGATTTATTGTAGGGATTACAGCCAGATCGTGATCCTAAAGGTCGAGTTATTTCAGGTAATTTTGGTTTTGAAAGTATACTTTTAAAGTTTGGAGCTTTTTAAAAAACTACCCTGCGAGGTTTCGAAAACATTCTTAGATGTTATTAAGCTATTTATAACAATCAGTATCAGTATTTATTTGTAGGTTTATTTAAAACTCAGTTATATGTAGGTCAACAATCACACCAACAGCTCACCGCCCCATTCCGTATAATTTAGATGGAGATTTATTCTGGGTGGAAGTGAATGCTGAGCAAATGCGTATTGTGTTTTTTCCACTGTTTAAAGTACTCTTTTATCTGCAATTTAACAGTCTTAATGGAAGAACCGTGTTTATTTAAGTGCTTAAAACACACATTAAAATAATGTAAATGCGATTAAAAATGTTCTCATAATATAAATAATCAAATTGGTACATAATAAGTGGTACAAAACCGTCGTTTTGGGGGTTTCCAGAATAGGGTATAAAAGTTTGCAAACACTAATTGTATACATTTATAACATATGACAAGAAATGGCGGATATGTAATACCAGTAAATTGTAAAACATTCTCCATTTTAACTATGAATATAAAAATACAATTAATAGTAAATTTACACTGTTCTCAAAATTAATATTTCTTAACCTAAATATGAATTATAAATTATATTATTCCCTGCTTAGTTTTAAACATCTATTCAAGTTTTTATAGTTTATTATTAGACTATATTTTACTTCGTTTATTAAGAAGTTCAATGTTTACTTTTATATGAAGATTATTCATTTAATTATAATTTAGCTTAATTATAATACTAGCATTATAGTAAGATCACAGCAGTATGTATGTTTAAATTCATCAGCAGTATCTATGTCTAAATTAATCAGATATTGCATTTCAGTGTTATAAACAAATATTTAACGACATTTACCCCAGTTACATTCCATGCAGAACGTTTCAAATACCCAAAACAAAAGCGTGCTTTAACCATATGACATATTAAAACGTTACTTGGGAACATTGGAATGTTTTAGCATGCAATTCGAGCCACCAAAAATTGACTGGGACATGAATCCATAATGAGCTTCCATAAACAAGTCGCGTCCATTAGTCAAGAGTTCATTGCGTAAAAGTGTTCAGTACATAAATTAGGTAAAAACACAACAAACACATTACTGGCCGTTTGACTTATAACTTATAACTTATAACATGCACTGGAACAATTGACACTGCGAGATTACTCGCTTTTAGCGTTAATCATTTTGGGAATTCATCCGTGCAAATGGGAATTCCTAGATTAAATGTGAATTATGAATGATTCTTACGCTGAAATATGTATTCAATATCCATGTCCTCTGTTAAGCAGAAGACGCAACTATCGTATACTTTCAATAGAGAAAAATATAAGTACTGGACTGTGTGTACTGGTTTAGTTTGAAGAAATAAAGTATAGTTTTTTAAACAAAATTAAAAACACCTCGGCTTATCCCAAGTTATTAAATATGTTCTTAGTGGGATTGACAGCAGATCAGTGTGTTGTAACACTTTCCATGATCAGTAACACCACTACAACCTAGACATTTTCCCTCAGACTCAGACTGTATAACTGTGCTACCACAAAAAGCTGTTTTAAATGTAAAATTTAGTGTATCATTGTATATTAAGTTCTTTAATAACAAATTAAAATAATTAAAAAAATACATAATTAAAAATTGTTGTAATATCTTGCATCTCAAACTTACATATACTAATACAATGCTAATATTTTGAAACAATACGTTGACGTATATCCGCAAAAACGGAACAACTATTGAGCAATAACCAATTGAACGAGCCTAAAACGACACATTGTATGTGCGTAGGATCAGCCGCTATATTATGTCAGCCTTTGGTTAGATTAAATTTTGATGACATTTTTCTCACAAAAAAACATTTTTTCTACGACCATTCTTTTAGTTCTTCCTGCATTACTTACTATTTGAAACTATAACTATTTACTATAATTATTTGCCTTGCATAAGTGGTAAAAGCTGAAATATTGATATTTGTCTTGTTTTTGACTCACTTTTTAATTGATTTTTTAGAGAGAATTTATACATGTAATTACCGTAATGAACTCAACGGTAATGTAAGGACTCTCGGACAAAATATACTATGTAAGAAATATTTCAAACATCTTCTGTAGGTTTTTAATGGATATATCCATAGGTTTTAGTAGAATATTGGGATTCACTTGGTGAATAAATAATCAGAATCTTAATCTGAAATACACAGCGGCTGAAACCACTTGCTCGAAAAAAGTGGGTTAAGCTATTTACTGTATGAATAAATAATTAATAAAGCCAAAAATACACTTGATATAAAAAAGTATAAACATTTATGGAGTGTGACGTAAAATAACAAACTTTCTCCACATCAGGGGACAGTAATTTCTATTCTCTTTTAAAATGTAAGTATCTAAAATAAGTCGCTCCACTTTCATTCTCTTTCAACGTTGACTTCTTTATTGGTTCACATATCTAGCCTCCGTCAGCAGCAATATTGCTCTTGGACCCGCGTCATGAAATCTTCTATTAGTTTTATCATATGGGTTTAAATAAATGATAACTAATGTAGAATATATTGTGTTAGTAAAAACAACGATATATATGTATTTAACTAGAACTTCATTCATTTAAATCATGTATTATCGTATAGTTACCGTTTAAATAATTATTTGTGTTGATTATTATTTATAATTATTATTATTATTATTTGATTATTATTTAATAATTATTTGTTGTTTGGTAAACCTAACCACCTTTCATTCAGTCGTCAGTGAGTTGTTGCATAAAATAAAACTCTTTTATAAGGTATGTTTCCTCCTCCTTCCTTTATGCCTGGTTAGAAGTTGGCAAAATTATTACAGAACATTTTAACTAGATGATTATACATTGTGCCAAAGGATGATGATAATATGTAGTGAATAAGAATGCTTAAACTGTATTTATTTGTGTATAGATACAACAAAATTACAACCACCTAATCAGAAGCGGTTGTGAGTTTACCACCTAATCAGAAGTCTTGCACCTCACAAATGAAACAAAAAATAACTATAGATATAGCTTTTTGTGCATGAATTTAATTTAGGCCGTTAATGTTAATACTTAAACTACAAACTGGCCACATACCAGTTACATTCTGTTTTGGAGCTAAGCTTGATTATGTAGTGTTATAACTGCTCACAAAGCAGCCGATATTGACCTAAAAAATTAAACTGCGCTAATCATTGATATGGTTTTACAATTATGATTATTTTTATCATGGTGGAATATTTTTACCTTGTGACCAATCATATCATGGACATAAATCTTGATAAACCATTTTTAAAGGTTTTTAATGGAGTCAACGTTTAAAAGAAATCTTTAAATTGTTCAATATCGTTTAAAGCATTGTTCTTACATTAGTTCCTTTATTAAGGCTGAGAGTTCATAGCCCAGAAATTATATCTGTAGGACGCTGGATCAGACTTTTTGTTTTATGACTTTCAGATGAACGAAACTGGTAACCTAGTTTGAGTACAGTTTTTATAGTCTTCTTTTTGTAAAATATTTCACAAAGTGGACTTATCTATTTGATAGAAGTAGTTTGAAAACAGCATAATACTCTCACCTATTATCCATATAAAATAATAAAAATTCTAAAAAAAAAACAATAAAGGTAGACAAATCAGGGCAGGTGGTCATAAATCTACCTTAAGTATTTCAATTTACAATGATGTTCAGATATTAGTAGGGGGCAATAGCCGATTCAACCCCAGCACAGAAGTGAGGATGCGAGGAATCAACCCCCCCCCCCGGATGACCTTGACCTTGACCCCAAGGTCACCCCTGAGGGCACCCCTGAGGGCACTCCCCCCCCCCCCGGATGACCTCGACCTTGACCGCAAGGTCACCCCCGAGGGCATCCCCGAGGGCAACCCCCCCCGTCACGTGACCCATTAACCTAACTTAAACCTGGCACCTGGCGTGAGGATGCGAGGAATCCCCCCCCCCGTCACATGACCCATTAACCTAACTTAAACCTGGCACCTGACGTGAGGATGCGAGGAATCACCCCCCCCATCACATGACCCATTAACCTAACTTAAACCTGGCACCTGACGTGAGGATGCGAGGAAGCCCCCCCCCCCCCGGTTGTCTGCAGCACTTTTCGTGATGAGGAAAAAACTTTCGAAAATTAATAACTAGACTATTTACCCACCGATTCCCACGGGACTTTTTCCAGAGTGTAGGCCTATCCCAGAGGAAGCGAATGACGTAAGAACCCCATAGATCCGCCATTAAACAAGGCCGCTATTAATTTTTAAATACGTTTTCCTTATGGGATCTCAGCTGTTTACCGACCGATTTTGATGAAACCTCACCACATGTCAGGCGGCAGCCTAAGTAAACCATCCCTTAAAAAAAATTGAGAATCCACCGTTAAACAGGCCCGCTATTAATTTTTAAACGCGTTTTCCTCATGGGATCTTGGCTGTTTTCCAGACCTCTCACGATGGTTCAAAACTAGCAAAGGCGCGGTGAGGATGCAAGCCCCCCCCCCCGGTGAGCGGCTCCGCGGAGTCACGTGTCGAGGCGCGTGCTAGGGCCTACGTGACCGCCCGGGGCTCTTTACTCATCAGCGGTTCCGGGAACTGTTTACCGCTTACTCCAAAGCAAAGGCGCGGTGAGGATGCAAGTCCCCCCCCCCGTCACGTGACCCATTAACCTAACTTAAACCTGGCACCTGGCGTGAGGATGCGAGGAAGCCCCCCCCCCCCCGTCACGTGACCCATTAACCTAACTTAAACCTGGCACCTGGCGTGAGGATGCGAGGAAGCCCCCCCCCGTCACATGACCCATTAACCTAACTTAAACCTGGCACCTGGCGTGAGAATGCGAGGATGCACCCCCCCCCCGTCAACGATAGACTACCTCTCACGTTTCTGGAAGCTTCTAGAAGGTTCGCTGAAGCGTGCAACCTGGGTATAAAACCGAGGCAGAGCCGCGCGCGCGACCTCAGTGTTGTTTGAGACGTCACCATGAACGGAAACGGAGTCAGTGCAGCTGAAGTGGACCAAACGATCCGCTCCTTCCTAGAGGAGCTGAACGCAATGAATGATGAGAACGCCAACGCACCGCCAGTACAGCAGGGATGTGTGTCAAAGAAGAAAAAGCTCGATGGATGGACTGTAAAGAGGAAGGAAGTGCCTATCGATTCCCCGACACTGTGCTGGTCCGCTGGCGGATATCAGTACACTGTGAAGAACCCTACCAACAGCGGTAATGTACTGTTAAAGATGAACGTGTTCAAAGGAGGTCGCCCCACGTTCAGTTGCGGCTTGTACTTGGACGAGGAGCGAAACGATGAAATCTGCATATGTCTAGAGGACCTGCTATCCAGATTGCAAAACCTATGGCTGGCAAATAGCGAGACGGGAGAGTCAAGATACGACGGGATCACTAGAACCGCTACTCCTCTACCTACCTGGCGAAAGACCGATTGCGTCATCTCAGGGAAAACCAAGAGGAGCGTACACTCCAAGCGCGCTACCCAGTAAACGAGAGAGAGCGTGGAAACTTCCACTAAGCAGTTGATAACCGAGTCCCTTCAATATTAAAAAAAAATAAAAAAAGCGAGAGAAGAATTTAGTTTTAAGAGCCGAGGTGGTGGTGCATGGCAGTCAGTAGACGCCATGGACTTGAGGTGGAAACACCCGTTCACCGCCATCGTAGCCGGGCCTTCGGGCAGCGGCAAGTCGCACTTCGTGGCTCGCTTCATAGAGCACGCCGACCGCATGTGCGATACGCGGTTCGCCTGTATCACTTGGCACTATGGCAGTGGTGGTGGCGGTGGCAAGAGCCGTGCGGACTCTGCCGTGCGCTACGTAGCCGGCCTGCCAGACTTGGACGACTACGACGGTAGCGAGCCCGCCCTGGTCATCGTCGATGACATGATGCGCGAGGCCGGCTCCGGCGTGGCAGACCTGTTCACCAAGGGCTCACACCACCGCAACATGAGCGTGTTCTTCATCACGCAAAACCTGTTTCACCAGGGCAGGGGCCAGCGCGACATATCGCTGAACGCCCACTACATAGTGTGCTTCAAGAATCCCAGGGACCGCGCTCAGATCAAACACCTGGCCCGTCAAGTATACCCGGAGAACCCCAAATTCGTGGAGGAGGCTTACGCGGACGCCACGCGTGATCCGCACGCCTACCTGCTCATAGACTTGAAACAGTCTACGCCCGAAGAGATGCGCGTACGTTCGGCCATTTTCCCAGACGACCCGGTGAACTACGTGTACCTGCCCAAGAAGAAGTGATAAATAGGCCGAGCGCGTGCCAGCGTCAGTCATCATGTCACACCGCGTGAAGAAGGACGCGGCGCTGCTGAGGGCCCTAATACACGCTACGCCCAAAGAACGCAAGGCCCTGTTAAAAGCGTGCGACAAGAGTCGCATCAAGTCATTGTGCGAGTGCGCGTATAACGTGCTACGCGGAAACGTACCGCTTTCCCCCTGTCTCAAACGAAAATTGAGCAAACACAAACAGGCGCTCAGACGGCTAGTGAAACGCGGCGAGGGTTGGGCCAAGAAGCGACACTACCTCGTCCAATGGGGCGGAGGGATCCTCCTACCTCTGCTGTTGAACGCTGTTCTGCCCGTTCTAGCGCAGAAGCTAATCGGACATGGAGTACGCTAGGAAAATGGTGGTTGTACCGCAGGAGCTCATCGAGAGATTGCGAGAAGGACCGGGACCAGGGCCGGGGCCAAGAGGAGGAGCAGGTAGCGCCAATAAGCCAGCCAGCCTGGACGCTGAGATGCATCGCATATTGAGCGACAAGCGGCTGGACGATACGGAGAAATGGAAACAATATCAGCAGGTGTTACAGCGGTTCCTGCACTTTTCCGCGGCTAAACGTCAACCCTTAGGTCTGTCAATCATCGAGGGTGAGCAGAGGGAGGAGGAGGAAGTGGCGGGGGGTCCGAGTCAGATGAAGCGCGAGTCTAGCGCCTCGGCGGAGGAGGACATTGTGGAATCGTTCTCAAAAATCTACAGGTCGGTGGCGCGCAACTTGTTGCGATTCATGACCCGGCAAGGCAGCCCCATCTCCTGGGACGCCAGTGGGGCGGTGTACGTGAACAAGGTGAAGATCCCCGATTCCAATATAGTGGACATCGTGCACAGCATAGTGAGAGCGCGAAGGGCGGACCGATTGCCTACCGGCTGGCATCAAGTGATGGCCGCCTTGAAGGACATGAACGTGCCCAAAGAATACGTGAGCAATCCCACGGCGTTGCGTTACTTAGGCGTGGGGCTGGACTCGGCATCGAGCCCCTGGGGAGACACGACAGCCTCGTCAACACCCCTTTCACCGAGGTTGACACCGATGCTAGACCGCCTGAGACCGCGACCCCCAGCGGCCCGAAGAAGGATAATAACCGAGGAACCCGACCGGGAATCGTCATTGGACAACTGGGAGCCGTTCACACCGTAATGGAGAAGCTGTACTACGACCCGAGCCAGCCCGGTTCCCTCGGTGGGGTGGCCGCCCTGGCCAGAGCCACGCGCCTCCCAAAACGCAGAGCGGTGGAATGGCTGCGCGCCCAGGACACCTACACGCTGCACAAGCCCGCGCGCAAGCGGTTTCCTCGCAACCGCTACGTCGTGTTCGGGCCCCGGGAGCTGTGGCAGGCGGACCTGAACGACATGCGCGGCCTGAGCCGGTACAACGACGGAGTCAACTACCTGCTGACTGTGATAGACGTATTCAGTAAGCGGCTGTTCGCGGTACCACTGAAGAGGAAAAGCGGGCCTGAGGTGGCTGCAGCGTTCGAGAGGATATTCTCCGAGGCGACTCCTCGCTGCCTACAGACCGACAAGGGGACGGAGTTCACCGGGGCCGCGACCAAGAGAGTGTTCAAGAGTCACGGTGTCAACTACTTCACCACGCAGAACCCCGACGTGAAGGCGGCGGTGGTGGAGCGAGTCAACCGCACGCTCAAGACCCGCATGTGGCGCTACCTGACCTACAAAAACACGTATCGCTACGTGGACGTGTTGGACAGGCTTGTGGACGCCTACAACCACAGCCCGCACAAGAGCCTGGGTGGCCTACGACCCGTGGACGCGGACAGCGGCGATGGTCAAACGGTGTACAAGGTGTGGCGTCACATGTATGGAAAGGCGATCCGGCGACACAAGCCCAGGTTCGAGCCGGGCGACACGGTGCGCATAGCCAAGGAGAAGGGCACGTTCGCCAAAGGTTACGAGACCAACTGGAGTAAGGAGCTGTTTGTGGTAGACCACGTATACGGGTCGCATCCTCTGCCATTGTACGTGCTGCGCGACCTGAACGGGACGCCACTGGAAGGGCGCTTCTACGAGCACGAGATGCAAAAGGTGACGATCGCCCCGGACCGCCTGTATCAAATAGATAAAATACTGGACACCGAGGGGCGAGGCTCCAGTAAGCGCTACCTAGTCAAGTGGGCCGGTTACGGAGAGGACTTCAACTCGTGGGTACCCGCAGCGGACGTGCAACAGCTGCGATGACGAGGCACAACCAGTTTTACCTGACGTTGCCCAGTAACAGTTCAATGAAGTACTATCCCAACAACATGGTGACAAACTACACGACCCATCTACCCTCGACCGTTGATCTGTCAGACGGCGAGTGGGAGGTCGCTCTGGCGGAGGCGCACTACCCCTTCTCTTTTCTGACCGTCGGTGAGGGAGCCTACATCAAACTAGTGCTGGGAATGAGGGACTCGAAAGGCGGGTTGGCCGCGGTGGACAAGTTGTTAATCAAAGTGGAGCCGGGCAATTACAGTAGTACCGAGGAACTCATGCACGCAATCAACAACCACCCTCAAATGAAGAGTAACCTGTGCACCTTCTCGTATGACGAGAGGTCCTCCAGGGTGGAATTGATGTCGACGTCTTCAGCCGTTCAGAGCCTCAAACTGAGCCCCAGTTTGGCGCTACAGTTTGGCTACGAGGTGGATACGGATATCGTCAAGCGTCACAGGTCCGTGAGGCCGGCTAACCTCTTCGCCGGTCTTCCATCACACATGTACGTGTATTGCGACCTGGTGGAACCCCAACTGGTGGGCGACGCTGTGGCGCCACTACTGAAGATCCTCAACATCGACATCAGGAATTACACGTACGGTGCCAACACGACAGTGTATATAATAGACCCGCACTACGTGCCGGTGATTAAAACCTCATTCGAGAGCGTGGAAATCGATTTAAGGGACAACCAAGGGCGACACTTGCCATTCCACTTCGGGACCACGTGCATGAAGCTTCATTTCAGGAAAGAGAGGCAGCGGCAATGAATCCGAGCGATCCCTATCTGGCGTATTACCGCCACCAGCAGGCGGGCCATGGCGTATCCTCCGTATTCAGAGGAGCCGCTTTCCAACGCGGACACGGTATCGGCAGTTTCCTAGGCGGGCTGATGCGTACAGTGGTCCCTTTGATCAGATCCGGCGCATCGGCGCTGGGCAAGGAGGCGCTGAGGTCCGGTGTGGGTTTCTTGGGCGACGTGGCAGCGAGCACAGCCGACCCCCGAGTCGCGGCCAACGCCCGGCTCAGACAGTTTACCGGGTCGCTGAAACGTAAAGCTGATGAAAAACTGGATCGCGTGCTGAGCGGTGGTGGTGCCTATAAGAGGAGGCGTGTACAGCAGGTTACTCCTCAGTCTCTAGCGAAACTCCTCGGAGCGAGGAAGAAGAGCGCTGCGCCCAAGAGGAAGCCCGCAAAACGTGTCGCTAAGAAGAGGAGAAGCAAGAAGAGCAAGAGTACCGTGAAGGACATTTTTGGATAATGGCGTTTCTACATCAGAAGTCGTGCGAGTGTGTCAAGACCGAGTTGGACCTGTTCTCGCTACCGCCCACGCAGACCAGTATAGAGAGTGGTAAATGGGTGCAGTACAAGCCCATCTCCTCCCTGACAGACGACTCACCCGTTGAGTTCATAGTTCCGGGCCATGGGGACGAGTACACGGATCTGTCACAGACGCTACTGCATGTGAAGGCTACCATTAGAACGGCTAATGGAGGCGCTGTAACGGGTGATCAAGCGATAAAAGAGGTGGGTCCGATTAACAACTGGCTGCACTCGCTGTTCAGTCAAGTGGACCTGTATCTGAACAACAAACTGGTGTCTCCTCAGAACAACACGTACGCCTATCGCGCCTACCTGGAGAACCTGTTGTCCTATGGCGGTGATGCCAAGACATCGCACCTCACCGCGGAGTTGTTCTACGAGGACTATGCCGGGTACATGGACAATACTGAGGAGGATAATGCCGGGCTCAAGAACCGGAGGGAGTTTGTCAAGGGCAGCCGGTACGCGGACATGGTCGGACATCTGCACGTCGACCTGTGCAACCAGGAGAAGTTCATGTTAAACGGCGTGGAGATGCGCTTTCGCCTGATCAGGTCTAAGAACTCATTCTCCATCATGTCTAAAACCGTGACAGACTATAAAGTGGACATCGCCGAAGTCAACCTGTTTATGCGCCGCTGTAAGATCAACCCGAGCGTGCTGTTGGCTCACAGCAGGACGCTGGAGTCGGGCACAGCCAAATATCCCATTACGCGCGTGGAAGTCAAATCCTTCACACTACCCTCCGGTATCAGCAGCAAGACTCTGGACAGTGTGTTTCTGGGTCAACTGCCGAAACGCATTATAGTTGGTCTGGTCAGCAATCAGGCGTTCAACGGGGACTACAAGAAGAACCCGTTCAACTTCACCCACAGCCACGTGAACTTCTTCGCGCTGTACATAGACGGTGAGCAAGTGCCATGTAAGCCGCTTCAACCGGATTACACGTTCGGTCAGGAGTTGTGCGTGCTCGCCTACCACACGCTGTACACCGGCACCGGCATCAATTTCTCAGACTGTGGTAACGAATACCCCTACGGATACTGCCTGATGGCGTTTGATCTGACGCCCGATATGGCGGCCTCTCAATCCAGCCACTGGAACCTGGTGCGTAACGGTAACCTGCGCATAGAGATTGGGTTCTCCGAAGCCTTGGCGGAGGCGTTCAACTGCATAGTGTACGCCGAGTTGGACAACGTCGTGGAGGTGGTCCGTCATCGCAACGTCACAGTCGACTTTGGCGGGTAAACGAGTTGCCGCGCGCTCAAGGTCACCGCGGACCGTGATGGCGGCGCGCGCACCCAAGGTTATCCCGCTAGGCACGCTCCCGCCAGCGCTCAGTCGAGTTCAGTCAGCCGTACGGGATGGACGTGCCGCCACCGATCTATAACGAGCCGCCACCAGCGCGCTGTCATCACGGAAGCGTGGTGATGGATATGCAGTGTTTTAAAGACAGTGATAATGACTTTCTACTGAAAGAGGTTTGCGTGGTGGACGTGACTACCGGCACGCTGCTCCTACATCACATCGCCCGCCCACCCTTCAGTAAGGACCTCCTGACTTCCGAGAAACAGCGCGAGAGCGTCTGGGTCACTCGCCACTGCCACGGCTTGGAGTGGGACCAGGGAGACATCGCGTACGTCGCCCTGCTGGACAAGCTGCGCTCCTGCCTCATCCACCGCCCCCTGGTATACGTCAAAGGATCGCAGAAGAGGGACTTTGTACAACGCCACCTCATAACTGAGCCCGCCGCCACCGCTCAGGACATGGAGGATCTGGGCTGCGGGTCGCTCAACGGTCCACCCACCTACCGGACCCTGCGCTGTCGCCATCATAAGAGCTCCCACAACCGTTGCGCCCTTCATAACTGCATAGTATTGCGGGACTGGCTCGTGGATAACGACAGGCTGGACCCGTCCGTCTCAAGCTGCCTGTGCTGCTTCCGCCCACGATGAATACCGTCCAGATCAGAGAATGCCTGGTGAGGATCCCCGGACTGAGGAACGTTGCGGTCTACGCCTCTGACCAACTACCTGACGTACCGGTCAAGCCTCTCACCGCCATCGTGTCCAACACGGTAGCACACACCGAGGGAGGCGAACACTGGGTGGCGTTTTACTGCTCGGAAGAGGACAGACTCGAGTACCTGGACAGCTACGGAAGGCCGCCATACCAGGCCGACTTTCAAATGTTCCTGAGGCGCAATCCTCATCACCGCCACTACGTCTACAATAGGTATCGACTCCAGGGCTACGATACCTTTGTTTGCGGTTACTACTGCCTCACTTACCTGTACTGCCGGGCTGTTCTCCGCACGTCACTCAGCGACTACGTCCAGCTCTTCGACCCTGCCGCTCCCGCCGCCAACGACGCTCTGGTCCGCAGGCTCTTTCACTCCATATTCGCTTAAAAATAGTTTGTAAGGTTTTTGTAGTATGTGTATGTAACCTTATTACTGTACAATACATGCCTCATAATGATAAAGCTTGTGTTTTCATTTCTCCTTTCTCCTTACTAAATTTAAAAAAATTAGCAAAACTGAGGCAGCGGGGCTGGACCTCAGGTTTATATACCAGCGGCGCGTGTCACTGACTGAGCCCCCGCCAAGCGGCAGTGAAGGCCGCCAAAGAGGGCGCGCCACGAGACCCCTCGGACATCAGCAAACCGCTGAGTAATTCGAGGGTGACCCCTCGGACATCAGCAAACCACTTAGCAACTCCTTCCTGGGCAACTCCTTCAGGGTCGTCCCCGACACGCGCCACCAACCGCTCCCGGTTGGCGGGGGCTTTTTAAGCTGCACGGCTCGGGCCAAACGACCCATAACGCCTTTCTGAGCCTAACGGCTTGTGACTTTTGAGTGAGCAAAGGGAGGAAATAAACAACTCGGGTTCATGCTGTACATAAAGCTATTATATTTTCTTACAAATACTATTTACAATTTTTTTCTCTTATAACTAATATATACAACTAGACGGGGAATTCCTCTTCTTCCTCGTCTTCGTCCTGGCGCTGTCCCTCCTCCTCCTCGCCGTCCACTTCCATCCGCTGTGCTTGATCTCCTCTCCTCCTGGCTGGCGGTAGCGGCGGGACGTCCTTGTGTCCCCATGGCAGAGTGTGGATGCCGTCGGGGAGGACGCACCGCTTGTCGTCAGCTGGACTGAGGCTCAGCTTGTCCACTTCCACGGTGTAGACCCGGTGCAAGTGGGACTGGAACCGGACGTTGGTGGTGTGTTTCTGGACCCCGTCAAACAGACACTCTCTGTAGTCGTCGGGGGTGAGGACGTTCTTGACAACGCCCTTCGCAACCCCCTTGGCTCGCTTGAGAGCCTTGCTGCCGCCTGTCGCTGCGTCCTCGATGTCCATGAAGTACAGCTTGGACCGCAGGCCGAGGTACTCGTATAAGGACAGGCCGTTGCACTCGTCCTTAAACTTTCCGATGACCTTGGCGTTGACGGGGTTGTAGCAGGGGTGAGACCTCGGATAGCCGCTGGTGTCGAAGTCGTCCAGGTGTTCCTTCATCTCGGCGTAGACGTCCTGGGACACGATGTCAAAGACGAAGCTGTCCGTGTCCATGTAGTCCACGGTGAGGCGGTCACCGTAGCGCTCCTTCATCTTGCGCAGGAACTCGTACATGAGCCACTTGCTCAGCTCCAGGACTGACATGCCTACGTAGATTGGCTTGTCCAACACAATGTTGACCTTGGACAGATGCACCAGGGCCACGTCCTCCGTATAGTACGTCCGGTCCAGGAAGTTGGATCTGGCGACGTACTTGGAAAACTTCTCCGGGGTGCACACCAGCTTCACGTTGAGGCGCTTCCGTACATTCTCGATGGTCTTGCCAAAGACCGCGTTGTTCATGAGCTTGAAGAAGTCCTGTTCAAACTTCGTTTTGGCCTTCTTCCGCAGCTCCGTGTTCATCAGGATGTACGGTTCCAACCACCGCGACTGGTGAAACGAGATCGCCTGATGCACCGCGACCAGCTCCAACCCGTTTTGCAGCGCCTGCTGCAAGACCCTGTAGTGACAGATGTAGTGCGTCTTGTCGTCCAGGGTCGTCAACAGTTTGGGGAACTTCCCTGTTGGCGGACGCTTCGTCTCGCAGCAGTAGGGAAGGTCCTTGTGCAGGTCGTGTAGGCGCGCGGGGTAGTGGAGGTCCACCTCGAAGATGTAGTCTCGATCGGCCTCCGCGTCCAGCGCCGCGGCGTCCAACACCTGGATTTCCTCACGGCTGAGCCACTCGAAGTCTCCGGTCGGCAGGCGCTGGGACATGGCCCAGCCGTAGAGGTTGTTGGCGTCCAGGTACAGGAGGAAGCGCGTGGGCTCGTTCGGGCGGTAGTCCGGGCACCTGTCGTGGTTGGCCTTGGCGTAGCGGGTGATGGCCTGAGAGATGCCTCCCCGGATCCCCTGCTCCACGAAGAGGTACATGTCAAAGTCCTGCAGCGTGTCCAGCTCCACACCGCAGGTCTTGAGCATCACGTCCCAGGCGTAGGACGGCAGGGTGTAGTAGTGGGCAGGATCCAGCCCGTACTCTGCTAGCGACGTATCACGGAACTGCTCAAAGACATCGGTGAGCAGGGCGATGTCGCATCGCAGGTACTTGTCCGCGTAGTCCTTGAGGTGGTTGCAGTCAAAGGCTCGCCACACGTTGAGGGCGTGCTCGTACTCCTCCTCCTTGATATCTTCCAGGGTCATGGAGTTCCTGAACGCCTCCTTGGGAGGCAGCTCCCTGGTGGAGTACAACGTGTCGTACGACGTGACAAAGTCGTAGGGGAATACGCCCTTCCTGCGCACCAGGTCGAACAGCCGGTCGTCGGGGAAGCGCTTCCTCGTCTCGCGCATCTTGTCAGTGGGCAGTCCCGCTGCCAGGCTGGCCAGGCTCATGGACAAGAACCTGTAGGTGTCGAGGAACCGCACCGCGAAACTGCTCTGACGTTGGTTGTCCCCGGGCTGGCCAAAGTGAAACCGCTTGGTAAAGGCGATGTAGCGCTCTTCAGTGTGCGCCAGCACGTCCACATCACCAGGGTCGATGGCCAGCTCCCGCACTACGAAGTGGGCGTCGTAGTTGGACAGGTTGTGGAAGTAGCAGTTGATGTGTCGCTGCTCCCGGTACCTGAGGTTGCACGAGCGGTGAGCGGCTCCTCGGAACTCATAAGGCGGGGCGTGGTTGTGGTCCCGCACCTTAACGTCCTGGTCCGTGAACTCCTTCCCGCAGAGGTAGCAGTGAGTCGCCACCAGGTACTCGTCCATCTCCTGCTGGGTCAGAGAAGGGTGCAGAGCTCTCGTGCTGAACAGGAACTCCCACAGCGCCAGCACGTCCATCTTGAGCCTCTCCATAAAGACCTTGGACGCGTCAGCCCCGAAGTAGACGCGGGGCTCAAACTCCTCCAGGCCGAGCGAGTCCACGATCTGGTAGGCGAAGGCGTACGGGACGTGCAGTTGCAGGGGCCTCGTGCCGGGCGGCGCTTCCACAGGGTCGGCAGCGACGGGCTGCAGAGCACACTCAAAGTCCGCGTAGATGCAGAACCTCTCCCGCCTAGTGTACTCAGGGTGGGTGAAGCGGATCTGCTGCTTCTTCGACATGTCCAAGCGGAGGGGGGCCTTGGCGGTGCAGTATCGCATGTGCTCCTCCAGACGCTCGGCACCGGACAGTTGCAGCTTGTTGGGCTGGTTGTCAAAGTAAGCGAAGCATCGCTTACACACGTGGATGGCGTGGCCGTGAGACGTCAGCTGAGGACGCACTAGCCTACTCATGTTTGCGATGTAGACGTAGTGACTGTTCCCACCGGTGGTCACATACAGCAGGTCCCGGTGATCCTCCAACTCCCGCTTGCAGATCTTCAGCGGGAACACGCGGTCCTGGAACTTTGGCGATCCGTCGGGGCGTCTCCCCACTATGGCGCGCTCGATCCCGTACACGTTGACGCTGATGGCGTTCTTCCTCTCAAAGACCTTGATGTGCTTCACAGCTACGGGGAAGCGTAGGCCGGTCCAATCGTAGCGAGCCATGACGTCCGGTGTGTACGATGCTGGCCTCTCCGGGTGTCGCGCGACGAACTTGGTCAGGACGGCATACGCGAAGCACATGTCATCGAGGTTGTGCACGTTGATGACAGCGCGCGTCTCGCAGATGGTCTTGGGAAGCTGGACGAACCGGGCTCCGCGTTCTCCCAACGGGGTGTAGAGATTGACGCGGATCTCCAGGTCGCGTATCCGGAGATAGCTCCACCCGCTGCCCACTAGCAGGCACTGCTCCTTCTCTTCCTCCAGCTTGTGGAAGGACGCTGACAGGAAGTCCTCCAAGTTGGACGCGGCGGTGAGAGGCACGTTCTTCGTCTTGAAGGCCCGCAGACAGGTGGCTCCGTGGACGTTGGCAAATTCGCACTCCAGGAACATGTTGACCTTGGTGTTTGGGTGCCGGGACCTGACGTCAGTCAACAGGTTCAGGACGCTGTCGAACAGCAGCACCAGCGCGTCCTCCACGGACAAGAAGTCCTCCATGGGTCGAGACAGGCCGAAGGTCAGGAGGCGTCCGCGGAACCCCCGTTGGATGGTGCGGAACGCGGGCAGTCCACCACCCACCATCCCATCGGGTGCCTCGCTCGGTCCGGGCTGAGGCTCGCGGCTGGGTCCGGGCTGGGGCTCGTGGCTGGGTCCGGGCTGGGGCTCGTGGCTGGGTCCGGGCTGGGGCTCGTGGCTGGGTCCGGGCTGGGGCTCGTGGCTGGGTCCGGGCTGGGGCTCACGGCCGGGTCGGTGCTCGGGTGACAGGACGGGCAGGTGCGGCATCTCGTCCACAACGAGGTTCCTCACGACGGGGCAGTTTTCGGCCTCGTGCTGGTCCCGGTTGTAGCGCCGGGTGAAGCCTCGGTCGCAGTAGGCGCACGCGAACCTCATGCCGCGGTGAGCGCTCGCCACGTGCTGCTGGAGATAAGCGGTCCTGCGGAAAAGGGCGCCGCACTCGGGACAGCGGACCCCGTTGGCGTGCACCAGCTGCACGTGGCGCTGGAGCAGATCCTCGCGGGCGAATCGCCGCCCGCACGCGTCGCACTCGGGCCGTGGGTCTCTGACGGGTGGCGTTGCGGCGGAGGAGGAGGTCGAAGCCGACGGGATCGCACCGTGGACCGCTTCCATGTGATGGCGCAGATCCTCAGGGCTCGCCAGGGCGATGGAGCACAACGGGCACGGACGGCCTGCGAACAGGAAAACAAGTCCTATTAGTTACCTCGATAAACACGAGGGTGAGGAACTGGCGGCCTCTTCCTCATCTCGTTCGCCAGTTTGAGCCCAGTAAATACAAGGGTGAGGAATTGCACAGAGGTCTGACGACCTCTTCCTCATCTCGATCGCCAGTTTGAGCCCAGTAATACAAGGGTTGAGGAACTGAACAGAGGCTGGCAGCCCCTTGTTTACTACTTGAATCTGTTTACTCGGCTAAAGCCGTTTACTCTCTCGAAAACAAGTCATTAGTACTGACGGTTTCTTGTTTAACGTAAAAACCGTGCCTGACGTTCCTCATCTCGTTCGCCAGTTTGAGGCTAGTAAATACAAGGGTGAGGAATTGCACAGAGGCCTGGCGACCTCTTCCTCATCTCGATCGTCAGTTTGAGCCCAGTAATACAAGGGTGAGGAACTGAACAGAGGCTGGCAGCCCCTTGTTTACTACTTGAATCTGTTTACTCGGCTAAAGCCGTTTACTCTCTCGAAAACAAGTCATTAGTACTGACGGTTTCTTGTTTAACGTAAAAACCGTGCCTGGCGCTTGATCGTGAGGAACTGCACAGAGGACTGGCGACCTCTTCCTCATCTCAATCGCCAGTTTGGACCCAGTAAATACAAGGGTGAGGAACACACAGAGGCTGGCAGCCTCCTTTCTTGTTTAACATAAAAACCGTACCTGACGCTTGATCGTGAGGAACTGTATAGAGGACTGGTGACCTCTTCCTCATCTCGATCGCCAGTTTGAGTCCAGTAATACAAGGGTGAGGAACTTTGGATGAGGATATCGGAGAAGAAGGCGTGCTTAACAAATCTACTGACGGTTTCCTATTTAACTTAAAACCGTACCTGGCGCTTGGTCGTGAGGAGTGGGAGGATGAACTGCTATGAGGTGACGTCGCAGGTTGTCGCTTCACCCGAAGCGTCTCCCGCAGACGTCGCAGTCGAAATGGCGGTCCCTGTGAGCGGCTGCCGTGTGACGAGTCAGGTTTCCAGCGTTCGCGAAGACGTGACCGCAGACCTCACACATACGAGGAACAGCCATCTGATTGAAAAGCAAAACCTAATTTCATTTCGCTTAAACATTTTTTAAAAAAAGAGTGATAGTGAATCTATTTTGCTTTTTAAGTTTGATTAATTAATTTTAATCGTTATAAAACACAACTGTTTCAAGGTCATTACAATTCCACTCATCTCCATCGGAAAAAGAAACAACGACAAGGCTCAGTGTACTGGGATATGTAAAAGATTAATTATTAATGTTAGCTAATAAGATTTTAGAGCATTGGTAAACTTGCTGATGAAAAAGTAAATTATATGTTACTTACATTTTAAGATATTCAAAGAGAAAGTCGTAACAGTCGCATAAGTAATCACCGCGATAGTAACGAAAATTAAAAATAACGAATAATTAAAATAGAAACGCTAATTAATAAATATGTTGTTACTTACGTTGACTTTTATGGGAATCCAAAGGCAATGAACAGCAGGTTGTGTAGGTGTATCGCAGAGACAGCAATACTTCGTCCGCACAGTAAGAGCTCCAAAAACAAACTGACGAAACCCTTGAGGACGCGCTCATAAATAGCACTCCAGTCGGGAGGAGTAAGCGGTAAACAGTTCCCGGAACCGCTGATGAGTAAAGAGCCCCGGGCGGTTACGTAGGCCCTAGCACGCGCCTCGACACGTGACTCCGTGGAGCCGCTCACCAGGGGGGGGGACTTGCATCCTCACCACGCCTTTGCTAGTTTTGAACCATCGCGAGAGGTCTGGAAAAACAGCCAAGATCCCATGAGGAAAACGCGTTTGAAAATTAATAGCGGGCCTGTTTAACAGTGGATTCTCAATTTTCTTTAAGGGATGGTTTACTTAGGCTGCCGCCTGACATGTGGTGAAATTTCATCAAAATCGGTCGGTAAATAGCTGAGATCCCATAAGGAAAACACGTTTAAAAATTAATAGCGGGCCCGTTTAACGGTTGATTTTCAATTTTCTTTAAGGGATGGTTTACTTAGGCCATCGCCCGACATGTGGTGAGGTTTCGTCAAAATCGGTCGGTAAACAGCTGAGATCCCATAAGGAAAACGCGGTTATAAATTAATAGCGGCCTTGTTTGATGGCGGATCTATGGGGTTCTTTCGTCATTCGCTTCCTTTGGGATAGGCCTACACTCTGGAAAAAGTCCCGTGGGAATCGGTGAGTAAATAGGCTAGTTATTAATTTTCGAAAGTTTTTTCCTAATCACGAAAAGTGCTGCAGACGACCGGGGGGGGGGGTGATTCCTCGCATCCTCACGCCAGGTGCCAGGTTTAAGTTAGGTTAATGGGTCACGTGACGGGGGGGGATTCCTCGCATCCTCACGCCAGGTGCCAGGTTTAAGTTAGGTTAATAGGTCACGTGACGGGGGGGGGGTGATTCCTCGCATCCTCACTTCTGTGCTGGGGTTGAATCGGCTATTGCCCCCTACTGATATTATCAATTTAAAGGAAAAATTGGTTGGTGTCCTAATAAAAATAGAGTTAGAACTCTGTTCAAATCTGTATGGAATTGTATAAAGTCTTTTTCCGTTGATAAATGAATAAATAAAACAGTACAGTAAGAAAAAACTTACAACCAATCATTATCAATATGCAAAACGGAACTCGGAACCAAACAGAATAATTTTGATTAATCTTTGAAAATAGAGGTATTTTTGGCCTTCGATGGCAAAATCATTAACCTCTTAGAGCTCAATTCTGTAAAATCTTTTGAAATAATAACAATATTGTATTTTTTCCGAGCAAACTCGGACCCCACAACCTGTAAATCCAAACCATCGTATAAAAATTTGCTTTTTCGCTAAAACAGGTATATTCAGATAATGAATGTTTGGTCACAACAATCGATATTAAATATTTTTCTTAAAACGTGTTTTAGAATTGTAATAGGGAAGAATTGAATCATATAAAGAAAATACTATTAGAGAACTAAAAAGGTTTTTTGATTAATAATACTTGGCTTTAAAAGGTTAAATCTTTACTCTCCTTTTCTATGAGAATGCGTTAAAATGCAGAGGCTTTCTGGATTACCGTCGTATTCAACTCCTGTAGCACAGTTTTTACAATAATCTTAACTAAGGATGTACAGTTGAATGGTACGTTATTCCATTACAGGTAAATTATCATTGATGTTTGTATAATCCATTAGCAATAAACACAATTTCATCATTTTTAAGGAACTACTTTGGTAATAGTTGATTTGCAAAATTTGAATTTATAATTGATTGAAACCATCTAGTAAAACATGTTATATTCAACGTTTCACACTATACTAACTGCATATTACTGCATAAGCACATTGCATTTTATTCTTTGCATATGTATTTTAAAATTAAGAATTTATATAACTTTTTTACCACAAGTATATTTATAAAACGCCATGTTTTTCAAAGCATGTACGATTCGGAAAGAACATACAATTTTGTTAGTATATATATTTATATATATAGACCTATATGTTTGTAGACAAATATCTAACAACTCATACGGTTAAGTAAAGCTTTGTAAAGTTTACACTTATTTTAGAATTCAAACATTAAAATTATTATATTTATATTTCATGAATAGCTAGAACCATCAGAAACCGTATTTATCAACATAAACAGTTAAGGCCTCAGATCATCCTGAAATGTTATTAGTCATATATCAGACCCATTTTTAGCCTCTTTACTTATTTATTTAGTGTGTTGATTCAAACGTAACATTGCCTTAAAGGTAGGGTAATATAGGCAGAGGATTTTCTCGCTTTGCCTTCAAAGGTGAGTGAGGTGTTTTGGGGGGGGGGAGTGACAAGGTAAATAAATTTCGGAACTAGTCGTTATTTCTGATTAAAAGTAATTTTAAGTTCTGATTTTAATTTGACTGACTTAAATAGCGCACAATTCAATTTCGAGTTTTTTGTTTGTTTTAATACTCAACAGTCCGTCATCATTTGATATTGACCTGCGCAGTGAACTAAAGAGAGCCAAGTACCGTAACGACATTGTCACATGGACAAGCCAGAGGTGACCCCGCTCATGATCTTACAGGAGTCGGCCGGGACCGGGATCGAACCGGCCACGTCTAACTTGCTAGTCAGGCACTGTGTCTCTGAGCTACCGTGTTCGGTTGAGGGCATGGTTTGCTGGGCTATCAACCGAGATCAGCGAATAGGAGATCTGCACTGTCGTTGATTACGTGCTGCATTGTCAACACTTCACACCAGCTGATCGGAGTAACATTCGAGTGTTATTTATCTATGAAAAAATGGCAACAGTAAGAGCGGACAACCATGCTATTGGCTACAGCCCAACTATCCATTTAATTGTCCGCTATTATAGTTACTTATCCTCATGGACCACATAGTCTCATAGGCTTAGCATATAGCGAGTTATGTAGATTATTGCTAATCTTCTTCTTACTTCTTAAATTATCTTTTAATTTTCTAAAAATAATAACTAGGTTGGCTAGGTGGTGGGACTTAACTTCAGCTACTTACTATCGTGATATCGATGAAACTGTTCTCTGTTGATAATAACTAACTAAGCAAGTACTGTTTTCCTTAGTACAAAATTGCTGATGCAGCTCACAATCAGAGTACCTACCTTTAGACGCGTTCATTCTGCAGTTTTCTGAGGTCTTGAATGATGGCGTACGACGCGTTGTCTCTTTTCTGATAAATGAGGTTTTACAACACCCTCGGCCTGAACTATCACGATGTACGAGGAACTATAGTACATTTTGATTGCTGGTCCACTTTTAAACCAAAGCACCGTAGATTTGAAATTTGTTTTCTTTTTACATATTCTTAGTAGGTATTTATTTTATATTATTATGTGACTAAGTTATGAGTTGTAGTTTAGTTTAATTATTGAGACTGAGCAAGATAAGTATTAATGCATTTAGTCATTAGTATTATTTGCTACTTTTGTAATTGTATTTTTTTACGGTTATATATTTAGACTCAGTAAAGTGACCTCGTGAAGTGGAGGACTTATATTTCCCACTAAAATTATTACAAGGTAATAGTTTTGTACTGCTGTAAAGTAATAGGTTATTACTGTATTGCAGAAAGTAAATAAGTAAATAAAACAGGTCAGTAAAACAAATGACTCGAAGGACTAATGAATGACATGGACTGTTGCATGACATCGACTTCACAGCCGCTTCACATATACAACTATACCATCGTATTCTGTACCGTGTACCACAACATGGTTCCTGGGGTACTCACGTCCTCTTTGTCGCTTCTTGTCATCGACCGTGGAAGGGGTTGAACTCTGTACCCTACTAAATAATTGTCTTGGAAAGATTTCACTCTAGTATTTCTACTAAAAAAAATCTTTATTCATAATTAAACTCCCTCTTCCCATATGAAAAATACAAAAAAATTACATGCACATATAAATTAGTAAAATGAATAAATATATTAATTGTATTCATTACTGAATAATTAATTCAATCGTTATATTAAATCTTTATTGTAAATTATCGTATCGAAATTATATTGAATCTTGGAAACGTGTAGGGAGTATATTAAATACCGCCCCGATTACTTATCCAACAATGCTGGCATCCTTGCTGAAATAGAATTAACGTCTCTTATTGGCATCTGTTTTCTCTATTTTCCCCCTCTCTTTATTTATATCCCTCTATTTTATTTAAGTTTCAAGGAATATTCCTATAAACACACCAGCCTTATAATTAATATATATAATTTGTTGTAAAACAGTAACAACACATGTATTACCCAGTTGCTCGTCCTTTTATGATAACATTATACATGTTTATACACATAATGTTTTTAAATTATTTGATAAAATATAAATACCCCTGTAACAGCAAACCTGCGTACTTAGTGAATTTCCAATGCAAATATATTTGTATCTTGATACCAAATAAAGCCACATACAAATAACAATACAAATACAAATTTCATCAATAACATTTATAAATAAACAATTTATGACATTTTTATTACTCCATAAGAATAAAATGGTGGCTGAGTATGCAGGTTTGCTGAAGCAAGGAACACAAAAATGGGGTTTTATACAATTAATAATATAAATCAAGTAGGTAAAGCCACATACCAAATTTTATTAATTTACGTTCATAATTAAGGGAGATAACACGTTACTTTTTCTCCATAAGAATAACATGGGGGCTGATTACGCAGGTTTCTACAATGGGAACAATCGGCCAAAAAAATGTGTTTTAGTGCAAATATCAATAGACTACAACGATACGAAGCAATATACCAAATTTCATCAGGATAAGTTGATAAATAAGCTAGATATACAATTTTTCTTATTCCCCATAAGAATAAGATTGGACAAAGTACTATGCCGACTACGGTAATATCTTCTTCCCTATAGGGGAACTTCGCTAAAAGTGTTAATTTATATTAAATGCCATTTAGATCCAGTTATGTTTTAAAAAGAACCTTTCAAAGCTCATCGTCGTCATTTTACTTTTTTTATCAATAACAGTTTTGAGACGGACACAAAATAAACTAGTGCATTGATTTAGGTCATGTATATCACCTTACCTTTATATCAAGAAATATACAACTTTCTTTTCTTCCTTATACAATCAGAATTCTAGCACATAAGAATAAGTACATCCGTGTTTTCACATTATATTTTTCAATATTGTATTACCATTAGGGAATCCAATACCGGACGATATTTTCAATCCCGGGATTACGGGATTGGAAACAAAACAATCCTGGGTTCCCGGAACCAATCCCGGAATTGGCCGTAATTTACAAAAATCCTGGAAAACTGTGATTAAGTGTACTTTTGTTTATGTTGACGATAATTATAGTAAATGAATACTATTTAGTTTATTAAAAATACAAAACAATTATTTAAATATCACACATGATCAACGGCGAAAGATAAAAATCTTTATTACACTAATAGTATTATTACGCTGACATTTGGTCTCACATTGGGTAGGGCTTCGGGTATGCAATAAACTAATAAACCAACTCAATATTGGGTTTTTAACACTATAATATGTATTTAAATTAACAGAAAACTCTTTCAAAAAGTATCCATGAACAATTATTTCCACGTAAAAAATAGAAGCAGAAGTACATTTTTTTAATGTAGCTGCAGCTGCAGATGAATGAAATTATTAACTTATTACTAAGTCAAGTTATGAACAAATCCTACTTGATAAAACAAAACTATTCTTTCAATAAACACAGTACTTTCATAGTAAAATCATGTAACGATTAGTAAACGATCTAAAATTAATCTAGTAAACTTTACTTAAAAAAAAAATAAAATGTTGATATTTTAATGAATTTACTTATATACCTACCTAACTACCTTATTTTTAATACCTTAATACTTTAATCTCCCTACTTATTTTTTATATTGGGATCAAAACAAACTAAATTTGTTCTTAGTAAAAAGAAAAAAGATCAATGATCATAATTATCTGATAAACATCACTTAACCTATTCATGTAAAATCTGATTGTTTCAAGTGACTGTAAGAAATTGGATTAAAATAAAAATCTATAGTCAATATATAAAAAAGAAACAATTATCAAATCAAGAAGTTTTGGTTTATGACTTTATTAAAGTGGTTTTATAGTGATTTGTTGCGTTTACATAAGTTAGAGACGTCACATATGCTAACTTGAGCTAATTTAGCAATCCCAAAAATCCTGGGATTTAGAGTTTGAATCCCGGGATAGAATAAACCGTAAAATTGGGCGGGATCCCGGGATTGGATTCCCTACTCATCACCATTAGTCTCACTATTAGGATCCTGTCGTAGTTTGTAATACCATCGTTTGTTTGTTAGTTGTTTAAATCGCATGTCAGAAACACCTAATTATTACCAAGAGTCTTAGCAACGTTATATTATTGTTATGATTTATACCATATTTATTTGCCCACATTTGTCATATTTCATGAGCAATATTACACATATTCATTCCATTTTCTTATCATCACCTCTTTGTTATAAAATACATTTATATAGTATATTTGTGTAATATTGTTGCACATTTTCTAGGATATACGTATTGTTCCTGATCTATTAGCGAATTTCCCCTATAGGGAAGAAACTATTACCGCAGTCGGTATGGGAAGACCTAGGCCCGAGACCATGATAACTTTTCGTTTTGAGGTCCCCAGACCCCAAAAACACCATTCGTCCGAAACTGTATATATATATGTGTGTGTGTGTGTGTGTGTGTGTGTGTGTGTGTGTGTGTGTGTCCGTGGGTGAGATAACTCTCGTAAAAAAGGTCGGATTTTTATGAAATGTGGTATAAATGTATAACGGGATGTATAAAGCAACATTTATGACTTAACATTAAGTTCGAAAACCAGCCATATCGCTCTATCTAAAGGGGTTTTGTACCCCAAAAATGAGTTTTTTTTTGAATTTTTACATATAATTTTTTGAATAGTCAAATATTAGTTATTCCCATTGGATTTAGCTTAAAAAAACACACAATGTGGGTTTGAACATTCCTCTACGTTAATCGTTACCGAGATATTGAAAGTGCTAAACACAGTACGTTGTCTAATGTTATTCTTATGGAGAACAAGAAGAAACTATATCTCTTTATGAACGTATACTGACGAAAATTGGTATACCGCTCTATTTAGTTGTGGTCTATGTGCTCAAAAAACAAACGTTTGCTAAAGGTTCCCGTAGCAGCAAACCTGCGTACTCAGCTCCCATATTATTCTTATGGAAAAACATTAAAATGCTGTGTATCCCTTAGTTATGAACATAAATTAATAAAACGTTGTATATGACTTCACCTAGTTGAGTTATATTGACATTTGCCTAAACACCCATTTTCTTCGTTCCTGGTTGCAGCAAACCAGCGTACTCATCCCCCATGTTATTCTTAAGGAGATTGATCAAAACGGGATATATCGCTTATTTATGAATGTATATTGATGAAACTAGGTATGTGGCTTTACCTAGTTGAGTAATATTGATATTTGCAAAACCAATTGTTTATGTTCCGTGTTTCAGCAAGCTTATGTATCTCCAATGTTATTCTTACGGAGAATAATTAAAATTGTATATATCGCTTATTTGTGAATATATTTTTATGAAACTTGGAATGCGGTTTTATGTGGTATTAAGACATATATAATGCAGTAGAAATTCGCTGAGTACGCAGGTTTGCTGCGACGGGGGTATTTTATTTATTTATGTTCTATTTGTCATTTAGTTTCTAATATCATAATCTACATCTAATCTGTATAAGATCTACATCTTCTAGTTATAATAGGTGATATTAAACTCAATTATTGTTGCGAAACTAATTGGTTTAAAGGTTGACTAAAATATGAAATTGTTATCTCATATTGAAAATGTGTCTAAGATACTGATTTGTGGTATTTTTATACTCCGAAAGTTATCTACTTTCTCTAATCTAGATATTTTAATGGCAGCATATTATTTATCCACACCTTTCGTATGCTGTTCTTATCTGAGGACATGAATGTACAATAGCCTTCCAAGTAAGTATAGATTTTCAAAAGATTTTAAAATATCCAGGAAGAGCGTAAAATAATTTTTATTTGTTAAAGAGTATTACAGTGTACATTTATTTTTAAACGATGACTCCATTGTTTAGTTATAAAATTAACTAGTATTGCACATTTCAACAACCATATTGATTATAATATTTTCTTGTATTTATTCCTGACTTTTGTCTTCGTATTTTATTTTGCTTACGACAGTATAGAATTTTTTACTTTTGACTTTCTGAAGTAATCAGAGACTCATTGGCTCATTCCACTTGCCCAATCTCATCCTTGCCGTCGTCACTACTTTGATGCAGGAGCTAAATATGATATTGTAATGTCTGTTAAATCATATATATGTATATATACAATTTTAATTTTAGCAGTAAACAAATTATAATTAAGTTAGCTTTTAATTTCTAGAATTTTAGCAACAATAATTTTATAACAACCAATAGGACATCAACATGGACGCCATTTTAATTGTGTTATTCTCTATTTGGGCCTGATTATGATCAGTTAGTGGTCTAAATCGATAGCCTTGTATAATTTTGTATACATGTTACCGATTTGTGAGTTCAGTGTTTATATTTGCATACCAAAATCAAAATAAATGTTTACAAATCAATTTGGTTAGTATCTTTCTTTTTTAACACTAATGTATAACACGATTTACTCTAACTCTACTTCTATCAAAACATACCTTATGATCAGTTCTTATTTTGGTTACATATATTTGCATATTCAAATCACAGTACATTTTTACTCTTAACATTAAGTTCCCCCTTGTAGTAATCTTGTATGATCTTATATTATACGACTTGAAAAGTGAAATCATTACTTAATTCTCTTGAATAATATGTAATATACTGGGAGAGAATGTATTTTAATGTTGGATATTTCCAGTACAATTTAACCAGTAATTTTCACTAAATCGCCCTTCTGCTCACTATAAAAGTTATAAATCCTCTAAATAATCTGTTTGAAGTTTTAATTTCGTATTATAGTTTAAACAGTAAAATAGTGTTAGAAGGTATAGCACCAAAAACCGTTCATAATTATTTCATAATCTTCATAAATATTTCCTAATTTCAGAATCGAAAGCATAACATCAAACACTGCATTCAACGGATAAACAAATTGTAGATATCTTTGCACACCATATTGAACGTGCAATTAAACGTCTATTCATTTCACCTATGAAATTTATTTCTATTCAGTTAAATGTCATTTCACCTATTAAATTCTAACCAAATCTCTAATTATGCCATTAAATGACAAAGATCAACGACATATTGACAACGCTAAATATAAATTATAAGCAATACACTTCTGACACTTGAACAAATATCGAGAAGATAACGTACGTTATCGAGACGTGTTGTGTGTCGGATGTAATAAAGTAAATGGAGATCCTGTTCACCTCTGTCTTGGATACACACACTCGTGCCAAGTAAAACTTATTGTGAGAGAAAACTCGGCACGAGGCTCAGAGGTGAGATTTTCCATAAATGTGATTATGAATTTGATTGAGTGGTAATTGATAGTACATAGTACAGTAATTATTAAATTTGCATAATATCTAAATGATTTCAAACTTATAGTACTCACTCGTACATCTAGTGTGTAATGTGTTATTTATACTTATATATGGACTTTCATCAATTCATGTATGTTCTACAACGAGAAATTGACAGGGAATAATTAGTTGTGAAGTATAGTGCTGTATTTCGTGAAATATGATTAAATCGGTGATATAGAAATGATAGAAATACGATATAGTATGAAACGGTGCGCTATTGATTATTTTGTATAGACTCCATTATAACTTACTGCGCATCAGTTCTGAGTGGTGCTAAGAATTGAGTGCTTCTGGACTTCTTCACACTGATAGTAAAACTATTATTTACAAAATTATAATCTGGAGATTTCGTCTTCATCTTTGACCAGTGGTACTAAATTGACTGTGTAAACCTATTTAAAATACTTAATCGCTAAAGATCTAAAACAAAAAATTCGAAAATCGAAAGCCTGGTTGTGTTGTATTACAGTGACGTACCTTGCAACTTCTTTAACATCCTTCTTCTGATCCTCTTCAGCTCTTCTTCCGTTTCCGTATAGGTTTATTTTATAAACTAGGTTTATTTTAATTATAATCTCTTTATATTTAAAACTTGTAAAAAAGTGAGTATTCTCAAAACATAATTCTCGTGTTGTCCCTTTTTAGTTAAATTAAATTTGTTTAGTTGTACAAAAATGTAACATATTAGTTTTATAGTTGGTTTTAGCGAATTTCCCCTATAGGTAAAAAGCTATTACGTAGGTCTCATGGGAACACTTAAGCCCGAGACCATGATAACTTTTTATTTTGAGGTCCCCAGATGCCAAAAACTCTATTCGTTCAAATTTATATTTATGTGTGTCCGTGAATGCGATAACTTGAGTAAAAAACGTCCGATTTTGATTAAATTTAGCTCAAATACGTATTAATGCCTTTAAGTTCGAAAACCAGAAAAATCGGGCCATGGGAAGGGGGTTTATGGGGTTTCAAACTTTCTAAAAATCAGTTTTTTGAATTTTTTACCCTAAAATTTTTAAAAAACTCAATTTTATTTTACTCATTTTATAGAGCGTAAACAAAATATAGTATTTTGAATCATTAACCTAGGGTAAGTGGTTCCGGAGAAAAACCAAAAAACAAGATCATAAAATCTCCCATGTTAATCTTATGGGAAAAAGGTTTTTGGTTTTTCCACAGTTAATTTTACTGTAAACTTTACATTTGCATTGACCAATCAATTCAGCTCCACAAAAAAATCATTTTGGTGTTTAAATTGTGATTCTACGTACAAACGTTGCAGCGATATTCAAAGTGCTAAACACAGTACGTTGTCCAATGTTATCCTTATTAAGAATAAATAAAATTTTATATCTCGATTATTTATGAATTTATATTAATGAAACTTGGTATGTGGCTTCACCTAGTACTAGTATATTGATGTTTGCAAAAAATAGATTTTTTGTTGATATTCCTTGCAAACTTGCAAACTCAGCCATAATGTTACTATTATGCAGAATAAGTAAAGTTGTACAGGTTCCTTAATTATGAACATAAATTATTAAAACTTGTCATGTAGCTTCTTCTGATTCAGTTATACTGATAATTGCTTAAAAACAAATTTCTTATCTTTATCGTTGCAGCAAACCTGCGTACTCAGCCCTAATGTTTTTTTATAGAGAATAAATAAAATTCTATATATCACATATTTATAAATGTATTTTTATGAAACTTGGTAAGTGGCTTTATGTGGGAGTGAGAAACATATACACACATTAGAAATTCGCTGAGTACGCATGTTTGCTGCGACGGGGGTATTTCTTGTAGGGTATAAAGAATATTCTTAAGACTTGAAGTTCACTTATGCACAAACCTATTTCGTTTCATTACTCTAATATAATATAATTTATGAATATTCATACTGTAGTGACTATGATTATGATTGACTATTAAATATTCTCAAATTTATTTTTGTTCCTTATATGAACAAAAGAGAAATCTGGACGATTCCTTATTTCGGTGAATTGATTACAAAACATCGTTTCTCTGAAGAAAACTGGAAGGGGGAGTGAACGAAATTGTTGCAAGATATATAGAATAAAAACAAAGGAAAACGTTTGAGTTGTTGAAATCTATAAGTATGCAAGTAAGTATGCAAGTCTGTCTGTTCCATCAAGATGTGTTTTCTTACTTGATCTCTGGGGACTACAGAATTATTGTCCCTGGAGATTTTTTCCTGACGAATCATTAGATGAGGGATTGCTCAGTATTACTCGTGCGTATTTCCTTTTTATAGTAACATTAGGAACTGTGTATTATAATTTTATGATCTTTTAATATTATTTTATCACAAAATTACCTACATTCTCTAATACTAATCCAAATAATAAAAAACAGCAGTGTTAAAATGCTGTATGGATAACTAAATTTTGTATTCTTACAGCGGTTTTTCTAAATTACGGTAAGACTTGACTACCTATTCCATTCAGAAGGCCAGGTAATGACACGTCAATAAATATTAGAACCCGTGGTTGACACTGGAAACAGGTTAAACAAGTTTTGGCTTTGATGCTCTCTGCACACTTTACTTGTTTCCTGTGGACTAACCTGGATACCGCGTAGTATGGTGTGACAACCCCAAGTTCATGGAACCTCTTTGATGTTGGACGTCCATATTGATTGTGTACCAAAAGCAAGGTTCTATATATAGTGAAATATTATAGGGACATTTTACCTGGATATTACCCCATGAGCTTTATATCCCTTTTATAACGTTTCAATTTGAAATAGAATTTTGTGGTAATAATTATTAGTATTCATTGTATGAGCGAGTATATAATTTAGGTGCTGGGCAAATAATAGTATATTTCGTCTCTAGGATCAAAAGTGGATTTTTTTAATACAAGCTCCAGTTTAACTGCCGAGGCGAAGCCGAGGCTGAGAAATGAGTGAGTATTAAAAAGACACTTTTGATCCGAGTGACGAACTATATTTTTTGTCATACTGCCAAAAAACTTAAGGTTTAAATAAAAACAAAAGTAAAATTTACGTATTGTGTCTTCATAACCTCAAATGTTTCTTTCAGCTTGTCTCTTGAAACAATCAGCTGTTGCACATGCATAACTTCGGTTCATTCATATCTATCGGTTGTTGAGTCGATCACTTCAAACCAATCATTGTGGTTCGAATCAATCGGTTGTTCTTCAAAACAAACATTTGATTTGGGCACGCTTGTCATGGAAATATTATAACCCTAAATTTACCTTGAATTCCTTTTATTTATAACCTTTATTTATACGCTACTAAATAAAAACCCTTCTGTTCTCTTAACTAATTTTATTAAAATACAAAACGCACTTAACAATAGAAACGTACACCAGTATTAATTAATTAAATTATAAATCATAGGCGAACCTTTGAAAACTAGCCTTCATTAATATCTAAAAACACATTACAAAACTACCTTTGTCATTATTTTGAACAAACTCATATGAATGTTTCGATAATAACAATGAATGTTTCGATTATTTATAATAGAATGAATTTTAATCGATCTATGACGACCTCGAATCAAAAGTATCATCAACAATGATCTTTTTAGTACTAGTACGATAATGATCATCAAAACATATGTTATCATCCAAAGACTAAAAAGAAGAACTTTTGAATCTCAACGCATCTGTCAAAATAGTTGTTTTTGAAGCAGTATGACGAAAAATATTAAATGTATTTGATCATATACAATTGTTTCCAAAACTAGATTGATATAAAATAGAAGGTTTTATTCATCTCAGTATTGAAACGTAAAAACCGTTGTTGACATTTTTAGACCCGAATAACACATTAACGTCGACTTTGATTATAATCAACACACACATTGCACATTGGACTTTTTATTTATTAAAATACTAACCTAATTTAGTAACAAAAGATTACAATATGACTAGTTACTACTAAGAGAGTTCTCTAATGTTAAATAACCCAACAACTTCATGAAAGTAAAAAACCTTTTCTGAAAATTGGTTTCAATAAATTACAGGGCAATGAAATCTGAAAACCGAGTGACGTACAATAAATGTGATTATATTTTGTTCGTCTTTACTTATAGTGGAGTGTAGATTGGTAATATTAAGGTAACACATTTTGGGAAAAGTTTATACTTACGAATATTAGAAACCTTAACTGCTTTAGAATAGACCTTTACTGTTAGCAATGACAAATCGATTGAAGTAAAATATTGTGATATCAAAGCAAAAAAGTTAGTCATAACAGTTACTTTATTACTAACTCCGAAACACTGTTCGTTTAACCTGCAGATAACAGACAAAATGTTTCCTACCCAATAGTTTAGTAATATTTAGTTAAATAATAATAGTTAGTTAACAAATATGTAGTTCTAATAGGAAATGCATTTCTTGACTTTGAACATCGTTATCTTGCATTCTAAGAAATAAACGTGCAATAGAATTATAATCTTTATATTATTTTTTTTTTTTTTTTACTCCTGATGAAGGCTTAAGCCGAAAATTTGAGTTATATTCCAATAAAAGAATGTGTATCAAGGTTGTTTTTGTTAATCTTTATATTAAATGTTTGTTTAAAGTTCATGTGTTGATGTGTTTAATAAATTTCAGCCAAATAATGTTGATTTTTATAATTATTTATGCCATATATATATTTTTTATGTGCATATATTTCGTTATCATAAATTAAATCTGCCAATAATTAATTTACTATACTCTTATAATGCATATTGCGATCAAAAATATAAATTATTAACAAGGTCGTATGCTTCGGAGCTACAATAAAGCTTAAAATTAATAGTTTCACGCTATTTGTTGTTCTTATTCCCCAGATCCTGAGCAAGGTAAAACCGCCGCTCCCTCCTGACGGACAACCACTTGCATATTTATTGGACTTGATGCCACAGCTCAAACTTCTCCCCCTTATTATCTAACAATTACCCTTCATTTTGATCTGTTTTTCAATTGGAAAACAATTGTTTTTAGGTATTGACAAACGAATTAATTCAAATAATTTAATTATAGTGTTATCTAAGGAAAGTATTTAAAACAAATGTGTAAAAGTATGTTAAAATAAAATAAATACAACCTAAAATATTTTGATAGATTAGCAACATATTTAGTTGGGAAAGTGAAATATTTCCTTTTAGACAAAAATAAATTTGTAGGCAGCTACAAGGTAAACGGTATTCGTTGAAAGATTTATTCTAATAAAAATAACGCTAACAAACTTTTAACATCTACTAATTGATAAATAAAAGGTATAAATAAATTGAAAAGAATCCTTCTAGGAGGAAATAAATCAATTCCACAAACGCTTTGCAAATAAAACAAATTATTAAGTCGTATAAAACTCTTTGACATGGGCTTACATCGGACCAATTTAAACTTTAAAAAAAGTACATCGTTCGTTTATTTAACAGTATATTCTAAAAGAATTATTTTGTACTCTTGTGAAATGGTTCAGTCAAAATCATTTTTCAAATCAGAAACAGAAATGTTTTAATTTTTAAATACCCTGATACATACTGGCTAACATCAAAACAGATGATAAATTGGAAATGACATTTTTTATTTTAAGTGAAAATAGTCTATCTCCTCTTTAATGCAAATAAAATCATAGAATAGAAATCATATTATACGATATTGGATTTTGGTCATTCAAACATAACTAAAAGTAAATCTTCACTTTTCTTCTTTTTTAAAGATTTTAACATACCGTATTTGGTATACAAATATTTAATGTTACTTTTGTTCGGATTTGTATCCACTTCTATTCATTATAATCTAGACACCTTTCAGTGTAAATTTTTAAATAACTACGTTATAGTTACTTAATACACAGTTATAGTTATTTAAGTTTTAGAAGTGTTTAACTGTATCTATAGCTAACCCGCTGGTGGTAGATGCAAACGTATTTCAACATTATTACTTTTAAAACAAGCAATATAGTTAAAATGTGTTATTTATTATACAGATATACGTGCAATGAGAACACGGTGTACAGGTAATAGCTCAGAGTTTGGTCAAGATTAGATAAGATGTTAGCTTGTGAACAGTAGGAAATGGAAAAATGTGAAAACTAGCATTTACAAATGTTCTGTAACAATAAAATAAATTAATATAAATAATTGTCACAAAGTGCAAACTTTAAATACAACATTACACAAATATATTTGATTGTTTTTAATTTGCAAAGACCTATACCGGGGAATCATGTTATTTGTATAAATTTATAATACATTCATAATAATTCAGTTAATTCATTTTCTCTCACTAACAACTAATAATAATTAAAATGAGAATATTTATACGCATATGATTCCTATTTTGTAAACTGACATACTCTAATAATGTTTTTGAAAAAAAAATAAAAAGCTTACAATTTTATACTGTGTGGAAATATAAAATAAAAACGACGTGATCGAACGAAAGTGATATTTTAATGCTTTCAATGACCTTTTGATACGAACTAATGAGTCAGTAGTAACCCTTTATAGGTGTATCTGTTAATCAAGGATATTTTCTATCAACGTAATTATGAATGTCAGACCAAGCAAGGAGCTATTGACGATAAATAGATCGTGTACATCCGTTGAAAGGTTTAAAACATGTGGTTTTCGTTGATAAAAGAAATTAAATTTCAAAGACCTTCATGAAATATCAGTTAAAACATAACAAGTTTAAACTGTTGTAAATGAAGCCAGTTCTATCAGTGCCAAGTTTAATGAGTATAAGTTAATTGAGTTTCTATTGGTATTATAAAAAGGAATCCCTCACTTAAAAGTGTGGTAAACATTTATATATTGTATTCTTTAACGTTTAGGAAAACGAAATGCGGACTTATGTTTGGTGATAAATTTAAGTCTCATTAAACTTTCATTAATCTGACAACGAATTTTGTAAACATTTACAATTTTGTCATATTTTGTTACCAATCATTATCAAATAGACTGTATTGTTTCATTAAACGTAGGGATAAAAGGATAAAAAAATTAACACATTCTGACATTCTACAAGGGATTGCAGTTCTTGTTAGAAAATAATATTTTCACAACGTTTATCAAATTAATATTTCCTAACTTCTGTAGAATACATGTTTATTTGAAACTTCAGAATATATATATTGGGAGCGTGATATGCGGTAAAAATATTAGTGAAGAAAGCTAATGCAGACTTTAATAAAACGCTACTTACAGAATTTAAACATATACTTACTCTCACATTGTACTCTAATACGCAACGGTATATATATATAATATAAAAAAAATGTTTATGAAGTTTGGTTAAAAACAGTATTACAATTAATTCATGTAATTACATTTAAAGATACAAATAAATCACCGGTAGAGCCTAAATCTAGAATTATATAGTAAAGACTAAATCAAACTGTGGCTAAGCTACCATAAAGTTACTAATAAACCAACATATACTACCACTCCACTTGTATTTAAGATGCAGTCAATTAAGGATATTCTTTTTAATTGGTGTGAAAGCTCATAAGCCAAATCAATCCACCACTACTGGAACAAGTCTTGATATGAGAAGTATATCACGTTCAGAGTGCAATACATATTTTTTTCCAACGTTAATTTAAATCGCATTGTTCTGCAGTCTCTGTAAACAAAAAAAAGTATTTTCTCTCCAGCAGTGATTTCCGTTATCTTACTTACCGTACTCATGGTGCTTGGTTCTTTTATCGTTTGAGATTTGTTTGATATTTGTCATTGATCACAATGAATAGTACTGTTGATAAACACTAGTGGGGAAAAAATGATAAGGTCGTTGGGGTAATTTGGAAAATATGAGCAATCGAGGATATATCTTCGATTAATACTGTAAATATAAAAAATACGATTTGTTTTCCTGAATCTATTGATAATTTTAATAAATTATAATGGTTACAAGAATTATTAAGAAAGAGAACATCGCCTACTTATCTATACTGATATGCAAGTCCTTGAGCAGTTTACTTTCACATACACTCAAATTTCATAAAAAATAAAAGAAGTTTCAACTGCTCGTACTAAAAATGTAACTTTTAAAAACTTAAGCTTTGCTTTTATCAAACACGGAGACTGGGTCCTTTGAGACTTCACATAGGAGGCCGCTCTTTGGGTTATAACTCACTTGGAGCCGCTTTCTGCGGTTTAGGCTTCGCTTTAACACAACCTGGGGCCCTTCCTTGCCAGTGAATGTAATGCATTGATTATTCTTTGAGGTTGAAACATGAATGTGTCATTTTTATATTAAGTTATAGCAAATAACTACTAATGAATATTATGGGAATAAACGTGAGTATTATGAATTGTTTGAAATGAAAATGAAAATTCTCACTTGTACTTGAACTTGTTATATGAATTGTAGTATTTTCCCTGATAAAAATTGGACAGTCTGTATAAAAATATTTATTATAAAGTATAATAACTTCCTTCCATTTGGATACTTACAACAGAAAAGTCACATTTTAAACCTGAAAAATAAATGAATGTATAAGATGGATTTTTGACTACTTAAGATTACAATCCACCTATTGAACAAAAGTGAGATTTGAAAACTTGTTTAGGTTATAAGCACTTTAAAGTAGGATTTTATAAAGTTTATACACAGTTAACATTCTTTGGACTTTTCACATTACCAAACATACAGTATTTTAAAATCAATCAAAAAACAACAATGAAAACAGAACTTTTAACATTAAAAATTCTCACATATCTTGTTATATTTATATATTCAAGAAAAAAAAATATTGAGCTAAAACCACTGTTATATATGTGTCAAAAGTGGCCCAAAAAAGTTAATTAAAATTATTCAAAGTATATATGTAAACATGTTTTGATTTGGTAATTCTATTTAATTGAAATTACATATCAAGTATAGGTTTTGGTTTTATTCCATGGTAAATCTTGCATACACTATTGCAAAAATCTTGGAGGTAAGAGCTAAGAGTTTTTCCATTTTAAGAATCAAACAAGCAAAATTGTCTGCTAACTGAGGGAAAAAGAGTAAGCTAAGCAAAATAGGTTATAATTTAGAATAGCCTCTGGTTAACATATAACAAAAGTAACTAAATCACAATATTTCACAATAAAAAGTTGACATTGCGGTTAACCAATGCATTTAGAAGAGGGTATGATCGCTATCAGGTAAGGCTTACCGTTAAAGATTAAATAGATGGATTCGGAGCAGCGGAAGTGGTTTGCAAATAGAGACGAAACACAACTCACACTCCACACTGCATTAAACACTCCTAGGATTAAGCTATAGGTTCATTATTCCAATAAACTAATGAATTCTATTGGGCGAAATGATTTATCTGAAATGAAAATAGTTATTGAAAGGGATAAATAAAAAAATTGGAGTGAAGTTAAATTTACATGAATTTTATTACATTGCATTTTAAATAAAGACGAATTTTTATTGACAATTTGCTTTCCTGAAAATGGCAAATTTTTTACTATCTGACGCTTCTCCATATAGTTTTGGAGTACAACTCATACAGACTAATCATCTCAGTGTTTTATCCGTTACAATGAAAGTCAAATATCTTCTCTCATTCGCCTCTCTATTTCAATTATTTATAACGTAAAGAAGACTTCGTACTGATTATAGCCTTACTAGCCAAGTAAGTTGATGCCACTGTTAAACCTAATCATACTTAGAGCAGTTTTATTTTAAGAATATTCGAAGCTGCCAGGGAGTAATTCACGATACTTCCAGGACAATACATCCCAACAAAGTAATTTACATGGTCAGAGAATACAATTAAGAGATCTAACATCTATATTAAAGAGTTAATAAGTCGACGGTTTGCTTACATAAAACTACTAGTATAAAGTAACTTTGATATGAGGAAGAAAAAACTTGATATCTGCATAAAACAGAAAATCTCACAGGGAATTCAATCTGGTTGTATGTGACTAGGGAAAGGATAGAGTCATATTGAGGGAAAAGGGACGGATTTGAATGACCTAGAAAGGTCTTTATGTTAATGCTTTATTTTGTTAAAAACGATTTGTATATAATCTTTATAAGGTTACGCCATTATAGCTTAAATATAATCGATTTTATTGACAGACAATGTTGACTGCAACGCTGGAAGTCACCACAATTTAATCAAGCATTAGATAATAATTTATCATCTGAGGATTTTTTGTTTGTTTAATGAGGTTAGCAGCCTCTCTATTTGCCTTACTTGCCCGTCCACATAGACTATACATCTGAGCGTAGAACGTATCTAGCAAAGCAAGGAGTGAGCCGCTACAGTACGAGTTGAACAGTACTGATAAAATGTACATGCCAGGGCTGGGATTCAAACCCACGACAAGGTGCTGCCATGGTTCCGGAGTCCAACGCCTTGACCACTAGGCCAACGACTCACTAACTATTAATTATTAGATTTAAATTACTTATAGATATTAAGGTATCAGGTTTATTAAAACATCTTAGATAATTCGTTTAAAAATTTGTGGATTTGAATAAAACAAAGAAAACATTTTTACTATTTTATTGTTTAAATTATGTAATTTTGATGAGTAAAGACATTTTGAACCGTAAACAGAAAGATCTCGTGGGATGTCCGTCAGTCAGGACAATTCCGGGAATAGATGTTTTTGACAAATATCCTTTGACAAAAATAATCTTATTCCTGTGAAGCACGGTTTAACCAATACTATATAAACCAATAAAAAATTCCAAAGACTTCCTTATTTTTAAGAAAACCGTGTCTCTGGACAGTTAGCATGTGATTTCTAATGAACTGATATAAAACACGATTTAAACAGAGCTGAAATATCTTCATCCTTTCACAAAGCTTTGTCCCATTACCTTGATTACCCAATATTTTTTTATATTCGTTATTTCTTTATTAATAGTATATTTCACTACTAGTCACGAAAGTGACTTATTTTGGGGCAAGATTGCATTTTACGCGCGAGGCTAAGCCGAGCGTGGAAAATGTTATCGAGCCCCGAATATTACTTTTGTGACGAGTAGTGAACAATACTTTTCATCACAATACAAATAACCACCGTAAACTGAAAAAAAATTATCTGATATTTCATAGTCTATTAATTTTCCATAAGTAACCACAATACGTTTTTACAATTCATTTTAGTGTTAAAGTCTGCTGTTTGAACATAGAAATCACACTGGTGCTCCTATTGAGCAAAACGGGAACATCAATTGTTTAGGACAGAAAATGTTTTGTTTGAGACAGGCAAAGTATTGTTTGGGACAGGAAAAGTAATGCTTAGGACAGACAAAGTCAGGTGATCATTTTATGTTTTGTTACAAGGAAATCGATAATTTTCGTAGATCTCAGCTTCAACGTAATTGGCTATTTTCAAATATATAGTGATGAAAATTAAATTATGGACATTCAAACATAACCGTATCATAGTTTGCATTAGTATCAATTTTATTCACGCCTTTTGGATAGGCTTAGTTAAAAATGTATACATGGCTTTTAAATGTTACCTTACGTTCTCTTGATATTGATACTTTTTGAAATTTTAAACAAAATAGTTCAGTATCATTAGTAATATTTAAAAATGATTTCGGCATTGAGGTCAGTGTGGAAAAACAATTGAACAGGATTGGTAACAACCCCACCTTTACATTTGAAAACAAATCTCAATCCAAAATGGCAAATCTAAAATGGCGGACGAAAATTTTAAATCTTTCTAAATAAAGCAAATGCCACTCAACAATGATCAGTATTAGTTCATAGTAATTATTTTATAAAATTACGATCATAGGGGCATGTTTTAAGATTGGGACATTTAATATTGTCTTTAAAATCAATTTTTTTTAATCACCAATATCAGGAGAACGAATAACGAGTTCACACGCAGCACGCTGACGTTAGGGAAGTAAATTTCCCCGATAAAAACTTAAAAAAATCAAACAATGGGTTTAAACAAAAATTGGTGACTTTTAGCAAAATTACAAATTTTTTTGCTGTTCTGATGCACCTGGTTCTATTTAAATGCAGTATTGGGATGAAAATGTTGAGCATTGTAAGCTTAGGAGGATGTGTCATCATGATCAAATCATTATTGATAAATTAGGAGTGATAAAACTACATCAAGATATGAAGAACAGCCTTTTCCAATGTAAAATCCCCATAAGACAATGTACTGTGTTTACTCAATTTTAATGTTCTTTAATAACTCGGTAAATATTAGTGCTAGAATGATGAGGGAGGGCTTAAAATTTTCGCCTTTTAACGTTCTGTAACCTTTTATCCATTAATCTTATATTTAGGACTTTGCTGACCCTTTTTAGGCCCAAAAACTAAAATTTCAAAATTTAAAATCCCCAGAAAAGGGGGTTAGAGTTTTCCGATTGATTTGAACAACGAACTTGTCCAACTGATTACAAAAATAAATGTCCCTACCAAATTTGAAGTAAATCGGACCAAAAATGCGACCACTAGAGTGCAAACATATATATATATATAACTAGCTGTGTACCCGTCCTTCGTACGGGCTGTATATAAATGGTAGATTAACTAAAGCAAATACTAATCCACATTGTTTTATAATATTAAAATTACATTTTACACGTTTAATGTGCAGTTAAATCAAAGTCAATCAACGAAATATACAGGCAGATAGTTCGGGTCCTGTTGCTAAGTCGAGGAACTCTGTCGGGTAGTAAAAGGCGTGTGTTTTGCGACTCCAAATCAGTACACGTAACACTTTGGATTCGCTTTTAGAAATAAAAGACCTCAAATACAATAAAAAAAATATCGGGGAGGGGGGGAATTAATATAAAATCGGTGGGGGAGAGTAAAAATATAAAATCGGGGAGGCAAAAATGTAAAATTGAGGGGGGACATAAAATAAATTATAAAATCGAAGGTGGGGAGCAAAATATAAAATTGGGGTGAGGCAAAAATAAAAATGGGGGGGAGCAAAAAATAAAATCGGGGGGCAAAAATAAAAAACCGGGGGGGAGAAAAAATATAAAATTGGGGGGTGATAAAATAGTTTGAGTACAACATAAAATAAAAATATAAAATAGAAGAGGAGGGGGAACAAAATATAAAATTGGGGGTGAGGCAAAAATATAAAATCGGGTGGGCATAAAATAAAAATATAAAATTGAAGAGGGGGGGCAAAATATAAAATTGGGGGTGAGGCAAGAATGAAAATGGGGGGGAACTCTGTCGGGTAATAAACAGCGTGTGGTTTGCGACTCTAAATCGGTACACGTAACACTTTGGATTCGCTTTTAGAAATAAAAGAACTCAAGTACAATAAAAATAAAAAAATATCGGGGAGGGGGGCATTAATATAAAATCGGTGGGGGGAGCAAAATATAAAATTGGGGGGGCAAACATAAAAATGGGGGGCAAGAATATAAAATCGAGGGGACATAAAATAAAAACAGAAAATAGAAAATGGGGCAAAAATATAAAATCGGGGCCACATAAAATAAAAATATAAAATTGAAGAGGGGGCAAAATATAAAATTGGGGGTGAGGCAAGAATCAAAATGGGGGGGAGCAAAAATATAAAATCGGGGGGCAAACAAATATAAAATCTAAAATCGGGGGGAGTATAAAATAGAGGGAGTACAACATAAAATAAAAATATAAAATCGAAGAGGATGGGGAGAAAAATATAAAATTGGGGGTAGGCGAAAATAAAAATGGGGGAGCAAGAATATAACATCGGGGGGACATAAAATAAAATTATAAAATCGAAAGGGGGGGCAATAATATAAAATTGGGGGGCAACAAAATATAAAATTGGGGGGTGGGAAAAAATAAAATCGGGGGAGCAAACATATAAAAAGGGGGCAAAATATATCAAATCGGGGGGCAAAAATATAAAATGGGGGGTAAAGTATAAAATGGTGGGGGACATAAAATAAAAATATAAAATAGAAGAGGAGGGGGAGCAAAATATAAAATTGGGAGTGGGGCAAAAATATAAAATCGGGTGGACATAAAATAAAAATATAAAATTGAAGAGGGGGGGGCAAAATATAAAATTGGGGGTGAGGCAAGAATGGAAATGGGGGGAACTCTGTCGGGTAATAAACAGCGTGTGGTTTGCGACTCCAAATCGGTCCACGTAACACTTTGGATTCGCTTTTAGAAATAAAAGAACTCAAGTACAATAAAAATAAAAAAATATCGGGGAGGGGGGCATTAATATAAAATCGGTGGGGGGAGCAAAATATAAAATCGGGGGGGCAAATATAAAAATGGGGGGGCAAGAATATAAAATCGGGAGGACAAAATTGAAAATAGAAAATAGAAAAGGGGGCAAAAATATAAAATCGGGGAACACAAAATAAAAATATAAAATTGAAGAGGGGGGCAGAATATGAAATTGGGGATGAGGCAAGAATCAAAATGGGGGGAGCAAAAATATAAAATCGGGGGGCAAACAAATATAAAATCTAAAATCGGGGGGAGTATAAAATAGAGGGAGTACAACATAAAATAAAAATATAAAATCGAAGAGGATGGGGAGCAAAATATAAAATTGGGGGTGGGCAAAAATAAAAATGGGGGAGCAAGAATATAACATCGGGAGGACATAAAATAAAAATATAAAATCGAAAAGGGGGGGCAAAATATAAAATCGGGGGGCAAAAAATATATAAAATTGGGGGGTGGGCAAAAAAAAAATCGGGCGGGGAGCAAACATATAAAAAAGGGGCAAAAATATATCAAATCGGGGGGCGAAAATATAAAATGGGGGGCAAAAGTATAAAATTGTGGGGGACATAAAATAAAAATATAAAATCGAACAGGGGGGAGGAAAATATAGAATCGGGGGTGGGGTAGAAATAAAAATTTGGGGGGATAAAGGAAGTATCGGTAAAAATTGTTTTTTGTCGAAATAAGAATAGACCACAACCAGATGAAGCCACATTAATATTTTTGTTCATTAATATTAATCAATAGCTAGCTGACGTACCCGTTCTTCGCACAGTTTGGTTTTTCTCTACCCGTTCTTTAGTCAATGCCATTTCCATTTTAGTTAGCTTGAAACAGCTGTTCTTGCTTCTGCTCTTTAAGCTGTCAAATGAAAGTATCCACAGCTGTTCGGATTACAGTTTCTGAATGTTTACTTTCTTCTGAAATGTAAACATTGAAACTTAGATCATTCACGGGGCGTAGCCCGAGGGGATTTTAAGGAAGTGAATAGGCCTATGTGTTGCATGGGTTCAAGATCTACCTATGTGTAAAGTTTCAGCCCATTCGGTTCAGTAGTTTTTGTGTTCACCCGGAACATCAGACAGACAGACAGACAGACAGACAGACAGACACCACCTCTTCTTTATAATATTATAGATTTTGAATGACCCCCAAAACGTGTTCAGGGGGTCACGTTAGGAACTTCTATGGTGGTCCCGGGCTTAACCCTCCGAGTGGCGATAGACTAGCCGTAGTCTAAGGTCAAGGCGTGGCTCCAGTGGCATCGACTAGATTAGTCACTTTTTCGACTAAGTTTGTCACTTTTTTTTAACTGCGCAAATAGCATTGAAAAAGCGCTCGGAATCGAATAATCTTTATATCAATCGAAAGATAACATTCTAAACTTTAATTTCATTATATAAATGAACCTTATGGCAGCAGTAGATCAATGTAATCAAAAGTTACATTTGAATGAAAATTTGGCGCGTGTCGACTTCGCCCTGAATGAGTCATGAAATGGCCGAATAGAGTAACTTTTGAAAAATCATAGTGAGGTCAATTTCATTCGTAACCAGAAACGGGTGGTACCACTGTAACGATATAAATGTCGTCTGTTCAGTGGTGTGTGTTATAATGCGGAGATATAATCAGACAGGCTTGTGGTGAAATTAGAAAATAGCCATATGTTTAGGTTTGGATTCAGTGGCGATTGACTAGATTAGTTTCATACCAAAACACATGTTATATGTAGTATTTATTTATATTACATGGATGTTCTTATATCATTTTGAAGAGGAGAAAACACAGAATTTTGTTATGTAAGGTTGGTAGCAAGTATCCTCCATTACGTCATTGTGAAGCAGCTAAGCAAACTGCCTGTTTTCCGTCTACCTCGTTGCGTATTAGAAGCTTATATTAAGTGTATAAGTAATCCGATGTAATCCGTGTTTTAGTCCTAAATCCGCGGTGTTTTTTGTGAAATAATATCTATCGCTATTTATGTAATCTCCATTCTTTTACGAGTAAAACGAATATATGTCTGAATAGGTTTATATCATTCAGTGCTTTGCTGTAAATCGTTCAAAAAACCCTTGCAAACTGGGTGACGCCTACCAATCGGACTTGATCTCAACAAAATGTTCCATTATCATAAATTACGTTGTAACTTTTTAATTTGTATATATTTTGATACATAAATATATATTTTCTTCAAGTGAAATAACTAGTAAATCATATAACATAGCTCATTTAGTATTATTAGGTGATATAAAAAAATATCTGACTTTGAATAACACAAATTTAGTTTTCAACAAAAATTTATAATTTCACACATAATTATATTATGAAAAACAAACTTTAGACTATTTATTATTATATAATTGTGTTTAGAATTTCATAACCTTCAAGGAAAATAAGGTTTATATGTATTTATATGTTGCTAGAGATTTTTTTTGGCACACCAAATTGGTCGCGCACAAATTGCCGTTTTGCACTTTTTCTAAGTTATTCAATGTAATTCATATATACAAATTTTTCTTCTAAGACTTATATACATTTCTACGTAGGGAATTAGATAAGCAACATTTGGTAAAATTACTATTTTTACCTAAAAAAATTTGTTTGCTTACAGTAAGGTTTTACTTTTGAAATTTATAAAAAATATTTCAAATTTTTTCAGTTTTTACATTTTTTCTCGAAAATTACCCATCTGGATTTACTTATTTTCCCATTTCCAAATTTTCATGTCTTTTCCGAACAAAACGAATATGCATATTGATATGTTTACTTCAAAATTGGATTTTATACGATTTTCTAAAAAATAGTCTGCAAAATCGCCAAAATGACCCTGCCACTTCAGAGAACACTGAAAAAATTTTTACCGCCACTCGTTTCATCGTGCAGGTCATGCTAATAGTTCACTTTCCATAGAAAATTCACTAATGATATTCAAAAACGGATTGCGGAATTGAGTTTACCGAACAAATTTAGTTCTATATGATGTGTCCTTTACCCCACCTTTACATCTGAATCCAATATGGCGGATCCAAGATGCCGGAAAAATATGAACTTTGAAAAAAATGAAGAATAAGTTCAAGAAAAATAATGATCAGCGGTGTTCTGGAGTCGATATTTTAAGAAATGTAGACAAATGTAGGGGGGCTCATTTAAAACTCACCCCATGTATTTCCTGATATTTTATGGTCAAGATCTGCTATTTAATTGGATGTATCTGCTATGTATTGTATGCAGTTGGTACGGTTGTCATGTCGAAGTGCAACCAAGCGAAAGGGGATACAGTCAGTTCGGTACGGCGAGGCTTCTTGTCTGTCATCGTCAGAACGCCTGCACTATTGCATGTAGAATGTAGAGTTTTGTAGGATTGTTCTTCACAGAGCCCTACAATATAATATGTTGTAGTTATATGATGTTTTTCACAAGTATTTCATTTTGTTTATCTCCACAGCAAACCCTATTTTACAACAATTTGTATCTTACGCGAGGGATCTAGAATGTTATTTGTATAGTAAATATAAGTGAACAGTGACTAGTGAATAAAATTATAAATACGTAATACAAAGTTAATTTTTGACTATAATACTAAAATTAGTTAATAAACTATGAAACAATGCTTGAAAACATTACAAAAGGAACTAGAACAACAAAAATTCAAAACATTACAATGACAAAAAATATTTGTACAGAAAAAGCAAAAATAACAATAATATTTATACGTAATATCTTAAAACTATCCAACGAATGATAAGTGACCGTTACATTTGGCAACAATATAAAAAAAAACAAAGAAAAAAAAAAGACGGTGGCAATAAATATTTGTAAAAATATAAAACAATAACTTCGAAACTTCCAACAACTATTATCTCAGGTATAACTATAGATATATCAGTGGTTTCTCTCCATTCTACTAACTCAATTTTCATTCATGTCCCTTTCAGCAAGCATTAGCTCAATCTCCCTCCTCACTGTGGTTTTGCTATCACAAAAAGGTCCACTATGCTGCAGATGTTGCCAGTCCGCATCAGTCGAGGGACGAAGCTGTGTTGATGGTAAGCTGTTGGGTTGTGGGACTTGGAGAATACTTGCTGTGCTCTCGACCGACGAGGAACGTGAAAGGACCGTTTCCCAAGTAGTTCCGGACAATCCTCACCGCCATTGATAATGTTGTAGACCAGCAAGTAGTCGAGCATTGTCCTCCTGTGGGAGAGTGGAAGCAGCTCCAGGAAACCTATTGAGACAGGGAATCGTTCGTTGATGGGGACTTCATTATAAGGGAAGCCCATCCTTAGGCCGACGACACGGATGAACCGGGATTGAACTTTCTCCAAGGTGGAGATCAAGCCAAGTTGGTGTGGGTTCCAAATCGAAGCATTGTACTCAATTAAGGATCGGACCAGTGTACCATAGAGCGTTTTCAAAAGTTGACACTGAGAATGGACCTCTAATGGACCTGATAACATAACAAAGCACTGAATTTGCCTTAGCACAAACATGCTGAATGTGACGTCTTGGGTAAAGGTCTGACGTGAAAATGACTCCGACGTCACAAACTTCAGTAACAACTCTTAAGGTGTGAGTTCCGATGCAGTAGTATGGACGAATCTTCTCCTGTGATCGGGTGTAGGACATAACGGAAAATGTATCCTTGTTAAGCTCCATCGAGTTATCTGAGCACCAGGCAAGAAGTGTGTCTAAATTGTTCTGAAGGTGGTTCTAGTCGTGCTTAGAACAGATTTCTCCAAACAACTTAAGATCGTCCGCAGAGAGTAAAAGTTCCACGTCTAACACATTTGACACTTCATAATGTGAGGTCAAAGTTCAGACCATCCAATACTAGACTCCCAAACAGTTTGCCAAGAGCCGAGACTATGACCACAGGGCGTTAGTTTGTGACATTGCTAGGATCTCCTGAGTTGTGGATAGGTACTACACTAATACTAATTTTGGCGTTGGCTCCATTAATAAATACTTACTAATAATTATATTTTTTCAAAATTCTTAGTAACCTCGGTAGCAATCACCACAACATTATTATGCTCAAATGTACATGAATACTATTAGTAATTAGTATTGTTACGTGTGTCTCTTTAATAAAACCAGTTTTAATAACACTGAAAACATTTCATTTATATGTTGAATGTATTTGGTTACACACAAAGCATAGAAAGGACCATAACACAGTCATTGCGAAACAATTAAATAAATAAATCTAATATAACGCCGATTGGTGTTACAGGGCCTTCATCAGCAAAGCCTGCCAGTAATGATCTTGGATATTAGTGAGATAGCAGCAGTACCAACTTTCACGACGCGTTACTCCTTAATCAGAACGCTTTTTTAAAATATATTGTAAAATTCTAATTGCTTGCTTGGGTAATGTATGCAACATTGTTTCTAAAATCAATAAATTAAATATTTTTTGTATATTTCATGGAGCCACGTTACCGTTCTATTCGTCCCATTAGTTTTTTAAATTGTTCTGAACGTGACAGTATTGAAGTCTAATTTCGATCCTTTTGCTGACCGTCGTGATAGGGACGTTTCCATTGTATTATGTTGCGCAGGTGGTAACAGATTTGCAATACTCCCAAATCACTTGGGACTAGCCTGACATTAAATTAATCAAGGTTTAAAACTCTCAGGGATATTCGGATATTGGTTTCGAAAGTAATGTTATCATAAGCCAATTAGATAGCAAACTGTTTTCCGATATATCAGTATCATTCGAAGGATTGTTGTACTATGCCCTCCGTCTGAGTATAACATAGTTGTTCATAGAAGACTGCGTAGTTGCAGTTGGTGACAACTTCTAACACAATATCTGTGTTGTTGAAAAGGGGGTTTCAGTGGGAGATTAAGCGGGGCTAAGGTTGCAGTCGAGGGTGAGATTGAGCTGAAACGAAGAGGCCAGCGGAATATTGTACAGAGTTGGTTTTCTGCTTTCTACTTCACTGAGTCGGTGGAAAATTATTGTCATACTAAAACGTTTAATTGAGTTGTAAGTTATAAATTACCAAGCTCCATCGTTTTTATAACAAGTTAAAAATGTATAAATTATATAAATTAAAGTTATCTTAGAAGTTTATTTGAAGGTAAGAATATAATTTATAAGCAAGACAAACAACCCAGCGTAGGTGGTACAGAACTAATGCCACAAGAGAAGATGGTACAGATAAAAGATACGATGATGTAGTAATAAAACATAATTTTCCTTATTTGTCTCCGTCTTTAGTGAACATAATCAAAGTCCGATGATATCGAACAATTTAAAAATGGTATTATCTGTTCAAAGTTGTTCTTACTCGAAAAACAGTCGTATCGTAAAAGTGAACTTTTAAGTCATATATTTAGCATATGAAACTTAAAACGAATGAATATAACTGAATGACTGAAAATCTAACAAAGTGATTAAAAACATCATTTATTGGAACAATTTAGTTGGACAATAAGTTTGAAACACGTAGATTTTAAATAAAATGCTAAATTTGCAACACTTTTCAGCTATTAAATTGAGATTATACCCCTTTAAAAATTAAAATTGTAAGTAACAGGTTTACATTATTTGTTACAAACAAAAACTATTTAACCTTCATTTAATCTAAAGAAGGTATAATAAGTAAACCTATTAAGGCTTGTCAATAATTAACTCGTCTTAAACGTGATGAAGTAGGACAACCAGGTAATGTATGCACAAACTACAAGGTATGCTGTAATTTTGGCTTGCATATTGATGTCTGGCCTTCAACATCATCAGTATACATAACTAACCCTAGGCTTTTTGATGAATTTGGGAACATAACCTTATTGATTATAATTATGAATGATTAATAATAAGGTGTTAAAGGTGATATAGGGCTTATTTCATAACATTATACTACCGCCGCAATCGCTTGTAAAACTTGTAAATAAAGCATTGAAAGGTTCGTACTACAATACTGTACTGTACGCTATTTATTACTTAAAAGTTGTTTCGTTTTTAATTGAGTGATTATCTTTATCAGAATATGCATTACAAACAGCGGCAATGTAAATTGGATATACAGATATTTACTTAAAAAAAGAAAAACGGGTTGTTCAGATAAATGATGTCTCAGCTAAAAAACAAATTCAATTAATTAAAAAAAAATGTAAAAGACGAGTATCTGTTTGCATAAGAAGCTTACGAAACTTGATATTTTTACATCTTGGATATTACCCGAAACCTGTGAAAAAATAAAACCGTATAACCTTTAAGGAAAACAACTAGTTGAATTCATAAAAACCATTAGCATAGATGGAATAACACGGAACAATAGCCATGCGCTTTTTAACTCTTTCGCTAGTGGAATATGTCTAAACTAAAACAGGAACAAATGGAAACAGACGAATACTATTTTTGTGATTATTGCTTCTTATAACTTACACTCATAAACTGAGTTTTAGTTTAAACTAATACTAATTAAATGTATACTTCATGTGAATATGATATTTACATTTTAACCAAGTTCATTTAAATAATTATTAATAGTTATTTTATAAAACATAAATAAGTCATTGCAGTTATTAAAATACAATGCTCTTACGGAATTTTTGGTTTGTTATTGAAAACTAATATTCTTGACCAAATGTAATACAACATCGAGGATTAACTTTTTGTTTAATATTCATTACATCAAATAGAGGAACCAAGTAATAACCAGTTAACGACTATTTCTTTGACTTATTTGATTGTGCTTCGTAATAATTATGGTAATGTTTGTTAGTTTATTTAAATTATCGAACTTACTCCTGTCTATATTAAGGTCTATAACTTTAACTCAGTTTATAACACTAAATAAATGTATACTTCACGTTAGTAAAATATTTAAATTTTAAACGAGTTAATTCTAATAATTATTTCAATATCTGACCCCAACAAACAATATATTTTAATAACATCAATACTGAATTAAATTTTCCTATTACATAAATTCAACCGTCAATGTTAAAGGGAAAAAGGTGTTGGCATATTGTTTGCCATCTTATTATAGTAATCAGAAGTCTTGTTTCGCTGAATGAAGCAATCATCATCACCACCATATTGCAGGTGACTTGAAGGACTTTATCATACCCCTTTTATATAACACTGGAGTTTTCCATGAAAAAGAAAATATAATTTATGGAATGTGATGACAGTTGTATTGGCCGGTATTCAGCATTCGTAATGATCCTTTTCTCAAGTTTTTAAACTCACCTTATGGATTTTACTTTAACTATGGACATTTTACTTTAACTATAATAGTTTACATATATTAACAATGTGTGGATTAAATCATTTTTATTGGGATATATTGTTTATAAATAATGGAATTTAATGAGTATAGTTTTAGATTTTGTTTATTTACGAGTTTTAAGTAACGTTCCGTTAAGAAATATAAATCTTCTTCAATGATGTAGGTATTATCTGATAATCTAATTGAATGAACACTTTATTTTCCAGATGTTTAATTATTTATTTATTAAAAAACTATTGAATGTTTAAGTTTGCCTATCAAGAAGAGATGGAGTTGTGAAGAGGCCAGATGGGCATTGTACATGTTTTCAGTTAGCGACACTTTAAGTGAATGCAGTAAAGGTCTTAATTAATGGCATTCCATGATATTCAGAACCTCTACCTTTCATGGATATATTCACGATAACATTTTTGAACGTCAGTAAACTAACATAAAAAACCGATAAAAAATCCGTCAGATTGTGCAAGAAAGTGTTTTAATGAGTGCAAAAAGTTCTAGACATATTAAGCTTGCTAAGTTTAGCAAGTTTGGTCTATAACCTATTCGTGATAGAAAAAGTTTAGCTTCGCAGTAAACATTCAGATCAGTAATTTATGCTCAACTATATTTTGCATTGTATATTAATATAGTTGAAATTGATTTTTCATGATAAGAATAATTCACTTTAAATGTGTCATATTTTTAAAATAAATCCACAAAAGGCAAATATTTTGTCAAATACCTCATACCGTTTTTTATTACAATAGTACTGTGCTAAGCTAAGCTAAAATAAGTCTCTTGGTTATAATCATCTTGATTTTTCCAACAGTAAATCATTTTATTTATCACTTTATTTCGTTTATGTTTTCAGATTTTGATGGAGAGGGGACCTATCAACAGGAAATTTGTAATCTATAAAATAACTTGTTCTATTTTTTAAAGAAAATTGATCGCACCATTTGACTTTTTTTTCAAGCAAGCAACCAAACATTTATTCTAATATAGTACATAAAACGACCTTTGTCTTAAGGCATACGTCTTTGGTTTGTGATAAAGGAGCATTCTATTATGACTAACCGTATAGATTGAAATACGTTTAAAGCACATGTTGGATTTTTTTAGTAAGTAATTATGTTCATACCATTATATAAATAACTTTCCAATTTGTGTCTAAGCCTTTTTGATTACAAAACAAGATTTTTAACAAAAGAATTTTATAAAATATCAAGGCGTGGGCAAAAATTAATGGCTAAAAAATTTTACGTTAATGGGATGTTTTATAGTAAAGGATATTCACTATACAAGGTACAGTAACCTACAACCGGACCATTAAGTGAGTGATGTAAAAGTTGGCTTTATTTTTACACGTTACACGTGTTACACGTGTTAATCTAATATAAATTTATAAATAAACACTTTGCGTTCCTAAAAAATCCACCTCAACAAAATCATATTTCTTAGGTATATACAACAGATTACCTTAGAAATTCACAGACCTCTAAACACATTTACTTACTTCGACATGTTTTTCCTTATGAAAATATAACTTGTTGAACAAGCGAAAATATTGAGAGCTTCCAGATTGATAAAATAATACATACTGTAATGAAAAACAAGGATATTTAATATAAATACAACAGTAGTTTGAGATAAAGAACCAAAATAATAAATAAGCAACACCAATTTAATATACTGGCAAAATGTTGATCCACATGGTATAACTGTATTTTGTTAATATTGTTATTTTGTTGTTGTAAGATAATGAAAAGTCAAACATATGATGAGAACAACAAGGATAAAACCTCATATTTTCAAAGGTCGTCTTCATTTATATTTTAGTGAAAAACAATAAATTAAACTTTTAAGTTATATTTTCATCTTGTTTAGTTAGTTTTAACCTTGTTTTCAAGTGAATTTCTAAAGATTTGCACATTTATTGTGTTATTAAACAAAAATCATAATACCTGGATGGGTGGATACTGAACATAAGTACAACAGTTGTTGATATTAAGCAAATATAATAGTTTAACTAATTTGTTACTACATATTTAAACGCAGGATTCAGTAATGTATAGACAAACTCTAGGTATATGTCAAGTTCGGCTTGAATATTGATATCTGGCCTTTAAGTTCATCAGCAAACATTAACAAACCCTTTACTAACCCTTTACTAAGGCCATTTGTTAATTTGGACAAGCAATTACATTACTAGTTAAAGTGTTCATAAGCATGTGAGACTCGATTCGTAACACAACTAAGTCTATTATATTCAACATTGACTTGCACAATTTTTAAATAATTTCAAAAAATTTAAGAATAAATTTTAAGACGTTTAAGTTTTGATTTTTATTAATAGTTATAATCCGTAGTGGTGGAAAAAAGTTTGAAAATTTCCTTTTGTTAATATTCCAATCCGTGGCGTCTCACATTGCAATGGATATACACACAGACAAATAATTTATCCGAAAAAATCAAATGGAATCAAAACACCTGTATTCATGAGCGCTTTTCAGTACAACACTGCTTTATAGAATAACTTAAGGCAAGCCTGAAAAAATAAAGAAAATCTAAAGAAAATAGAACAATTTAACAAAGATGGGTTGGTTTCAAGTTGGTGAGAGACCCTCGCAATAGATAACAGGAAAATACATAGTTTATCTTAAATTAAAAGGATATAATTCCTTTTCTTATATGGTTTCATGAATTTTCTAAATAGCGGGCTTTAGGAGCCTTAGAATGTGAATAGTATAATAACGTAATAATAACGAACTGTGGTATAATGAAAGTAATTTATCAAGAACCAGAACGGATTCCTGAATCAGATTCCTGAATCAACAATAAACAAACTAAAAAAAAAAAAACACCGATGTGTCTACTTGTAAAGAGAAATTAGTTACACTTGTGTATATGTTTAGGTTAAACAAATTTAAAATTAAATTATTATTAGAAAAAATTGCAAAAATATTTTATTATATAGTACAGTAGTATACTTAAATTGAGATCTCTTAAAATGGTTTTCAAATATTTAAGCTGAAGTTAACGATACAGGAATAGTAGCATATTAACGTTGTACCAGTAGTATCTTAGCCATTGCGTCAGAGTATTTTATTGAAATTGGGTTATGGGGGAGATTGAGGAAGGCTAAAGTGTATTCAAGTGTGAAATTGGAGGGTAACTCACGGAGGCGGATGTTTTATTCCATATTTTTATTTTATTTCATAGGTAATTTAAAGTATATACTTAACTGTTGCCCATGGTCATAAGCCTGATATACTATATATTTGCATATCTCTAATCTAATCCAAAGTATTATAATCATATCACTGGAGTGGGTTGAAAAATTAGCTAGGAGTTTTGGGAAAAAGTTTAAAATGTAAGTTATATTTACTACGAATTAATTTAATTTGCACACTGCGAATACTTAATTCCGTATTACACACGTTTAACAACGTCAGATACTTTTTTCTGAAGTCTGTAAAAAATTGTTTTACATTTTAATAAAACCTTATGTGGATTAACAACGCCTTTTAAATAATAATATGTTTAAGTTTATTTCAAGATATTGTGTACGCTATTTTTTACTAAACGTAATCTACTTATTTTAGCCCAGGTTTATAGTTTTCAGTTAAAAATTATCTTAAAAATACGAAATAATTTGTTTTTATACAATGTTTGGTTGTATCAAAAATTAAGTAAATCAACAAAATCAAGACGCCAAAACAGCCACCACTACTTCCTTTAGTGATTTTGATTTGTATTATTATTGTAAAACTAAAAAAGAAACTGTTGGCCACTCCTTTTTTAGTTAGCCATTTTAAAAATAAATGGAATTTCATTTGATGAATTGTTATAAACAAACCTATTTACAACGATGTGATACTATAGCTTAACAGCACTGTTTTTAAGGTGCCACTGATCAACTGATTTGTTAAGTTAAAGCAGAGATACAAGGTCCAAAGTTCTGGTTTAATATTGATGTCAGGCAGTCCTTAACTTCATCAGTAAACATTAACTAACCCACTGCCTTTGTTGAGTTTCAAGACGGTGTGGATTGTAATTATCGTAAGGTATTCCTGTAACCTCCCATTAAATCAGATCTGGATCAAACATACTCTCCACAAGGTGAATTTTGAATCACAGGTAGGTATACATAAACAAAATGTATTCATGTTATTGGCAATTTTTATTATTTGGAATACTGTTAACATGTTGGCTACCAGGTGGTTTTAAGAAAGTCAAGACACAATTTGAAGACAAAATGCTAAGATTGTGTACCTCCAAAATGCAATCAAAAAAGAACGTATCCTTAAATAATATATTGTCTGGATTATGAAGGTTTTTCAGGATAAAATTCAGAACTTATATTTATGAAAGCATATTTCTTTAGTTTTACCGAGTATTTACATTAAAAACCTGCCGTGTTAAGATGAATCTAAATGAAGTTTAGTAAGACGTGTACAACACCTGTAATATGTACTTTCTTGGTGTTCTCAATAAATTAAAGAAACCTATATATATATATATACCCTATATAAATTACACACATATATATATATATATATATATATATATATGTGTGTGTGTGTGTAATTTATATAGGATATATTTATACATCAGTTTTAAGATTTTTATTATTATTAGTTTTGCAGAAAAAGACTGTAGAAGTATGAAAGTAGAAAATTGTTTCGTAGCTTACAACTTAGAAATCCACCCATTGACATTTTATAAAAAATAACATTTATTTAATTTAAAAATGAGTACTAAATTATTTCTCAAATGTTGTATACTCTCAGCTTCTCTGTTTGCACTCTATAACCAGGGGTTATGGTTGAGGGGCTAGTGTTATCCACCTCGGGTCGGGCACTGCAGATGTTTATTACAACGTAAAATAAATTGTATTGATAGCGCCAAGATTGCATTTTGTTCATTGAAAAAACTCCATTAATGCAGTAGTTTTTGGTAAACAATTAAATACTGCAAGCTGTACCTTTTACATTACTCGATGACTGCTCAAAGAAAACCAGTCAATACACCAACAAATCTATTCAAATCACTAACCTTATTATAAATGTGTACTTTTCAGTATAACAGAATGTAATGAATTATGTCTCAAACCCCTACAAAAAGTTGTTAATTTTAAACTTGCATTCAAAAAGGTAAATTTATATAAAAATGGTACAAGGCACCCCGGTCTACTAGTCACACTGGTCATCATCAGAGCTAATAAAATAACGTTTTACTAATTTTCTTGATTTACTGATTGAGCCTGATTTAACCAGTGTGGCTGTTTGAAGTGTCTATATAAGTATAAACTCGTTTCGCTCGCTGGGAGCTCCGTCCCCATACCCCTATGGGGGGGCTTCGCCCCCAGATCGCTGTTTGGCCACAGTTTCATGTAAATTGGACCAAATTTTATTTAATACCTAAATTCTACAACTATTCCAAAGCTTTATTTATTTTTAATGGTTTAACCTATAACATCAGGTCATATGCCTGTTGATGAATACTGGTTGGCATGGAGACGTAGTAAGTTAAATTTTAAGCCTCCATGTATTACCTAAGCACTTGAAAAAAATTAATACCCTTAACTGGTGTATAATGTAGCGTTTATAAGGCGTCTTTTGAACCATATAAGGAATACGACCACCGTTAACAACCTGAAATACTATTACTTTGGGTAACTACAAGCCTTCTGCAACAAATATGACATGATTTATAAGGGATTTTACCTTCGACAGAGTGAAACATAAAAAATGTACCTGAAAAACACGAAAAAGTTTACAAAAGCTCAAAGACATTGATTTCTTTGGTGTTTAAGATATTTAATCTGGGGCTGGGAGTGTTGCGTAGTACTACTTGTAATTTAGGAATACTGTGCGATAAATCTTAGGCCTCTAAGTAATATTTTAGAGCGACAAAACATTAAAAACCAAGAACAAATCTTTGAAAAAAGTATATCCTGTTTAATCCTATCATGCGCTCCAAGAAATTGTTTATGATACTAGAACAATCATTGAGTGGGTTGCTAAGATGTATTAAAATACGCTTTCTCCAAAAATGTGCATTATATTTCTAACTATGAGTACTGTTTATAAGGGCTAATTTGCTATTTTCCTTGTATTTCATATAATCACAAGATATTTATAGTATTGAAAATAGTCTAGAATGCTGATTATGCTAGCTTTAAGTATTTTCTTAAATTGACCAAGCGAGATAGAATGATAGCTTGGTAAAATTATTATTTAGAGTATTAAACATGTTTTTATTTAAACTTGATTAGCTTTTGTCAAATAATCTTTTAGCAAAAATACTATTACTGTGCATTTAATATTTTTATTTATATTTCAACTGGTGATGTTTTAAATTTTAGATATATATAAGGGTGATGGTTAATCTTGTTAATGTGGTTAGTTTAAATAGCTAAAATTATATACTCAATGAATTGCATGTGTCATCGAAATTGAAAAATCCAAACACATTAGTTTATACGTAACATAAGGTTATCACATCCCTGTGTGATTTTATTTCGTATTTAGTTTGACAATTCCGATTTAAATAACTTGTTTCTTGGATTTATTTGTGTTGATAAACGCTACTTAAATCTTTAAAGTTAAGAACTGGAGATTCGATCGTATGGCAATTATAATGATCAATACATATTTGGACTCGAATAAATCTGATAAAGGAGCGAAATTAAAAGGCACAAGGCAAAGTGGAGCAGGACAAAGACACAGATATACGGCTAACAGTCGTGCCACCATTACAATGATGAGACATCAGTGAGCAATGTTTTATCATAATAGCCTCAGAGGATTAGATGGGACCAACGATCCCATGCGGCAAAGAGCGTTATAACAAGCGCCTTGATTGTTTTGACTTTATAAAGTCATAGTAAAAACAAAAATAACAAAATGGTTTTCTTATTTAAGGTTGGATATTTTTATTGGACATTCATGTTATAATAAAGCTGATATAATATTATTAGCAGTTGGTTTTAAAACTTTAAAGATAAAGGAAATTAACTGCTTTGACATAGTGTACTTTTTGCATTATATCTTTATACGAATCCACGTAAAAGAGTTTATTGCATTCAAGAACTTCATAAAGTAATTAGTTTGATCTTTACCCATATCCATTTGCATAAATTAGCGTTAATTCTGTCAAAGTGATCCACAGTAATAATCGTTACTGGCTTCCATGTGATTTCGAAGGCAAGTACCTTCAGTCCACAAGACATTATCACTCAAATCTGAGGTCGTCATAATTTTATACAGTTGTATACGTTTTTCATAAAGTTATAAATCTCTATAAAACATATCATTAGGCAAAAAATATAAAACATAAGTGACGTGGCACAGACTAATAATCGTCTAGAGTTTCATAAATTTGTAAGTATAATTTGTATTTAAATATTTGAATTTTTGGCTGAACTAAATGTATTTTTTAATTTATTTGGACTTTACCAATCGCTTCTAGTGTTTAAAACTACACTACATTTCAGGAGGTAAGGAAACTCCTCCCGTTATCAAGTAAACCCTACTTACATCTAAATATCAAGGTCTTACACCTAACTAACCTACACTTTTTTGGAATTTCTTAATATTTTTCTTTTAGGTTTTAATTCACACAATCACAAAAATAACAAATACACATACAACAACCAAATACAATACACTAACACAACATTTAAATGCACGAAAAAATGGAAAACTGACAATACATTACCTGTTCTCCATCGTTGCCTCCAAGCTGACGGCAAAAACGGGAAACTTCACTCTCACGTCAATTCACTACCGGACCTTGCACTCGACTATTGACTAGCGGTAGTGGAGGGGGGAGAGCCGTTACCCCCACCTACCGCCAGGGGCACGTGACGTCACAGCTGTGACTATCCACCCGTCTGTGTCGACGGGAACATGACACGGAAACCAAGAATTGTATGATTCCTCCTAGAATGCTACATGGCACCCGTACGATATCCTCATAGAGACATATTAAATTTAATGATTTAAAACTTTTTTTGTTTTCCTGGTGGCTAGTAATGTTTACCTTTCTGGATCATATTGACGTACAAAATAAATTTAACCTTCCCTTGTATTTTTTCAGCTACAAACTAACCTATAAGTTTCCCCAACTATATCACAGTAGCATTAAACCGAAGAAAACCACCCGAAGATGAAACCAGAACCAGAAGATACAATGCCCAATTAACGCGCAGTAACACTTTATGGTAAACTGATGATTTGTAAAGCAATATCTGGGCATAAAAAAGTTTGAATATAAATTTGACCTTGTCAAACAAAAACTGGAAAAAATAAATTGTCTTATCATTCCGTCTAAGTATGGCTAATTTACTAGACATCTATATATATATATATATATATATATATATGATGATATAAATGATATAAATTATATTATATATATATCTATTTTATATTATACATATGTCTAGTAAATTAGCCATCCTCAGACGGAATGATAACACGATTTATAGTTGCCAGTTTTTGTTTGACAAGGTCAAATTTATATTCAAACTTGTTATGCCCAGATACAGTTTACCATAAAGTGTTACTGCGCGTTAATTGTGTATTGTAGCTTCTGGGTCAGTTTAATGCTACTGTGATATGGTTAGGGAAACTCATAGGTTAGTTTGTAGTTGAAAAAATGCAAGGGAAGGTTAAATTTATTTTTTAAGGATGGCTAATTTACTAGACATCTATATCGTCCTTTAAGTTTTGTGGTTTCTGAGATTCAAATATTCGCATTATTCACAATCCTAAGACATTAAAGTTGTTGTATATTTCCAACTGACAATCATCGAAGTACGCAAGTACGCTTTCTTATGAAATCTTTGCTGGCATATGTAGAGTATTCCAGGATGAAATCAGCAGTTACAATAATACTGCCGTTTCTAGCATTGGTATTGTAGAACTAATTTTAGCTCTAATACAATAGATATAGCCATATTTAAAATTAAAATTGGTCAAGCCTGACATTACAATAAATACATAGGCTTAAATTAAATAATACACTATCCACAGAGGGAGTTTTAATTGAGCTCTTTCTTGATCAAGCTGAGAGATTCTGTTCAGGCATTACTAAGCAGTTCTTCTGGTTCAGTTTGATTTTGCGTACTTTAGTACGGATTATGCGAAAAACTATAATCAACCTTATACATGGAGTACCGGTACGTGTTATCTTGGCCAATATTTGTATTTAGAAACCACTATATTTACAGGAAAACATTATTGGCCGTCCTTGCCAACCTCCAACGTCCATTAAATAGTCTGTATTTCAATATTCGGACCATTTTTCAATATGGCGCTAACTTACAAATTTCAAAGCAAACGACCAATTTATTTTAGTTTTAGACGTAATTTGTGGGCGTTTTATAATTTGATATTTTCCTCCAAACGTAGTAAGGAAATAACGGCTAGCTTAAACTCAGTTTTAAACGATATGAAATAACCCAGGACAAACAATGACAGCCTTTACTTTGACCACCGTCAAAAGTAGCCAAGAATGTAAAGGTCTTAAAATCACATTTTATTTACGATTCGTGCGTAAAAATATTTAATTTCAAACCATAGTTATTAATTTCCGCTATACTTTAAAAATATCGAAAAACTTAATAATTACGTTAAAAACCTATTTTAATTCAATACAAGTTTGTCGAATTTTATTTTATTCAGAATTAGTATTTTTTATTCCAACTGAAAAGTAAGTGAGTTCCCCATTTAAACCGCAAAGATAATTTTTTCTTGCATTTACTGTCGTTTTTCAAATACCAGTAAAGTTTAATCAGTTTAAATGACTATCCTGTTGAGTGGAAAACACTTCAAAACTACAGTTATCTACGTCGTAATGTTTAATTCCATTAAATGTAGTTGAGATTATTATAAGCCTTACGATAAATATATTACGATAGTGGTGTGTATGTAGTGTCAGGTTTATCTCCAACATAATGATTGTTGAGTCAAATATGAATTATATATTATATTATGAGTTCTAGCTAGATTTTCATTCCAGATGCCTGAAAGCAGCTGAGAGAAGAGTTCAGGATGAGTGACCGAGACATAACGGATTACCAGAAGCTTTGGGCAAAAAGCTTAGAAAGCCTGAACAAACTGGAACACTTCTTCAGAATCAAGGGTCAAGTGAACAACAACACCTGCAACCGATGAACTTGAGAAGCAAATGTTACAAATCCTAGGAAGAATCAAACGTCATGTTAGGTCTAAACCTGATACCAAGAGGTCCCAGGAAGGAGAGAATATCTTGAAGGTCTGTAAAGGTTATATTTCAACGAAGAACTCGTTTGATAATTTAGTACCTTATATATTATCGCCAAATACCCTATGTTTGCAAGGAATCATAACCTTGTATTTGTTAGTAATGCTGATGAAAAATTTTTTAGAATTTTGTAAGTTAAAATTTAGTACTTTTACACATAATTTTGCAATTTAAAAAATCTTAAAATGTGCAATAACATATATATGTGTATATAAAATGATAACCATATTAAAACATGTTTTCGCTTTATTAACTACGCCAAAGGATTGTATATTGCCGCATAAAAAGGTTGTATTTTACAAATTAGGGTTTAAATTGCAAGCATGCATTATAGTTATATATGTATGCACAATGTTATTTAAAGTTATTTTATTTGCTTTCTCCAACAGCTGAATAAATTTAAATATTTATTTCACTTACAAATTTAGAACATGGGTGGGTACTTTGGTATTATACGGATGCCACTATTTTTGGAGGTTAAATTTTTACCGGATACAAAGGATAACTACATAATTCGAAAAAACGTACTTTTATTGACTTACTGTACAAATTTAACATCATTCTGATGAGCGGTCTTTGTGTTGTGCCTCCCAAAAGGCAGCGATGTCCGCTAGGATCGTGTTGAATGCGTCGCCGCCGCTAGCAGCCACACCCGATCGCCACATGTACTCCGCCAAATATACAGCGTGCTGCGGCAGTTATGTTAGGATGGGTTATCATAAAAATACGTACGGTTTCTTCTTCATTTCGAGGTAAATCCCACACCAAAAGAAAGTCACTCATTATGAAAACAAATGTAACGTAGTGCACGGCAATAAATCACTCATGACACTGACCCAGATACAGGCGGTGACAGGTGATGCGCGCGCTCCGGTCAACGACCTGACCTTAGCCTATTTGGAGGGGGTTTGGCGGCTGGAAGTATGACTCATCAGGTATCATTCGATTCGTATCAAAACAAGGAAAGTCCTACAATCATTTTAATGATAACCCATCCTAACATAACTGCCGCAGCGCGCTGTATAAGGGTGGCATCCGTATAATACCAAAGTACCCATGGGTGTCAGACTTGTGGTTTTCTCAAAATTTCATGGAACGGTTTGGAACTTATATGGAACTTTATATAATGATATATTATATGTGTGCATGGAATTCGAGTTAGCTGTTAAACAATTTTGTTCATCAACCATCTTAAATTAACATTGATTGAACGATAAAACGAATCCTCTTAAAACTGCACTTTATCAAAGTGGTTATTTTCTTAGGAAAATGTTAATAGCCACACTATTCTTAAAACGTAACAGTTATAGAAAGTTATTATTCCGCTAGTCTGTAACTATATGAAATATTTCTTGAGTAGCACATTCCGTGTTGTTCTATTATACATCAGGATACAATAAACTACATCTCACATTACAACAAAATATATTTATACTTGTACTGTGAAGAGTACTATCGTACTCTGCTGCATACTTCCTCTAATTTACAGATTTAAAATCAGGTGTTATTATAAAACAGTTGTTTGTTTGTTTTTGTTTTGTTTAGTTTTATTTTGGGATCATGTTAAACAAGTTTAGTTTGATTAAATAGCTTTATTCAAAACCGTATTTTCAATATAGAAAAGTGGCGACGAGGACAAAGAATGCCTATAAACCGTCAAAACGATCCGGATCAACAGGTAAAAGATTTAAATAAAGTCATTACCAACTTCAAATGTGAACTGTTCGATCCGGACACAGTAGACGTTGACGTCTGGCAGGTAAAATTCAACGCGTGCATAGAACTCAGTGGAATGAAAGATGATGAAAAGACGAAACGTTTGTTATTTATCAACTCGTTAAGTATTAAAGCGTTAGAAACTCTTATAAATCTCTGCCAACCTAGAAATATAAATGATATTCTATACAGGGTGAGTTTCTACTGACGCCCATAACTTCGCCAGGGGATTCTAATGATAAAAAGGAACAAAAAAGTTCCAGTAAACGCTAGTCCGATTCCGAACCGTTTGGTCATAATTGAGAAATTTGTGTTTTCTACAAAATATTGGACTTTGTCCCACTATTTACTTTATAAAAATGAAACCAGTTAACCTACCGATTGATATTTAAAATAATTAGAAAGGGCATTAAATTTGCTATAAAACCATGGTTACATGTACAAATTTCATTTCGTACATCGGTTCCTAGCCAAAGTGAAATGAAAAATATGCTATAATTAATTATTTAGGCTAAGTTTAAAGACCCTTTTTTGTTACTTTAACCTGGTGCAACGCGATGTCCAACTAGATAAAAAAACTTTCTCATTTAATAAGCTTTAAATTGATATGCTATTTTAAACTGTTGTAGGTGGGAATGACAGAAAAACTACTATCAACCTAAATAAAAACACGGTTTACGAGTGAGGGTATTCTTATTAATAATACAAGGCAAATGATCACAAAATTATAATACGGTAACTCAATGTTTACTTTGCATTAACAAATTAATTACAAGCCTTCAGAATGAAAAAAGTTGATTGCTAGTTGAGTAAGTTTTCGAAATGACCACCACTTTGTCTGATGCAGATGCGGACACGTTTTCTCAGCTCTCTCACAGTAAATCAGTGAGTAGATTATTATTAGTAGGTTTGTTACCTTGCTAAAACCAAATCAGTAAACAGTGTTTTACTTTAGTTTGGTGGTAGTTTTCTGCCATTCCCACCTACAACAGTTTAAAATAGCATATCAATTTAAAGCTTATTAAATGAGGAAGTTTTTTATCTAGTTGGACATCGTGTTGCACCAAATTAAAGTAACAAAAAAGGGTCTTTAAACTTAAACTAAATAATTAATTATAGCATATTTTTAATTTAAACTCGGCTAGGAACCGATGTATGAAATGAAATTTGTATATGTAACCTTGGTTTTATAGCAAATTTAATGCGCTTTCTAATTATTTTAAATATCAATCGGTAGGTTAATTGGTTTCATTTTTATAAAGTAAATAGTGGGACAAAGTCCAATATTTTGTAGAAAACACAAATTTCTCAATTATGACCAAACGGTTCGGAATCGGACTAGCGTTTACTGGAACTTTTTTGTTCCTTTTTATCATTAGAATCCCCTGGCGAAGTTATGGGCGTCAGTAGAAACTCACCCTGTATAAAGACCTTTATGAACTTTTGGCAGGAAACTACAAAACAAAAACAAGTAGCTGTGGCTGAACGAGTGAAGTTTTTTTCACTGCGCCAAGGTTGTGAGAGTCTCACAGACTTTGCGAACATTTTAAGACGTAAAGTCAATGATTGAATGTTCCCAATCCAATTTTTTCAACAAGCACTAATTACAGCTTTTATCATGGGTATTTGTGATACCAACATTAGAACCACTCTTATGGGGAAAGATTACGATTCGTTTTCTGAAGTTATACAACTGGCTAACTCTCTGTTTTCCATTAAAGACGCTGCAACTTTAAACTCTAGTCAACAATATGATAAGTGCAATGTAGTAACTCTAGGCCCTTGTTTCATATATGGAGGTAAGCATTTAAAAAAAACTGTCACATAAAGAAACCAGTATGTTACAAGTGTGGTGCAAAAAATCATATAACTAGGGTGTGTAAACAGAGCAAATAAGTGAAGGAAGTAGAAGTAAGGGTTGATGATGAACAAACAACAAACGCAGTAGCAAGACGCAGTATACAAGACGTCCCTTCAATTTATCCAGGTCGTGTAGGTGGAATCAATAATATCTTTTCTATTGAACACAAACATTACTTTCCAGTACTGAACTTGAATATTTTAATAAATGATCACTTAGTAATAATGCAACTTGATACTGGTAGTTGCGTTTCGATCATTTCCGAAAGAACCTGGAAAGAAATTGATAAACCTCCTCTTACGTCAAGCGCTCGAAATTTCACTTCTTTCACGGGTCATGGTGTAAAAATACTGGGTGAGGTATTTGTAGACGTGAAATCCGCAAACATTAAGACTAACCTCAAGGTTTTTGTAGCTTCAGAAGTTAAACAAAATATTTTAGGGAGGGATTGGTTTTTCCCGTTACTTTTACACAAGAAACCATTGTGTCATTTGCAAAGAATGAGTATTGAATCTGACGCACGTACTTTCCACGTACATGATTCTGATAAACAACTAAGTGAGCTTTTTCATGAGTTTTCGGATGTTTTTCAACCTAACGAAAAGAAGTGTTCAAAAACTACGGCTCATTTGTACCTTAAGGAAGGTGCAGTCCCCATATTCAAAAAAGCAAGATCGGTACCACTAGCACTTAGGGACAAAGTTAAAGAGGAACTAGATCGTTTAAGAATCAACGGCATACTCGAAGAAATAGATCATTCTGAGTGGGCGGCACCGTGCGTAATTGTACGTAAACCTAACGGGACCATTAGGATTTGTGCGGACTTTTCCACGGGTCTTAATCAAGCATTAAATGTTCAACAATTCCCCTTACCTACTCAAGATGAAATATTTACTAGTTAGGAGGGGGTCAAAAATTTACTACACTTTATCTAACCGACGCTTATCTGTCCATTCCCATGGATGAAGAATCGAAGAAATTACTTGTAATTAACACTATTTTTGGTCTCATGCGATACAACCGTCTATGTTTCGGGGTGGCTCCCGCCACAGCTATTTTCCAAAAGAGGATGCACTCTATGCTTTCCGGTTTAAAGGAAGTAGCTTTTCTTCTAGATGACGTCATTATCACAGGGAGAAATGACACGGAACTTCTCGACACACTAAAGGAAGTCTTAAAACGAATTTCAGAAAACGGGTTTTGTTTAAATCGAACCAAATGTCAGTTAATGAAGGAAAAAGTAAACTATTTAGGTCTAACTATTTCGAAAGATGGCATTTCCACAAATCCTGACAAAACAAAATCAATATTAGAAATGCCTGAACCACAAAACGTTAAGCAAATAGAATCATTCATAGGAATGGCCAATTTTTATTCAAAGTTCATTCCTAACTTTTCTGATATTTGTGCACCATTAAACAAATTAAGAAAAAAAGATTCTCAGTGGCTTTGGACTGAACAATGTTCCACAGCAATGAAAAACATAAAACAAGCTTTAGTTTGTACTCCTATACTAAATACTAGTACCATTTGACAATAATTTGCCTGTCATTGTAGCAGCTGACGCATCATCGGTTGGTACTGGATGTGCAATTTATCACCGATATCCCACTGGAGAAGAGAAACCGATCGCGTATGTACCCAAAACCCTCACTAAAGCTGAACAGAATTATTCACAAATAGAGAGAGAAGCCTTGTCAATAATCTACGCAATAAAGAAATTTCGTATATACCTTTGGGGGTCACATTTTCTTATTCAAACTGATCATAGACCTCTGTTATCAATATTCGGCTCAACTAAGGGAGTGCCAGTAACTACTTCTTGCAGGATACAAAGGTGGGCTTTATTTCTGACGAATTTCACTTTCAACATTGAATATGTTTCTACCAAATTGTTCGGGAAGGTTGACTGTTTAAGTCGATTACCTACAGAAGGGGATGATGAGTTTGACAAATCTGACGGAGGTTACAGTACTGTTGTTGGTTTAATATTTTCAGGTAATATTGAAACTCTTCCAGTCACAGCAAAAGAAATAAGTGAAGAAACATCAAACGATACAAGTCTCAGTCAAGTAAAAAAGTTTGTATTGGATGGGTGGCTAAACAGTTCCAATTCTGTTGAGTTAAAACCGTATGAAATGAGAAAAAATTATTTATCTATTCATGAAGGCTGCTTGATGTGGGGAATCAGAACTATAATTCCAACCAAATTGAGGCAAAAAATTTTGCTTAATCTACATGACACTCATCTGGGAATGGTAAAAATGAAAGCATTAGCACGAGAAAGATTTTGGTGGCCATCAATGGATAGCGATATTGAAAATATCGCTAGAACCTGTGGACTTTGTAATTTGTACGCTTCAAAAGAACCCCAAAAGAAGTTCCTCAGTCAATGGCCCAAGTGTAACGAACCATGGTCTCGTATTCACATTGACTTTGCGGGACCATTCCTAAACAGTCTGTTTCTTTTGGTTGTGGACGCCTATTCAGGATGGGTAGAAATAGTAAAATTAAACTCGATGACAACCACAGTGAAACAAATTAAACTAATGATTTGTCGGTATGGAATTCCGAAGACAATAGTAACCGACAATGGACCTTGTTTTATTTCTTCCGAATTTGCACAGTTTTGCAAAGCATTTGGAATTGATCATGTGACTACTCCCACTCATCATCCATCTTCCAATGGACAAGTGGAGAAATATGTTAGTACGATGAAACATACATTAAAGAAACTTTGCCTTGAAGTATCACCAAAAGGACTAGAAGCTGATTTAAATAATTTTTTATTCAAGTATAGAATTACACCACATGTAACTACTGGGTATTCACCTGCTGAATTGTTTATGGGACGTCAACTTAGATGTATTTTGGATTTGGTTCGTCCTCAGCAGAGAGATCAACACGAAGAGAACCAAACTACTACTGAAGGTTCAAATGTTAAAATTTTTAAATTGAATGAACCTATTTTCTGGGAAGAAACAAGAAATGGAAATATTCACTGGAAACCAGGTAAGATTCTAAAGAGACTTGGAAAGAACATTTGGAAAATAGTAGCTAATGGGAAAATTCTAAAGAAGCATGCTGACCAACTCAGACAAAGAAGGGACAATTCAGGAATTTAAAAAAGAAAGAAATGTGAACAATCTCAGTGGGAAGGTGAAGAGTACTGACGTACTCTGCTGCATACTTCCTCTAATTTACAGATTTAAAATCAGGTGTTATTATAAAACAGTTGTTTGTTTGTTTTTGTTTTGTTTAGTTTTATTTTGGGATCATGTTAAAAAAGTTTAGTTTTATTAAATAGCTTTATTCAAAACCGTATTTTCAATATAGAAAATACTGTACTTGCATACAAAAAGGTAAATATAATACAAAATGGAGCAAGGCAACCAGTTGCCCTGTAGTGTATTTTAACCTTATTCAATATTTTTTCCATTGCAACTCATACATACATTAGTATAAATTTGCAGGTAAGATATACTATTTTATGTTGATCCTGATTGAGGTAACCATTCGCCTTCAAAAGTTTTACCGCCCGTGATTACAAACCAGGATTCAGTACAGTGTTCAGGATTTAATGACCCAAAACTCACGGACGATGTCGTAAAGCTGGGATGGCAATCATCATCATTGCTCCACCAAGTGATCTCTGTTAAATTACTTTGTCAATTAAATTTATTATAATTTTTAATTATAATTTAAGTATTTGTTGTAATTTAAAACCCGTCTAATGTAAGTCAAGTTTGTTTTATAACACTACTCCATGGCTTAGTAGACCTTATCGAGTAATAAGGGCACAAAGGATTATGTTACACAACAAAAATAAAAACTTTAATTAAATAATATATACTAAGTTTATTTAACAGCAATCTTTAATGTTTGTTTAAAATACTGTTATTGAAATATATAACGTAACATTATTACGTTAAAGAACAATTTGTATTTTTTTTTAATTTTGTCAAAGGTTTATCTACTGTTATAAATTAGCTTTACCGTTTATTTGTTATGTTTTTGTCCTGTTAATGAAATAATTTATAATATTAGGTCTATATTGGTCTAGCGTGGTAATTGATACACAATTCTGACTACTTGATTTATTTAATTAAAGCAAGTGTAATTTTAATTTGGCTAAAGTATGAAGTTTACATCTATTTTTTACTTTTGGGTATACCATCTGAGCTCTATAATGTCTATAGAAGTTTATGAGATACATGATCATAACCTGAGTTTCAAAATAATTAATTAATATATATTTATAATCATGAATATTAAAACTAAAACATACTTCCATAACCAAAGAAAACCATTTTAAAATAATAGAAAAATCTGTTTTATTAATTGCAACAAATCACAAGCTTCAGTCGTCTTGGCAGTTTAGTGGCAACAATGGATCTACTTTAGATACCTTCTTTGTCAATGTGCAATTGGTTCCGATCCTGGCGATTGTGCCCATTCCTTTCAGTTGTAAACCTTTCCTGAATTCCCGATTGAAGCTCTTTAATTACTTGATTCTATAACCTCACTTGCAAAAAAGTAATCAATGAAGTATATAATTTTTCAACAATAGTGAGACAACATAGAACAACAATAACATCAATATATTAAAGAACAGTACTTGAAAATTATAATTTTTGTAAACCGATAGTTTTAATTCGGTTCTAGTCTGATTATATAACTAAGAGATGAACAAGAAAGGAATGTAGCACATAAATGAAAAAAAAATTCAAAAACAGTTTAAATTGTATACAAAATAATTAACCTAAAGCACACTCATTTACACGAGGCACGACACATATGTGATTTGTATAATTTATTTATTAATAGAGTCAGTATTTTGTGTAAAAGAGAATGTTCTGTCCATGTGGGGTCTGTCCACCTGTATTAATTATTAATTTATTGCTAGGGATTATAATTTCTTATAGATCAGTTAGCATCCAGGTCACGGTATCATTAAACATAAATACGTAGGTATTAGTTTCGTAGCTTAGTCAATGGCGATACCTATAGAAGTTATGTATTTACTACAACGGTACGATAATTTGAAAATACAAATATTTCTAGTACTTGTGCACTACAGCAACCTCCAAAGAATTAATTTTATCCCGAAATATTTTAAGATGGGGAGTACTTATTATTGTACACTGGACTGCGGTATTTGGGATACTTTATTTATATGAATAACATGAACTACCGAATCATACTCTAATCACTGCGGCGCGTTTTGACTGATCATAGGTTTCTGCACTGCATAAAATTAATTATATTTCGTTTTAGGTGTGTATCCACGAAATAGGAATATTTTTACGTTTTGAACAAACTACCCAAGACCTTTTTCTTCATATGAAAATATATTTTAAATTTAAAAATAACAAATAGTTCAACTCGATGATCTCATAAAACACAAATATGACTCACCTTAAGACCGACGTATGTCACAATATCCAGAAGTTACTTTTTTCGAGTAATGTAAGTAGAGCCTGTTCTAAGATTTTTATATTTTTTCAAATTTTAGTGCAGCTGTAAATACATTCAGAGTTGTATCCTGCGAGCTGTCGCTTTTTCATCAAACTAATTAATTTATAAAAATACACCAAGGAAAAATAATATTTAAAATTCTACTCAAGGGCTATTACTTTAATATATATTACACGCAGTTTTAATAGATTTAACATGTAAGTCGATACAGCGCAACTCCAGTCTTTGACTAGTGCCATATGTACTGGAGGTACTGGTACTGGAGGGACGCACTGACTTCCTCGAGGGCAAGGGAACTTACTGCACTTGTTCATATTTATTTGACTATTGATCACTTAAGCCACTCAGATGTCTTACGCAGACTATTTTCTACATACAATTATTTTCAGTCTATTAGCGAATTTCCCCTATAGGGAAGAAGTTATTACCGTAGTCGGCATGGTAAGACCTAGACCCGGGACCATGATAACTTTTGATAACATTTCGTTTTGAGGTCCCCAGACCCCAAAAACACCATTCGTTCGAAACTATATATATATATATATATATATATATATATATATATATATATATATAAATATATATATATATGTGTGTGTGTGTGTGTGTGTGTCCGTGAGCACGATAACTCTCGTAAAAATTATCCAATTTTGATTAAATTTGGTATAAACGTGTAAATTAACATTTATGACTTTAAGTTCGAAAACCAGCCAAATCGCTCCATCCAAAGGGGTATTTTGGGGTGGTTTTGAACCCCAAATATGGGTTTTTTGAATTATTTACATATAATTTTTGAAATTGTCGAATTTAAGTTTTTACCGTTGTATTTAGCTTAAAAAACACACAATTTGGTATTTTGATCATTCCTCTACGTCAATTGGTTACCGAGATATTGAAAGTGCTAAACACAGTACGTTGTCTAATGTTATTCTTATGGAGGAAAAGAAAAATTTTATATCTTGCTTATTTATGAACGTACACTGATGAAACTTGGTATACGGCTTCATATATATGTGGTGCATTGGTATTTGCTCAAAAAACGATTTTTTGTCAAAGGCTCTTGTAGCAGCAAATCTGCGTACTCAGCCCCATGTTATTCATATGGATAATAATTAAATGAACATAATTCCCCCTTAATTCCCCCTTCAGTCTTCCTTAATTATGAACATAAATGAATACAAACTGGTATATGACTTCACCTAGTTGAGTTATATTGATATTAGCATAAAAATCCATTTTTTGTCTTCCTTGATGCAGCAAACCTGTGTACTTAGCCCCAATGTTATTCTTATGGGGAATAATTAAAATTGTATATATTGGTTATTTGTGAATATATTTTTATGAAACTTGGTGAGTGACTTTATGTAGTATTAAGACATCTATATCTCCATTCGAAATTCGCTGAGTATGCAGGTTTGCTGCGATGGGGGTATTTTTATTTAACGATTTACCCTATTTCTTACAAATTTTAAAATGATTTAAAAAATGTTTTGAAATGTGTATATAAAATGCATACATTTATATTTAATCAAGTTTGAATCTGTTACATTTTAATTGAGTGAAAGCAAATTGTTAATTTAGCCTCAATACCTATAATATTTTTGCTTGATGTTAGAACAAAAAATCAATATTTTAATATTAATACGATTACCTTGATATATCGAAGCAGAAATAAACATAAAATAATCGCAAATGGGTATAATCTGTTTAGTTATGATAGCTTACACTGACAATGGTTCCAATACCCATTTCTCTATCGTAGTAAACCTTTATCACATATTTACACATTGTAAAACTGAAGTATTAAGGACTTATATATCTACAGTTTTAAACAAACATTATATGTGTTTTATTGCTCACGATCGAGTGAACAACAGGTTAGGTCGGGAACCCCAGTGAAAGACAACCACCAAGAGACACATAGAATGCTGATGTGACGTCCTTAATATGATCGACAAACATGACATCGTGTCAACTGTAGTTGCCGAGGTTATGTGGCTTGTTGACACACGCTTTGAAGTTGTGTCTATCAGCAAAGATTCAATGTGCATTCTTATTTGTCTCTTATAAACAAAAATTTGTATTTTAGCGAATTTCCCCTATAGGGAAGAAGCTATTACCGTAGGTGGTAATACATAAGCCCGAGACCATGATAACTTTTCTTTTGAGGTCCCCAGATGCCAAAAACAATATTCCATCAACATATGTATACAATATATGTATATATATATATATATATATATTATTTTTAAAAGAAAATTACTAGAGTACCCTTCAAAATTCATTTTTAATTCACTTACACGTGTTTCGAGGTTTACCTCATGATCACAGTGCAGCTAATAACCTTAAACTTAAAATTAAATAACCTGTAAATAAACAAAACAGTATGATAATTTTGTTAACATATGCTAAATTATCTATCTATATATGATTATTTACTTTTGATTTTTTTTGATTGTTTCAAAGATTGGATTTTTTTGTTGCGCCTGCATTATATTTAGTATATTAGTTTTGTCTTCTGAATAATTCATGTAAATGTGAAGCTCTTCTTTTGCATTCATTTTGTCACCTTTCTTTTCAATAGACAAAACTTCTAAACTTTCTTGCAGTGTACCAAAATTGTGATCTGTAGTTAAAATATGTTCGGCAAATTTTGATTTTTGTGTGGTTTGGTTATTTGATTTTATAGCTTGAATATGCTCTTTATATCTACATTTAAAATTACGTCCAGTTTGCCCAACGTAATATTTTGGGCATTCCTTGCATGTCAATTTATATATTCCTGATCGGTCAAAAATGTCGGCGTTTTGATTATGTGAGCCGTTTGAAAATTTTTATATAACTAATTTTTGTTTGTGGTAATTTTCTTTTAAAAATAATAATTATAATAGTAGCCCTATGCAGTGAACTTAATAATATATATACATATATATACATACATATATGTGTCCGTGAATGCGATAACTTGAGTAAAAAAGTCCGATTTCGATGAAATTTGGCTCAAATGTGTAAAGTGACATGACTTTTAAGTTCGAAAACCAGAATAATCGGACCATGGGAACGGGGGATTTATGGGGGTTTTACATTTTCCAAAAACCAGTTTTTTGCATTTTTCACCCTAAAATTTGTTTAAAAACTTAATTTTGGTTTTGACCGTGTTATAGAGCTTAAAAAACAAATAATATAGTATTTTGAATTATTAACCTAGCTTAAGTGGTTGCGGAAAAAATCGAAAAAACTTACTCTTATAATCACCCATGTTATTCTTATGGGAAAAAGGTTTTTGGCTTTTTCTCAGTTCATTTTAATGTAAACTTCACATTTGCTTTTACCAATTAGTTCAGCTCCACCTTACAATCATTTTGGTGTTTCAATTGTGATTCTACACCCAACCGTCGCAGAGATATTCAAAGTGGTAAACACAGTACGTTGTCAAATGTTATCCTTATAGAGAATAAATAAAATTTGATATCTTGATTATTTATGAATGTATTTTAATGAAACTTGGTATGTGGATTCATGTAATACTGTTATACTGATATATGCACAACAAATTTTTTTATCATCTCAATAGCAGCCAAATTTCCAGTAATAACAAACAATTAAATTTACCTGAAACAATTAAATTAAGAAGGAGTTTTTTTATAAATTCAAAATTAGGAATATAAGTTCATCTCCTAAAATTTTGTCTATACAATAAAATACTACACATATATTTTAATTTATTGTAAAAATAAAAAAGGAGATAGGGCCTTTATAAAACTGAATACTTTACTATTTTGAATAAGTGTGTGGTAATATCATTTCAAGGTTTGTGGTAATATTAACATCGTTGTTTTGGAAGTTCGTATTGGTCTGGTACTCGAGACCAAACAAATTTTACATACCAAGATTTTCATACTGTACCTCAATTTAAAAATAGTTCAGCATCAAAAATTAAAAAAAAAAAATATTTGTTTAACTAATTTAGGACCACACTTAATAAACATTATAAATTTGTATGATTGTAGTAATAAATAAATTATTTTTTAATACTGCCTTAAATGACCTAATTTGTTAACTAATAATGAATAAACAGTGTAATGCCTTGGTAATGATTGTGTTGGTCTCGCTTAAAGTAAGCCACAAATATTAACTTGACCGCCAGTTTGTTAGTGAATTTCCTTTGGAAAGTGAACTATTAGCATGACCCGCACGGTGAAACTTAGCCCGGGACCATCATAGAAGTTCCTAACGTGACCCCCTGAACACGTTTTGGGGGGTCGTTCAAAATTATATATATATATATATGTGTGTGTGTGTGTGTGTGTGTGTGTGTGTGTGTGTGTGTATGCACTCTAGCGGTCACATTTTTTGTCCGATTAACTTAAAATTTGGTAGGGACGTTCCTTCCTGCAATCAGTTGGACAAGTTCGTTGGGCAAAACAATCGGAAAACTCTAAACCCCTTTTTTGGGGATTAATCTTTCAAATTTCGAGTTTTTGGGCCCAAAAAGAGTCAGAAAAGCCCCGAATGTAAAATGAATGTAAAATGTAAAATTAATGCATGCAAAAAGATGGAAATTAGAGAGGCGAAAGTTTTAAGCCCTCTCTCGTAATTCTAGCATAAATATTTACCGAGTTATTAAAGAAAATGTGTTTTGACTAAACACAGTACGTTGTCTTATGGGGGTTTTACACTAGAAAAGCCTGCTATTCCTTTGTTAGAGTACTTTTATCATCCCCACCAACTCACGCCTACTTTCAAGCCTGCCTGGACCTTCTCCTAACATTATTATGCGCAAAATTGTATTCCCAGATTTGCAGGTAAATGAAACCAGGAGCATCAGAACAGCCAAAAAATCAGTATTTTCAGATTTCATAAAAAATTGGAATACATGTTTGGTTTTACACATATTTTGAGTTTTAAAAGTTTTTTTGGGGGAAATTCACTTCCTTCACGTCAGCGTGCTGCGTGCGAACTCGTTAAACATTTGTTCCTTCATTAATTGTTGTTTTAACTGAAATGTGCACTTTTCCAACTGTAAATACTATTGCTTTACATGCATTACATTACCAGGAATGCAGACGTCTTGATGATAATCAGAAATGCATAAAATATTTTAGAAAGATGAAACAGGAAAACAGGATACTGATACTAACCATAAAACATAGCTGAAAGGAAGATAAGGAGCAAAACTTGTTACCTTGCTGAGCCTGATCTTGATTGATGGATTAACTTCGAGTCTATGTAATCCTCAAATGCCTCCCAGACCACTTAACCTTCATCAGTAAGTCGTCGTTGCTTTAATTGATGATCGTGACCTGAAGATTACTTAGTTTACCTCCATCCTGCATGTCGCTTATTACAATGTTGTTGTAACGTTATACGCGTTGTAACAAATGTTGCACTTTAAACACTTATTATTGACAATATTTGTTTCGTACGATAACATGTATTTAGAGTTAACTCTGTAATGTTTTATCACCCCGAAGTTAAATTTATACTATTGCGCAATTTACATATTTTCCATTGACTATTAATCAGTTGTTAATCCGTGATAAAAATGCTGTACAGTTATAATATATGCAGTTCTGTTATAATGGAGATGGTAATTTCCGTATGTTTTTTGTGGTTAGTTTTATTTCCCTTATCTCCAGTGAGGTGCAACAATTTTCACATATCAACCTTTAGGTATAATATTAAACGGAGCCACACTATTGTACAATAAATTTGTTACACAGTACTAAAACAGACGTAATGATGTTTAACTTTTATAATTAGTTAAGTAAGTTTAGATAGAATAGTGTTTGTGTTGCGTATAGTACCACAGTATTAGATTATGAACGAAAAAATTAAATATATACGAATATTTTTTGAATCACAATTAAGATGGTTTACCCTTGTATTGGCTCTGAGCCAGAAAAAAAATTGGTTTTGTGACCACCGAGTAGAGATTCATGGCGTTCAATATGTTTCACTTTGACGTACACTTTAATTGCTAAGCCCAAAGATAATGCTACATCATCATTGTATGTAATGCAAACGTTTAGAGGTAAATTTTATCAAGTAATCAATGTTATGTGATTTCACAGACGATTATCGCGTGTATATTTGTTTATATACATAAGACATGTAAATAAAAATGTTTTTCCCATGTGTTATACATTACTGTGTAGGGAATTGAATTTACTACAACATGTTTATAATATTTTTGGCCTAAGAAAATCTGTACAAGATTTTTGTACTTCAGTGTGTCGGAAATGTTTTTATGTAAATGATAATTTTCTTGTTATTTGTATAGTAAACGGGTAATAATAATTTTTTACTTCCCACAATATTACATATTTGTTTTCTTAGTTCATGACCTACAAACATATATGTACAATATTATTATAAAAAATTACCTTACATGAGTTATCTCCGATTCACTAATTATTCGTCTTGTGATTTTTCGTATTTTATTACATAACACATGTACAAAAATAATTTTCCCCATGTGTTGTATATTTATATGTAGGGAATTGAATTTACTACAAAATCTTTATAATATATTTGGCCTAAAAAAATCTGTACAAGATTTTTGTACTTAAATGTGTCGGAATTTCTTTACGTAAATGCTAATTTTCTAGATATTCATATAATAAACGGGTAATAATAATTATTTTACTCCCTAAAATATGACATATCTTTTTCCCTTAGTTCATAACCTACAAAAATATATGTAAAATATTATTATTAAAAAATACCTTACATGAGTTATCTCCGATTCACTAATTATTCGTCTTACTCGACAAAAGTTGTGATTTTTCGTATTTTATTACATAACACATGTACAAAAAAAGATTTTCCCCATGTGTTATACATTTCTATGTAGGAAATCACATTTACTACAACATTTTTATAATGGTTTTTGTCTAAAAAATCTAATGTAGAAATTACAAAACTTTACCTTTGAAAATACAATCGGACATTTTAGAATTTTTTATTTTTTTGTATTTTGTAAAATAAATACCTTTCCAGATTCATTTCTTTTATATATATTCAGATTTCCGTGGTCTTTTTGAATAAAATGGGTATACATATTGATAGGTTTACCCCAAAATTGTAATGTATACATATTTTAAAATAAAGGTCTGCAAAATCGCCAAAATTGGTTGGCCATTCCCCACTTCTAACATTGGCCACTGCTAGGGTTAAAGGTAGGCCCTATGTTGGTACATTAAAGTAGAAAAGGTGTTCAACAAATCTGATTTAAACTATTACTCCATGATTTGTTTTGTAAATGTTTCCTATTATGATGTCCCTTAAAATAAATTTGCAAATAGCAGATTGGTACAAACCTTAATTATTAACATATGAAACCGTTAAACACGACATAAATTTATAATAAGCTATGAATTACTAATAAAACCTTTGATTGCATAATATGTAACCTTAAACTGTTATCTCCAAAGATAAATTATTTGATAACAAACAATAGTTCAGTTTATAATTGTAATACGGTTTGAGACGGACTTCTAAATAAATATTGGTTCAGTAACATATATTTTGTAAAAGGTATTTAACTTTTACATTGTTATCCAAAGGTTAACAATTTTAAGCATTAAAATACTTAATAACAAATTAATTTATGTATATAAATATAAAAGTCGTATTTGTTCAGAGTTTTTATTAAAAAAAAATTAAATTAAATAACTACAGGTTGAACTTAACATATTACCCAGACGACACACAATAGACAAAACAACAAAATATTAACATATACAGAACACAAACAGATTGCAAGATAAAAATACCCCCGTCGTAGAAAACCTGCATACTCAGCGAATTTCCAATAAATAGATAACCTAACACATTAAGCCACTTAACAGGATTCATAAGAAATATATTCACAAACAAGCGGTATTTAAAATATTAATTATTCTCCATAAGGATAACATTGGGGATGAGTACGCAGGTTTGCTGCAACAAGGAACACAAAATAATGGGTTTTCATAAAAATATCAATAGAACTCATCTCAGTAAAGTCACATACCAAGTTTCATCCATATACATTCATAAATAAGCGATATATAACATTATAATTATTTTCCACAAGAATAACATGAGGACTGAGTACCTAGGTTTGCTGCTACGGAAACCATAGGAGCAAAATGTTTTTTGTTGCAAAAAAACAATAAACCACAACCAGATGAAGTCATATACCAAATTTCGTCAATTTATGTTCATAAATAAGCAAGATATAAAATATTTATTTTTCCCCATAAGAATAACATTAGAAAGCGTACTGTGTTTAGCACTTTCAATATCTCAGTAACAAATTTACGTAAAGCAATGTTCGAAACACCAAATGTATGTTGTTTTAAGCTGAATATAATGGTGGAAATTAAAATTTGATTTAAATACAAATTACATGTGAAAAAACAAAAAACTCATTTTTGGGGTACAAAACCCATCAAAACCCCCCTTTGGATGGTTCGATTCAACTGGTTTTTGAACTCGTTCAAATAAATGGTCCTTTACACATTTGTGCCAAATTTCATTAAGATCTGACATTTTACGAGAGTTATCGTGCATGCGGACACACGATATACACACATATATACATTTATAAAAATGCTGTTTTCGACATCTGGGCACCTTAAAATGAAAAGTTATCATGGTTTCGGGCTTAAGTCTTACCCCTACGGTAATAGCTTCTTCCCTATAGGGGAAATTCGCTAAACAAAATTAAATATCTGCTCTGTTATCGTTTTCGTTAATATCTTATCCGTTACGAACTTTAGAACCTTATTTGTTTAAATATTTATTGATTTTAATAATTTTACTAAGGCATATGAACTATATATATAGGTTTGACAGACATAAATAAAAATCGCACTACTTTTTTATTTTAAAGTTAATGGGTTCAAATTTTATAGTATTATATGTATTACAAAATATATTACTCTAAACACTACTGTAAATCTTTAATTTTAATTTCAAAATTCTTGCTGTCTTCCTAAACGAAAAATAAACTAGTTGCTTTACATAATAAGGTTTACAAATTTAATTTTATAATCGTCCCTATTATTTTGATAACAGTTATTTTTTTTATATAATCCTAGGTGTTCTGTAATTTTGTTATATTAGGGTTTTTATTTATGTAAACAAAAGTACTTCACTTTAAGTTGCTTAGTAAACAAGTTAACAAATTAAAACGACTCGTTATTTGTTTAATTTATTTTTCTATAGGTTGATTGAATTAGAACGTGAACTTTTCATTTATAATTTGTTGTTTATGGTATTGTACAAGTAATTAACTTTTCATTGTTTAATGACTCCCCAAAGAGAAACAAATGACGCCGGTATATTAACAGTTATGTTTATTTAGATTATTTGTCGCATTTACGAAGCTAGTAGTAATTTATTACGAGACTTATTTAGTCACTGTTTTAAGAACAATCTTTACTATTACGGTAAGGTGTTGAGAAGAAATAATGACATAATATTGCCACCTAAGTGTTATCTTCCTAATACTTAGATATAGTACACTCAATGTGTAGGTCATACAGACAATCCAGGGTCTCCCTCGAGTCCAGCTCAGCAATAGTGCGACATGGAATATATTATTTATATCGATTGCATGTACATTAAATCAAATTACATTGCAAAAATTGTTATACGTTTTATACCTTCACTATTTTTAATTTTTAAACTATAACAATCCTACATAATACTGAGGCAACAAAACATCTTAGAGTATTTTTACGTAAATATAACTTTTATTTACCATATAATAATAATTGAAATAAACACAGAAAATCTCTGTTCCCAATGTTCAAACTTGTTAACTTTATTTTGAATTGATATAACCGGGTAACAAATCGTAAAAAAGTATGATCACAATACAAGTATGTATGACATTTAAAAAAATTAAAACGTGGTATTCAGGCACCTTTTTAACTGTTCACATTGATTAATTAAGCGCCAATAAGAATATTAACAATTGAAATAGATAGCCAAATGGTAGATCAGTTTAACTTTTTAGTGATAGAACGGTTTGGCAAGCTAAACGTTTGTATTAATTATGGCTGTGTGATAAATTATCATGGCAATGTCACATAGCCTTAATCGTTTGATTTTGATATGAGTTAAGCATCAGTTCGAGTATTTTAGTTGGTGATAGTCATAACTAATGAGTAGTCATAGGTGGATCCTGTATAAATGTTGGTCGGAAGATTCACGATTTACTTTGGTTATGCCGGTTTAATATCTGCAATCATAAAATATAAATCTTGGATGTAAAATCAATTTCACCGTCGGAATCTGATCAGTTCCAATGTTTGCGACTTGAAGTTTACGTTGCTCTAAAACCTAAACCACTTCTGGTTACACCTACAAATGGTTGTTACCTTTCAGTTCAGTATACAGGTTAAAAAACTTCAACCCGTATTTCTGTACTTTAAGGTGACATGCAAGGAAAATAATACTAAACATAGTAAAAAGAGGCTTGCGATCTTTAATGACGGCTCAATCGTATGGTACATATAAAAGATTACTCATTGTATAAGAAAAGTCGTAATTCCTCTACATTTAGAACGATATTTTTAAACTCAAGTATTAGATTAAAGTCTGCTACTGTATGCGAAATTTGAAGGTGTGACAGTGGAAATGTCCTGCCGTTAACTTGCCTGCTATGGTTTATACGTATGTAAAACCAAGTAATTATTGAAACACACCTCTTGGGCTTCGCCCTAATGGCTGTTGAAGTTTATGTTTATATATTTCGAACAATGATTTGATTGGATTAGATTTTATCAAACAAACAATGTTTACTAGTTGTAAATATTCAAGTTTTATCACAGGATACAAAACGATCAAATTTTGACGGAATTAGAAAGACGGATAAAAATATTTCAGGTCAAAGTGAAACTCTTTGGTAAAAACTAAAAGTCAACCACTATCCTAAAGATATAACGCCAACAAAAGATCTTCAAAAACACTTTTTTGCCATGACTATATTGGTTGAGTATTTCCATGTGTATAGCCTACATCCCTTTCAAATCAAAGCCATGTCTGGGTTAAAAATTGATAAATCATAGTGAAATTGTATACAGCTGAAATCATTATTAAATTGTAAAATTACAAATACTGCAAATGTAATAATAATTTGTAATGTTATAATTAAAAATTATCAAATTCATAAATAAAACTGCTGCATTATTTTAATAATAATAGTTAATGCCTGTAAGAGACATTTAAGCAGAAATTATCATTTAGCATCTCTTATTTATTTGTTCATTTAGATTACTTTTTCTCCCACAGCAATTCGCCAAGAAAACGTTTAAGTATTCATTAAATTATAGTTGATTAATTGAAATATGAAGTCAACGTTTTTTCATCATACCCACGCAATAATCTATTGTTTCCAGTACTATCAGCTGTGATTGAAACCACAATCGATTCCCGATAGGCCGGGTAAAACTGAAAAAGGCCTAGGACGGGAAAGAATGTTCCAAAATTTCTCACCACGAGCGCTGCTATTCTACTTACAGTATTCTATTATATGATTTAAACATCTGACTGTTTCTAGCACAATAAACAAATCAAACAATAACAAACCTCTGATGTTGTTAGTTGTAAAAGTGTAATATTCCTTAACCAATATTGAAAATATTCACCATTATGATGGTATGATGAAAAGTACTGTTCATAACTCGTCCGAAAGTGATATACCGGTGCTTGATCGAATTTAAGTACTCGGCTTCGCCTCGTACTTGAAACTCGTTCGTGCACCGGTAACGGCAACTATCCGGACTTGTGACAAAATATACTACACCATCGCAGATAAACTATTTTGGCAGTTATTACAGTTTCAACTTATTTTGGTAAAATAGTCGTTATGTATAAAATACATTTTCATTTTAATGTGGAGGAATCAACCAACCAATGTTTATAAGTGACTAAAAGGCAAAATGATTGATGGTCTTAAATAATTTTAATGCTTAGCTCGTTTGCCTATAATGAATTAATTGTTTCTTTTATGCAAATTCAACCGGCAACATTGGATGAAAAAAAAGGTGGTGGAATATTATTTGCCATCTTATTAGTCTTCTTGTTGAAGCGACTGGAATAACATTATGACTTTGGATTACAGTTATTAAAATAAAATGCTTTAAGGGAATGTTTGGTTTGTTATTGAAAAATAACATTCTTAACCAAATGTAATACAACATCGAGGATTACATTTTTTTTTAATATCCATTACGTAAAATAGAGGAACCAAGTAATAGCCAGTTAACGACACTTTCCTGGATTTATTTAATTGTGTTTAATAATGTTTATAGTAAATGCTTGTTATTTCATTTCAATCAGCGAACTTACTCCTGTCTCCTCTCAGCTCTATAACTTAAACTCAGTTTATAATGTATACTAAATAAATGTATACTTCACGTGAATATAATATTTAAATTTTAGAAGAACTAATTCCAGTAATTATTTACATACCTGATCCCAAAAAACAATACATTTTAATAATACCTATAATGAATTAATTGTTCCTTTTATGTAAATTCAACCGGCAACATTGGTGGCATATTATTTGCCATTTTATTAGAGTAATCAGAAGTCTTATTTTGCCGAATGAAGCAATCATCATCACCTCCTTCTTGCAGGTGACTTGAAGGACTTTATCATACCCCTTTTATATAATACTGGAGTTTTTCATTTTTCATTTTCTTTCCCTTTTAAACTCACCTTATGGTTTTAATAAAACTATGGAGATAATTGATAATTCATAGTTTAAAAACATTGAAAATATGAGGACTAAATCACTTTTAGGGTGTCTTAGGAAGATACATGATTTAGAAATATTAGACTTTTTTGAGTACTAGCTGCTATGTCCGTGCTTTGCAACGGAGTGAAAATTAAGAGTAGAACACCTGTAAACAAAACAATGACAGTTTGTAGTTATATATTATCCTTATAACAGCTGTTTATTTAAATGAATTTACTTAAGAAAACACACATGTGACATAAACCAAATAAAATTCCTCTCCATATGAATAACATGGAAACTTGGAAGTCCCGTGGGGCAGAGCTTTGAGGAATTTTCTAAACGCCAAAACCTACGGCACTCCTTGGTACATAGACGATATTTGGGTATAATTTAAGCAGAATTGGTCCAGAGTTTTTGGCGTGATGGAACAATAGACAGACAGACAGGCAGACACCATCTCATTGTAGCGAATTTCCGCTTTAGGCAAGAAGATATTACCGTAGTCGGCATGGTAAGACCTAGGCCCGGGACCATGATAACTTTTTGTTTTGAGGTCCCCAGACCCCAAACACACCATTCGTTCGAAACTGTATGTATATATATATATATATATATATGTGTGTGTGTGTGTGTGTGTGTGTGTGTGTGTGTGTGTGTGTGTGTGTGTGTGTGTGTCCATGAGCACGATAAATCTAGTAAAAATGATCCGATTTCGATGAAATTTGGTGTAGACGTGTGAAGAAACAACTTTCAGTTCGAAAACCAGCCAGATCGCCCCATCCGAAGGGGTATTTTGGGAGGGGTTTTGTACCCCAAAAATGGGAATTTTGAATATTTTACATAACAATTTTGAAATAGTCTTAGATTTTACCTTTGGATTCAGCTTTAAAAAACACAGAATTTGGTATTTTTATCATTACTCTACGTCAATTGGTTACCGAGATATTTAAAGTCCTAAACACAGTAGTCTAATGTTATTATTATGGAGGAAAAAATGTTATAACTTGCTTATTTATGAACTTACACTGATGAAACTTGGTATTTGGCTTAATCTGGTTGTAGTTTATTGATATTTACTAAAAAATGAATTTTTCCCAAAGGCTCCCGTAGCAGCAAACCTGCGTACTCAGCCCCCTGTTATTCTTATGGATAATGATTAAATGCTATGTCTCTCTTAATTATGAACATGAATGAATAAAAACTTGCATATGACTTCACCTAGTTGAGTTATATTGATATAAGCATAAAAACCCTTTTTTGTGTTTGTTGATGCAGAAAACCTGCGTACTCAGCCCCAATGTTATTCTCATGGAGAATAATTAAAATTGTATATATCACTTATTTGTGAATATGTTTTCATGAAACTTGTTAAGTGGCTTTATGTAGTATTAAGACATTTATATCTCCATTGTAAATTCGCTGAGTATGCAGGTTTTCTGCGACGAGGGTATTTATAATAGTAGTGATAGTTTTAGATTTTGTTTATTTATGAGTTTTAAGTAAAGTTCCGTTAAGAATATATAAATGAGATTAGCATAAATACATTAGGTATTATATGATAATATAACTGAACATTTAATTTATTTTCCAGGTGATTTACTTATTTATTTATAAAAATCGATTAAATGGTTAGGTTTGTCTATTAAGAAATAAATGTCATTCAGATTAAATAATTTCTGGAACAGTCATGAATATAACACATGGAACAATCATGAAAATATGCATAATCTTTCCGTGCATATTTTTGTTATTGTTTTTATCATTGTTGACTTAAATTGTTGAATGTCATTCTAGAATTACTGATCAAAATAAACATTGTACTTACTTGAATACTTGTAGTTTCCGTCCGTAGTTCTGAGGCAGTATTTGGACAGGTCAATAGAGATAATAAAAAATAACTAAATCTAAAATATGTTCTTCTAAGCCTAAGGGTTTATTCAATAAAATTTAGTAAACTTTCCATAACGTAGAAACCGTTCTTAGTTAAAAATGCTTCCTACTTCTATTTTAAACTTTAATATTTGATGGATGTCTTGAAGCTTTTTTGGAAGAGCCTGAAAATGTTTTAAACCTGAATAGTGGGGTTTATGTTCAAACAATTTAAGTCTATGTTGTTGTGCATGGATTCCTTTTTTCTGGTATTATATTTATGATTTATAAAGTGAGGTTGAATATTTTGTGATTTAATGTAAACTACTGATTCGAAAGTAAACATTCATGGGGTAGTCAAGTGGCCAAGCTGGATAAATGCATCTCTGCAACTGGCATGAGGTGGCAAACCCAGGATAGTTCTTATTGCCTTTTTTCTAGACTAACACTACAAAATTATTATGGTTTTTGACGGAACAATTTCATCTTCCAAAAAGTTACTTTATTCAAAAATTATAAAAGGAATATAATCGTTTTCTTAAAAGGTACTTTATCAGTTTATCTTTAAATTGTTTAAAAATAATTCTCTTTTTTCATTTGTGTAGGAAGTTGATTCAGACACATTTTTTCACGAACTTTGGTTCATTAGATAATAGTTTTATCTCAATGCAGAGTATAGCATCCTTTTTCAGACTTCTGGTAGTATATTGATGAGTTGAATCCAAAGAAAGTAACTAGCCAAGTATTTAATTTCTTACGTAAATCAGATCTGTATAAACCAAATATCGTAACAATTTTCGGTGTGAATGAATGGGGAATGTAGATACAGGCTGCCTTAGCTCATGCCTAAATATCGGTGTGATGTTGAAAAGCGAGTTTCTGGAGGAGATTGTAGAGGCTAAGTGTTAATTCGATGGTGAGATTAAGTTACGAAGAGGCCAGCTGGGCATCGTACATGTTTTCAGTTAGCGACACTTTAAGTGAATGCAGTAAAGGTCTGTATAACTGGAATTCCATGACATTCCACCTCTTACCTCTAACCGTAACCGTAATGAATTTTAAACGGTAGTTTCTTATTTTTCAACAGGTGCAGGAGTAGTCATATAAGGTTGTTAAGTTATGCAAGATTATTCTATGTTATAGACTTAGTTTAGCTTGGCTTGTGGAAAATAAATTCACAAAAGACAACTATTTTGTCAAATAACTCATAGTGATTTTTATTATATAATAGTACTATGCTAAGCTTAGCTAAAATAAGTCACTTTGTTGATGGATTCACAAAAGACAACTATTTTGTCAAATAACTCATAGTGATTTTTATTATATAATAGTACTATGCTAAGCTTAGCTAAAATAAGTCACTTTGTTGATGGTTCCACTAACATCACATATTGATAATTTATCACGTGAATGAAGCTTTAATGGTTGCTTATAAACGACTATTATAAGCTTGATCATGATTTTTAAGCTATAATTTTGATTTATCAAATTGCAAACAATTTCAGTTATCACTTTATTTCGTTAATGTCTTCATATTTTAATGAAGATGGGACCTTTTACAAGAAGTTGTTAATCTATTAAATAACTTGTTTAAAAGACAAAATTATCACAACTTTTAACAAATTATTTTACAAGCAAGCAATCAAACGTTCCTTCTAATATAGTACATAAAACAACCTTTGGCTTAAGGTTGCTTTTTTGGTCTTAGGTGTGTGATAAAGGAGAACTCTATTATGACCAACCGTATAAATTGAAATAAATTTAAAGATGATTGGTTGTACTAGGAAGTAATTGTGTGCACACCCTTAGTTAAATAAGTTCAAATTTGTGTATACACCTTTTTCTTACAAAAACCATACCAAAGATTATATTTTATAACATATCAGGAGTAGTCAGAAATAAATTACTAAAAAACGTTTAACGTTAACGGATTTGTTCGATAGGAAATGATATTCGCTATACAAGATACAGTTATCTAAAACCAGACTTAAGTGAGGGCTATAAAAGTAAGCTCTACTTTGTAAAGTTACAAGTGTTAATCCAACTTAAATTTATTTAAAAAACACTTCACCTTGCTAAACAAATTTCCACCTGAACAAAATCATATTTATTAGGTATAAACAACAGTTTAACTTAGAAATATACAGACTTCTTACACAATTGATTCCTTCTACATCTTTTTCCTTATGAAAATATAGCTGGTTGAATAAGGAACAATAATGAGAGATTCCAGCTTGATAAAATAATATATAAACTGTAAGGAAATGCAAGAATAATTAATACAAATAGAAAAGTTGTTTGAGATAAAGAACCAGAATAATAAACAATTTCAATGTAATATACTGGCAAAGAAATATAAATGGCTTTCCCCAGGGTATAACATTCCTTTGAAATATTGTTATTTTGTTCTAAGAGAATGACAAAGTCAAATATATGATGAGAACAACAAGGATAAAACCTCATATGTTGAAAGGTCGTATTCATTTATATTTTGGTGAAAAACGATAAATTAAACTTTTAAGTTATATTTTCATCTTGTTTAGTAAGTTTTCTCCTTGTTTTTAAACGTGTTTCAAAACATCTGCATTTATTGTGTTATTTGACAAAAAACATAATAACAGGATGGGTGGATACTAAACATAAGTGCAACAGTTCTTATTATAGATACAATATAATAGCTTAACTAATTTGTTACTACATATTTAAACGCATGATTCAGTAATGTATAGACAAACTCTAGGTCCGCCTAAAGTTCGGCTTTATTATTGATGTCCGGCCTTTAAGTTCATCAGCAAACATTAACTAACCTGAATCTCTTGGTTAATTTGGGCATGCAATTACATTATATGTTAAAGTGCTCATAAGGATGTGAGACACGATTCGTAACATATCTGGGTCTATTATATTCAACATTGACTCGCAACACTTCTAAATTATTTCAAAACATTAAGAAATAGGGTTTAAGACGTTTAAGTTTTGGTTTTATACTAATATTTATAATCCGTAGTGGTGGAAACCCGTTTAAACAATTCATGATTCCTGGAAAAAATTGGGAATAAATATATTTAATTCCATTGTGTCTCACATTCAATGAGTATATACAGAAACATAATCTATCGAAAATAAATCGAATCAAAACACCTGTATTCATGACCGCTTTTCAGTACAACAACTTAAGTCAAGCCTTAAGAAAATTCAAATGTAAAGAAATTACAGCAAATCTATCAAAGATGGGTTGCATACGCTGAGCTCTATGTTATCTCTGGAGACACCACTCCATGGTGAAAAAGCGTTCCGCTGCATTTATGGTTGTTATGTTGGCCAGATGTGTTTTTGACATTTTGGTGGTATAGTTACTTTTGGTGGTTATAGTTTTTTCCTATTGGTTGAAATTTTGACATCGTCGACCCAATGCATTTTGATTGGTCTAGTTAACGTCAAGGTGACAACACATTAGAGTAAAATGTCAGTTTTGACGGCACGTTTTTGGAAAATATTTAGTCAGAGAGTAGTGACTCCAGATATAATATAGAACTCAGTGGTTGGGTACAAGTTGGAGACGAGTCTCAGAACCAGGAAACAATTAGTGGGCTTTAGGAGGCACAGGATGCGAACAGTAATATTATCAAGAACCAGAAAAAAGTGTATTTGTCAGATTCCTGAGTCAACAGTAAACAAACGTAAAGAAACACCAATGTGTCTACTTGTAAAGAGATAATTGGAAACAATCCATTAGATCGGTTTGATGCTTGCCTCATATCCGTTAATCTTTTTACCAGTTGAAAAATATTAATAATTTTATACTTTATCTATTCTTTAAAAATATACTTGTAAATGACATTTAAAACTTTGATTGCTGGGAAACATATATGACGATCATGGAAATACAGCGTCTCAGTTATTAAGGGTTTTATAACGAGCATGTCAAACCTTGATATACCTGAACCAAAATAAAATATTAATTGACATATGAGCTTTTTTCTGGAAAATATCATTGGGTTTACGTTAGAATAATTAAATGTAAAAATTACGATTAGGATCTTTTATTTGGGATGACTTGCATATTATATATTTAAAAATTTTAGTGTAACGCCAAAAAGGTTTATAATAGTAAAAGATATAGGACTTCTGATAATAATGTTGCTGAAATTGCCTTATTTAGAAGGAATATAAACAAAAGAAAAACAGTAATTCAGTAACATACATATGCTAAGTTTTTGATTGACTAGCAAATAAGGAGTAAAATCATATTTAAAGTAAAATGTTCCCTTCTTTGAGTTTTCATACTTATTATAATTTAAGTATTGGTGAATACATTCATACTCTTTTTCAATTTAGTTTCAATTTTATCATGTACTGGTAATCATGTATTCTTACTTCCATCAGTATTCTAAAATATAAAGTGAAAATATCAAGATGTTTGTGATTTTGTAAAAGTAGTAAGAAGTCTTGTTTTCCAGAGATCAAAAAATATACTCCATTCGCAGGTGACCGTTCGCTGGTTTCTCTGCTATAGCAAACCGGAGTTTTATATGGGTACAATTGGTAGGATTCTTAAATTCTAATTCTAATTATTTTTCAGCCATTAAGCAACATACATTACAATAGGTGTCATCAATCACAACAATACTATCAAACAATTCAACATAGGATAAAACAATAAACAAAAATATCACAATTTGGTAAAATCCACTAGCATATATCACAATCAGGTCTACCTGTTTAAATTCAGCTTAAATCTCGGATACAATTTTAAAATTTCATTTCGTCAGTGTTTGAATTTAAAAAATTATCTATTTTTTATAAAGGCATGTGAGATTAAAAAAAATACCAACAACTTTCCTAAATTTATTTAATGTTACATTTTTGGCAGTGCCAAGTAGAACATTAAAAAGTTTAAATTGCATATATAAGTGGCTATTTACTGATTTACTCAATCTGAAAGTTGGTAAATTAATACTGTTGCAATGTCTAGTGAACATCAGAGCGTCTTATAATAATCTAGGTTACATATATCTAATTTTAATAAATATACATATTTCTTTAACAAAATATAGTTTTAAAAAGATATATTTAATTTAAAACATGAGTATTTAATACAGAATATTATCATTTGTACAGCTTAACAGTAGAACATGTTTTAAATTGTTTGAATTAATGAAAAAAACTTAATAGTTTTACAAAATGTTGTTACATCTTACATCTCATCGTACCAAATACGTATAGAATCCGCCGATTCATTAGTAAGGGTTCTTTAATAGCTATTGACATATTTGTCGATCAAATTTATCATACTAAATTGATCAACATTATTTGAATGATACATATATTTGATTCTTATTTCGTAATAGTTATACTAAACAGTATTTAAGTTAATCATTAATTCCGTAGACAGTAGGATTAATATTTATATCGTAAAGTAAGATAATTGAACTACAAGTAACTTTGGTGTGAATATTCACATATTATTTTATTCAATTGCATGAAAGTTACACCGATGTTTATTTTTAAATTTAAACTAAAACATTTAAAAATACAATATTATTAGGAAAAATTACAAAATTCTTGTATTATATAATGGTGTACTTAAAGTGAGATTTCTTCAAATTGTTTTCAAATATTTAAGCTGATTTAAGCTGAAGTTTAACGATACAGGAATAGTAGCATATTAACGTTGTACCAGTAGTATCTTAGCCATTGCGTCAGTGTATTTTATTGAAAGTTGGTTATGGGGGAGATTGAGGAAGGCTAAAGTGTAGTCAAGTGTAAAATTGAAGGGTATCTCACGGAGGCGGATATTTTATTCCATATTTTAATTTAATTGTATAGGTAATTTAAAGTATATACTTAAATGTTGCCCATGGTCATAAGCCTAATTTACTATGTATTTGCATATCTCTAATTTAATCCAAAGTATTATAATCATATCACTGGAGTGGGTTAAAAAAATTAAGAAATTTTGGATAAATGTAAGTTAGATTGCCTAAGAATAAATTTAATTTGCACACTGCGAATGCTTACTTCTGTATTACACACGTTTAACAACGTCAACAATTATTTTTCTGAAGTCTTTAAAAAATAGTATTACATTTTAATAAAACCTTAAGTGGATCAACAACGCCTTTAAAGTCATAGTTTTAAGTTAATGTCAAGATATTATGTACGCTACCTTTAGTAGGTACTAATATCTACTAAATTTAGCTACTTGTTTTAGCTCAGGTTTAATTGTTTTTAGTTAAAAAATATCTTAAAAATACAAAATATTTTGTTTTTATACAAAGTTTGGTTGTATCAAAAATTAAGTAAATCAATAAAATCAAGACACCAAAACAACCACCACTATCTCCTTTACAGTATTGTTTTTGATTTGTATTATTACTGTAAAACTAAAAATAAACTATTGGTAATTCCTTTTGCAATTAGAAATTTTATAAACAAACTTATTTACAGCGATATGATCCCATAGCTTAACAGCGCTGTTTCTAAGGTGCCACTGATCAACTGATTTGTTTAGTGAAAGCAGAGAAACAAGGTCCAAAGTTCTGGTTTAATATTGATGTCAGGCAGTCCTTAACTTCATCAGTAAACATTAACTAACCCACTGCCTTTGTTGAGTTTCAAGACGGTGTGGATTGTAATTATCGTAAGGTATTCCTGTAACCTCCCATTAAATCAGATCTGGATCAAACATACTCTCCACAAGGTGAATTTTGAATCACAGGTAGGTAAACGTAAACAAAATGTTTCCATGTTTTTAACAATTTTCATAGCATTTGGAATACTGTTAAAATGTTGGCTACCAGGTGATTTGAAGAAATTCAAGACACAATTTGAAGACAAAAAGCTAAGATTGTGTACCTCCAACATACAATCAACAAAGAACGTATTCTAAAAATATGTTGTCTGAATTATGAGGGTTTTTGGGTATACAATCCAGAACTTATAATTTTGAAATCATATTTCTTCAGTTTCACCGAGTAGTCACATTAAAAAAGCTGCCGTGTTAAGTTTAATTTAAATGAAGTTTTGTAAGATGTGTACATAACCTGTAATAAGTACTCTCCTGTTTTTCTCAATATATTAAAGTAACCAAAATATGTATACATACATAATTTGTTTAGGGTCTACTTATATACATCAGTTTAAAGATTATTATTAGTTTTGCAGAAAAAGACTATGGAAGTAAGAAAATAGAAAATCTTTTCGAAGCTTCCAACTCAGAAATCAACCCATTGACATTTTATTAAAATTAATATTTAATTAATTTAAAAATGAGTGCTAAATTATTTCTCAAATGTTGTGTACACTGAGCTTCTCTGTTTGCACTCTATATCCAGGGGTTTACGGTTGAGGGGCTAGTGTAATCCACCCCGGGTCGGGCACTGCAGATGTTTATTACAACGTAAAAGACATTTTATTGTTAGCGCCAAGATTACATTTTGTTCATTAAAAAACTCCATTGAAAGCATTTGTTTTCGGTAAACAATTGAATGCCACAAACTGTACCTTTTACATAACTCAATTACTGTTCGGAAAAAATCAGTCAATACACCAACAAATCTACTCAAATCACTAACCTGATTATAAAGGTGTACATTACAGTAGAACACGATGCAATGAATTATGTCTCAAAACCCTACAAAATGCATTCAAGAAAGTAAATTTTATAACAATTTCACAAGGCAATCGGTCTACCAGTCACAACGGTCATCATCAGGCATAATAAAATAATGTTTTACTAATTTTCTTTATTTACTGATTGAGCCTAAAGTAACTGGTGTGACTGTTAGAAAACTACTGCCTTGTACCATTTGTTATGTGTATTTATTGTTTTGTATAAGATCGTCTAAATAAGTGTAAATATATTTATTATTTTATTTTGTATTGTTGTGAGACGTAATTTATTATATCCTGTTTAATCCTATCAAGCTCCCAATAAATTGTTTTTTAATATTAGAACTATCTTTGACTGGATTGCTAAGATATATTAAAATAGGCTTTTTCCTAAATTGTACAATATTTTTATAGCTATGAGAATTGTTTATAAGAGCTAAATTGTTATTTTCCTTGTATTCCATATAATTACAAGATATTTGATAGTATTGAAAAAAGTCTAGAATGCTGGTTATGCTAGCTTTAAGTATTTTATTATATTGACTGAGCGAGATGGAATAATAGTTTGGTAATATGATTATTTAGAGTATTAAATATGTTTTTATTTAAACTTGATTAACTTTTGTCGAATAATCTTTTAGCAAAAATACTGTTACTGTGCATTTATTATTTATAGTTATATGTCAACTGGTGTTGTTTCGAATTTTAGATATATTAGGGTGATGGTTAATTTTGTTAATGTGATTAGTTTAAATAGCTAAAATTGTATACTTAATGAATTGCATTTGTCATCGAAATTGAATAATCCAAACACATTAGTTTATACGTAACATAAGGTTATAACATCCCTGTGTGATTTTATTTCGTATTTAGTTTGACAATTCCGCTTTAAATAATTGTTTCTTGGATTTATGTGTGTTGATTATCTTAAATCTTTAAAGTTAAGAACTGGAGATTCGTATGGCAATTATAATTATCAATACATATTAGGACTGGAATAAATCTGATAAAGGAGCGAAAGTAAAAGGCACAAGGCGAAGTAAAGGAGAACAAAGACACAGATATACGGCTAACAGTCGTGCCACCATTACAATGATGAGGCATCAGTGAGCAATGTTTTATCATAATAGCCTCTGAGGATTGGATGGGACCATCAATCGCATGCGGCAAAGAGGGTTATAACACGCGCCTTGATTGTTTTTAATTTATTAAGTAATAGTAAAAACAAATACCCCCGTCACAGCAAACCTACGTACTCAGCGAATTTCCAATGCATAATATATGTCTTAATACCACATAAAGCCGCATACCAAGTTTCATAAAAATATATTCACAAATAAGCGATATATACAATCTTAATTAACCCCCATAAGAATAACATTGGTGATTAGTACGTAGGTTTGCTGAAACAAGGAACACAAACAATTGGTTTTGATTCAAATATAAATAGAATTTAACTAGGCAGAGCCACATACCAGGTTTCATCAATATTCAATCGTAAATAAGTGCTATATAACATTTTAATTACTCTCCACAAGAATAACATGGGAGCTGAGTAAGCAGGTTTACTTCAACAAGGAACAAAAAAAGGGGTTTTATGCAAATATCAATACAACGCAACAAGGTACAGCCACATACCAAGTTTTATTAATTTATGTTCATAATTAAGGAGTCATTACATTTAACTTATTCTCCATATGAATAACATGGGGCTGAGTACGCAGGTTTGCTGCAATGGGGATAATCAACAAAAAATCAATTTTTGTGTGCAAATATCAATATTCCAGTACTACGTGAAGCCAAATACTAATTTTCATCAATATACATTCATAAATAATCGAGATATCAAATTGTATTTATTGCCCATAAGGATAACATTGGATAACGTACTGTGTTTAGCACTTTGAATATATCTGCAACGGTTGGGCGTAGAATCACAAAACTAGAATGATTGTTTAGTAGAGCTTAACCTATTGGTAAAAACAAATGTAGTTTGTGGTAAAATTTAACTGAGGAAAACCTAAAAACCTTTTTCCCATAAGATTAACATGGGAGATTTTATCAGTAGGATTTTTGGATTTTTCCGCAACCACTTAACCTAGGTTAATAATTCAAAATACTATATTATTTTGTTAACATAACAACATAACATTTTGTTTATAACAAGGTCAAAACCAAAATTAAGTTTTTACAAAATTTTAGGGTGAAAAATGCAAAAAAACTGAATTTTGGAAAACTTTAAACCCCCATAAACCCCCCTTCCCATGGTCCGATTTTTATGGTTTTCGTACTTAAAGTCATGGATGCCACTGTACACATTTGAGCCAAATTTGACGTTTTTTACTCAATTTCCCCAAAGAAAATTTTAAAGAAAATCCCCAAAGTATACTAAATTCACAAGTTACCGTTACAAATCCAATTGTTAATCAAATATGGGATATGAGACAAGAACATAAATAGATATAATAGATATACAAGAAACTCCCAACCATGCCATAATTATTTATACATATGTTTAAATTTAAATTTAATTTTACTCTGATTTTATTTATTTATATTTTACTATCGTACTTTTATTGTATAACTTAACCAAAATATACGTAATTCATCAACCTTGAAAATGGCCTTAGATGCCGAAACATGTTGGTTTAAAAATAAAAATCATTAAAAACGGTACTCAGATTTTATTTTATTGATTTTGAATATAATGGTAGCTTTATCTGTGAAAAGAGTGTCATATTATCCAAACAAGAGATCAATGAAATATTAAAACTGACAACAACTTGTACAAACCAAAGCTATTTTTAATATCAATCAAGCTTCTACCGACAACAGGATGGATTAGCAATGGGATCACCACTCTCTGGTCTTATGTCTGATATTTATATGCATAACATGGAATTAAATAAAATAATGAATTAAACACACCCCTGTCTAGAAAAACGTTTATACTAGTTCCGATATGTGGACGATATCATTTGTCTTTTCAACGGAAACTTGAATGAAAGCTAAGCATTTTTCAACTATCTGAATTCAATATCAGAGAAAATACAATTCACAAAAGAAAGTGACTCTAATTCTATTGACTATTTAGATCTAAAAATAAAAAATGAGGAGAATAAACACATTTTTAGCATTTATAGAAAACCAACCCAAAGCAAAGTTCTCATTCCCTCAACGTCAAACCACCGTTGGAAATATAAGATGTCTGGTTACCGTTCTTTTTTTAGTAGATTAATCAACATAACTATGAACAAACATGAATTCAATACCCCCGTCGCAGCAAACCTGCGTACTCAGCGAATTTCCAATGCATAATATATGTCTTAATACCACATAAGGCCGCATACCAAGTTTCATAAAAATATTTTCAAATATAAGCGATATATAAAATTTTAATTATTCTCCATAAGAATAACATTGGTGATGAGTACGTAGGTTTGCTGAAACAAGGAACACAAAAAATTGTTTTTATGCAAATATAAATAGAATTTAACTAGGCGACGCCACGTACCAAGTTTCATCAATATTCAATAATAAATAAGCACTATATAACATTTTATTTATTCTCTATAAGAAAAACATGGGGCTGAGTAAGCAGGTTTGCTGCAACAAGGAACAAAAAAATGGGTTTTTATGCACATATCAATATAACTCAACAAGGTGAGGCCACATACCAAGTTTTATTAATTTATGTTCATAATTAAGGGAGTCTTTACATTTGACTTATTCTCCATAAGAATAACATGGGGGCTGAGTACGCAGGTTTGCTGCTAAGGGAATAATAAAAAAAAACTCAATTTTTTTTTGCAAATATCAATATACCAGTACTACGTGAAGCCACATAACAAGTTTTATCAACATACATTCATAAATAATCGAGATATCAAATTTTATTTATTCTCCTTAAGGATAACATTGGACAACGTACTGTGTTTAGCACTTTGAATATCTCAGCAACGGTTGGGCGTAGAATCAAAATTTAAACACCAAAATTATTGTTTTGTGGAACTGAACAGATTAGTAAAAGCAAATGTGAAGTTTACATTAAAATAAACTGAGGAAAAGCCAAAAACTGTTTTCCCATAAGATTAACATGGGAGATTTTATGAGTACGTTTTTTGGATTTTCTCCGCAACCAGTTAACCTAGGTTAATAATTCAAAAAACCATATTATTTGTTTTTTAAGCTCTATAACATGGTCAAAAAAAATTAAGTTTTTTAAAAATTTTAGGGTGAAAAATGCAAAAAACTGATTTTTGGAAATTTTAAAAACCCCATAAACCCCCCTTCCCATGGTCCGATTTTTCTGGTTTTCGAACTTAAAGTCATGAATGCCATTTTACACATTTGAGCCAAATTTCATCGAAATCGGACGTTTTTTACTCAAGTTATCGCATTCACGGACACACACACACACACACACACACACATATATATATATATATATATATATATATATACATATATATAAATTTGAACGAATAGTGTTTTTGGCATCTGGGGACCTCAAAACAAAAAGTTATCATGGTCTGGGGCTTAAGTCTTATCATGAGACCTACGGTAATAGCTTCTTCCCTATAGGGGAAATTCGCTAAAACGTTTTTAAAGCAATACGAGCTGCTCCCCTGCAATATTTTGCTCAAGGTTCGTAGAGCTTTCAGACCAGGTGTGCTTATTTACATAAGAGCAATGTTCGCAGCAAAGATGTCTTACGAGGTCGTCCAGCTGATTCATAAATCAACAACATACCATAAAGTGTTACCAACCTTAAGGATATAATAATGGTACAGCAATTTTTAAATTGTCACTGACATGCAGTAAAGAACATTTAAAACCTTAATCGATTGATATAATAATACAGATAAATCAAAACAATGTATTAGTTTCATAAAATAACAGTTTATCATAGAATGTAAGCAGTTAAACAATGTTAATTCTAATTACACTGATGAGGAAAATATGGTACTCGTACGATAAATATCGTGTTTCCAGCAACACTGCAGATTGGATTGGTGATCACGTGACCTTCCAGCTGTTTTTACGAGGTCTCTTCCGGTTAAGAATAAAACCTTAAATAGATCGATTCAGCACACCTTGACTGAAAGCTCTACGAACCTTGTATTTTGCTGATATAATCCTTGTAACAGGTGTTTATGGAATCAAGAAAAACACATGTGACGTAAATCAAATAAAACTCTCCTCCATATAAATAACATGAGAACTTGGAAGTCCCCAAGGCTAGTAAAAAATTCATTATCTCAGTAAACAATTAACGTAGAGCAATGAACAAAATACCAAATTGTTTGTTTTTTAATGCTGAATTCAATGTTAAAAATTAAAATTTGATTTAAATAAAATTTACATGTGGAAACCCCAAACATATTTTGGGGTTCAAAACTCCCCAAAAATGCCCCTTCGGAAGGTGCGATTCATCTGGTTTTCGAACTTGTTCAAATAAATTGTACTTGACACATTTGTACCAAATTTTATTAAGATCGGGCCTTTTTTACGAGAGTTATCGTGCTTACGGACATATATATATATATATATATATATATATATATATATATATATATATATATATATATATATATATATGTAAACGAATGGTGTTTTTGGCATCTGGGGACCTCAAAATGAAAAGTTATCATGGTCTCGGGCTTAAGTCTTACCATGAGACCTACGGTAATAGCTTCTTCCCTATAGGGGTAATTCGCTAAAAGTAATAAAATTGTTTTGGCTATGATGCAAAAGCAAAGTAATCGTAAAAAGGAGTAATTTATTACTGCTGATCAAAAAAAAACTATATGACCTTAATAAACGTTTAAACTTTTAATGAAAATTAATTGGCAAATAAAAGATATGGCTTTTGACATTTAACAATGTCTTGGCAATAAACACCTCAGAAAGATTGTCAGTGGTGCATTTAATTGATAACCATATAATGTAAAAGTTACCCGAGCACAGACAAGTGCAATTAATAGTTTGGATTTTATTGGCTTCAACACAATTTAGATGTTGAATTGAATTGTTACTTTATCAGCTCGTTATCATTTCTACTTTAAGCCTGATTGGTAAGTCCCACTTATACTTAGACTAAGGAACCTCACACCTCTACGATTTGATCATCCGAGTCACGAGATCATCATGGCTAAACTTCTCCTCTGCTATGTGTTGGCTGCTTTGGTATATATGAACGTCTATGTGGCCGCTCAGGATCCCACACCTCAACCCCAGGAGAAGTCATTCAGCCAACAGTTGAAGGACATCTCGGATACCTTATACAACGACGTATTAACACTTGAAGCCAAAACGTCCTTGTTGTGCAAGTCAGGAAAACCTGAGGAAGGAGGACACAATGAATATGCGGCATTGTGCGATTACTACCTGGGAGCCCTCCAGTGGATGGCTAAATTTCTCCAGCACGTGTCACAAAAACTCGCTGATAAGGTGAACTAAGAGAATCAATTGAATCATTAGTAACAATTTTAAATATAAATTTACCTTGTCAAAAATGTGTGAATAATAAATGCGTTTACTGTTAAGATTTATTTTACTTTCCTATCGCTTCTGGTGTACTAAATATACAAATACAATCGAACTAACCTTCGGTCCCTATCCATTATAAATCTTGACCCTGAAGTTTAATTTATGATAGGTTTAATTAAAAGAGGTTTAATTAAATAATACATTTATGTATTATTTTTTTGCCTGCTCTCGGTCATTAATCTTAATATAAATTCAAAATGCTACAAAAAAGTTTGGGTCACAGTGCTTGGCATCTGGTTAGCGTATGCTCTGGAATGACTTTTTGCCTCTATTTGGCTTAGTACCGTTAGTGTTACTGTCTACTTTTGTCAACAGAAAGCTAAAATCACTTATTTAATTTTAAAAGATTTGTTTTGGTTGTTTTTGTTAACGAATACTTTTATTTACAAGAAATGTCAGTACTTTGTTTAAAATTCATTGTTCGTGATGGCGAGTTTATGTTATTCAAAGGCATTTTTTTGTGGACATTTTACATCACTTATTAGTAATACCCCCGTCGCAGCAAATCTGCGTACTCAGCGAATTTCCTATGAATGAATATATTTCTTACTACCACATAAAGCCACTTACCAAGTTTCATAAAAATACTTAAATAAATAAGTGATATATAGCATTTTATTTATCCTCTATAAGAATAACATTAGGGCTGAGAACGCAGGTTTGCTGCAACGAGGAAGATAAAAATGCGGGTTTTTTGCAATTATCAATATAACGCAACCAGGTGAAGCTATATACCAAGTTTTAATGATTTATGTTCATAATTAAGGGAGATATAAAGCTTTCCGTATTCTCCATAAGAATAACATTAGGGATGAGAATGCAGGTTTGAGGATAATAAGAGGATAATCAACAAAAAATCAATTTTTTGTGGAAATATCAATATACCAGTACTAGGTGAAGCCACCTACCAAGTTTCATCAATATACGTTCATAAATAATCGAGATATCAAATTTTAAATATTCTCCATAAGGATAACATTGGACAACATACTGTGTTTAGCACTTTGAATATCACGGCAACGGTTGGACGTAGAATCACGATTTAAACACCAAAATGATTGTTTTGTAGAGCTAAACTGATTGGTAAAAGCAAATGTGAAGTTTACATAGAAATGAACTGAGGAAAAGCCAAAAACCGTTTTCCCATAAGATTAACATGGGAGATTTTATGAGCAGATTTTTTTTTATTTTCTCCGCAACCACTTAACCTAGGTTAATAATTTAAAAGACCATATTATTTGTTTTTTAAGCTCTATAACATGGTCAAAACCAAAATTAAGTTTTTTAAAAATTTTAAGGTGAAAAATGCAAAAAACTGATTTTTGGAAAATTTAAAACCCCCATAAACCCCCCTTCCCGTGGTCCGATATTTCTGGTTTTCGAACTTAAAGTCATGAATGTCACTTTACACATTTGAGCCAAATTTCATCGAAATCGGACGTTTTTTACTCAAGTTATCGCGGTAACGGACACACATATATATATATAAATTTTAACGAATAGTGTTTTTGGCATCTGGGGACATCAAAACAAAAAGTTATCATGGTGTGGGGCTTAAGTCTTACCATGAGACCTACGGTAATAGCTTCTTCCCAATAGGGAAATTCGCTAAAAAAGAAAAAGGCACAATATTATACTTAGCTATAAAAACGGATATAAAACAACTATAATTAAGAAAATTATAGAGAGAATGAAGAAGAAAAGAGAAAAACCAATTCAGAATTAGAAAATAAATTCAATGAAATTTATAAATTTACCATATAAAATATGCATCAACAAGACAATACGATAAACGTCTGAGAAAACAAATATTGAAACAAGCTACACAACTAATAACATAGCATTTGAAATGATCAAGAGAAAGACTAATCCAACAAACGATTAAAATAAATACAACAAATCCGGTATCTATTAACTTAATTGTTATGATTTTGAAAAGTGCTACATAGGGCAAATAGGAAGACCATTTAAAGTGAGATTCAAAGAACGTATCCAAGCCCACAAAAGTAACAACAAGACAAGCATGAAATGTACATTTGTGGAACATTTGTTGGATTCAAACCACAACTATGAAAATACGGACATGAATATGACGGTACTAGAATATATACAAATGGAAATAAAACGAATTCAAAAGAATAACTACATATATTCATGAAATACAAAGAAAATCTCTAAAGTATACTAAACTCACAAGTAACCGTTACAAATCCAATTTTTAATCAAATATGGGATGTGAGACAAGAACATTAATATATATAAGAGATATACAAAAACCTCCCAACCATGCCATAATTATTTATACATATGTTTTAATTTAAATTTAATTTTACTCAGATTTTATTTGTTTACATTTTCCTACAATTTCTTTTATTGTATAACTTAACATGTGAAATTGATCCAACTTAAAAATGGCCTTAGATGCCGAAACATGTTGGTTTAAAAATAAAAATCATTAAATACGGTACTCACATTTCATTTTATTGATTTTGAATATAATAGTAGCTCTTATCTGTGAATCTAATAACAATTTCACAAACACACACACACACACACACACACACACACACACACACACACACACACACACACACACACACACACACACACACACACACACACACACACACACACACACACACACACACACACACACACACACACACACACACACAAACACACACACACACACACACACACACACACACATACATATATATAAATATATATAAATATATAAATATATATAAATTTGAACGAATAGTGTTTTGGCATTTGGAGACCTCAAAACAAAAAGTTATCATAGTCTCGGTCTTAAGTCTTGAGACCTACGTTAATAGCTTCATCCATATAGGGGAAATTCGCTAAAAGAAACAAAATAGTTTCTTATTTAAGGTTAGATTTTTTTGGACATTCTTTTTATAATAAAACTGATATAGTATTATTAGCAACTGATATAGTATTATTAGCAGTTTGTTTTGAAACTTTAAAGATAAATAAAATAAACTGCTTTGACATATTGTACTTTTTGCATTACATCTTAATACGAATTCACGTAAAAGAGTTCATTGCATTCAAAAACCTCATAAAGTTATTGGTTTGATCTTTATCCATGTCCATTTGTATAATTAGCGTTGTTTCTGTTAAACTGATCCATAATATTAATACTTACTGGCTTCCATGTGATTTCGAAACATTAAAGCATCTTCAGTCCAAAAGACATTATCACTCAAAACTGATGTCATAATTCTATAAAGTTTTATACGATTTTTATAAATTTATAAATGTCTCTAAAAATTTAAATTTTTAAATTTAAATTTGGCAAAATATGCAAAATTTAAAAAACGAGTGATGTGGCACGGACTAATTATTGTCTAGAGTTAAAAAATTGTTTAGTTATAATTTGTATTAAAATATTTGTGTTTTTGGCTAAACTAAATGTTTTTGCACTTTTTTTGATTCCCTAGTGCATACCATTACACACATATGCATTGTAATGTTATAATACAGAGTATTATTTATTTGTCGTTTATATAAGTTTTACCTTTCTGGATCATCTTGATGTAAACAAATGTAACTTCCCCAATGTATTTTTTCAACCAACAAATTACCTTTACGTTTCCTTAACCATATCACAGTAGCATTAAACCGACCCACAGGCTACAATGCCCAATTAACGCGTAGTAACTTGTGTATAATAAAACTGTTGACTTGCAAAGCAATATCTGGGCATTAACAGTTTGAATAAAAATATGACCTTGGCAAACAACTGGAAGGTATAATTTTTTTTATCATTTCGACTAAGAATGGCTAATTTACTATACATATATACCTATATTTATAAACTCGAGAATCGCACTCTCACAACTCTTATGCAGTATGTAATTTTTAAAACACCTACATGTATTCCAGACAAGAGTAATGATTGTAACTATAACTATAAATTGTTTACAAATAATCAATAGGTAAACTGTTACCTACATTTTCTTTTCAATCCTTTGGGGGTAATTTAGATTTTATATATAGTATTAAATAATTAAGATAATACAAATTGTAACTATGCAGTTTGTATTACTAATTTACCTGTTTATCAAGTTAGAGAGGAGATTAGGGGAAGCTTTAAAAAATAGTTGTGATGCATTTTGTAACTTATCTCGTAATCTCTCAATATAAAAATAAAATTATTATCTTAATATTATAATCACCTTCAGTATTATTTTAGAAAGCAATCCACATACGGGATGTCATTACATGTTTGTACAATTATTTAAACATAAACATAGTATCGATCAACACTTTGTTTTCAGATAGTGATCGGAGATATGTTATCAGTAAGAAAGAGATGTTTGTCTCAGTGTGGTTAATCATGTGTTTATATAGCACCGAGTCAAAGCCTGTCTTCCACAACAAACAAAACCCACTCACAGAAGTTACTTTTGTTAGTCTTCAGGTACGATATAAACATTAGCTGTTTTAATTTTAACAAGAAAGAGATAGGTAAATTTAAAATGTGGTTTTAGTTCTAAACCTCCATTATAAGAAAAAAGTACATTTTAATATCCTCTTATATTAATGTGTTATTATTTCAAACAAGGTAATATTTTTATTAGATAACTGTTGTTCTGCCTTTTTATTATCAACACTTCAAAAAAGTGGAAATATATGTTTAAACTGAATGATGTTGTTGCATATTAAAAAATTTGTCTAAACTAAATGTTCTTTTCAATGAGAATATGAAATTACAAATCGTGACATTATAAGTTTTTAATGATATGAGCTGCCACTTTAGTGAAGTGAGACCTTATAACATACTATGTCCATTGTTGAAGCCACTTTGTAACTGAATTTTAGCGCTTTTATCGTTAGTTGTAAATAATTAGGATTTTTCTGCTCATCGTGTAAGTCACTCTGTTAGCCGAGGATACCGTGGCTCTCTATGAATTCAGTTGTTGCCACGTTCAAGCCAGCTATTGCATTTTGCAGGTTCAAGCTTTAATGAAGGATGTCAAAGACCCAGTGAGACTTGCCGGTTCGCTAGCAGGAGAGGCCAAGAGAGTACTGACCAACGCCAGGGCCTATCTACTGGATATACAGGTGCATATAGCACTTTTGTTTACATTATACGTTGGAAATAGTTATTAAAAATTAGTTTCTCTCCTAAACGTAGTAATTAGATAACGGATGAATTAAGCTCAGTTTTCTACGATTAGAAATTACCCAGGACAAACGACGGCAGCCTTTACTTTGAAAACCGTTTAAAGTAGCCTAGAATGTAGAGTTCTTAAAATCAGATTTTATTTACGAATGGTTCGTAATCATATTTTGTTTCAAATGATATTTATTAGTTACAACTATACTTTAAAAGTAACGGAAAATTTAGTAATTACAGGAAGAACCATTTTATAGTTCAATATAACATGCGGATTTGATTTTATTCAGAATTTGTATTTTTATTGATACTGAAAAGTAAGTGAGTTCCCCATTTAGTTTTAAGGGCATCTTTATATATAATTATGTTAGCGAAATTTTTAAGCCAAAATTGTGAGAGTTTGGCAAATCACAGGATGATGGGAGACGTCTTAATTTAAGGTCTTGACGCCAGGGACTCGGGGAAAATATAAGTATTTCCAAAATGTTACCAGCAAACAAGAAATAACGTAAAAAATCCCCCATAGTAAAAACTTGGGAATTTAAAAACATCTGATTTGTTTACATTAACACATTTGGTTAAGCGTCTACTTTGTTTACGAACTGACATGTGTTCCTAATTAAATTTTTCTGTTTTCCTCAGCATGTAAAGACTAAAAATATCAGAAGATTAGGGGCTATAGCCCCTTCAGGCCACTTGTTATTCTTAAATTTCTTGTAATTTTTGCAGTTTTAGAGATACCAGTAACAAGTTAATCAGTTTAACTGACTACAATGTTGAGTCTAAAACACTTATCGTTTGCAGTTATCTGTGTTGTAATGTTTATTTCTATAAAATGTAATTGAGATTAGTATAAGCCTTACCAGAAAAATATTAAGATAGTGGTGTACATGTAGTATCAGGTTTTTCTACAACATAACGATTGTTGAGTCAAATATGAACAACTAGAATTTCACGCAAGATTTATCGCTAGATTTCCATTCCAGATGCCTGAGAGGCAGCTGAGAGAAGAGTTCAGGATGAGTGACCGAGACATAACGGATTACCAAGAGCTTTGGGCAAAGAGCGTGGAAAGCCTGAACAAACTGGGACAGTTCTTCAGAATCAAGGGTCAAGTGAACAACAACACCTGCAACCGATGAACTTGAGAAGAAAATTCTGAAAATCTGAAGACGCAAAGGTCCTGTTAGGTTTAAACCTTTTGCCAAGAGGTCCCAGGAAGGAGAGATTATCTTGCAGGTCTGCAGACGTTTACATTTCAACGAAGAACTCGTTTGATATTTTAGTACCTTATATCTTAGCGCCAAATACCCTATGTTTGCAAGAGATCATACCCTTTTATTTGTTTGTAATAGTGATGAAAACCTCTTTTAGAATTTAGTAAGTTAAAATTTAGTACGGTTACACAAGTTGTTGCAATTTACATAAAAATCTTAAAATGTGGAATAACGAGTATAGTTATGTATAAAATCATTTTAATAAATGTTATAACTTGATTAACTACCAAGGGGTTAATGTATATTGCCGCATAAAAAGGTTGTATTTTACGAATAACTGTTTAAATTGCAAGCATGCATTATAGTTATATATGTATGGACACAATGTTATTTAAAATTAAAAGTTAGTTTATTTCAATTAGCTTTCTCCAACAGCTGAACAAATTGAAATATTTATTTCACTCAACAATATGGTTCATGCTTGTCAGACTTATAGTTTTCTCAGTAGTGGGGCATTGTAGGTTTTGGCTCACTTGATTGACAGCTTCCGGTCACGTGACCGGAAGCGCTGAGTCATTAAACACGTCATCTGAGGCTGAGCCAGTGACGTAGGCGGTTTTGTGACGTAATGAGGGAAAGTTCAAGGTCACGGGGAGGGTGTTTTAAAAAAGTACTACCTCGCACGCGTAAAATCCGATTGTGATTCGATAGTTTTCATTCGATAAAAAAATCGAATGAAAACAATTGAATGAAGCAATCGAATGATACGAGTGCGAGGTAGTACTATTTACATTTATTACTTTAATTTTTACATTTCTTTTTATTTACAATAAGTTATGTTTACAATAATTTATGTTTACAATAGTTCCCCGTTGTTCATCGTCATCGATGTTGTTGTTCCTGAGTCGCGGCCATCACTTCGTTTCCTGATGAAAGGTGGTAGATACTTTGATTCCTGCACAGAGTCTATGTTGTTTGTTGCGATCAGTTCTAAAGATAAACTGTAGCCATTCGCTAGGAGAAGTCTTAACTCTTCTTTAAAAACCTCCAGGTCCGTAGAAGTTGATATATAAATAGAGTCATAATAAATACATCGAATCTTGAGTGACATGATAATATTATTTTGTGAAGAGCGCGGAGAGAGGATGATGTTCACCGGTCGAGAGCTGGAGGTGTACTGACTATTCACAAGCTAGCGTTGTAGTCGTACTAAATGGTGGGGGTAAAAGTGTGGTGGGGTGGAGCAGATGGCGGATGGCAGATGGCAGATGGCAGGTGGCAGGCGGCAGGTGGAAAGTGCGCGGCAGATGGTAAATGGCGCGGGGAGGAAGACTTTGAATAAAATATCCATTAGTTAAAACCCATCAAAGTATTTGCGGATCCATGTGCACCGCGCAAAAGTTGGACTGCTCATCGAAGTTCTTCCTCTAGTTTGGTAACCAGCCGAAAATCCGCTTCCATTTCATCCTCCTGCTCTGGACATTGAGGCTGCGCACACCACCTTTTGCAGGCATAATCATACGCGTCCTTATATTCCTCCAGGACATGTTCATATGTCCTAGGCTGCTGGGATGCAGTTTGCATCGCCGCTCCTTGCTCAACCTCGGTAGCCTCAAGAGTTGCTACCAACTCCTTCTCACTAATCACATCTCCCCAAATAATGTTATTACCGCTGCTAATGGTGTTGCTTGTTGGCTGCTGGGATGTAGTTTGCTCAACCTCGGTAGCGTCAAGAGTTGCTATCAACTCCTCCTCACAAACCGCATCTCCCCAAATATTGTCGTTGACGCTGCTCATGGTGTCGCTTGTTCCAATGTCTGTATAGAAATGCAGCGTTTGAGCGTAGGTTAGGTACTCGACCCTTCCCCCACCACACCACTTCCCCCACCAATATTTCACATCGCGCACTAACTAGCGTACACGCATTAGTTAGGGTCTGACTCTTACACTGTCAAGACCGTAGCTCCTTAACTAAAAACTTCAATTAATTTGTCCCAACACTGTATGTGTATAAATATTACAGACACTATGATCTAAACTAGTGCATGTTTCCATGTGTTGCTTCTTATGCAGCAGACAACTGGTTAAGACTGTTCCAACCTTGGCTATTCTACGATGGAACCGCTCACTGTCCGCTAAAAGCGTAGACATTCTATCTTCATCGTCAGAGAAGTAGAAGGTGGTGGCAAGCGGGGTACTGAAGGACACCTTACTCATATTCCTGTAAAATTGGGACATGTTCAGACGTTAACACAAACTATATAGGTAGATGTTCATCCGACAAGAGCTGGAAGTATAATGATGTAGCGCTAGCGAGTAGGATAGACACCTATCCCCACCACAACGTTACCTTGTCCTTCAAACAGTTGTTTTTCGCTACGTCAGTGGAGTACCCACTCGATATACTTTCAGCCCAAAATAAAGAAGTTATTTAGGTTTAACCTTCAAAATAGTGTATTTTTGCTGTTGCTGCTATACCCTTGGTCGGATCTGAATTCTGATTGCACTGTCTTGTTCGTCTTGCTAGGCCGCGTTAGTAGAGTACCCACATGACATACTTTGGATAAAGTTTACCCCCCCCCAATATATATAGGGGGGGGGTTCGATGACCCTTCGATGTCACTGAACCCTTGACGGTGGAGTAGTGACACCTTCAAGGTCAACTGGAGACTAACATAAGTCTCCTGCCTATATAAAGGCGAGGTCCCTAACTTGAAATGCTTAGGGTGGTCCTGAAAAGAACCGTTTGGGTCGTCCTGGAAGAGATGCTTGGGAGGAGAAAAGGTGGAGAAGCTGAGTTTATTTCAAAAGCCAATGATTTCCTCTACTATCTTTTCTGATGAAGTACAATGACTTGCCGTGTGGAATTAAAGGAGGTGGTGGTGGAAGAGTCCGCGGCAAATGTACCTTCACGTGACCTTGATTTTGAAAAAATAAATAAGCTCCGTCAGTCACCCTTGCCACAAATTCATATTCCGCATTCAGTTTTAGCTGTTTGAATTTTGCTGATACAAAAGTCAAGGGCGTGACTAGCTCATCCTCTTGTATCACCTTGGTCAGCTCCAAGACCTCATCGACGGTAGGCGGTGGAGTCGATGGTCGAGGTGGAGTCGATGGTCGAGGTGGAGTCAATGGTCGAGGTGGAGTCGATGGTCGAGGTGGAGTCGAAGGTAGAGGGTCGGCTGTTGAAGTTGAAGGTTTAGACTCAAAATATAGCGGATGATTTTTGAAATTTGCTTTTATTTTTGATCGAAACGAACTTGGCTTCTTAAAACCACTCCTCTTCTCCACTGTTCTCCTCAAAGACTCCTTCAGGCGACGCAGCTTGTCAGGGGTAACTGGAGACGACATGGTAAAACGTGCTTCCAGTGCTCGAGACAAAGCCAGAATGAGCTTGCCGACGGAGTAACACAGCGAAATGGAGAAGGGGAAACCAGTCACCGTCTGGGAATGCAGCTGGGTACGGAGTAACACAGCGAAATAGAGAAGGGGGAAACCAGTCGCCGTTTGGGAATACAGCTGTGGTCGGGCCGCTTGTCTTAACTGTCAATGACCGCTTGAGGTCAGACAGGTACTAAACCAGTCGTGCAATTAACGGCGAATATTCCGCTCTGATACGAGACAGCGGGAAGATAATCCACTCCGTATCGACGGCTACGGTCTTGGGGTGTTAATAAATAAAAGGTTATTTATTAACCTTTTATTATATCATATCATTATTATATTATATTATATTATATCATTTTGTAGATCTCAAAGAGCATAATATTTTGGCTTCACCTTTAAGGGGAACAACATGTTAAGTCACATTGTACAGCTTTTTAAAATAATAGAAAACAGGGGAAAAACCTGATGAGTCCAGCAAAATCACGGGAACAACCTGTCAAGTCCATTTTATTTTGTTACTTATAGTGCTGCTGTCTTTGTTGTATTGGCTAACCTGATGTTGTTTACAGTACGAAACAAGCGTGCAGCTAATTGTTTAGAGGTTAGAGCGTTATTAGTGCCTAATGTTTTAGTGATTTTAGTGATTTTTACACCATGGCAGTGGCTGATAGTGATTGTGAAAGTGAAAGAACGATTAAAATTAAAACGATTAAACGATTAAAATAAAGCTCAAGAGTTTTACACAAACTTACCATATAAATAACTTAATCACCATCAGTATGTAAATAAATTTCAGTTCTTTCTGAATATTTCCTGATTATTTACAATACCTCATCATAATAACAGGGAAAAAATATGTAAGACCAATGGACTTACCATGTTCTTCCCCAGTAAACCATGTACTTAGGCTAATAAAGTTAAAATAATACTGTACATGTTGACAAAAACTTGTTTTTTTTTTAGACTATATGGTTTATATGGTTTCGTCTACCGGGCGACGCGATAAAATCGTACACTTGCACTATTCATAAGCTTTCGTTTCACAGGCTACGGAACAAACTTAATGCGTTTTAGGACCGATACCACTCATGTTCACGGACCAGACACCCTGGCAGTACTAAAGGGACGATTGGACAAAGGATTAGACAGAGCGGTAAGGCCCGACAGGGTAGGCAACTATTAAAAACTGTAATTCCTCAAAAGTCACGTCGCCTGGGAGACGAATGCTTATGAATCTAGGGTTAATAATGAACAAGGCCACAGTTTGATGTAAATTTATAAACAATTTGTGCAATAACTTTAACCCTATAATAGATATAAACATTAAAACAGCTCTCCTGAAAAATCTGTAAAATGTGACTTATCAGTTTTTTCCCCTGTGGTCTTCGTCAATAATTGTGAGTATTTTTCCCTTGTATTTTTGGGAGGTTAATTAATAATATGTTCCGGTTATCAGGATTATTGTCTATAACTGTGAGTATTTTCCCTTTGACTTACTGACGGGGACTTGTTAAAATTGGCTTCCTTTCGATGTCATTGTCCGCTTGAGGTCAGACAGGTGGAGCAGGGGAGTTCCCCCACCATTGGCCGTCGCCTTTATAAGTGGGAGCAGTCCGCAGTCTCTTCGCAGTTGCTTGCCGCCCGCTGTTTGTGTCTAAGCACCAGCGGGTTGCGCTCTGCCAGCGTAGGTATGTTAAGTGTGCGTTGGGCCCGACGTGCACTTAACATACCATGCGCATTTGCATGTGCATGTTAGTAAGTTAGGCATGGTAGTTTGATTGTTAGATTATTGCCTCGTAGTTTGCTAGTAGTATATGTAGTTAGTGTTTGTGTTTGTTTTTGTGTTCGGTGTTGGTTGAAGTGTCTTATTTACTAATAAAATATGTACTTGGGGGGTCCGTCATGTTTTTGTTCTTTTTGTCTCTGGGGTAAAGTCTCAAAATTTTGTCAAAGTAATTTAATATGTTTCTCAAATAAACCCCCTTCCTTTACAAAGAGGTTCGGCCCTGAAAACCGACCTGTGTCAATACGGCCATGCAAACCGGTTGGCATTACCTTTCTTACCTCTCCCGCACGAGAAACTTTTGTGAATATTAAGTCAGTCTTTGTAATATATCTTGGTCAAAACTTTGGTTCTCAGCTGCCTGACACCCTTTGTATGTGTCTAAGCACCATTGGGTTTCAGGATGATGTTAACCATTGTAACACCGACCTTGATCAGCTTTGGGGTGTTAATAAATAAAAGGTTCCAGTTATCAGGATTTTTGCCTATAACTGTGAGTATTTTTCCCTTGTATTTTTGGGAGGTTAATTAATAAAAGGTTCCGGTTATCAGGATTATTGCCTATAACTGTGAGTATTTTCCCTTTGACCTTCTGACGGGACTTGTTAAAATTGTCTTCCTTTAATACAGAGCGGGGAACAGAGCAGTTTATAATTCAAGTGAGAATTACGTACTGCTCTGTTCCCCGTTTTGGTAATTGTTTAGATGACCTTGACCCACTGACGGGACTTGTTAAATCGTCTTCCTTTAATACAGAGCGGGGAACAGAGCAGTTTATAATTCAAGTGTCAATTACTTACTGCTCTGTTCCCCGTTTTGGTAATTGTTTAAATGACCTTGAGGACTTAAAAAAATTCTTGTTTTGGTAAAATATTATAAGTCAAATTTATCTCTCTCAACAATATCCCCTCTCAAACACTCGCACTCCCCACCACTTGCATTGGGTATAAAAGAGGCTCCCTATCGTTGGCAAAATCATTCTGCTGCTTACACTTCCCAAGCGCAGTTCAGTCTCTAAAATGTCTGACTGTAGGAAACAGACTTTACCGAGGAAGGTTGTGGAGTCTGCACCTGCTCCGCCAGCTTTTTCCATTCTTCGGCAGGCGTTGATGCTGTCAACCATTGTTCCTGAGGAGCCTGCACCACTTCAGGATAACCCCGTTGCTCCCCCGTCTGTTTCTTCTTCAACCATTGTTCCTGAGGAGGCTGCACCACTTTCGATGCCAGCACTTCAGGATAACCCCGTTGCTCCCCCGTCTGATTCTTCTTCATCTTCTTCATCTTCTTGGTCTTCTTCATCGTCTTCATCTTCTTCATCGTCTTCATCGTCTTCATCTTCTCCGGCTACTTCTCGCCCACCTTCTCCGGCTACTTCTCGCCCACCTTCTCCGGCCAGTTCTTCAACAACACCACCTGCTCCATCTTCGTCTTCACCAGCTCCTTCCATTCTGCAGCAGGCGCCGGCAAGCATTCTACCACTGAGGCCGCAGCCAGCTACACCAGTCTGTCCTACACGTCCGTCTGTAATTTGCACAAATCAATCTCCTTCAGAAAAACTCAAACAATTAAAATCGATGAAAAGGATGTGCATACTTCCTGCACAACAATGCAAGTATAATTTCAAAAAAGGTTCAAAGAAAGGTGAACGTTGCGCGAAATGTAGTGCTTTAAATGAAGAGTTGTGCAGTCTTCATTTAAAACAAAAACATAAGGGTAACGTTTCTCGTTCTACAACATTTCCATCAGTGAAACCAACTAAAACTCGGATTAATAGGCTTTCCAAAAACAAACAATACTTCTTTGTTAAAACAGTTGGTTTTTTAAAAGTGATGTTAAAATGTGGAGATCAACTCTACATTTTAAGATTGCCTAAAGGCATGGATCATCCTGAAAAACCCAACAAAAAACACTACTTAATCCGAAACATTAAAGGAGCAACTGAGTGGAAAAAATTGTAAAAATAAACAACGAAAAAAGATTTCTTTCCAAATTAAATAAAGTATTTTTTTTTTCCAAATTAAAAAAAAAAATGTGGACAACCTATTTACATTTTGCAGCATGTGCTACAAAATGTAAATAGGTTGTCCACATTTTTTTTAACGTTACAACGACCTTGACTTACATATCAACTTAGAAAATATTGTACGAAGTCAAAGATATGATTCAAGAGAAAAGAGGGGGGTTAATAGGTATTGGTGGGGGTTAGTGGGTATTTAAGCGAGCGCTTCGAAATATACTTATCAGTAAGCTATGAAGACTTCAGCCAGCACATCCAACTCCGGATCTCGTAAAACCGAGAGAAACAATGAAAGTTCGCGAAAATGGAGAGCGAGAATGAACGATGGTTTTCAAAGATTAAAAAACAGCTTGCCATCGGCGCATCCGGATGACTCAAAATTTAAAACAATTAACATGGCCATCAAATATATAAAACATCTTGAAGCAAAACTAATTGTACCCCGATCATCTGATAAACCGCTCACCCCTCAACCGTTTGAATCTGTTTTCCTTCAAGAAGATAACTTAGCGGCTGAACATTTCTTCGATGAAGAACCTTCAGTGTACAAACAACTTTTCCTTCTTGATGAGGACCAGGACGAGTAATTGTTGTTGTAACTAATTAGTGACTTTTGAAATACAGAGCGGGGAATAGATCAGTTTGTGGTCAAAGTGAGAACTACTTACTGCTCTATTCCCCGTTTTGGTAGTTAGTTCAGGTGACCTTGACCCACTCACAGACTTGGTCAAATTTGCGGGTAGAATAGATATGTTAAATAAAACACCCCTTCCCTACCACCTACCCCCACTTTAATCGGGCAGGTAAGCTGGGGTATTTAAGCGGCCGCTCCGGAGTTTAGTTAGTAGTCAGCTATGGAGAGTCAAGCTGGATCGTCCAAAGTAAACAACGAACCAAGAAATGGGCGAGAGCGGAAAAGGGTTTTAAAATTAAGTGAAGGATACAGTTTGCTACAATCAAAATTGCCATTTGCTAATCAAAAAATGACAAAACTAGAAATTATAACACAGGCTAAAAAATACATTGAAACCCTACAAATGGAATTGGAAAACTCATTAGCTTCACCTCAACTGCCCGAACAACCAATTGCAACCTCAAGTATTAAATAAATGCTTTTTAATGAAGATTTTGCGATTGAAAAAATTGTTCAAGAAATCCTTTTAGATGAAATTGCACTTGAACGTTAGGTTAACGAAAACCGAAGACATGTGAAATAAAGAGCGGGGTAATACAGAGCAGGGAATAGATCAGTTTGCGGTTTGAATAAGAATCACTTACTGCTCTATTCCCTGTTCTGGTGGTATTTTCAGGTGTCCTTGACACACTTACGAGACTTAGAAACCTTGCAGATAGTATACAATTGTTAGATATATTTGATTCTTATAACCTACCCTTCCCTATCACAAACCACCCCCCCCCATATTATCCCCCCACCAACTGAATCGGGTATAAAAGAAGGTTTCCCGTCAGTGGTAAAATCATTCTGCTGAAAATGAATACATCCGCTGCAACACTAGTAGTAAGCAGAAGAATTGAAAGTGCTGATCAGTTGATTTGTTTAAGAAGATTACTACAAAAGTTTCTCGATTATGTGGTTGGTTGCGATTTGTATATGTGGAAGCCTACAAGTCCAGTGTATAATAGTGAAGAGGACGCGTGGAAAACAGACTATCCGGATAATATATTGTTACGAAAAATGATTAATATATTAGCAAGATTACTTAGGCAGGGATGGATCATAAACATTTCATTTTATATCAAACGAAACCTTTGTTAAGCAATAAAAAAGGGGACCCCCCCCCTTCCCCCCCATCTAAATCGAGTATAAAAGGAAAGTTCCCAACGGTACTCAAATCAGTCTGTTACTCGGAATTATGTCGCCTAGAGACAACATATTCCCGTCTAAGAAGACTATACTGGAAATGATACAAAATATTCCAGTCGAAATTATCGAAGACGAGGACGAAGACGATTCGGAAATGGAAGAAGATTCGGAAATGGAAGAAGATCTTTTTAGCAATCTTGAACTACTGAGCGATATTTCAGGCAGTGTACCATATTTTGGAGAGATGGAGCGAATCGAGTTTTTGACTGATGATGATGATGATTCAGAGTTTCATCAACAATTGCTTTGTTCGGAGGAAATGGACCTTGTTGATAGTGAAACTCCTACAAGCAGTAATACCGATGGGTTTATTGTATTAGATTTAGTGACAGGGGATTTTACAGTTCGTCGTCGCTTATTCAGTGATATGTCTTCATCATCATCATCATCAACATCATCGTCGGATGAGTCTGATTAAGTTTTTGTTTTCTTCAAATAGTTCACTAATACAGAGCGGGGAATAGATCAGTTTGTGGTTATAGTGAGAATCACTTACTGCTCTATTCCCCGTTCTGACATTATGTTCAGACGACCTTGACCCACTTGAAAGACTTTAAAAGTATAATATAAAAGGCAATGCAAATATGTGCTCCCCACCACTTAAAATCTTTCACTTTTTGTTTTAGACGACTGGTATATAAGCGCAATGTTGCGGTTTCGATTATCACTTTGGTTGTGAACGGCTTACATAGAGCATCCACCATGGTCTACCTTCATTCCATCTCCTCCACTGCTGAAGCCGATGTTTTTCTCCAGCGTGTGTATAAACTTCTCACGGATTTTCATCATGTTCGCGTAAATGGAATTGCTCTTCGTGGAACAGAAAAAGTTAAAATAGACTTAAAATCAATCCCTCTAGCAAACGTAATTCATCGTTTGTTACGAGAAGGATACATTCTGTGCCTTTATTACACGACATCATAAACAGTATTCGAGTGGATTAGTTTCAAATACAGAGCGGGGAATAGAGCAGTTTGTAGTCAAAGTGAGAATTACTTACTGCTCTATTCCCCGTTCTGGCCATGTGATCAAACGACCTTGACCCACTAAATTGGGTATAAATTGAGAGGTTATTGCAGTATATTTCATTATTGCGTTGACCCTTGTGGAGATCACACCTACATTATGCATCGCTGCGATATTTGTAAGAATTCATTTAAGGACGAATTTCTTTTAATAATTCATAAAGAACTAAAACATAACAACAACCAAGATGAAGAATATGAAGAAGAAGAATTGAAAGAAATAGATCAAATGTTAGCTCAACACCAACATTCCAGACCAAGTGTTATTCAATATGCACAATCAACACCATCAAAATCGACTTCTACCTCTGCTCTGTCTACACTTCACCGTCCTTCAACAACAACAGCTGCATCGACCTCTACGCCTGCTCAATCTACACTTCACCGTCCTTCAACATCAACAGCAGTAAATGTGGAACTACACGCTCAAGCACTACCTGGTAAAATAGTAACACATTTTAAAATTGACAATGTAAAATTACAACTTGAAAACTGTTTAAATAACGCCAAAGGATTAGCAATCAAAACACTAAAGAATGAACAAAAAAGATTAAATTTTATTAAATTTGGATTTTTACTAGATGCTGTGTTCACTAACATTCAAAACGAAACATCACCAAGAGGATTCATGACAAAAAACCGAACCATCATGACCGCGTCAGATATTGAAAAGATTGTAACAGAATGTTTTGAAGAACTTTTGACAAAAATACAAGAACACGAAGGAAGAGGATCTGGATGGAGTTTGTTGAGCATCACAGGGCTAGACTTAAGAGTGCACAAACACGGTTATGGAATCCGTGGCAGTAGCTATATCCCTTTACCAAAAAAGATTAGTGATACCAAATCCTGCATCAACGTACAAAATCAAGATACTGAATGTTTTAAATATGCCATGTTGGTCAAATATGTAACAGACAATCCAATAAGACCAAGTCACAAATATGAAGAAGTACAACATAGATATAATTTTCAAGGGATAACTTACCCTGTTGCTATAACAGACATTTCAAAATTTGAAAAACAAAATCCTTCAGCTTCTGTCAACCTATTTGGATTGGATTCATCAAACAATGTGTACCCCTTGCGTATAACATCAAATGAGCGCAGAGATCATACGGATTTGCTATTGATCACTAAGGGGGACATAACCCACTATGTCTACATTAAAAAGTTTGAAGCTCTTGTTTCTAAACAATTATCTAAACATGAAGAAAAGAAAACAATTTGTAAAAGATGTTTTTGTTATGTAAACAAAGAATTAAGAAGAGGAGGTTCAGAATGGTTAGTAGAACATCAAAGGTTATGTAGTGGAAACTATGAGGTAAGAATTAAATTGCCACATCCCAGCAGAGCGCAGATAAAATTTGACAAAGTAAATCAACAATACCCTGTTCCATTTGTTGTGTACGCGGATTTCGAAGCATCTTTACTTCCAATTGAACAACAAGAAGAGGATATCACAAAAAGAAGCAAATATCAAAAACATGCACCAAACAGTTATTGTATACTAACAAAATCCACGCTGTCTGAAGAACATCTTCAAGAATTTGGACTATCATCTGCTCCGAAGATTTATCGTGGTGAACAAGCAGCGAAACACTTTGTAGATGAGTTGTATTACATTGCCTCTAAGGTGGAAGAAATCTACAAAATTAAAATACCGATGCAACCTATGGATGAACACCAACTTCAACATCACAATTTGACAACAACATGTTATATGTGTAATAACCTATTTACACCAGATAACGTTAAAGTGCGTGATCACGACCATCTTACAGGAGCCTACAGAGGTGCAGCCTGTAACGCTTGCAACTTAAATTACAAAGTACCATCTTTTATACCCGTTGTTCTACATAACCTTAGCGGATATGACTCTCATTTCATAATCCCGGAGTTAGGAAGAGATGATGGAGCAATAGATGTTTTGGCAACAACAATGGAAAAATTTATAAGTTTCTCTAAAAAGGTTGGCAAAATAAAACTTAGATTTATTGATTCGTTTCGATTTATGCCTTCTAGCCTAATGAAATTAACTGATAATTTAAAAAGAGAAGATCTGATAGAAACAAGCAAAATTGTAGCCAGTAGTAAAATGGATCTGGTTCTTCGAAAAGGAGTCTTCCCCTACGATTACATCGATGGACTTCATAGATTTAATGAAACAACACTTCCTCCACCAGAACAATTTAACAACAAACTTAATGATTCGGAAATTTCACTTGAAGACTATCAACACGCATGTCGAGTATGGAATGAGTTAAATATGAAGACTTTAGGAGAGTATTCAGACTTTTATGTAAAACTCGACGTAACTCTGCTCTGCGATGTTATGGAAGAATTCCGAAGAACGTGTTTTGCAGCATACGGTTTGGACCCTCTACATTCGTATACATCTCCAGGACTAGCTTGGCAAGCAATGTTGAAGGAAACAAAATGTAAACTTCAGCTGTTAACAGATATAGATATGGTTTTAATGGTTGAGTCTGGTGTTAGAGGTGGATTAACTCAAAGCGTAACGAGACATGTTAAAGCCAACAACAAATATCTACCTGACCATGATCAAGAGAAACCTTCAACGTACTTGGGATATTTCGACGCGAATAATCTGTATGGATGGGCCATGTCGAACCCACTTCCATTTGACAATTTTAAATGGATTGATCCCGACTGTATTGGCGATATTTCACAAATTCCAAAACATGGAGATACCGGATACATTTTGGATTGCGACTTTGAATATCCAGAACATTTACACGATCTTCATTATGACCTTCCACTCCTTGCAAGAACAGAAATTTCACCAACTGGAAAACACCCCAAATTAATGATGACCCTTAACAATAAACAACGATACGTAGCTCACTATTGGGTTGTTCAACAAGCTATCGAATTAGGTTTACGTCTTACTAAAATTAATAGAGCTGTAGAATTTTCCCAATCGCGCTGGTTGTAACCATACATAGACTCGAATACTACCAGAAGAGCAGCCGCTACATCAGCCTTTCAAAAAGACTTTTTTAAATTGATGAACAATGCGATATTCGGTAAAACATTGGAAAACAAAAGAAGACATAAAAATGTTAAACTTGTTACAGATCCGAACAAACTACAAAAACTCGTACAACAGCCAAACTTTGGATCATCTATAATTATTAACGAAAATCTTGTAGCTGTATCTATGAAGAAAACAAGTGTGAAGATGGATCGTCCTTTGTATATAGGTATGACAATCCTGGATATCTCCAAGACTCATATGTACGATTTTCATTACAAAAAGATGGTCACCTTTTATGGACGAGAAAACATCGGCATCTCCTACATGGATACAGACGCTTTTATATATTGGATAATTACTAACGATATGTATGAAGACCTTCGGACATTTGATTACAAAAACGACTTTGACTTTTCCGACTATCCAAAAGATCATCCAAACTACGACAATGACAGAAACAAAAAAGTGCTTGGCAAATTTAAAGATGAAGCCAATGGTGTTATACTTCAAGAAATTGTTGCACTAATGTCAAAATTATATTCTTTACAACTAAATGAAAACCAAGTCATTAAGAAAGCTAAAGGAGTAAAAAGTTTGTATTTAAAGAAGAATGTGCATTTTAATCACTATAAGAAATGTTTATTTGAAGATCAAGATATAACAGCAAAATTCAACACAATCAGAAGTTTCAACCATCAGCTGTACAGCGTGACGGAAGTAAAAAAAGCTCTCTCTTCAAATGATGATAAACGACACATCCTTGCAGACAACATCCACACTCTACCATTCGGCCACTATTCCCTCAACCCTATTGACGAGTAACCCTTTCATCGTCCAACATCCCTTTCCGTATAAAAGGGGGAACACAGCAGTATTTCGCTGTGTTCCCCATTTTATACATTAGTTTAGAATGACCTTGTCCTATATAAGCAGATTTATACAAAAGAATATTTAATATCATATCAGCTGTCTTCGTGAAACCATCATGTCAGACCTGAAGGAGAAGATTATTAATGAACTACACAAACCTGCAAGAATAAAGTTTCCAAGAAGAAATACTGTTATAAAAGGGATAAATGATCTATATCAAGCGGATTTAATTGAAATGCGACCGCATAGCAGAATAAACAAAGGATTTAAATATATACTCACAATTATTAATTGTTTTACAAAAGTTGCAGACGCTTTGCCTCTAAAGGACAAGACTGGTAAAAGCGTAACAGAAGCCATGGAAATAGCCATAAAAAGAGATAAAAACAAAATTAAACATTTACAAACTGATGATGGAACAGAATACTTTAATACAAACTTTGCACAGTTAATGAATAAATATAAAATAAATCATTATTCTACAAATTCAGAGAAAAAAGCAGCTATTGTAGAAAGATTTAATAGAACCTTAAAAGGAGCACTGTATAAACAATTTTCAAAAAGAGGTTCTTACGTATGGTATGATGTTTTACCACAATTAATAAATGATTATAACAACAGGTTTCATAGAACTATCGGTATGAAACCTAACAAAGTAAATAGAAGAAATGCAAAAGATGTATTAAAACGCATTAAGAAAAATACAAAGCCTAAAGTAGAAAAAATGCAGCCAAGAAAATTTAATGTAAGTGATAAAGTACGGATTAGTAAATATAAGGGAGTGTTTACCAAGAAATACCTTCCCAATTGGACGAATGAAGTTTTTACAGTGTATAAAGTGCAACCGACTGTACCTGAAACGTATATCTTAAAAGATAACAAAGGAGATTTGTTGCAAGGTGCATTTTATGGACATGAAATGTTAAAGTCAACAGTAGGTGATGTATATCTTGTTGAAAAAGTGTTACAAAGAAAAAAGGACGCAGTTAAAGTGCGGTGGTTAGGGTTTAACAAAACTGAGGATTCATGGATACCTATAAAGGACTTGGTTTAATGCAAGCAACTCATTTCATCGTTAACCTTTGAGCAGGATGGAGATAATTAACCATAAAGATCGATTCAATATTAATAACATAGATGATTTAACTGTGGATAACGTTAAAATCAACAATGGTAAACACGGTAGTTTACTTCCAAACACTGTTCGATGTATAGTAAGTGGCCCCTCAAACTGCGGAAAGACCAATGTTGTCTTTAATTTGATCACTAATACGCAGGGATTAAGGTTTAATAACCTATATATTTTTTCAAAGTCTCTACATCAACCAAAGTATCAATTGCTGGATAAAATCCTATCTGATGTGTCTGATGTTAATTTTTACAAATTTAACGCTAGTGATAGTATTATGCAACCAAACGAAGCGAAACCGTATTCTGTATTTATATTTGACGATGTATCTTGTGAAAATCAGGATACTATTAGAAACTACTTTGCCATGGGAAGACATAATAACATCGACAGCATATATATAGGACAAACTTATAGCAAAATCCCAAAACAACTTATCAGAGATAATGCAAATATTCTAATTGTATTCAAACAAGATGATACTAACCTAAAACATATATATAACGATCATGTGAATGCGGATATGCCATTTGAAAAGTTTAAAGAGCTTTGCGGAAAAGCATGGGCGGAAAAGTATGGATTTTTGGTTATTATGAAAGATCAAGCTATAAAAGATGGTCGTTATAGAATAGGTTTTGATAAATTCGTTTTAATACACTGATTAGCGGTATTACTGTACAAGTCGTCAAGGTGTGAAGATGGTTAACCAGGAAAAGCTATTAAAGGAAATAAAATCACTTAGTGATTCTATTAGACAAAAGAACCGAGCTTTAAAATCAGGTATAAATGAAAGAGAGCAATTTTTAGAAACAACATTCAAACCTGTTACTGAACCTTTAAAGCGATTAGCACAAAATATGGAAAGACCTTTAATTCGCTTCGAAGGAGACAAAATGCTACCAATTTCCAAATATGAAGAAGAATTTCAGAATGATGAAAGTTTTGGTCAGTTACAAACATCTGAAGAAAGCGACGAGTATGAAGAAAGCGGAGATATAGAGGATTTAAAGGAAAAGGACATTGCAGAAGATACAAGTACAGAAGATACAAGTGTAGAAGATACAAGAGCAGAAGAAGAGGATATTAACCCATCCAACTTAAGCAAATTAGGCACTGATATTATGTTTAAAGGAACACTTGGAAGAACATATACGTTAAAAATGTTACACGCCGCACATGCTAATCGAAATTATCATACCTATGGAGCTAGAATAGAGGATAAAGGATTAATGATTGGAGATAGCAAGTTAGATATAAACGAAAATGATGATATAGTTATTGGAGATAATAAATATAAAGGTACTAAAGGTTTGTTTGAACTCATCTTTAAAAATAATCCTGGTAAATATACTAAAAGGGATTTACAATTGTTTAAAAATATATTAGAGTATACAAATGCACATAGAAAGAAGTATTCCAAAGACCTACCTATTCATAGAAATCGGTCAATAAAATATACAAGTATTATATCTAGTCTTTTCCCCTCAAAATCAAAAAAAGCTCAGATTAAAAGAAGAGCTTTATCTTCTGCTGAATTAAATGTTTTGCATAAAAAGAGAAAAACAACTGATCCTACCACATCTGGAAGGGGATTATTGAAAAATTTGTATAAAACTAATATAATATATTACAACGATATAAATAAGTTAGTTGATCGAATGAGGTTATTACATGAAGCTATGGAAGCCGGGCACACTGGTTTAGAAAACGAATGGGTAGCTTTGGTTGATGAACTGCGAAAACAAGGAATAATTGTTCAGTAGACGTATATATATATATATATATATATATATATATATATATATAATAAGAACCTAAACGATAGCGATTCAGTTACATCATGAGTGTGGACAAGTTTGGACGGTATTCCGAGTTTGGGGTAAAATCTGGATATAGTGAAAAAAGAGCTGGGTTTCCGTTAACACCTGATGGCAACTATAATTTTGAAGGAAAAGTAATTCAAAATGTTGGTGATCCGCTTTTGTCTTCTGATGCGGTTACGGTAAAATACATGGATAAAAGAACCCCAACTGTACACGAAGATCATTGGGGGTTTTCCGGTAAAAGGTTAAGCAATATACAACATCCCGTTTATGATGGTGAAGCAGTAAATTTCGCTACTCTAAAATTGTTAACGATTTACAAAAGGAATGAAACTGACACAAGCTATGATGTAAAAAAATTAAAATTATCAAATGTAGGTGATTGTGAGCAGGATGGAGACGCTGTAAATAAGAAAATGTTCGATATTGTACACAAGAAATGGACTCTGGAATATGAAAAACATTTGGAAAGGTTTGGTGCAGCTCTATTCCATTATATCCATCGGGCTTCAGGAAGAGATGCAGCTTCAGATGTTGACAGTCACAATTATTTAGACTGGAAAAATATACACAATCCAGAGAAACCTAATCAACGAGATAAAACGTCTGAGCCTTCTAAAGTCAAGACATTAGGAAAGGGGGATAAAGTGAATGTGATTAATGAACCAACAGAAAGCGATGAAGATTACATAAGAGAAAAAAGAATTTAAAATACTCCATGATAAGGGATAAAACATCAGTCATATTCGAGAGACGATACAGAGAGGATGATGGAATCCAATATTACTGCGTGGAGTTTAATATCTCAAGAGCCGAGATTTCCCCAAGGAGTGTTGACAGATGGTTTTGTTCAACGGTTTGATAGATATATGAATTGGGAACAACTTTCCATACAATACCTCTTCACAATGACTATGTTAAGAATTTATTTTCACAGAGTTAACTGGATCCATATTTTACAAAGACAACAGTTTTCAGAAGACTTCCTCGTAGAGATGACATCAAATTTTAATAACTGTTGGGAAGTAATAAGTAAATATCAAAATCTCTCTGAGAATTACATTGACAATTTTAAAGATAAACTAGACTGGGATGTGTTATTCAATTACCAACGATTAAGTGGCAAGTTTCTAAGAGAACATGACAACTATTTAAAGTTTATTCATTTTACCGAAGACAACGATACCTTCACCAGCGGAGAAACATCTGGAACATCTTCAATTACACCTTATTTCTATTTTTACTACTTTTATTTAATATGTCTACATTTAATTAATAAATCCATTTCTATATAATAAATGGATTTTAAACAGTATATAATACAAGAAACCAAAACTGATATTACATTCATTGTAAAACATTTATAGAGTGCACCTACTGATTGTAAGTTTTGCTATAAATAGTCATGTCGAGGGTTAAACGCATCAGTCATAATCGAGAGAGATTACAGAGAGGAAGGGGAATAGCATCAAAAGCATTTTCTCTATTGAGTAAACCGGTTGGAGCTATAGTTAACAAGGCGATTGATTTATTGCCTGTGGAATTACATTTACCTGGAGGATATCAATATTGTGGTCCTGGAACCAAATTAGAGAAACGTCTTGCTAGAGGAGATCCTGGAATAAATAAACTCGATCAGGCTTGTAAACAGCACGATATAGCGTATTCCAAATTTGGTGATACTAAAAATAGATCAATAGCAGATAGAGCACTTGCTGAGAAAGCCTGGCAAAGAGTAAAATCTAGTGACGCGAGTATTGGTGAAAAAGCAGCGTCTTTAGCAGTAACAGCAGCAATGAAAGCAAAAACTACGTTTGGAGGAGGAAAGAGAAGAAGGCGTGGGAAAAAACCCGCTAAGAAACAAGGAGGTAATATCAGAAGAAAACGTCGATCTACCAGTGGTAAAGCTAAAAAGAAACCAACAATATGGTCAATGATAAAAAAGGGAGGAGGATTATACCTAAGACCGTATCGTGTGTATTAAATAAGAAAGAGCAATTAATAATTAAAAACAAAGAATTAACCAATGAAGAACTGATTACATATGCTTCTTGTTTGAAAATCCCATTTTTTAGAGGAGTATTTATGAAAGATGAATTACCGGTTAAAATGTGGAAAATGAGACTGGTATTGTAAATTTGGATAATAGTGAAGGATTAGGCACTCATTGGGTGTGTTACAAGAAACTTGGTAAAACCATTTATTATTTCGACAGTTTTGGAGACCTTCCACCACCGAAAGAACTTCAACAATACTTTCGTGTGGCAGAAAATGTTTTTTACAATCATACAAGAAAACAACCTGATGATACATCCATTTGCGGTCATTTATGTTTAGACTTTTTAGCTAAAAGTGTTAGTCAACTTTAAGATGTCTTCGTATACAGTGTCATTAACCGGTAACTCATGTACTTTGCGCAGTATTCTGTTTCCAGCGCTACGTTTGCAAAAAGGAAGACTATGGGAAGCCGCATTATTGGATTTAACAACATATAACTCTATTCCAAACGTTAGTGAAGGAATTAATAACAAGATACATTATTACAAGACAAAAGATGATAAAGGAAAGTATTCAGCTTTGGAAGAATTCAGTTTACCAACAGGAGCTTATGAAATTGATAATATAAATGAAGTTATACAAAAACATATGGGAAAAGAAAATATAACGATAAAAGGCAATAACAATACAATGAAAGCCGAAATTACGTCTAAGTATTATATTGATTTTAGTCAAGAACATTCAATTCGTAGTTTATTGGGGTTTTCTAAGGTAACAAAAGTATTAGAACCTAATAAAACTCATTCTGGGAATAAAACTGTGACTATCATCAAAGTTAATAGCATAGACATTACATGTAACATTATACAAGGATCCTACAGAGATGGAGAAAATCGACATATATTACACACATTCTACCCATCGGTTGCACCAGGTTTCAAGATAGTAGAAAAGCCTCAAAACCGTGTGTACCTACCGTTAAACACCAGTTTCATTTCAGACATCGTGCTGAACATAGTGGATCAAGACGGAAACCTTATTGACTTTAGAGGAGAAGCTATTACTGTAAGAATACATATAAAATCATCCGCTTAGACAATGGGGTTATCATTTAAAAAGAGAGAGCCAACCAGCAAAGAGGTCAGTAGCTCATCAGCTGTAGAAGGATTAACAAGTGACAACATTCGTTTTCTAGAAGAAATTGGATTAAAGGTCATTAACAATGGATATACTGGATATAGCGCAGGGTCCAACATTCGACGAGACCTTATGGGAAAAGGAATATCACACGCACAACCCTTACGCTTCGTCCAAATTAAACAATAACGATGAAATTAGGATTCCTATACAACAACAAGACATTTATACTGTTCCATGCGTAAGTTATTTATATATTGAAGGAAAAGTAACAAAAACTGATGGTACTGCTGGAACCACTGTTCCGTTCATAAATAATCCTATGGCATTTTTGTTTGACGAGATTAGATATGAAATTTCAGGAGTTACAGTCGATTCAACAAAAAAGGTTGGAATTTCCAGTACATTGAAAGGATTAGCGTCTTTAACTCCAAATGAGAAGAATCTGTTAGCTGTTGCAGGATGGGTTGCACCAGACAAAAGTACAATCGCTCCTGACTCTTCGGGAAACTTTGATTTCTACGTACCTTTAAGATTACTCCTAGGATTTGCTGAAGACTACAGAAGAATAATAATAAATGTAAAACAAGAACTAGTTTTATTAAGATCATCAAACGATAATGATATTATTAAAGCAGCTGCTGGAACAACTGATGCCAATTTAGACTGGAAATTAACATTAGACAAGATTGTTTGGAGAGTACCACATGTGCGGCTAAATGATGAACACAGGATTACATTATTAAGAAAGTTAAAATCAGATCGAGACATTGTAATGCCATTCAGAAGCTGGGAGTTTCATGAATACCCCGTTTTACCTACAACACAACGGCATACATGGACTGTAAAAACTTCTACTCATTTAGAAAAAGCGAGATATGTAATATTTGGATTACAAACGAAGAAGAAAAGTATAATAACTGAAAATGCTGGTGAATTTGACCATTGTAAATTAACAAACTGTAAAGTGTTCCTGAATTCACAATTCTTTCCCTACGACAACTTTAATATTTCTTTTGATAAAAAAAGATACAGTGTTTTATACGATATGTACGCTAGGTTCCAAAATTCATATTACGGCAAAACAAATACACCTCTACTATCTCCCGTACAGTTTGAATCGAAAGCTCCGATTGTTGTAATTGATTGTTCCAAACAAAATGAATCTGTAAAATCGTCTAGTGTTGATATAAAAATAGAAATGGAATTTCAAGAAAACGTACCTGCAAATACATCTGCGTATTGTTTAATTTTGCACGATAAAATTGTTACATACACACCGTTGACCGGTATTGTAAAGACAGTATTGTAAAACGTTGTACCACCACCGGCACCGCCACTGTCACTAACCTTTAAATAGCGGAGCAACAATGCAGGTCTTCAGTTGATCGCCTATCGTCGCATGGGTAACATCTTCTACAAAATGAGTTCTCCATCTGTTGTACAAGGTGATGCAGAGGTAGTACCGTTATTGGAACGTGATAATACTAGTGAAGCAGAAATCATCAAGGAAATAACTGCATTTTTAAAGTTTGGTAAAAGAGATAGAGAGGAGGATATTAATGCAGACCCATCAAAGGTAGTACCAAAGAGGAAGAAGAAAGTTGAAGAAAATATTCCTCCTCACATTTTAACTGAAGTTTTTCTGCGAATCTTTTACCCCATCTCAGCATGCATCAGTAAAAGTGTATCAGTTGGATTGATGAAATCATTGGATTATTCCCCTACAGTAATACTACACCATGGAACAAAAAAGGTCTTATTTTCGCAAAATGCTTGGGAGTCATTTTTGAAACATGTACATTTAATAGAATGTTATTTAACTAACAGTTTGTGTGGAAGGAAAACACATATTCGACTTTTGGATTGTGACAATGAAATCGATATTGTTAAACATCGCGGACAACTACAAGTGCGAATTAGAGACTTGACTCAACATGAAAATAAGATTCTACTGTCACGTGAAGAATTCTACGTTTTAAACTACGCAACAGAACCTATTACAAGGTACATGAGACAGTTGGTATTTGCAAGCGCTATTATTAAAGAATATTTGGTCGATACTTTGGAAAAACAACCTGATAGCACCATCGTGTATGGACCTGTGGATACATCTATTTTTAATAGAATACCTCATGAAGTTTACATGTGGAGAAAGTTAAAGGATTTTGAACCACTTGTAGAAATCGCTACAGAAGCTACAGAAGAAACAACACAGGAAGAAGAAACGGAGAAACAAGAAGAAGAAGAAGAAAACGAAACACAAGAAGAAGTTAAAAAAGACTAAAGTTTGACCTAGTAAAGAAGAACACACGTGGGGTAGGCCTATTGGGGACGGTGCCCACGTTAAATATACACCAACGCGCCTGCAACTGTACGGCCTGGTATTTAACCTACCGTGGTGTGGAAAACAGTTTAGTTGATCGCTAGGTGCCATGATGAGCGGAGGGGATGAAGAAGTGAGTGTAAAGCCTTGTGTAATAGAATTTCAAGCATTTCGAAATAATGATGATAGGTTTATTATCAAGGAATTAGTAATTTTAGACTTGCTTACATTTGTAGCCTACCCATTCACGTTTGAAGCTCCTTTTTCTTTTAACAAACTTAACACCAAAGCAAAAAGTACAAACAAATGGATAACAAACTACTTTCATCACATACATTGGTATGAAGGATTTATAAGCTACAGTAATCTGCACAGTATTATGTTTAACTTTTGCAAACAATATTCACATATATACACAAGAGGATTAGAAAAAAAGAACTGGATACAAAAGTACACGCACGGTGATGTTTTCGATATAACTATCAGTAAGGACTTTAACATTAATCTCGGTAATATTTGTGTCGCTGCAAAAGATCTTAAACACGGTCAAACAAACTGTGCATTGTACAACGCATATCGTTTGGCTGCTTACTTGAAACAAACGCAGGAATGTGGTGGGGGTAGCGGAGAACAGAAATGTGGTGGGAGTAGCGGGGCCTATAAATACGAGGAGACAACACCGCTCCAGCACGAGTATTATTCGAGACTCCGAAGAGGCAACATCACAGAAGACACCACCACTGACGAAGATGGCATCACAACAATATCTACAAACCTTGGTTGATCAATTCAACACTCACTCAAAAACGAACCTTCTGCTAACTAAAAAATGTTCAGAACTAAAAGAACAAAGGCATTACATTATTCATAGCATCAAGAAAGTGGAAACCACACATGGAGAAGCAATTCTAGTATCATTGTGCGAAGGACCTATGACTCCAGGAGATGAACCGAAGTTTCAAGTATTTCTTCCAAAACGATTTGTTCAACTGCTACAAAATGAAGACTTGCGAGATATTCAACCGGGGACGTTGTATTTGGTATCACACGGTGTAAGCGGCAACAACTCGACGGAACTCACTCTGCACATCATGCATCATTGTACATAATGTCTCTATTTGTATTTCTCTGTTTGTATTTCTAGTCATCAATGTTAGACTTAAGCTTATTGTATTGTAAAATGTTTGTTTAATAAAGAGAAAAAAAAAGAAAAAGAATAAAAAAGAAAAGAAAAAAAACAGCAACATAGCAGTATATTATTTTATATACTGCTGTGTTGCTTTTTTTTAAAACTTAAACGGATGACCTTGAACTTTCATTCTGGGTTAACTTATGAAGAGGTATAAAAGAGAGGGAGCAGTGAAGTTAGTCTCAGTCTTGTCTAACACACGCTGCAGCTAACATGTCGGTGCCACCGATGAACAATTTATTTTTCGATAACAATTTGAAGACATATTGTTGCGAGTTACAATGTTTTAAAATACCAGGCGATCAAGTTGACGGGAAAGCTTGTCGTAAGTGCAGGTGTTTCAGCTATTGCATATGTAGATGTAAAACATATCAAATGAACCGACAAGATAAAATACAAGAATTACGGCGACGGCTTGCATTACTTTGGCGGCGAATGGAGTAGCAACCATCTGCCGCGCACTTACCACCTGCCGCCTGCCATCTGCCGTCCGCCATCTGCTCCGCCCCACCACACTTTTACCCCCACCATTTAGTACGATTACAACGCTAGCTTGTGAATAGCCAGTACACCTCTGGCTCTCGACCGGTGAACATCGAGCTGCTCGTCCCGACTGTGTGTTCCCTGCGGTCACATAAATAGGCAAGGAACACACAGTCGGGATGGGCCGATTGGACAAACAAGCGCAGCACTTGAAAACTGCGTCTGACGGCCGCGACTCCGGATCAACAACATCGATGACGACGAACAACGGGGAACTATTGTAAACATAAATTATTGTAAACATAACTTATTGTAAATAAAAAGAAATGTAAAAATTAAAGTAATAAATGTAAATAGTACTACCTCGCACTCGTATCATTCGATTGCTTCATTCAATTGTTTTCATTCGATTTTTTATCGAATGAAAACTATCGAATCACAATCGGATTTTACGCGTGCGAGGTAGTACTTTTTTAAAACACCCTCCCCGTGACCTTGAACTTTCCCTCATTACGTCACAAAACCGCCTACGTCACTGGCTCAGCCTCAGATGACGTGTTTAATGACTCAGCGCTTCCGGTCACGTGACCGGAAGCTGTCAATCAAGTGAGCCAAAACCTACAATGCCCCACTACTTTTCTCAAAATTTCATGAAACGGTTTGGCTTTATATAATAATATATGTGTGTATTGTATTCGAATTAGCTGTTAAACAATTTTGCTCTCCAACAATCTTAAATTAACATTGATTGAACGATGAAACAAATACTCTTAAAAATGCACTTTATCAAAGTGGTTATTTTCTTATGAAAATGTTAATAGCCACACTATTCTTATAACGTAACAGTTATAGAAAGTTATTATTCCGCTAGTCCGTAACTATATGAAATATTTCTTGAGTAGCACAATAAGTGTTGTTCTATTATACATCAGGACAACTATTCTATTATAACTAAAACTCACATTACAACAATAGTATATTTCGTCCCTAGGATCAAAAGTGGATCTTTTTAATACGAGCTCCAGTTTAACTGCCGTGGCGAAGCCGAGGCTGGGAAATGAGCGAGTATTAAAAAGACAATTTTGAACCGAGTGACAAACTATATTTTTCGTCATACTGCCAAAAAAGTTAAGGTTTAAATGAAAACAAAAATAAAATTTATGTACTGTGTCTTCATAACCTCAAATGTTTCATTCAGCTTGTCTCTTGAAACAATCAGCTGTTGCACATGCATAACTTCGGTTCATTCATATCTATCGGTTGTTGAGTCGATCACTTCAAACGAATCATTGTGGTTTGAATCAATCGGTTGTTCTTCAAAAAATAATAACAATACAACAATGAATATTTCGATAATAACAATGAATGTTTCGATTTTTTATAATCGAATGAATTTTAATCGATTTATGACGACCTCGAATCAAAAGTATCATCAACGATGATCTTTTTAGTACTAGTACGATAATGATCATCAAAACATATGTTATTATCCAAAGACTAAATACACCCGTCGCAGCAAACCTGCATACTCAGCGAATTTCCAATGAATATATAACATAACACTTAACAGGATTCATAAGAAATGTATTCACAAACAAGCGATATTTAAAATATTAATTATTCTCCATAAGAATAACATTGGGGATGAGTACGCAGGTTTGCTGCAACAAGGCACGCAAAATAATGGGTTTTTATGCAAATATCAATAGAACTCATCTTAGTGAAGTCACATACCAAGTTTCATCCATATACATTCATAAATAAGTGATATATAACATTTTAAGTATTTTCCATAAGAATAACATGGGGACCAAGTACCTAGGTTTGCTGCTACAGGAACCATAGGCGAAAAATTGTTTTTTTGTGCAAACAACAATAAACCATAACCAGATCAAGCCATATACCAAATTTTGCCAGTTTATGTTCATAAATAAGCGAGATATACAATTTTTCTTTTTCTCCATAAGAATAACATTAGACAACGTACTGTGTTTAGCACTTTCAATATCTCGGTAACCAATTGACGTAGAGCAATGATCAAAATACCAAATTGTTCTTTTTTTTAAGCTGAAATCAATGGTATAAATTAAAATTTGATTTAAATTAAAATTACATGTGAAAACCCCAAAAAACACATTTTTGGGGTACAAAACCCCCCAAAAACCCCCCTTCGGATGGTGCGATTCATCTGGTTTTCGAACTTGTTCAAATAAATGGTATTTTACACATTTGTACCAAATTTCATTAATATCGGACCTTTTTTACGAGAGTTATCGTGCTTACGGACACATATATATAAATATATATATAAATATATATATATATATATATATATATATATATATATACACATATATACAAATTTGAACGAATGGTGTTTTTGGCATCAGTGGACCTCAAAATGAAAAGTTATCATGGTCTCGGGCTTAAGTCTTACCATGAGACCTACGGTAATAGCTTCTTCCCTATAGGGGAAATTCGCTAAAAGAACTTTTGAATCTCAACGCATCTGTCAAAAACAGATGTTTTTGAAGCAGTATGACGAAAAATATATTTACACTTGTACTGTACTTGCATACAACAAAATATACATACAAAATGGAGCAAGGCAACCAGTTGCCCTGTAGTGTATTTTAACCATATTCAATATTGTTTCCATTACTACTCATACATACGTTAGTGTCAATTTTCAGGTAAGATATACTATTTTATGTTGATCCTGATTGTGGTAACCATTTGCCTTCAACAGTTTTACCGCCGGTGATTACAAACCAGGATTCAGTCCAGTGTTCCGAGTTTAATGACCCAAAACTCACGGACGATGTCGTAAAGCTGAGGTGGCAATCATCATCATTGCTCTGCCAAGAGTTCTCAATCGTATAACTTTGTCAATTAAAATTATTCTTATAACTCCATGGGTTAGTGGACCTTATCGAGTAATAAGGGCACAAAGGACTATGTTACACAGATAAATAATCAAACCTTTAATTCATGAAATCATAATACTAAATTAAATAATATATAATAAGTTTATTTAACAGTAATTTTTGTAAAATATTATTATTCAAATATATAAAGTTAAAATTTTACGTAAAATAACAATGTGTACAGAGATATACTTTGTTATTTTGTCCGTGGTTTGTAGGTTTATCTACTGATACAATTAGCTTTACCGTTTATGTTTTATGTGTTTGTACTGTTATTGAATTGATTCATAATAGATCTATATTGGTCGACGATTAATAAACATCAGGGAAAACTTGGAAAGAAAATTTTAACTCGAGATATCAGTCTACTTGAAATATTTAATTAACAAAGTGAAATTAAATTTGGCTAAATTACAAAGTTTACTTCTAATTTTAACTTCTGGGTGTACCATCTGAGCTGTATAATGTCTACAGAAGTTGGTAAGATACATACTCATGACCTGAGTTAAAAACTAATTAATATATATTTATAATCGTGAATTTTAAAACACAAATATTCTTTAATAACTGAAGTAAACTATTTAAAAATAAAATAAAAATCTGTTTTATTAATGGCGACAAATCACAATCTTCAGTCGTCTTGGGGATTTAGCGGCAACAATGGGTCTACTTTAGATACCTTCTTTGTCAATGTGCAATTGGTTCCGATCCTGGCGATTGTACCCATTCCTTTCAGTTGTAAACCTTTCCTGATTTCCCAATTGAAGGTCTTAAATTTCTTGATTCTATAACCTAACCTGCAAAAAAGTAATTTAAGAAGTATATAATTTGTAAAAAATAGTGAGAAAACATAAAAAATCAATAACATCATCATTATCATAAAAAAACAGTACTTAAAGATATATTTTTGTGAACCGATAGTTTCAATTCGGTTTTTATAACTAAGAGATGTACAAGGAAGGAATGTAATACATAAACGAAAAAAATAGTTGAAAAGGTATATCATGTTTTACAAAATAATAAACTTAAACCACAATTATCCACACGAGGCACGATACATAATATATTTTATTTGTATCATTAATTTATTAATAGAGTGAGTGTTATGAGTATAAGTGAATTGTCTGTACTTGTAGGTTCTGTCCACATACATAATTTTTAAATCATTAATTTATTGGTAGGGACTCTAATTCCTCCAAGATCAAAAATCACCCAGGTTACGGTATCATTAACAATAAATAAGTAGGTATTAGTTTCGTATGCAATACCATAGATTAAACATACTCCTAAGGAGGATGCTTAGTCTATGGCGATACCTATAGAAGTTATGTATTTACTACAACGGCACGATAATTTGAAAATATAAATATTTCCAGTACTTGTGCATTACGGAAACCTCCAACGAATTAATTTTATCCCGAAATATTTTTTGATGGGAAATACTTATTTTTGTACCCTGGACTGCGGTAGTTGGGGATACTTTATTTATATGAATAACATGAACTACCGCATCATACCCTAATCACTGCAGCGCGTTTTTACTGATCATAGGTTTCTGCACTGCATAAAATGTATTATATTTCGTTTTTTGTGTGTATCCACAAAATAGGTGTATTTTAACGTTTTTAAAGGAAACTACCCAAGACTTTTTTCATCATATGAAAATATGATTTTAAATTTAACAATAACAAATAGTTCAACTTAATGATCTCATCAAACACAAATAAGACTTACCTCATTACCGACGTAGGTCACAATATCCAGAATTTACTTTTTTCGAGTAATTTAAGTAGAGCCTGTTCTGATTTTTGTTATATTTGTTCACGTTATAGATCAGCTGTAAATAAATGCAGAGTTTTATTCAGCAAGCTATCGCTTTTTCATCAAACGTATTAAGTTATAAAAATACCCTAAGGAAAAATAATCTTTAAAATACTTACTCAAGGGCTATTTCTTTAATATATGTTACACATAGTTTTACTAAATCTAACATGTAAGTCGATACAGCGCAACTCCAGTCTTTGACTAGTACGATATGTAAAGTAGGTACTGGTACTGGAGGGACGCACTGACTTCCCGGAGGGCAAGGGAACTTACTGCACTTGTTAATATTTATTGGACTATTGGTCACTTACGCTACTCAGATGTCTTACGCAGTCCATTTTCTACATATTATCATATTATTATATGCAGTCTATTTTATACATATATAAACACTACTTTTCTGACTGCTTTTTTGCAGTCTATTAGCGAATTTCCCCTATAGGGAAGAAGATTTTACCATAATCGGCATGGTAAGAACTAGGCCCGGGACCATGATAACTTTTCGTTTTGAGGTCCCCAGACCCCAAAAACACCATTCGTTCGAAACTGTATATATATATATATATATGTATATATATATATATATATACAGTTTATATTGGTAAAAACGTGGAAAGCAGCATTTATAACTTTAAGATCGAAAACCTGACAGATCCACCTATCCGAAGGGGTATTTTGGGGGGGTTTTGTACCCCAATTTTTTTTTTTTTAGATTTTTACATATCATTTTTGAATAAGTTAAATTTAATTTTTATTTTTTTCAATGGAATCAGCTTAAAAAGACGCACAATTTGTTCTTTTAGCGAATTTCCCCTATGGGAAGAAGCTATTACCGTAGTCGGCATGGTAAGACCTAGGCCCGGGACCATGATAACTTTTCGTTTTGAGGTCCCCAGACCCCAAAAACACCATTCGTTCGAAACTGTATATATATATATATATGTATATATATATATATATATATATATATATGTGTCCGTGAGCACGATAACTCTCGTAAAAATTATCCGATTTTGATGAAATTTGGTATAAACGTGTAAAGCAACATTTATGACTTTAAGTTCGAAAACCAGCCAGATCGCTCTATCCGAAGGGGTATTTTTGGGGGGTTTTGTACCCCAAAAATGGTTTTTTTGAATTTTTTACATATAATTTTGGAAATAGTCAAATTTTATTTTTTCCCATTGGATTCAGCTTAAAAAAACACACAATTTGGTATTTTGATCATTTCTCTACGTCAATTGGTTACCGAGATATTGAAAGTGCTAAACACAGTACGTTGTCTAATGTTATTCTTATGGAGAAAAATAAAAATTTTATATCTCGCTTATTTATGAACCTATACTGACGAAACTTGGTATACGGCTTCATCTGGTTGTGGACCATTGATATTTGCTCAAAAAGACACTTTTTTACCCAAGGCTCCCATAGCAGCAAACCTGCGTACTCAGCCCCATGTTATTCTTATGGAGAATAAGTAACGTGTTATCTGCCTTCATTATGAAAATAAATTAATGAAATTTGGTATGTGGCTTTACCTACATGAGTTATATTGATATTTGTATAAAACCCCATTTTTTGTGTTCCTTGCTTCAGCAAACCTGCATACTCAGCTGCCATGTTATTCTTATGGAGAATAATTAAAATGTCATAAATCGTTTATTTATGAATGTATATTGATGAAACTTGGTATGTGGCTTTATGTGGTATTAAGATACATATATATGCATTGGAAATTCGCTGAGTACGCAGGTTTGCTGCTACGGGGGTATTAATCATTGCTCTACGTCAATTGGTTACTTAGATATTGAAAGTGCTAAACACAGTACGTTGTCCAATGTTATTCTTATGGACGATAAGAAAAATTGTATATCTCGCTTATTTATCAACTTATCCAGACGAAACTTGGTATATTGCTTCATTTCATTGTGGTCTATTGATATTTGCACAACAACCCATTTTTTTGTCGATAGTTCCCGTAGCAGCAAACCTGCATTCTCAGCCCCATGTTATTCTTAAGGAGAATAAGTAACGTGTTATCTCCCTTAATTATGAACATAAATTAATAGAACTTGGTATGTGGCTTTACCTAGTTGAGTTATATTGATATTTGTATAAAACCCATTTGTAGTGTTCCTTATTTCAGCAAACCTGTATACTCAGCCACCATGTAATTTTTATGGAGAATAATTAAAATGTCAAAAATCGTTTATTTATGAATGTATATTGATGAAACATGGAATGTTGCTTTATGTGGTATCAACATACATATATATGCATTGGAAATTCACTGAGTAGGCAGGTTTGCTGCTATGGGAGTATTATTCTTATTTTAAGATTTACCCTATTTCTTTCAAATTTTAAAATGATTTAAAAACATGTTTTGAAATGCGTGTAATTTAGTGCATATATTTATATTTAATTAAGTTTGAATTTGTTACATTTTAACTGAGAGAAAGTATATTTATATTTAATATCTTTAGTATTTTTGCTTGATATGTAAACAAAAAATAAATATGGTAATATTAATACGATTACCTTGACATATCGAGGCAGAAATAAACAAGTAAATAATTTCAAGTGGGTATAATCTGTTTTGTTATCATAGCTTACACTGACAATGGTTCCAATACCCATTTCTCTCTCGTAGTAAACCTTTTTCTCATATTTACACAATGTAAAACCGAAGTATTAAGACCTTATACATTTAAAGTTTTAAACAAACATTATATGTGTTTTATTGCTCACGATCGAGTGAACAACAGGTTAGGTTTGGTCCCCCAGCGCATGCCAACTACCAAGAGACACATAGAATGCTGATGTGACGTCCTTAATATGATCGACAAACTTGACATCGTATCAACTGTATTTGCCGAGGTTATGTGGCTTGTTGACACACGCTTTGATGTTGCGTCTATCAACAAAGATTTCATGTGCATTTTTATTTGTCTCTTAAAAACAAAATTTATTTTTTTTATGTATGATGAGTAACGGAATAAAGTTAAGAATGTATCACTTATTTGCAGGCATTACTAAAATTTTCAGTAATAACCAAAAATTACAATTACCTGAAAAAATCAATTAAATATGAGTTTTTTTATTAATGTAAAATCAGGAATATACGTTCATCTCCTAAAATTTGTCTACACAATAAAATACTACACATATATTGTAATGTATTGTATTCATTTAACACAAAAAGGAAGAGATAGCACCTAAATAAAACTGAATACTTTACCATTTTGAATAACCGTGTGATAATATAATTTAAAGGTATATACATCGTTGTTTTGGAAGTCCGTATTGGTTTGGTACTCGATACCTACCAAATTTTACCTACCAAGAGTTTCATACTGTACCTCGATTTCAAAATAGTTCAGCATCAAACAATTTAAAAATTATATTTGTATCTAATTTAGAACCACACTTAATAAACATTATCAATTTGTATAATTGTAATAATAAATAAAATATTTTCAAATATATTACTTAAATGACCTAAAATGTTAACTATTAAATAACAATCCTTGTAATTGCTTTGGAACACATTGTGTTGGTCTCGCTTAAAGCAAGCCACAAATATTAACTTGACCACCAGTTTGTTAAAGATGTGTTCCTTCATTAATTGTAATTTTAATTTAAATATGTAATTTTTCAACCGTAAAAACTATTGCTATACTTGCCTTACATTAGTAGGAATGCAGACATCTTTATGGAGATCAGAAATGCATCAAATATGTCATGAAGATGAAACAGGAAAACAGGATACTGATACTAACCATAAAACATAGCTGAAAGGAAGATAAGGAGCAAAACTTGTTATCTTGCTGAGCCTGATCTTGATTGATGGATTAACTTCGTGTCTATGTAATCCTCAGATGCCTCCCAGACCACTTAACCTTCATCAGTAAGTCGCCTTTACTTAATTGATGATCGTGACCTGAAGATTCACTAAGTTCACCTCCATCCTGCACGTCGCTTATTACAATGTTGTTGTAACGTTATACGCGTTGTAACTAATGTTGCACTTTAAACACTTATTATTGACGATATTTGACGATTAGTTTTATTTCCACTATCTCCAGTGAGGTACAAAAATTTTCACGTCAACCTTTAGGTGTAATACTAGACGGAGCCGCACTATTCTACACTTAATTTGTCACACAGTACCAAAACAGATGTAATGATATTTAACTTTTATAATTAGTTAAGTAAGTTTAGATAGAATATTACATGTGTTGCGTATAGTACTACAGTATTAGATTATTGACGAATAAAATTAAATTCATACGACTATTTTTTGAATCACAATTAAGATGGTTTACTTGTATTGGCTCTGAGCCAGCCAGAAAATTGGTTTTGTGGCCACCGAGTAGAGATTCATGGCGTTCAATATGTTTCACTTTGACGTACAATTTAATTTTTAAGCCCAAAGATAATGCTACAGTATCATTGTAATGTATGTAATGCAAAAGTTTACAGGTAAATCTTAACAAGTAATCAATGTTGTGTGATTTCATAGACGATTAATAAGAGTATACCCTACGTCGGTACATCAAAGTAGAAAAGGTGTTTAACAAATTAGATTTGAACTATTACTCCATGATTTGTTTTGTAAATGTTTCCAATTATGATGTCTCTTAAAATAAATTTACAAATAGCAGATTGGTGCAAACCTTAAATATTAAAATGTTAAACCGATAAAAACGAGATAAATTTATAAGCTATGAATTACTAATAAAACCTTTGTTTGCATAATATGTATCCTTAAACTGTTATCTCCAAAGATAAATTATTTGATAACAAACAATAGTTCAGTTTAATTGTAATATGGTTTGAGACGGACTTATACATTAATATTTTGGTTCAGTGATATATATTTTGTAAAATATATTTAACTTTAACATTGTTTTCCAAAGGTTTGTGAAAAAGCATTGAAATACTTAATAAAAAAAATGTATGTATATATAATCATAAATCTCGTATATTTTCACCTTTTTTATCTTAAAACATAATTCAATTTAATAGCTACTAGTTGAACTTAACCTATTGACCCAGACGACACACAATAGACAATACAACAAAATATTGACAGACGCAGAACACAAACAGATTACAAGATAAAATACCCCCGTAGCAGCAAACCTGCATACTCAGCGAATTTCCAATGCATATACATGTATCTTAATGCCACATACCAAGTTTCATCAATATACATTCATAAATAAACTATTGTCACATTTTTAATATTTCTCAATAAGAATAACTTGGCGGCTGAGTATACAGGTTTGCTGAAACAAGAAACATAAAAAATGGGTTTTTATACAAATATAAATATAACTCAATTAGTTAAAGACACATACCAAGTTTTATTAATTTATGTACATAATTAAGGGAAATAACTTTTTCTTACTCTCCATAAGAATAATATGGGGGCTGAGTAAGCAGGTTTGCTGCTACGGGAACTATCGTCAAAAAATGTTTTTGTGCGAATAACAATAGACCACAACGATGTAAAACAATATACCAAGTTTTGTCAGGATAAGTTGATAAATAAGCGATGTACACAATTTTTCTTATTCTCCATAAGAATAACATTGGACAACGTACTGTGTTTAGCACTTTCAATATCTCTGTAACCAATTACCGGAGAAAAATTATAAAAACACCAAATTGTTCGTATTTGTAAGCCAAATCAAATGACGAAAATTAAAATATGATTTACTAAAATTTCATATGTAAAAAACTCAAAAACTCATTTTTGGGGTATAAAACCCTCCCAATATCACTTTAGATAGAGCAATCTGGCTGGTTTTCGAACTTATTGTCATAAATATTGCTTTACATGTTTTACCAAATTTTATCAAAATCAGATCATTTTTACGAGAGTTATCGCACCCACGGACACATATATATATATATATGTAATAAAATACATTTTTATACAAAAAGGGTTCTTTGTTAAATAATGCAAATACACCTAATATATACAGTTATGAACAAATGGTGTTTTTGGCATCTGGGGACCTCAAAACGAAAAGTTATCAAGGTCTCAGGCCTATGCCTATACCATGCCGACTACGGTAATAGCGTCTTCCCTATAGGGGAAATTCGCTAAAAACAAATTAATTATCTGCTCTGTTATAGTTTTTGTCAATATTTTATCCGATTTTACTATGGCATATGTCTGTATATATATGGTTTTGACAGACATAAATAAAAAGCGCAATATTTCTTATTTTCTAGTTAATGGGTTCAAATTTTATATCATTATGTATTTAAAAAATATATTACTAAAAACTGTTGTAAATGATTAAATTTTAAAGATTTTTCTGTCTTCCTAGTTGCTTTAAATGATAAGGTTTACAAATTTAATATTATAACTGTCCCTATTATTTTGATAACACTTATTTTGTTATATAATCTTAGGTATTCTAAATTTCGGCATATTAAGTTTTATATTTATGTTAACATAAGTACTTCAATTTAATTTGATCGGCACAAAAGTTGTCAAATTTAAACTCACTCTTTACTTGTTTAATTTATTTCCCCATATGATTATTGAATTAGACTGTGAACTAGTCATTTATTAGTTGTTGTTTTTGGTATTGAACAAGCAATTAACTTATTATTGTTTAATTAAAATGTCTCCCCAAGACAAACAAATGACGCCGGTATATTAAAAGTTATGTTTATCTAGATTATATGTCGCATTTACGAAGCTAGTAGTAATTTATTACTAGGATTATTTAGTCACTGTTTTAAGAACAACCTTTACTATTATGGTAAAGTGTTGAGAAGAAATAATTATATAATATTATTGTAAAGTGTTATCTTCCTAGTACTTAGATATATTACACTAAATGTATATGTGATACAGACAATCCAGGGTCTCATTTATACTTAAACACTTCATGACGTATCCCTTGAGTCCGGCTCAGCAATAGTGCGACATGGAATGTATTAGTTATATCGATTGCATGTACATTAAACAAACTTCATTGCGTACATTGTTATACATTTTATATCTTCACTATTGTTAATTTATAAACCATAACAGTCAAACTGTTACATAAATAACACTACATAATACTGAGAAAACAAAGCAGCATAGTGTTTTTTTACGTAAATATAACTTATATTTCTCATATCATATTAATTTAAATAAACACAGAAAATCTCCGTTCCCAAAGTTCAAACTTGTTAATTTTTTATTAATGTGATATAACCGGGTAGCAAATCGTAAAATAGAATATGATCACTACAGTCGACATTTAAACAAAATTAATAAGGTGGTATTCTGGTACCTTTTTAGCGAATTTCCCCTATAGGGAAGAAGCTATTACCGTAGGGGGCATGGTAAGACTTAAGCCCGAGACCATGATAACTTTTTGTTTTGAGGTCCCCAGATGCCAAAAACACTATTCGTTCAAATTTATATATATATATATGTATATATAAATATATATATATATATATGTGTGTGTGTGTGTGTGTGTGTGTGTGTGTGTGTGTTTGTGTGTCCGTTACCGCAATAACTTTTGAAAGAAGCGCCCGATTTTTATGAAATTTGGCACAAATGTGGAGAGTAACATTTATGACTTTAAGTTCGAAACCCAGATCGATCGGTCTATGGGAAGGGCGTTTTATGGGGGTTTAAATTTTTCCAAAAATCAGTTTTTTGAACTTTTTACCCTAAAATTTTGAAAACACTAGATTTTGGTTATATCCATTTTGTAGAGCTTAAAAAACAAACAATTTAGTATTTTGAATCATTAAGCTAGGTTTAGTCGTTGTGGAGAAAAGTCAAAAAATGTGTCCATAAAATTTCCCATGTTAATCTGATGGGAATACGGTTTTTAGATTTTCCTCAGATAATTCCACTAAAAACTCCACATTTATTTCTACCAATCAGTTTAGCTCTACAAAACAATCATTTCGGCCTTTTAATTGTTGTTTTACGTCCAACCGTTGCAGTGATATTCAATATGCTAAACACAGTACGTTGTCCAATGTTATCCTTATGGAGAATAAATAAAATGTTATATTTCGATTATTGATGTATGTATATTGATGAAACTTGGTATGTGGCTTCAACTAGTTGTAGTATATTGATAATAGAACAAAAAAGTTCTTTGTTGATTTTTCCCGGTAACAGCAAACCTGCATACTCAGCCCCCATGTTATTCATATGGAGAATAAGTAAAGTTTTATATCTCCCCTTAGTTATGAACCTAAATTAATAAAACTTGGTATTTTGCTTCACCTGGTTGAGTTATATTGATAATTGCAAAAAAACACCCTAACTTATCTTCCTTGTTGCAGCAAACCTGCGCTCATTTATAATTTTATTCTTATGGAGAATAAATAAAATGCTATATATAACTTATTAATGAATGTATTTTTGTGAAACTTGGTAAGTGGCTCTAGATAATAGTGATACCCATATATTTGCATTGGAAATTCGCTGAGTACGCAGGTTTGCTGCGACTTTGTAAGTAAGAGTCATATTTTATATTTGGATGTCAAAACAAAATCATTTTTACACATGCGAGAGACCGGTCGAGTCCGGTTGCCACTGCGCAGTTTGGATCTATAGAAGCTGAAACAACTACGATCAGAGCAGGTACCCACCCGGCCACCCGGCAGGGCCAGCTTATCACTACGAGAAAAGTCAGTGGTTTCACCATTTGGGAATAAATCACAACAATGTCTTCACTAAAAATGTAACTATCAAGCAATAATGTATTTCAAATATCTCTGTGGTTTCCATGGAAAACTCCATCTTTCTCAAACCTTCCACCAACCTAACCGAACCAGCGCGCAATCTCTCATCTTCTTCATAATTCACCTGGTAAGTGATCATTTTTATTTTGTTATAATATAAAATGCTTATGGAGTTATACAGGATTTCCCATACACTTTAAAGTTTTGTTGTAACAAAATCCTGTCAAGTAGCATCAAATTTGGTTTCGTGGCTCTTATAAATATTTAAAAAGTATTTTAAAATACTTTCGGGCTCCTCCCCATTGGCCCTCGAAGTTCAAACGTTTGTTTAAAGGATGTGACGATTTTGTTTGACGGCTTTTTGATCATATGCTCATTTATACCGTAAATATCTAGATTCACTATATAGAATGCACATCAAATAACTGAGTTTTTAAAATTAAGTAAAAACTAATGAGCCGAACCTTCCTCAGTGTATCTGAAATCATGATGCCTCGTTGTATTGAAAGTCATATATAGCCTCGTTGTATTAAATAGCCAGAATGAGCGCTACACAAAATATTACAAAGGGCAAGCATCATTCCCTCGTGTCTTTGTATCAAAAAAGTCATAAAGTCATCATTGATTTTCTCCAGGGTAGGATTCACGTCAGTTTTTGAAAAATTCGTTATTGAATCATTACAAATTATACTACATCTTTAATCTTGATACGTCCCAAACTTTTTTTACACGTTTAACAACCCTATTTTTACTGTTTATGTACAACAATGATTTGATTTGTATACCTATTAATATTTATTTAGCTTCTTTTAATAGTAGTTTAATTATATATTTTATATAGTGTGTAGTTTTCTTTAGTTTATAGCTTGTATTGATTTCCCATTGAGTTCAACATAAACTTTGTTTGCCTTTAACTCCTTTTTTATTACACGCCCCTATATTTTTTTATCTACGCATTATTATTCTCATTTTTATTTCCCTTTAACTGATCCCCCTTCCTCCATTTATCCAATTTACCATTACATCAGAACAAATATCCCTTAATGTTTTTGTATTTTGCTTTGTTGTCAGTTTAAATAATGATTATTATTTGGATAACTTTGCATTGAAACATTTTAATCTATATTATGACTAATAACGCTGTGTGCTTTTACATTTTTCTATTTTATTTCTTAAGTACTGACACTTGAATGCTTTATACTGGAGATAATTATAGCTTGTGATGGTGAAGGGGTGAGGGGGAGTGTTTGTAGTGAGTATGGGTGGTGTTCGCACCTGTGGCAACAATGTGCCTAGCTAACCCCTCCCCCCTTCCTATCAAAATGTACAGCCAATGAATCAGTTCCATTCCATCCCCTTCATTCTCCTCACCTCGTTTTAGTCTCAACCGTCTGATATCAAAACGTCTGCCTTTTTTCTTAGGGTGACTTTTCTAGGGTCAAGTTGGTATTTTTGTACTTAAAAAATGTTTTTAATCGACTGTCTGCATTTCCTTAGGAATGCATTAGTAATGCACATTTTGTTTTAATGTTGTAGTTGTTTATTTACAGTTATTCAAATTAATGGTTTTAATTGTTTGGGTTTATTTAATTGATGTCTGCAATACTAATCACATAGAAAAAATACATTAAATATGTAACCTACTCTTGTGGATCAAGTCAATCTTAATCAACTGATTTCAATCAATAAACCATGATGGTTAATAATAATCAACAAACCATCAGACATCAAGAATTAATGGTTGAATAAAACAAATTACAACAAATATTTCATTGATAAGATTACTTTAAATTTTAGGTTTCACCTTTGAATTGAATACATTCCGATGTTGACTGAATAATCCATAAAAACATATTCTTTCAACGACAGAATTTGTTTATCATCTGCGATTGTTACTATCTATTTTAAACCGTTATTAATTCTACATAAAGAACTGTATTCGTTTATAACACACAAACACAACCCATCCCACAACCAAGCAAAAAACCTATAATGTAATTGGACGATTGAGGGTTCAGTTAACTTGACCTCGAATGAAAGTTTGGTCAAACTGTTATCCTTATTATTAAAAAAGTTTCTTGATTTATAACTTACTACTCTGAACAGTTTTAATTTTACAACATATTTTTAATTTTTGGTCCAATATGTTTTTAAAGGTTTTTGGGGATTTGAAATTCTTTAGCAGTCTACCACATAGGCTTTCGAAGTTAATCTTATCTTCATTTAATTTTGATGCAATTCATTGTGCAATTTAGACTTTTAAAATAAGTTACAAATTATTTTGCTCAGAATATAACATGTGGTTAGTTGCTGATATAAAATACAGTTCTGCACAGTTTAATATCTTGTTAATAACTTGTGACTTTGGTTACAGAATTATTAAGAAAAGGCATAATGTGCTCCTACCTTGGGGTTGGTTTGGGCCTGGCGGTAGGCACTCTGGGTGGGGTTGGATACATGTGGTACACATATTATGTAGGGCGAGCTAACGAATACAGGGAAGCGCCAGTACAAACAGATGTTGTTAGAGTAGAGACAAGGGAAACCGGGACCCAGACAAGACAGATTAACCTTTTTCACCGACTTTTCCTCCGTCGTAGGGCATCAAAACCTGGCCAAACTCCGTGTGTCCAAATTTTGTTTAACCCTGTTCTCATTATACATGACGTTGACTTTCATAGGATCACTTGGGATAGGGGCGTGTCCACCCATGAAGAAGTAGCTTCTCAAACTGACTTCCCCGAGCTTTACTCCCCACTACCTAGACTTCCAATTTGGCATTACCTCCGTTAGAGCATGGGTGGACCCACACAGTCGACACTATCCACAACACAAACACAACTCAACACGACACACAACACAGAAAAAAATACGCAAACAACACAAACATCGACATACACGTAGGGTTAGGCGTGTTCAAAAAACACTAGGTAGGGGACATACAACATGGACATAACACCTTCCACATCCAGGGGAACCATCGTCTGCCAAGACAACCTTGCCGCTTCAGGAGAGGTGACATATTATTAGCTGATCCCTACCGGATCCCACCGCTGGCAAGCCTGAAGCCTCGGTGACTAGGGCTGGTTCTGGTACTAAGGTGAGTGACTGTTAAAAATAATCTAAATTTGATAATTTTACATTATAAATTCTGCCCCATTAAAGATGATTGTTAAACCTTGCACCACAGTTCATAAATTTTTGAAAAAAATCTATGGGTAATGTATTTTCTAAAGGTTTTCATGTTGTGTGTTTTCATATTACATATGTATAGATATTATTTTTATGAATTTATTCTAAATGCTCCATTTGCTGAAGATGGTAGGTTAATTCCTTACTTTATTTTCTAAAACTGGATCGTTTCTTGATCAAAGATTGAAACAACACTAATGCATTTTAACACCGGCAAAGACAGAATCTAGCACATCTAGCTGCGTACAAAAACTTGTAAAATGAATTAAAAAGAATTTAGCAAAAGAACGTAACAATTTCAAAAAAGGGATCACAGAATCAGCATTTATAATGTAGACAGAGAAAATGTCTCAAGTTAAAAACTCCTGGAAACAATTTGAAAATAAAGGTTTAAGCAAATAATAAATTAATAATCATATTATAATTTTAATCAGATGTTATTTTTATAAACTTGTTATATGTGAGAAGTTTATTTTTTTATCATATTTGTAAATAGCATTTACATTTTACACAACTGAAGAGGAATTTAGGTTTCAATTCAAAATACATTGGCTTAAATTTAAATTTTTGTTTATTATAGATCGGAATACCAGAAAAAGGAATTTGTAATGTCTGGTATTGAATTGTATTGTTTTGATCAATAGCATCATCATCTTGCTGCAAATGTCTCTGCTGCAAGACGTCTGTTGAGCCAAAAGTCAAGGGTCAGCCACGATGCGACGAAGATGGGACTTGTGGGTGTCTACAGCTATGGCCGCCCACCCAAGTAGATACTGCGGAAGATCACGCCGCCGTCAATCAGTGGACTTCATCCAACTTCAGGAGTCTACCAGGTGAGTGTCCCATTGGTCTGGTGGAGAAAGAGTGTCAAACGCTCGGGGTATTCTACTACAAATCAAATGAATGCTCAATAATAAACTCTAAACATGAGAATAAAATACTCAAGAATTCAAGTTTTCATTTGGATGAATCTGAACCTACAAGTGGATAAGAAAACTGCTTTGACAAAGTGTGACTTAAATGAATTCAACTGTTCAATAAAATCTTCAAGAAATGTATGTTTATCATTACTCCATTACTTTACAGCATGTGAAAATTGGTTTTAAAATATAACTACCGCCTCTTTGCTATAAATATAGTGTGCCTTTAAATTTATAATCTTATAAGTTATATTTTTATTTACTTGGCAAATAAATTTTCTCTCACTAGCAAAAAGATTTTAGTACCGGGGTCCAAATATATAATAACACTGGAAAGGGAAAAGAGTGTTGATTTTGATGATCAGCTTAAATAGTTTAAATATAATGATAATAATTACTTTGCAGCAAAATAAGTTATGGATTATCCATTTTGCCGAGAATATCTTATCAGGCCTACTGTCACTTACATTCACTGCTGCTACTTTACTAAGCAAATACATTTACAATTCGGACTTTTACTAGGTGGAGGAACCTTAAAAAATTTAAATAAATTACTGAAAGCAAAAGAATAGCAATTGGAATTTGTTAAAAATTAAATAGTATAACAAATACAGTAAACAAAAACTCTCTAGATCTAACAGTTCTCTAGTTCAAAAGTTCTCTAGATCCTAACAGTTTTTTGCATGTATGTTTATCAATCAACAATTCACATGAAAAATAATAAAATATCCCTAAAACAAAGAATTTGCATGAACACAATACAAGAAATTGTGAAAATGTTTTGTTTGAAAATCGCAGGTTAACATTTTGTTGTAGGTAGCCCACAAACGCAGGAACAAAATTGGTAATCAACTCGTGTCTTTCTGTTGTGTTAATGAGAATTGTTTAAATAAAACTGTACACATTGTTATTATAATCCACTTCATTCCCTGGATGAATATATTAAAGTTGTAAAAACTCGTGCAAAAATGTTTTTCTAAATGAATTGATAAACTTTGTACTTATCATTGCTTACTTTCTTTGAATATTAGATTTTTTCCTACTGTTAAACGTAAAAATAGTATTAGTTTTAGCAATTTTAACATGTTATTACACCTATGCAGACTGATATGACCCCATTTATACAGTATAGTGCACGTATTGTTGAATAAAGATATCTGAATCTGAGTAAGTTCCGAATGAGTTTTGTATGATGTATAATCAATGGCAATATTATGCTGTTTTTGCAACACTGCACAATACCTCTATCCTTTAGTTTTAGTCCGTTTGCTTTGACAGTTATACCATTCAAAGGGGAGTGATCGAGCCATAAAAAAACTTTTGAAGTTTTTATAGGAAAACTATTTTATTTTATTTTAAAGTTTTAAATGACCGCCATTTTGAAATGGATTGTTGAAATCAGTTGATTTTTCCTGTTGTGAGGTATTGATCAAAGAGCCATACTAAATATGTTATATCAATCAGTCAAACCGTTCTAGGGATATAAATTACTGTATTGCCTGTTTGTGAAAGACTTTTTATGCGTGCATGTAAAATAGTCCAAAAAGAGAATTCAATGGTTTAGTTAGGTTACTCTGTTGTTAGTTTAGTTTTTGGTAATTTAATCAGATCCAGTTTTCAGTCATTTCAAGCCAAATTCGGTTTCTTAACAACTTAAGTTCAAATTCATATTTTTCGTGTACTTGAGCAAGTAAAATACCCCTACCTTCACAAGATTAGAATGTTTAATGACGAGATAATATAGTGCTTAAGGAAATTAAACCTAAGCCAAGAATATGGTTCAACCAAGACAAATATTTCAGGAGAAATATTAAGAGAGGAAGAATTCAAAACATGGTGAAAGTTACCATATAAAGGCATAGGAGTTATTATTTTCAGCGAATGTCCAAAAATGAACAATTCCTTTATCTAGAAGCTGCGGTCACACAGAGTCTGATTATAAACATTACTTAAAAATCACCGGAGATGTAATCCCACTGCATGCACTAATCATTGGTTGCACAGCTGCATGGGAGGTCCAAGGACGGCAACCAGTGCAGACATTGCGCTGCAACTGAAAATTTTGTTCCTGAAACACTGCCTCACGTCCTTGGACAGTGCCCTTTTAACAGTCTTCTCCTAAATACCCGTCATCACACCATCAGAAAAATAATAGCTGATCAATTCAGGAAAGTAATATCATGAAGTTGGAGGCTCTGTGAGAAACACCGATATTATAGTCATCGAGAGAAAGAACAACCGAGGACTTAAAGTAAATCCTTAAATCAATATATATTCTTTGTTATTCAGCAAGTTATATTGTAATAAGATGTTGTTGATGTTATTATTGCTGGCTTAGGAAACCCCAGCATTAGATGCTAGGCTGGTCTTCCATAAGAGGGAATTTTGCGCAGGTTACCGGAAGGTTATATAGCAGGAAAGGAACGGGTGGGATGGGATAGGCAGCCAAATTGACCTCTCAGAGGGCCAACCCCTGTGCCTCTGTGACAGCTGTGATCAGGCTCAAACAGGCGGATCGCTCTGCCCTCCAACTGGCCAACTCAATGACAGGGTATCCATGTACAACAGCCAGGGACCACATTCTCAGGTTGGGGACCAAACCCGGCAGTTACCATCCCCAGCCGCTGCAAATGGAGGAACCAAAGGTGAAAGGGAAACTTGTCGTAATGGACAGCCAAAGGACTTATCATATGTAATGACAACTCCCTTTGCTGTACCCAATGTCAGCCTCAAAACTGGTATAGACCAGTTTTAAGATTGTCCTGGGACAATAAGATGTTAATTTATTAATTATATATAAGAAAAATAACAAAATACATGGAATATACAAATTTCACCATGAAATTTCCCCATAAGAGGCTCCCTCAATGCCCGCTCACCACCCACGCTCAGGGACCTTTAGTATGATGTCAATAAGAACAAGATAAATTATCCCCTTCACTGAGTAGTTTATGTATATATATATATACATATATATAAATTTGAACGAATAGTGTTTTTGGCATCTGGGGACCTCAAAACGAAAAGTTATCATGGTCTCGGGCTTAAGTCTTACCATGCCACCTACAGTAATAGATTCTTCCCTATAGGGGAAATTCGCTAAAATGGTAGATCAGGTTGACACTTTAATGATTGAAAGGTTTGGCATGCTAAACGTTAGTATTAATTATGGCTGTGTGATCAATTATTTCATGACAATGCCACATATGATGGCATGCCTTAATCGTTTGATTTTGATATGAGTTAAGCATCAGTTTGAGTATTTTAGTTGATGATAGTCATAACTAATGAGTACCTAGTCATAGGTGGATCTCCTGTGTAAATGTTGGTCGGAATATTCACGATTTGCCTGGGTTATTCCGGTTTAAGATCTACAATCATAAAATATAAATCTTGGATGTAAAAGCAATTTCACTGTCGGATTCTGATCAGTTCCAATGTTTGCGAGTTGAAATTTATGTTGCCCTAAAACCTAAACCATTTCTGGTTACACTTACAAATGGTGTTATCTATCAGTACAGTATACAGGTTAAAAAAACTTCAACCCGTATTTCTGTACTTTAAGGTGACATGCCAGGAAAATAATACTAAACATAGTAAAAAAAGGCCTGCGATCTTTAATGACGGCTTAATCGTATGGTACATATAAAAGATTACCCATTGTATAAGAAAAGTCGAATATCTCTACATTTAGACCGCTATTTTTAAACTCAAGTATTAGTTAAAATTCTGCTAAACCAAATTTGAAAGTGTGACAGTAACAAAGTCCCACCGTTAATATGCCCGCTATGGTTTTTACGCATATAAATCCAATAAATATTGGAACACACCTTTTGGGCTTCGCCCTTATGGCTGTTGAAGTTTATGTTTATCTCTTTTGAACTATGATTTGATTGGATCATATTTTATACAACAAAAAATATGGTTACTAGTCGTAAATATTCAATTTTCATCACAGGATGCAAAACGATTGAATTTTGTTTGCCAGTAAATGTTGTACATTTAAAATGAACTTGTTCTTATTTTTAATGTATTAATGAAAATTTTATAAATCATATATCATATGTGTTAATATCATACATAACAAGTACTATACGTATACATTTGTTTTAAGTTGTTTGGATTTCAATAAAAATAATTCTGTGCAGATCAACATTTTTTAAGTAGATAACCAAAGAAACAGTTGCTTAGTTATGATTTTCCTTTTAATATTTTAATTAAAGCAAAAATTACTTTAACACAAATATACATTTCATGACCAGTCAGTTTTAGCCATGTTCTTGTCATGTATAATGTGATTTCCATTATTTATGCGTGGTGATAAATACTATCTCATCAATGTTTAATGACATCGTCCCTCACTGACACACATCTAAAGCTAATAAATAACAAAGCTGATTAGCTCGTGTGTGAGTTTAATTTTAAAATCCACACTTAGAAGTAATTAGGACTTAGTACGTAACAATCACAGTTTTATTTATGTATACCAAACATGTGTTGCTGAAAATGTGTTAACTTTTTGGCAGAATATCAATTAGAAAGATAGACACAAATAACCTTTGTCCTTGTTTTAATGACAAAGTTGAATTGTATAATAAAAACAACGAGTTCGCACGCAGCACGCTGACGTGAGGGAAGTGAATTTCCACATAAAAAACTATAAAAACTTAAAATCAGTTAAAAACATACAATTATTCTAATTTGTATTCAAATCTGAAAATATTGATTTTTTGGCTGTTCTGATACTCCTAGTTCTATTTACCTGCAATGCTGGGAATACAATTTTGCGCATTATAAGGTTAGGAGAAGGTCCAGTCAGGCTTTAAAGTAGGTGTGAGGTTGTTGGGGATGATAAAAGTACACCAAAAAATGATTAACAGGCTTTTCTAATGTAAAACTCCCATAAGACAACGTACTGTGTTTGGTCAATACACATTTCCTTTAATAACTCGATAAATATATATGCTAGGATGACGAGAGAGGGCTTAAAAGTTTCGCCATACTAATTCCCATCTTTTTACATTCGTTAATTTCACATCAGGGGCTTTTCTTACCCTCTTTGGGTCCAAAAACTCTAAATTTGAAAGATTAATCCCAAAAAAAGGGGTTTAGAGTTTTCTGATTGTTTTGCCCAACGAACTTGTCTAACTGATTATAAAAAGGAACGTCCCTACGAGATTTGAAGTAAATCGGACAGAAAATGCGACCGCTAGAGTGCCTGCACACACACACACACACACACACACACACACACACACACACACACACACACACACACACACACACACACACACATATATATATATATATTGAATATTTCTGATTGATTAGGGCTGCTGATAAGGGTGTTTGTTTTTTAAAATGTTAATATTATTATATATATAAAAAATGTTTTATCTATATATGTATATATATATATACAAATTCATCAACTAAATGTATATATATTGTATATATATATATATATATATATATATATATGTATATACATATATAGATATAAAATTTTGAACGAACCCCAAAAACGTGTTCAGGGGGTCACGTTAGGAACTTCTATGGTGGTCCCGGGCTTAAGTTTCACCGTGCGGGTCATGTTAATAGTTCAATTTCCATAGGAAATTCACTAAAAATTCAACATCTATCCGTGAGACATAACGACAAAGATCTTAAAAAACACTTTTTTCATGATTATATCGATTCAGTCTTTCCACGTCTATAGCCCACCCCTTTCAAATCAAAGCATTGTCTTGTTTAACAATTAATTAAACATAGCGAAATCGTATACAACTGTAATCATTATTAAAATGTAAAATTACGAATATGGAAATGTAATAATAATTTGTAATTATATAAATGTAAAATTATTAAATATATAAATAAATTACTGCGTTATTTTGATAATAACATTTAATGCTTGAATTGGATATTCAAGCGAAATATATAATTTAGCGTCTCTTTTTTGTTCACGTACATTTTCCCCCACTGCACTTCGCCAAGAAAACGTTTAAGTATTCATAGCAATATAGGTGTGTAATTGAAAGATGAAGAAACAGTTTTACTATCACAGATAAAGTATTATTCCAGTTATTACAGTTATAATTATTACAGTTGCAACTTATTTTGGTAAAATAGTCATTAATGTAACATACTTCTCATTTTAATGTGGTGATATCAACCAATAAATGTTTATAAGCGACTTGTATCACAGACAAAAATATTGAAGATCTTAAAATTGTAACGTTCAGCACGTTTGTAAACTAACAGATTAATTAATAGTACCAGTTAATAATAAACAGTTGTTAAATTCATTCGTAAAAATAATTTTCTCCTGCATGCTTTACCAGTAGTACGCATTGCATACATATACATCAGTCTAAATTAAAGGAAATTCAACAATTGATTAAAAAAATAAATTAAAATTAACAAAATCTACTCAACCTATATATTAAGTATTTTCATAGTTACTTGGATCCTTTAATTAGCAGCTAGTTCAATTTAATTTTAAATTTAACAAGTATGCATTACTTTATACATATTTCCTGAGTTTTATATCTCATTAGAAGCAGAGATTTGATTTTCTCGCAATATATTCAATGTAAGCAATTCAGTATATAAAAAATCTACCTTTTTATGTAGGAAGATGAACCGGCAATTAATAACTCCAGTTTCACTCCATAATTAAACTGAGTGATGGTGGTTAGAATTTTATGCAACACCGCAGCGGGTTATAAATTGATTTGTGGGAAACCAAGCCAAATTAATGTCTATAGATACGGCCTCATACTTTTGCTTGTACTAATTGCATGTTGCCACTTTAAAACTAAACTAACCGTATTATAATATTACAGTTTGTAATAATAGGGGACGTGGAGTGGTTGTAAAAACATAAATTATTAACATTGATAGACCTGACTTTACATCCATTACAGAATAAATTTTTAGTTTACACTGACTTTTTTCATCCTATTTTGAAAAATATTACATGATTTGATTTTTAACAGGAGGGAACCTATGAGATTCCAAGCAGTGATGAAAAATTAACTCCATTTCGATAGTTTCTACGCCTTTTATCTCACACTCCACATATACCGGGTGTCCACAAAGTAATGCACTCATTTGGTGAAGTCCCTGCAACCACAATTTTGGACGGAAAACACTGATAATAAATTTGTTGTGAAGAATAACACTCCAAGTTTTGTTTTACCGTAATTTACGTTTACTGTGCAACGATTGGTGGCCCTGTTTGTTGTTACCCATTGTTAACGATTTTACACGTGTTTTCGCAATAGCAATGGCGACGCCGCAACAGAAAGCACAATGTATAGTTTGGCTAGTTGAAAGTGGTTAAATTATTACAGTTCAACGTAATTTTCGCCGTGTGTTTGGTGACAATGCACCGCATAAAACTACTATTCGTCGGTGGCTAAAGGGATTTAAATAAACGGGAAGTGTTTTAGATCGAAAGAAAACTGGAAGGCCTCGAGTTTCCGAAGACACCGTTGAAGAAATCCGCATTTCGTGTTCACGCAGTCCAAAGAGGTAAGGCGGCAGAGTTTGCAGTTAAGAGTACTCAAATCAACCTTTCACAAAGTGATTCGTAAAAAAACTTCGTCTAACTCCTTATAAGATTCAACTACTGCATGAAATTAAACCAAATGATAAAATCAAGAGACTTAACTTTTCAGTTTCTATGATGGAAAGAATTTCTGATGATGAAAATGTTTTGAAAAAAAAAAAATAGTTTTTACTGATGAGGCAACATTCCACGTTAATGGCACAGTCAACCGTCACAACTGTAGAATTTGGGGTTCACAGCCTCCACATGAATTTGTCGAGCATCAGAGAAATTCCTCGAAGATCAATGTTTGGTGCGGCTTGAAGCATAACAGTATTATTGGACCATGCAATAAATGGCGATATTTATGGTGCTATGTTAGGACTGTATGTCTTTCCACAGTTGGATGAAATTGAAGAAGATGAGGGTCTCTTATTTTTTCAGCAAGATGGAGCTCCTCCTCATTACAAGGAGCGAGTGTGACAAGCTCTGACCAACAGGTTTGAAGACAGATGGATTGGAAGAGAAGGACCAATTTCTTGGCCACCACGAAGCCCGGACATGACGCCATTAGATTTTGTCTGTTGGGGATATGTTAAGAACATGGTATACTCTGAGAAAATCCGGGATGTCGTACACCCACGGCAGAGAGTTATCCAGGCTGTTGGTTCTGTGACTTCAGTAATTTTGTCAAAGGTGTGGCAAGAGGTCGATTTTTGATTCAAACTATGCCGAGCAAGGAACGGAGCCCACATCGAACTGTTATAGTATTTAAACAAAACTTGAGAAATTCTCTTTCTGGAAATGTATTTGTATATAATGTAAGTATAACCATAAATAAAATATTTGGCTTTAAAATAGGTGCATTACTTTGTGGACACCTGGTATTTGCTGCTTCATTTGAAATGCATTAAATAAATATATATAATTTTGTTAAAGTAATAATTATTTTTGAGTTGTAATAATGCAGAACGATTAAATAGGTGCACACATAGTAATAGTTCTCTCTCTGTATTATTTTCTGCGCTAAGATTAACAATGTTTATTGTCATCTGTGTATTTACAACAACACTCAGCAGATCACACACATTTTTTTACTATATAGCAGAAAATCAAATTCAAGCTGTGAGCTAACACATTCTCTGAGAAAGCTCCTGGAGAGCCGCCCAGATTTCCCTGAGGGCCGGGACACTCACTGGTTTTGTTTATATTTATTAGGCTATCGGTCACTCAAGTTCCCCAGATGTTTTACGCTGTCTGTTTTCCGTGACACGTTTCACATCACAGTTGTACTGCCAGATGGTTGTAACTAGAATTAAGTAATCATAATAGTTTTAATATTTTCCTAACCGGAAATTTTGTAAAAACTTTAAACTCTAAATGAAAATTATACATAAAACAATAGAGGAAGAGGTTGGTGGGGAGGTTGATGTTGGCTCCATTTAGAGTTGTACAAATTAACTGTAAACATATACTTACGATATTAATGTTAAACGCACGATGATGCCGGCCTTACTAGACTGCTTCACTAATAGCTGTGTATGCCAGATTAAATTCGTAGTCTTAGAGTAAAATAACTCTTGGTAGTGTGGACTTCAATGCAGTTGTAATTGACTATTACTATTTAACATACATTGACTTGCAGTTGAAATGGCAGGTTTATTTTGATCAAACGTATGGACTTTTATGTCGTGATATATTTACTGAAACGCACGGTCTATTTTCATCGTGACCATCGACTAACAGTACAACATTTGTGTTCAACGTCATGAATAATGTTGGAGTACTGAGTTACTGAGTTACTGGGTCGCAATCAGTATTCCAGTCGTCGCTTTGCACACACGCATGGGTTAGTGCCAGTAGAGGAGAACCCAGAAAGAGACCCCACAATCGGCGCTTTTTTCCCATGTTATTCTTATGGGGATCAGTTTTTGCGCCGACGCCCGATCCCGCCTTACACAAGTTTCCTTGTTAGCCTATACTAACATCCAACCCTTGCCTATATTAAATATATTTTCCCAATCCCCATACCTCCTCTATATTTTTAAAAATTAATTTTCAAATTCAGGCTAAAAAACTATCTTTAGTGTTTATGGTCCGATTTGTTTAAAACTTGGATATGTTATTGTCGTAGGCAAGTGTTTCAATAAATTACACTTACATTTCCCAAATTCACTATTACAGTCAAATTAAAAATTATTTTTGAAAAATACTATAGTGCCAATTGCCAACTTCTTTATTAAATGTCCGATTTGTCTGCAATTTGGATATGTTATTGTCCTAGGCAAGTGTTTTAATAAATTTCACTTACATTTCCCAAATTCACTATTACGGTCAAATTAAAAAATATTTTTGAAAAATACTGCCAATTGCCAACTTCTTTATTTACTGTCCGATTTATTTAAAATTTAGATATGTTATTGTCCTAGGCAAGTGTTTTAATAAATTCCACTTACATTTCCCAAATTCACTATTACGGTCAAATTAAAAAATATTTTTGAAAAATACTGCCAATTGCCAACTTCTTTATTTACTGTCCGATTTGTTTAAAATTTGGATATGTTATTGTTGTAGGCTAGTGTATATGCACCATCCACATTTTAAAAATATTGCGGTTAAATTTTAAAAAATTTGGAAAAATACTGCCAATTGGCAACTTCTTTATTTATGGTCTGATTTGTTTAAAATTTATATATGTCATTATTCTAGGCTAGTGTATATGTACCATCCACATTTGACAAATTAACTATAATGGTCAAATTTAAAAAATATTTTGAAAAATATACTAACATTTTCAAACTTCTTTATTTACTGTCTGATTTATTTTCGGATATGTTATAGCTCTTATATAGGTAACAAGACCACACTACCACACGTTCCATTACCCCCTACAATACAGTATTTTGTCTTTTTTTGTTTGTTTATTTTGCTGTAATCCCAAAACTGACTTTGCTGTTTATTGTCCGATTTGCCTACACTTTGGATATTGTCCTAAGCATTTATTGTCTGATTTATTTTTGGATATGTTATAGCCCCCAACTATTATATCTAAAATTACAATATTATTTCCACCTATAATACAGTTGATGTGTTGTTTGTTTTGCCGCAACCTAAAAAACTAACATTGGTATTTGTGTTTTTACAAAACTATATTTTGTAAATTACTTCCAATAACTCCTTTATTTACTTTTCGACTTGTTATATCCCCTTATATCTAAATTTACCGTATATTTTTTCCCTAAATACCCCATTTCCAAATTCAATATTACGGTTGGATTAAAAAAATAAATGCAAGCTTATTATATTTGCCACAAGCTTATTATATACATCCAGCTGTTATATTTGCCACATTTCCAATATTGTTGTGACCCTCTCAACTACCTCTCATTGTAATATAATAAGTAATATATATCCACAAAATATTTATGGTCAGAACTGCCTAAATTTTGGATATGTTTTAAGCCAATGCGATAACAAAAAATAAATTTTTAAAACCCAAAACAACTAAACACAAAACACTAATCTTTCTTTGTGCTTGTTTGGAGTAGTCTTTATTTTATCCAACTTAATTTTAATTTTGTAGTTAAAATCAAACTTCCCACATTCTAGCTCCCTTTCCAGCCAGTGGTTGGAGACATAAAGGTTACGAATATTTTCAAACTGTACAATATATCTTTTTCCACCCCTATGTTGGACTTGTTTAATAGCGCTTATTAATAATTCCGCACCATATTCCAAATCCTCCAGTCTACTACATTCTTTAAATTTATCATTGCCTTTAATATATTGCATCTCTATGTCTTCTTGTCCAACATCATCCCACTCATTGTTACGGAAACTTAGGTTTTCTATTTTTGGAAAGGAATTGCCATAAAATGTTGCGGTTCCGTTAGTGTTAAAGCTTGCAAGTGGCTCGTTGGTAGGTAAATAAATAATGTCCAAATCACCACTGTATGGCAACACGCTATAACCTTGCCTATTCTTATTTATCTCTATAAATACAGTTTTACAAACACCTTTAACATAGTATACACCCCTCCGTCCATCCTTTTCTGCCAACACTCCCACAAACTTGTTGTTTACTACAAACGCATACACTATATAATGTCCATAATGCTCTAGATCCTCCCAACGTCGCAGGAAGTAATCTTTTAATTTATCCTCTCTTTCCCTTCTTTCTTGTTATTTAGCCAACTGTGCTTTGTATTCCTCTGCAACAGTATTTTCCACATATTCCAATTTACGCTTATTACTGTCAATGTCTTCTAATTCCAATTTCCTCTTTTTGGAACAACTCTCTAAGAAAGGCTTGGAAAGTGGCTCTATTTCTTTAATAGTGTATGGGTACAGTTTATTGGTCCGGCTTCTTAAAACGTAGGGAGTAAGGTTAGGACTTTCCACTAAGCCTAATTCTTCTAAATTGATGTGTTTAGGTATAGTGGAGAAAGGTGTATTTGATTTTGTAAAACATGTGCCCCCAGATTTGATGTAACACTTATGCTTTACACTTATGGCATCAGGAAACTCCTCTATTACCTCTACATAGTTAGTTGGTAAACAGTTAAAGCTAAATGCAGATAGAGCATACTTTATTAACTTTTCCCTTTGTGTACTATCTTTTGGCAGTTTTAGTTGTACTCCAGTTATCTTCTTCGTATTACTATTACCCCAATATGCGTATTGTAATAAATCGTTAAACACTAAACAACAACTGTTTTGTAATTGATTGGCAACTTTCACCCACATCTTATGCAGAGGTACAGCATAGAATGGAGCATTTTGAAAGTACCGTTTGTTGTCTTCTATTAGACTTAAACAATCTCTTAAAGGTTCAAACCCTTTACCAAAACCTCTACAATAGTTATAGATTGTTGCCTCTAACCTTGTTATTCCATTCTCTCTAGCTAGTTTAGACGAGAACGTTTCTTTTAGTCTCGCATCTGGACAGTTTACAAAGTTTATTATATGGTTTCCTATACTTTTAATTACTCCAGGGCTTGTAATCTGGCATATAAATTTATTATATATTTTTACCCTGCTATTTACATTAAACCATGTTAAACAGTCTTTACTAACATTATCTACAATAACATTATATCCATTCTTGTACGCCCCTTGGTAGCAAAAGTTAAAGTTTTCTGTAAGATATTGGCACATTTCCTCTTTATTAAATATTCCAGCCAAATCTAGTGTTATATCGAAATCCATAAGATAGTAAATTTCTTTTTCCAGATCTTGCAGTATCTTTGGAAGATCTTCCAACAAATCCTTAATTTTAACATTTGCAAGCTCTATTTTATAGGGAATTGCTATAGGATCATCACACTTTTGTTTAATTTGGTCAATATCTTTCTTTATTATTTGTAACACACCCTCGCTTTGGACCCCAGAGGACCTCTCCAAGGAGAATGGTAGTTTGGCCACAACACCATGTCGAGCTAAAGAGAACTTTTTAAATATTCCTCGTAAGTAGCTATTAAACGAGCCACATATTTCCTTCTTAACTTTAAATTTATTCCGAACGTCCCCATCACAATCCGTATCATTGGTTATCTTAACTAACATTATGTTATCACAAAACGCATCCGTTATAGATGTTAAGTTATTTAATTTTGGTTCGCCCTCGCAATAGTTTATATTACCTATGTCTGTAAGAAGGTTATTATTACGTAGATTTTCTAATAAAACCATATACCGAATCTTTCGTTAGTAGGTTTAATACAATTTCCCAATAAATGGCTAACACAGTACATTTCTTTTATACAAAAAAAGTAGCGGAAACATGTAAACAGGACAGATTACACTATAGATATATATGTGTTGTAAATATATGGATATTGTATATAAACATAGGCGAGCGGTAAGTGTAACATGTACGTGGACACCCATATGCAAATATGGAATACCCACTATTAATATAATTCCAAATTCGACTAAATAAGTTTATAGTCTCAATATAATTAACATATTAACTAACGGTGCCATCCCGCATTAGTACCCAAATTGTCGAAATTCTATAATTCTATTCTTAGTCATTGTATTAGGTTTTGTACTATTAAACCCTACATTCTTATCCTGTGCAGTAGAGTAATATATGTATTTAATACAGATACGCACATTCTACAAGACCTGTACATCTGTTGTATAAGCAGCAGAATAGACGTCTCACCCATTGTGTTGTTGTAAAGTAAAACATAAATGTAAATTGTGCTAGATACAACCGGCCAGATATTAGACAGGAAATGTGTTGGAAGTTTATTGCCAAATAGTAAGACAAATCACATAGTGCAGCATGTAATCAATCCATTACTATTTAGACAAATGTATAAGGTCAGTATTGGTACAACATCCGATATATTAGCCAAACCCACAATCATACTTGGAAAACAAACAGTAAAAAATTAATATTATAGTAACAGAAATAGTAAGAGTATAAGGACATAGTAATATTTAAAGTTTATAAAACAACACAAATGCAGAGACACAATAAATAACACATTCCAACACATTACGACACAGGCACAGATACTGGTTTACAGCCATTTAACACAACTTTACAGGTTCTGTCAACTGACACAAAAATAGTTTGTAAATTGTGTAAGAAATATATTTAATATAAACAAATTTAACACAATCATAACATTTTGAGGACACAATGTTTGGACTGGGTTTGGCTAATATATCGGATGTTGTACCTATACTGACCTTATACATTTGTCTAAATAGTAATGGATTGATTACATGCTGCACTATGTGATTTGTCTTACTATTTGGCAATACACTTCCAACACATTTCCTGTCTAATATCTGGCCGGTTGTATCCAGCACAATTTACATTTATGTTTTACTTTACAACAACACAATGGGTGAGACGTCTATTCTGCTGCTTATACAACAGATGTACAGGTCTTGTAGAATGTGCGTATCTGTATTAAATACATATATTACTCTACTGCACATGATAAGAATGTAGGGTTTAATAGTACAAAACCTAATACAATGACTAAGAATAGAATTATAGAATTTCGACAATTTGGGTACTAATGCGGGATGGCATCGTTGGTTAATATGTTAATTATATTGAGACTATAAACTTATTTAGTCGAATTTGGAATTATATTAATAGTGGGTATTCCATATTTGCATATGGGTGTCCACGTACATGTTACACTTACCGCTCGCCTATGTTTATATACAATATCCATATATTTACAACACATATATATCTATAGTGTAATCTGTCCTGTTTACATGTTTCCGCTACTTTTTTTGTATAAAAGAAATGTACTCTGTTAGCCATTTATTGGGAAATTGTATTAAACCTACTAACGAAAGATTCGGTATATGGTTTTTATTAGAAAATCTACGTAATAATAACCTTCTTACAGACATAGGTAATATAAACTATTGCGAGGGCGAACCAAAATTAAATAACTTAACATCTATAACGGATGCGTTTTGTGATAACATAATGTTAGTTAAGATAACCAATGTTACGGATTGTGATGGGGACGTTCGGAATAAATTTAAAGTTAAGAAGGAAATATGTGGCTCGTTTAATAGCTACTTACGAGGAATATTTAAAAAGTTCTCTTTAGCTCGACATGGTGTTGTGGCCAAACTACCATTCTCCTTGGAGAGGTCCTCTGGGGTCCAAAGCGAGGGTGTGTTACAAATAATAAATAAAGATATTGACCAAATTAAACAAAAGTATGATGATCCTATAGCAATTCCGTATAAAATAGAGCTTGCAAATGTTAAAATTAAGGATTTGTTGGAAGATCTTCCAAAGATACTGCAAGATCTGGAAAAAGAAATTTACTATCTTATGGATTTCGATATAACACTAGATTTGGCTGGAATATTTAATAAAGAGGAAATGTGCCAATATCTTACAGAAAACTTTAACTTTTGCTACCAAGGGGCGTACAAGAATGGATATAATGTTATTGTAGATAATGTTAGTAAAGACTGTTTAACATGGTTTAATGTAAATAGCAGGGTAAAAATATATAATAAATTTATATGCCAGATTACAAGGCCTGGAGTAATTAAAAGTATAGGAAACCATATAATAAACTTTGTAAACTGTCCAGATGCGAGACTAAAAGAAACGTTCTCGTCTAAACTAGCTAGAGAGAATGGAATAACAAGGTTAGAGGCAACAATCTATAACTATTGTAGAGGTTTTGGTAAAGGGTTTGAACCTTTAAGAGATTGTGCATAAGTGTTACATCAAATCTGGGGGCACATGTTTTACAAAATCAAATACACCTTTCTCCACTATACCTAAACACATCAATTTAGAAGAATTAGGCTTAGTGGAAAGTTCTAACCTTACTCCCTACGTTTTAAGAAGCCGGACCAATAAACTGTACCCATACACTATTAAAGAAATAGAGCCACTTTCCAAGCCTTTCTTAGAGAGTTGTTCCAAAAAGAGGAAATTGGAATTAGAAGACATTGACAGTAATAAGCGTAAATTGGAATATGTGGAAAATACTGTTGCAGAGGAATACAAAGCACAGTTGGCTAAAGAACAAGAAAGAAGGGAAAGAGAGGATAAATTAAAAGATTACTTCCTGCGACGTTGGGAGGATCTAGAGCATTATGGACATTATATAGTGTATGCGTTTGTAGTAAACAACAAGTTTGTGGGAGTGTTGGCAGAAAAGGATGGACGGAGGGGTGTATACTATGTTAAAGGTGTTTGTAAAACTGTATTTATAGAGATAAATAAGAATAGGCAAGGTTATAGCGTGTTGCCATACAGTGGTGATTTGGACATTATTTATCTACCTACCAACGAGCCACTTGCAAGCTTTAACACTAACGGAACCGCAACATTTTATGGCAATTCCTTTCCAAAAATAGAAAACCTAAGTTTCCGTAACAATGAGTGGGATGATGTTGGACAAGAAGACATAGAGATGCAATATATTAAAGGCAATGTTAAATTTAAAGAATGTAGTAGACTGGAGGATTTGGAATATGGTGCGGAATTATTAATAAGCGCTATTAAACAAGTCCAACATAGGGGTAGAAAAAGATATATTGTACAGTTTGAAAATATTCGTAACCTTTATGTCTCCAACCACTGGCTGGAAAGGGAGCTAGAATGTGGGAAGTTTGATTTTAACTACAAAATTAAAATTAAGTTGGATAAAATAAAGACTACTCCAAACAAGCACAAAGAAAGATTAGTGTTTTGTGTTTAGTTGTTTTGGGTTTTAAAAATTTATTTTTTGTTATCGCATTGGCTTAAAACATATCCAAAATTTAGGCAGTTCTGACCATAAATATTTTGTGGATATATATTACTTATTATATTACAATGAGAGGTAGTTGAGAGGGTCACAACAATATTGGAAATGTGGCAAATATAACAGCTGGATGTATATAATAAGCTTGTGGCAAATATAATAAGCTTGCATTTATTTTTTTTAATCCAACCGTAATATTGAATTTGGAAATGGGGTATTTAGGGAAAAAATATACGGTAAATTTAGATATAAGGGGATATAACAAGTCGAAAAGTAAATAAAGGAGTTATTGGAAGTAATTTACAAAATATAGTTTTGTAAAAACACAAATACCAATGTTAGTTTTTTAGGTTGCGGCAAAACAAACAACACATCAACTGTATTATAGGTGGAAATAATATTGTAATTTTAGATATAATAGTTGGGGGCTATAACATATCCAAAAATAAATCAGACAATAAATGCTTAGGACAATATCCAAAGTGTAGGCAAATCGGACAATAAACAGCAAAGTCAGTTTTGGGATTACAGCAAAATAAACAAACAAAAAAAGACAAAATACTGTATTGTAGGGGGTAATGGAACGTGTGGTAGTGTGGTCTTGTTACCTATATAAGAGCTATAACATATCCGAAAATAAATCAGACAGTAAATAAAGAAGTTTGAAATTGTTAGTATATTTTTCAAAATATTTTTTAAATTTGACCATTATAGTTAATTTGTCAAATGTGGATGGTACATATACACTAGCCTAGAATAATGACATATATAAATTTTAAACAAATCAGACCATAAATAAAGAAGTTGCCAATTGGCAGTATTTTTCCAAATTTTTTAAAATTTAACCGCAATATTTGTAAAATGTGGATGGTGCATATACACTAGCCTACAACAATAACATATCCAAATTTTAAACAAATCGGACAGTAAATAAAGAAGTTGGCAATTGGCAGTATTTTTCAAAAATATTTTTTAATTTGACTGTAATAGTGAATTTGGGAAATGTAAGGCTAATTTATTAAAACACTTGCCTATAACAATAACATATCTAAATTTTAAACAAATCGGACAGTAAATAAAGAAGTTGGCAATTGGCAGTATTTTTCAAAAATATTTTTTAATTTGACCGTAATAGTGAATTTGGGAAATGTAAGTGGAATTTATTAAAACACTTGCCTAGGACAATAACATATCTAAATTTTAAATAAATCGGACAGTAAATAAAGAAGTTGGCAATTGGCAGTATTTTTCAAAAATATTTTTTAATTTGACTGTAATAGTGAATTTGGGATGTGTAAGTGAAATTTATTAAAACACTTGCCTAGGACAATAACATATCCAAATTGCAGACAAATCGGACATTTAATAAAGAAGTTGGCAATTGGCACTATAGTATTTTTCAAAAATAATTTTTAATTTGACTGTAATAGTGAATTTGGGAAATGTAAGTGTAATTTATTAAAACACTTGCCTACGACAATAACATATCCAAGTTTTAAACAAATCGGACCATAAACACTAAAGATAGTTTTTTAGCCTGAATTTGAAAATTAATTTTTAAAAATATAGAGGAGGGATGGGGATTGGGAAAATATATTTAATATAGGCAAGGGTTGGATGTTAGTATAGGCTAACAAGGAAACTTGTGTAAGGCGGGATCGGGCGTCGGCGCAAAAACTGATCCCCATAAGAATAACATGGGAAAAAAGCGCCGATTGTGGGGTCTCTTTCTGGGTTCTCCTCTACTATTTTTCAAAAATATTTTTTAATTTGACCGTAATAGTGAATTTGGGATATGTAAGTGAAATTTATTAAAACACTTGCCTAGGACAATAACATATCCAAATTGCAGACAAATCGGACATTTAATAAAGAAGTTGGCAATTGGCACTATAGTATTTTTCAAAAATAATTTTTAATTTGACTGTAATAGTGAATTTGGGAAATGTAAGTGTAATTTATTAAAACACTTGCCTACGACAATCGGTGCATCAGTTACGATCAGATGCAATAAACCAGTTGAGATAGTTTACGTGATTAGTGTAATTAAGTCTGCAACAACCGAAGGTCTCGGGGCCCCTTTCCTATAGTGAAGTGTATTCTTATCGATCTCTAGAGTAGCTATTCAACAATGTAGATACAGTAGGTTATAAGTCATACAAATAATCTCACTTACAATTTAAATCATTGGGAATTATTTAATCATAAGTACTCAATTAATGCTACTTGGATGTATAAAATTAAACAAGTTATTGGTTTCTGAAATCAGACAAACTTAATTATGATTCAATTTGCAACAGGAAAAGTAATTTTTTCCAAAAGCAATATTATGCTTGCTAAAAAGAAATTATATTTACATTTAGGTTAAGTTTTAGACATGTAAAGGAACAAACGTGAGAATCTGATTCAAAATTAATGCAACAGCACAAAAAGCAATTAAACAAAAATTATTTAATACTATAACAAGCCAATAGATTTATGGATTATATAACATAACAATAATTCAATAATACAATATATTAGGACAATGGAAGATGATAAAAATCAATCATAAATAATGTGTACAATACGTATTTGTTTACGAATTATGGTAATCTGCATAAACTTATCTGAGTCAAGAGGGTAGAAGAGTGTGTTCCAACTGTAGGTTTCCACTTGCAGGACCCCCAAATATCGTCAAAGAAATATTATTTCGATGGAGGGAGATGTTCACAATTACCTTTGGTTTGACTATGCTATATTATGAGTTGAAGGAAAACCGGATTCGCAATTTCAAAGGTAAAATGCAGTCGACCAAGTAGTAGTAGCAGTAGCATTAGTACAAGTCTGACATAGTAGAACGTAGCTTTGATCCCCGTAGTCGTTGACTACTCAGATACTTTTCTTAAGCGAACATCACTGACTCGACTATGTGACTAATGTCATTAAGGATCTTCTACTGTCTTTAGACCGTCGCGTCGTGCATGCCTATTGTTTGATGTCGACGGAAAGTAAAGGAAAAACAATTCCGAACATATGGCTTATCTTGAGTTGTAGAACTTGAGACATAAAGAAGCCCAAGGTAGCCAGGCAATATTATGTAAATAAAGGAAAACTAAACCTGCAGATTACCTAAGAGTTCTTGAGAATGTAAATACCTATTAAACTATATATATTACATATACAATATTACAAGTAATATTTGTATTCCATAAAACCGATACATCTAGGATTTTAACCATGTGAGAAAATGTAACTTTTTTTAATTTAAAACTATATTTAATACTGGAATTGGATGTGTAATTGCTAAAGTTTTATTAAAGCTGGAGTTTTGCCTAGCTGGGAGTTAAAATTAGTGGAAGTTTTTGGAACTGTTGACATGACAAGCTTTCTATAGATAGATTTCGTGAGTGTGAAAATTAAAGACAATTGCATCAAATTTCGCGCATTAATGTAGTTAAATAGGTTGTTCTTCATCGTGTTACTGTTCTGTAGTCTTATGGCGAAGTTCATTTGAATGGCTATGGGGCTTTTAAGGAGATATATTTATATGTGTCATTACCTACCGGTCAGTGTTAAGATACTGAATGTACTGCTAGTCCCAGTTTTTTAGCTTAAAATTAATTTGTACAGCACATCTAGAGTAAAACCTCGCGGTCTGTTTTCATGAAGAAAAAACAACTGTAGAGTTGTTATTTACTGTCTTTGTCTGACTCTAACGTATTTACGATCCTTTTAATTAAACTCGTTTAGGACTAAACAACAGTTTTCATTAGTTTATTCGATTTACATTGTTCGCTGTTTATTCATGATGTAGAACTTGGTTGAGACGAGCATAGAAGTTAGCATGGGTTTATTTGATTTAAATTAGTTTTTTCTTTATCGTGAATTTAAATAACTGGGTTTAATAAATTTTAAGTACAACTCGTTTCTAATTGAAAGAAACTTAATTAAGTTCATTTGTGATTAAATTGATTCTTACTTGTATATATTTATATTTGGTTTAGATTTCTTACGATTCAGGAACTCAAAAACTTTAATTCACGCAGAGTACTTTTATCATCGTTTCCATGATTTAAGAAATACGTAATAAAATGAATGTTGTCAAACGTTGCTTTTTAAGACCTAACATGGTTACACACTTCCAAAAACCAAGTCTGTCCTTATAAAAGCTCGTAACAATAAGGTTTCAGTATTTTAGTTTTAATACAGAAAACAAATTGGTTACAGTTAAGTAATGAACAGGGACAATCGATCGAGCGTCTATTTGATCGTATGGTCGGGAATACATTTTAAAGTAGGTAATAATTAAGATCGGTCAGTAAAAAAACTGACAAAAAATTAAAAATGTTTCAAAAAATTAAGCTACGGAAAATCAGTTAAATGAAATATGTAGTGAATATTGTATACACATGTGGGATTAATAATATTAATCGCGATTTTCCCGCCATGAATAATTTAAGTTTGTTCGCATATAATATTGCTAAACAATTAATTGTAAACGGTATAAGATTGATAACAGACAGTACTAATTATCATTGGGGCATCAAATTAAGGCATCTTGATAAGAATTAAATTAAAATATATTTAAATGAATAAACAGTTTTGAACGTTTAACTTTTTTAAATGTGTATGGATATGTATTTGACAGCAGTTAACTTCTGCTTTTCAGGTTTAATTTGATATCTTTTATTTTACAAGTGTTAATGTTAGTTTACATAGTTGCAGTGTAAACTAGAGAGCAGGATAACCATAACACGTATTCACCTCGGTATTCCATTTGACGCCAAAATGTTAACAGACACTATTCATATACGCTAATGTATGGGTACCTGGAGGGTGAGAGCGTCTTGTTCAATACGTTGATGAGTTACGAGGCACCTCCGTTATTAGACACAATCATGTTAACATTTAAACTGTTATCCTTAACAGAAAAATACAACTTTCAAAAAATTGATAATTTGTTATATTTGATATTACCATATTTACTGCCCCAAAAAATAACTCCCGGAAATTATGGGTTTTGTTTGGATAGTCTAACAATCAAATACATGCTTAATGTGGTGCTGTGAATTTTAAAGATATTAGTAACCCATGATATTTTTTACATGGGAACTTAAAATAGAATATTAATCATGCTATCTTCAATTTGTTAAAAGTAATTTTCTAAGATCCTCTGGTTCAAAAAGGATGAGACGACAAAGTATCTCCGGTAAAATGTCGCAGAATTTCTTTCTGTTTACAAAATATTGTTGTTTACCTAATATATTGCATTATATATTAAAACATTAATTTATACCTCCCTTAAAAATATGTAAAAAGAATAAATATTTTCTTAATAGTCTTTCAGAGTTGTGTGTTAAACAAAAACAATAAATCCATACTGAAAAATTATAAACTGTGTCTACGATAAATAGTGTGTGATGAAATTATGTGCATCTCTGTATTAGTAAATTAGTATTGTTTGTTATGTTTTACATGAATTATAAGTGCTGATTTTATGCACGTTATAATAAATTCATTGAGATCCATTACCAGAACTGACTTATTAAGAAACTTGCTAAACACTCAGCAAGAATTTTTTATTCGAGAAAAAATCGAATTACAAATATTCTTTATATTTATCTGAAACAAGGATTTATTGTCTTTGTTTTTACAAACTACAACATATAAAATTATGCTGTATTTACTTAAAATGTGTACAATATATATGATAACAATGCAATAAATTTCTACAACATGTATACTTATAATCAAGAATATATTCTTTCATGTTAAACAAAATAATCCAAACATTACTAAAATCAATTTTTTATCATAAATGGAAAGTAATATCCCACCCTTTTAATTACTAAACATGTTAATTTGAGCAAATATAATAAATATAAAACCACACATCAAATATTTATTTTTATTTTTTTATTCCCACCATTGATTTAGTGGGTTTTAAAGGAAACTATACAAATCCTAATATTGCTACATGTAATGAAATATAGGAACTGGACTCAGTATTGAACCTTTACAACATTTCCAGATTGCTCAAGATTGATGTGGTGAACCTTAGCTGATGAAAATATTACAAGTAATTTGGTATTGTTATTAATATAAATAACCTGTAAACATTCCGATTGAAAAAATAAATAAAATTTTAAAAATTATTTTGTAGTGAGGAGAATAAGTGAATTATTTGATTTATTTTAAAAATCTGCTGTTTATGATCGTTTTTCTTTCAGCTATTTTCCTTGAGGGGAGATTTTCATTCGTTGCAAAAATGATCAAGACATTGAATTAGTTGGAGTTTTCATTACTGCCACTGTCTCCAAAAAGCGCCTGGCGTTTCTCACCACTTGTATTTTGTCTCCGGTTGTAGTTTATTTTTTAACACAATATAGTCTACTCACTGACTATAAGTTAATGAAAGTTATATTTTTTGTAATCATTGGTTAGATTTATTCTTATTGTGATCGCTTAGTAGGCGGTGAGTCTTTCATGTTAGGCAAATGGTATTCCTTTTAGAAATCCCTGGTAGGCTTTCCAGGTAAATTATGCAAAACTCCTTCCAAAAGGAACAAATTATAACTATCAAGAGATTTATAGATTGTGTTTCTTTCATAAAAAACTAAAAAATGAAGGAATCTTTCGAAAACTTAAGCCTTTTTCTACAAGGTGATTTCACTTTAATATAAAGTGGGTTCGTGTACATAAATATCTTTATACAGTTGAAATGATAAAATCAGTTAAATATTTATAATTATTCGTTCTAGGATGATACAGCAACTATTGAGGCTTGTGAATATTGCTAAGCCTCGTGAAGATTGAGGCTTCTTCAAAAAGGTAACCTCTGAGTTAACCTTAAAGTTAAATATCTAACTTGTGTGATAGTCCTGTAGGTAACTCTAACGATAAACGAGTTCGCACGCAGCACGCTGACGTGAGGGAAGTGAATTTCCATTTAAAAAACTATAAAAACTCAAAATCAGTTAAAAACATACAATTATTCCAACTTTTATTCAAATCTGAAAACATTGATTTTTTGGCTGTTCTGATGCTCCTGGTTCTATTTACCTGCAATGCTGGGAATACAATTTTGCGCATTATAAGGTTAGGAGAAGGTCCAGTCAGGCTTTAAAGTAGGCGTGAGGTTGTTGGGGATGATAATAGTACACCAACAAATGAATAACAGGCTTTTCTAATGTAAAATCCCCATAAGACAACGTACTGTGTTTGGTCGATACACATTTTCTTTAATAACTCGGTAAATATTTATGCTAGAATGACGAGAGAGGGCTTAAAACTTTCGCCTCTCCAATTCCCATCTTTTTACATGCATTTATTTTACATACGGGGCTTTTATGATCCTTTTTGGGCCCAAAAACTCAAAATTTGAAAGATTAATCCCAAAAAAGGGGGTTTAGAGTTGTCCGATTGTTTTGCCCAACGAACTTGTCCAACTGATTACAGAAAGGAACGTCCCTACCAAATTTGAAGTAAATCGGAGAAAAAATGCGACCGCTAGAGTGCAAACACATATATATATATATATGTCTATATATATATATAAAATTTTGAACGACCCCCCAAAACGTGTTCAGGGGGTCACGTTAGGAACTTATATGGTGGTCCCGGGCTTAAGTTTCACCGTGCGGGTCATGCTAATAGTTCACTTTCCAAAGGAAATTCACTAATAACATGAACCACCAGGAAATTACAACCTTAACATCTGTGGGACAATTTCGCATAACATTTTTTTTCCATTTAGTTTCATACATGATAACCTTGTAGCAATTGTTTTATTTGTAACTATAATGCTCAATTTATTTCTTGTACAATATACAGTCAAGAAGATAAATTAAAATACTGTTCAATTAGTTGACTGAGCTACTTTGCTATATGATATTATTTTAAGCCTTGAACTTTAAAATCATTGTGGTTTACACTTATGAATTAAATGGTTGTGTTTCTAAAATACGTCTATGCATAATCCAAAATAATGAAGAATTGAGCATGGTAACAATCTAAATAGAATTGTTAATTTATTTGATTATGAAAAAGGCATATTCATATTTGTTTTAATTTATTGTACATGTAAACGACATAATTAGTCAATTTTTAGTTTATAACTTGTTGTCATTACTATTATCATTTAGGAGAAAATTCATAGTATATTTTCCCATGAATCTTTATTTATTTGTTCAGTTAAAATAATACCAATCCCATTGCATAGAATTCCTTTTATCAGCTGCTTCAAACAAACTTCAAACAATTCCTTAATGCCATATTGTAAAATTAAATCAAACATTTCGCCGCTTTTAGAGAATATAACATCGTAAACTAATCATGAATTAGCGAAGATTGGTGTATTTGCTGTGTTTATTACTGTTGAAAATACTAATGGCACATTATGGCTAGGCTTTTTGTTTAAAGGCAATCCATTTATTGAAATTGGCTCTTTTCATAAAGCCTTTTAAAATGTAGATCTACTATTTTCTGAAAATGTATCCATTGTGCTAATGCATGTATTCAGTTTTAGAAAAGATATTTGACGAACTACTTTAGTTAAAAACGAAATTGAATTGTAAGTACCAAATCGATTAAAAAAACCTTGATGACATTGGTATTTTCATTTACTAATGTTAAGGCTCTACATAAACGTAGGGCAGAATGAATCCCTCGGGTAATAATAGGTTTAAACGATTGATTATGTAATACAATAGTAACTTTTTATTTTTGCTAGTTTTAAAATTAAAATTTTATTGTCAGTGTTTTTCTTTCGTGACATTAAATACAATCTGAATTCATCTAAACTAGGACTGAATAGCAAAAAAATGAGTTATGTCTAAAACTATAAAGAAACATAATTTCATCTAAATACATTAATAAAATGAACCCACTGCCTTTTATTCAATAATCCCAAGTAGCATAAAACTTGTTTAAAAACAATTTCAAAATATTTTAAAATTGTTTAAAAATTGTTTTAATATTAGTCAAACTTGGTATTTTTTCCATTATTAAAACAAGTTTCAAACAACTTTAAAATGTTAAAGAAATCATTTTAAAATATTTCAAAATTGTTGTGAAATTGTTTTAATATAAGTCAAACTTGGTATTTTTCCCAATATTAAAACAAGTTTTAAAACAATTTTAAAATGTTTCAAAATTGTTGTGAAATTCTTTTAATAGAAGTCAAACTTGGTATTTTTCCCAATATTAAAACAAGTTTTAAACAACTTTAAAATGTTAAAGAAATTGTTTTAAAATATTTCAAAATTGTTGTGAAACTGTTTTAATATAAGTCAAACCTGGTATTGTTTTCAATATTAAAACAATTTTAAATTATTTCAAAATGATGATTTATTCTTAAATTATCTGTGCAAAATTAACAAGCTGACTTTTAAAAATAGTTTAAAATTAGTTTACAAAATTTAAATTTAAACTGTTTTTCTTATATATTTTAATTCATTAAAACTTGTTTGTAAAATATTTATACATTAAGAATTCTGGATAAAAAATATATCCAATTAAAATTTTAAACGTTTTATTGAAAAATATAAATTGTAACAATTATTAAATCTATAATATCAGTCTTAATCCTCTTTCAAAATTATCTTCCACTAATTAGGTTTCTTCCTCGCCACTGATGTGTTCAGCATGGATTGTTCTGCAACAAAAATGTGTGGTATAGTAAATAAATCTAAAATATAACGACAATCACAGTTTTTAACAATGGTTTTTGTCCGCACATCTCAACCAAGCATCGTAACTATCTGTAATTCAATGCTTACATCAATGACCCATGAACTAATGAAAACCCATAACCAAAGAATAACAATGTTTGTACTTTAATTTCTAACTTTAAGCCTGTACATTCTACGTATTAATATATTTGGAAAAACTAGTCTCAGAAAATACAGCGGCATATGGACTTTGAATCTCTTACTGCTTGCCGCAACATCAATTATCGTTTGCGACGTCCATTTTTGGCTTTCTTTCATCGAAAAGCTCCTATATCAGATTATAAAAAAATGTTAAGTTGAAACACATTCACCCGGATCATAAAAATGGTGATGGCTGTTAGATCCTAAACTTTTTATGAATAATATCCATTATTGGGGGGGAAGGGGGGAGTAAATCCCTTTAGGGAGCATTGTATATCCAGTAATGGAATAATATCATAATCATCCACTGTTTTAGCCCCTGAGCTGTACGTATTATGTATTATCCCAGAGTTTTGAAAATTAGTAGGATTGTTTATTACCCCCTTCTGCACATCATACTTAAAGTCCACGAGCGAGGATGGTGAGCGGGTGGTGGGGAAGCCTCTTATGGGGAAATTTTATGGTGAAATTTGGAAATTCCATGATTTTTGTTCACATTTCCTTATTTATTAGTTTTAGCCAATTGTCCTAGATAAATAATTGGAGATAATTAAATTTCCTATTTTGTCATAGGATTAACGGTTAAAAACTTATAGGCTTTACAAGCTGTAGAAATTGCCAGCGACAAGGCTTTTTGGATGTTTCTCCTTATTCTCGGTAAATATACCTTCAACCTGGGCACAACCACAACAGAAGCATATGGAAGAGTTTGTGAATGAGAAATTTCTCTATAACATACCCAAACTCAGACAAGACAAGACAATAGGAACACTTAAAATTCCATTAAAAATGATGGCGGCTGAAATATGGTGCTTAAGTACAAAATATAGTAGCTCTTTATAGTATAGTCTTTAGCAACCATTGGATAAGCTACTAAGGAGTATTTTTTATCGTGTAGGCTTCCACGGTCCGAAGATACAGTCATGAAGTTAATTTCCGGGTTAGTCCGGTAGATGTCGAAGAAGTTGGTGGCCGATGTTTCGGATACAATTACAATATCACTGGCGACGTGAATTAGTAGCGAAAGTGTACTAAACACTCACTAATTGACTGGCACACTCGTCCGACTCTTCCGCTTATATAGGTGCCGCGGCCGTAGGTTGTAAACAGACCTGATCTCGGTCGTCGACTACCGACTATTTTACATGCCTTTAAGAAACAAGAATTAATTTAAAACTCAAATTGATACTAGAAATGATAGGAATAGAAAACAACAAAAATATTAAAAACGCAGTTTTAGCATATTTAAGAGGTAAAACTGATAGAATTGGCACAGTACTTAAAAAAAATAAATCACAACAATATTCAAACCTTACAAGAAAACAAAACAGTTTCTTCGGCCTGTCAAGGATAAAATTCATTTGCAGACACCAGGGGTTTATCATATAGAGTGCAGCTGTGGAATGAGTTACATTACAGAAAGCCGCAGAGTAATTTCTACTAGACTAAAAGAACACATAAGGAACACCAAGAATGGAGATACCGAGATGTCAGCCGTAGCTAAACATTCGTATGAGATTAAACATCTAGGCCTAATAAACTCTGAGAATATTAAAGTACTAGCAGCGATTGAAGACAACTATAAACGAAAAATACGTTAGGTCTGTTTACAACCTACGGCCGTGGCACGTAAGCGGGACTATATAAGCAGGATAGTCGGACGAGCGCACCAGTCAATGAGTGAGCGTTTAGTAGGTTTTCGCTAATAATTCACGTCGCCCTGACGATGTATATTGTAATATATCCGAAACGTCGGCCAAAAACTTCGTCGACATCTACACGGACCAACCAGGAAATGAACTTCATAAATACTAAGGAATATGTTTAATCTATGATAATACTGACCTAATCATAACATTTAATCCACATGAATCTCAAAAAATGTAAACAAAACAAGAGAATTGTCTGTAGGCCTATTTTAATTAGATATATTTTGGTATTTTTTGTTATTTTGATGTTTCATACACCAGAGAAGCCGGAAAACACCTTATTAGCTTAATTTCTGATTGTCTCCAGGTGACTTTTATATATACTGTACCCGAATTGTTTAAAAGGAGTTGATTGATTTACATATTTTTCACTGTAATGCAGGCCATTTCAAATCACCCAATATAAATAAAATTTGTCGCTCAACATTTTTTATTTTCCTGATTTTTCTATCAAGAGTTCTTTATAGGTAGATAAACACAAAACACAGTACCTATGAAAAAATGTATAGGCCTATACCATAATTTTGTTTGGCAGCCATTTTTAAAATGGTGGTTGAGCAAATTTTCATAAAAAACATGGTTTGCGGAAAGTTTAATTGCCAAGCCATTTTAAAAGATATCAGAATAATTCAAAAACCACTCTGTTCAGCATACAATGGACTTCAAGTACACATTACTTTAATTATTCTTTAATACTAGAGAGTTAGTCAAACTCTCTCTGTACAAGATTTGAAAAAAGTCGTCAACCGTTACTTTTAAAACCATAAAATTTTATGAAGGAAAAGGGAATCACTGATAATTTTTGATTTCTGTGTTGAATACTTTTAGGACTATGTGCAGTATAAATTTTAGTCCTGAGATGCACTCCTTTTACTTTCTCCCCCTATACATAGTATATGGAGAAAGTATTGTTTTCGTAAAAATTTTCGAATTTGAGTTGTTAGTGGAAATATTTGTTTTGGTGCTCCCTGAACCCAAAAAAGTGTTTTTTACGTGGTGTGTGTGTGTGTGTGTGTGTGTGTGTGTGTGTGTGTGTGTGTGTGTGGATGTGTACAGAGGTAGAGCCCTAACCTATGGGCCGATTTTTATGAAATTTGGTATGTTGGTACTAATCCACGATATCTCCAGGCGTTTTTTTTTCATTTTTTTGAATTTTTGATTTTTAAGGGTAATTATCCCCCAAAAACCGCCAAAAAACATGAAAAATCCAAATTTCTCAAAAACGGCTCTAACGATTTTGATTAAACCTTAGTGGTTTGTAGAACTTTAGGTTTCCAACAAAATGACACCACCCGAATTTCTGGAAAAATTCGGGTTCAGAAATTACAGGACTTAAAACATCCAAAATTCAGTTTTTTGGATTTTTCATAAAAAATCATAAATGTTAAAAAAGATTACAATTCACCATTAAAAAGAGCTCAAAAAACTAAATAAATTGGTATTTTAAATTAATATTCTACGATTGCTAGTTGAGGAGAAAATTGAAATTTTCATTTAGTGGTAAACGCAGTACGTTGTCCAATGTTATTCTTATGGGGAATACAAAAATAACTATTTCTCTCTTATTTACCGATCAATTTCATTAAAATTTGATATGCAGGTCAAGTTAGCATTGAACAACAGATGATGTTCGAAATGTGTTGCTATTTAACCCTGGGGGGGCAAGGGGGCATTTCCCCTCTCAAAACCACTGTGTGTAGCAACGGACTCTATATAGTGCCTCCCAAAAAGGGATTTGGGTGGATATTTCTGAAAATAACTATTTTAGAAAATTTCCTGTACATTTATCTATACTTCATATTCTATATTTAGTAAATAACAAATATTTTTGTCATTAAAGTTTGGCTTAAAGGGAGAAAGTATGTGTCAGTTTCCTGATACCGTTTATTTACTGTAGCTTTTCAAAAATGGACGAAAACAAAAAATGTAAGTCTTCTTACAATACCGGTACCGGTATCTGAAAAGGGACTGAATGAAATAAAGTGAAAATGTTACTGAATGTTCTTTACACAAATAGGAATACCTCATAAAAAAATTATGACTGAGACTCAAATATATTTTACTCATGATATAATCAAGCCGTTGTGTGCTAACTTGTCAGTGAACTGTCATGTACAAATGCAGCGTTTTTACTGAAATTCATTGCTTTATTTCTCAAAATATGGTTAGGTCTCAGTCATAATTTTTTTATGAGATATTCCTATTTGTGTGAAGAACATTCAGTAAAATTTTAATATTTAAAAAAATAAAATTATCATCATTGCACAGTGGTAAGACTATTAGGCCTACTCAAAATAAACATATAGGATACTTTTATAATCCTGACTCCCCCACTGCCATGACTTAAAATTTAAACCCCTTCTCAAAATACGGTAGGCTACCTTTCAAATTGATCGATGCTGGGCAGTCATTATCCAACGGTAAGCTCCTGGGTCTGTCAGGCTTACTTGTTGTGACGAGTGAAAGTGTTCCGATATAAGTTTCATCTGAAATAGATAAACAAGTGGTAATTAACTGTACATTTATCCGGATGTTTAAAATGTTGAGGTTTCTGTTGGTAGATTCAAATGTGCCTAAGCCTACATTATACATAGTTATTAGGTACACATACATATATATACATATTGTTAGTACCGTACTATGTGTAACTTAAGAATTCCTCAACAAAAAAGCTTATCTTTAAAAAATAGTTTGAAGTTTTAAAAGTTATTTCACGAAATAGTTGTGTTTTAGGTGTATAAATATAAAGTAAGTTACTGTATTATAACACTCTATTTATGTATTAAACTTAGATATTATTAGTATTTGAATAACGGGTATGGATTCATAAGTGGTTTGATTATTTTCAACCCATATTTTTTGGTACCGGTACTATAAATATTTTATCTGAATGCGACGTTACTATCGAAACAATGTTTAAAAATGGCAATTGCTACATTAGTTAGCCTTTATCAATAATGAATTTTCAGCAGTTAAAAGCTGTTAGGCCTATAGTTTTAACAGAAATATATGCAACAGCACGCTGTGCTGTTAAAATGAGGTTATGTTAGTCGTGTAACATACTTAACACTTTTAACCTAACCACCTAAGCGCCCTGTACAACAAGTGGTAGCCCACACAAATCAATAATATTTTATCATTTGCTGTACTCTTACCTTTTACTCTTAGGAAAAAACATCGATACATAAGAAATAGGTAGGGCTATAGAAAAAAATAGTGGCTTGAAACTCATTCTAATGTAGTTTTAATACAGAATAAAAAAAGTGTTTAAAATAATTTAATCACTTAATTAATACCAATTAAAAACCCTACCATAATTAACCCTTCGATGTATTCATTCATAACTGTTGTAACCACACAAAAATGATATGTAACTAGTAACCTATTTTAACTACGTACCGGTAGGCAGTCCTAGTTGTAAGTTAGTAACTTAACTGTTAAGGTAGTGAAAGAAACCTGAATAATTGCACTTCAAAGCATGGACTGATTATGGATTAACCAAAATTAATTGCTACCTGCATGTTCTTTGAGTTTTAAAGTAACTTAGGCCTATATACAACTTTACAAATATCTCTGACTTGTAGTAAATAGGCCAAGTTATTTGATTCTTAATTATGAATATGGGCATATTTAGCTTCAAATAACTTTATTCAATTAAGTTTGTGACTGACGTGTGAAATTAGGAAATAAGAACAAGTTGGAAAGCTTTAACATAGTTGTAAAGTTAACTAACCATAACCTAGCCATGGTTTAAGCCAAAGAAAAGTGAAATAATGCAGGGTCCAGTTGAATATTGACAATAAAAATAAGTATTAAAACTAATTATAACTATTATAAAACTGTTTACTGTATTTACCTTTATCCATCGTTATGAACACTTCCAAAACAGATTTCTTGAGTACTTTCATATCGGCCGAAAGAACATTAAACAACAAAATCTAGAAAATAAAGGCAAATTAATGGCGGCGAGTTAGTTGACAGTTGAACAATACGTTTCATAAACGTCCGCTGTCACGTGATCTGTGGGGAGCGCGACGAGCGCTGTTTAACTGAAAGTGCTTTCAATTGTAACACAATCCTATTCAAACTTGTTTAATATAAGTTTTTTAACTTTTATCGTAATGTATATATAATCAAGTTTAAAACCGCAATTAACTCGTATTAAAATAAGGGTAATATAAGTCGTTTAACTGTTTGTTGAAATTGTTTCAAAACAACTTTTTACAATTGATATAAACACGTTTTAAAACAAGTTTAATAATGCAACTATTTTAACTATTAAAGAATTTTTTTTCAATTCACTTTACAATTGTTAAAAACTCTTATTACAAAAAAGTTTAATATGAGTCTTCTAACTATTACAGAAATTGTTTCAAATCAACTTTACAATTGTTATAAACTCGTATTGAAACAAGTTTAATATAAGTCTTTTAACTGTTATTGAAATTGTTTCAAAACAACTTTAAAATTATTATAAAGTTGTATTAAAACAAGTTTAATATAAGTCTTTTAACTGATATTAAAATTGTTTCAAAACCACATTAAAACTGTTATAAACTAATATTAAAATTTATTTTAATATCAGACATTACAACTGATATCAAAACAATTTTAAAGTTGTTTTGAGTTTGTATTAAAGTTGTTTTAATATAAAACTTATATCAAAATATATTGAAATTGTTTTAAAACAATTTTAGGACCGTTTTCAACAATTTTTATGCTACTTGGGATGGTATTCTTTGGTTTTTCAATAGGTCTTGTGGATTTGAACGATTAAAAATGTCTAGTCCAATTTTCTGTTTTAAGGTAGTGTAGTCATTTACTGATGATACAGTCAGTTTCCAAAACAGGGTATTGAAACATGACGAGGCCCCATGATCCGATTACTCATATAAATGCATATATACTTTCAATTCCGGCTTTATACGCATAAAACGTATTTCAATACAAATCTGAGATGGTATTTAATTAACAAACCTTAAAATATTAATTACATACGAAATATCGTTATGCCTAGGTTAGAAAAATAAGTATTAAATACAAATTTACAAATAATATTGCTGCCCTACATTTACATTAAATTATCAGTACTTTTTATTGAAATTTAATATTTGATCAGTAAAACGTTAAACGGTGGATTTATTTGATAGACTTAGTTTCATTAGAACATTTTTAATTCTTTATTATTTTAAAGAATGATTATTTTCCATCGTATTACTACAGTATTACAAAGTAATATTTAAGAAGCATTTATCTAAAATGCTTTTATGATTTTATGATTGATGCATTTATCTAAAATGTATTTAAGATGAGAGTAAATTATAAATTTAAATACTATGATTTTATTATTGCACGACTTTAACAAGAATATTGCTCGAAGTAGTTACAAAGCGACGTGAGGTAAATGGTAAAATATTGGATATATTACTTTTATTTTCTATTTTGTTAAACTTAATTGCTTATAAATATTTCACAAGCTAATATTCGCCTTACTATATAGGTGAATTTTAAAAGAAGTGTGTTCTAAACTGAGACGACCATAATGATTATTTTATATTGGAAATTCCACAGTGATGACATTTCTTTAATCAACAACGAAAATACAATATGTCAACTGCTTGATGGTGCAGTTTGAACCCGAAAAGAAATAACTTCAAGTTGGTGTTTTATCGTTCAACAGTCAAGACACTACTAGTTGGTTCAATGTTGTTTAACTTCTAGATAAATTCTCAGGATTATTTGTAATTCTTCTATTACTTATTTTACCTAAAAAATTCACATATTTAACATTATTTTTACTTCAAGACATGTATATTGGAAATCTAAACTACCCTTTTTATAATTAATGAGTGAAAGTACTAATATTACCAATAATACCAATAAATCTATAATATTGGCATACACAATGTAGTATATACGATAAGTATTATTAAATACCAGTTTTTCATGGTTTTACAAATTGATATAACCATTTACTCCATTGTAAATTAATAGTACGTCTAAGATAACTATATCAGTAAATCAGACCACTATAATCCTATTACATAACCGTAATGCGAGGGCAATTACCGACAATGACAGAGTTGATTACACGTTTCCTGATAGTAGATATCCACAGAAGTGTTGTGAGATTGATTGTACCCTAAATTCTTACAAATAACAACACATTTTTATTTATACAGGGTTTTCATAAAATAATGGTGGGGTTTTAACTGTCTATAAAACTGCTATGAAACAAATCAAACATTTCATAATAGTATCCCAACACCCGGTAGCTCAAACAGTTTTGTTTACATTCATTAAAACAGCTGTGTTCATTGTTGTGCTCATTGGTAACTTTATTCTTTACAATAAGCTTCAGGTTGTGTTTTCTGTACAAACCATGTTTTCTGATCAAGAGAAATCTAATTGTGTAATGTTGTTAAGTGAACTAAAGACAGTGATTTTAGTGTAGCGGGCATTTAGAAGAACATTTAATAAAGCTCCGCCTCATGAAAATAACATTCGGCCTCGGAGTAAGTAATTCATAAACACTGAATCAGTTAAAAAGCAAAGTTGACCACAGTCTCAAACCAAACAGTTGAAAACACAAGACTACCTTGTACAGTCCCAAAAATCCCCCCTCATCGTCGTCTTGAATTAAGAATACCAGTAAGTACACTTCATAACGTTTTACTCAAAAGGATCCATCTTCATGCCTACAAAATTCAACTTTTTCAAAAAATCAATCCAACAGAAGTGGTTAAAAGAGCAGGAATTGCTAAGTTTGTGTTGAACCAAATAGTAGAAAACGAATAATTTTTTAATTATGTAATTTTTTCGGATGAAGCCCCATTTTACACCAGTAGGGGGGCATTAGATGGGCGTGAACCAGCAGCAACAGCAGTTATCCACTGTGGATCAACCCCCCCCCCCCCGTCACGTGACCTGGCGGAAACCTAACATAGGCTGGCGAGCACAGGTGAAGTGAGGATGCGAGGATGCCCCCCCCCCCCCGTCACGTGACCTGGCGGAAACCTAACATAGGCTGGCGAGCACAGGCGAAGTGAGGATGCGAGGATGCCCCCCCCCCTCCCCCCCCCCCGGTCGTCTGCAGCACTTTTCGTGATGAGGAAAAAACTTCCGAAAATGAATAACTAGCCTATTTACCCACCGATTCCCACGGGACTTTTTCCAGAGTGTAGACCTATCCTAGAGGAAGCGAATGACGTAAGAACCCCATAGATCCGCCATTAAACAAGGCCGCTATTAATTTTTAAACGCGTTTTCCTTATGGGATCTCAGCTGTTTACCGACCGATTTTGATGAAATTTCACCACATGTCAGGCGGCAGCCTAAGTAAACCATCCCTTAAAGAAAATTGAAAATCCACCGTTAAACGGGCTCGCTATTAATTTTTAAACGTGTTTTCCTTATGGGATCTCAGCTGTTTACCGTCCGATTTTGATGAAACTTAACCACATATCAGGCGGCGGTCTAAGTAAACCATCGCTTAAAGAAAATTGAAAATCCACCGTTAAACGGGCTCGCTATTAATTTTTAAACGTGTTTTCCTTATGGGATCTCAGCTGTTTACCAACCGATTTTGACGAAACCTCACCACATGTCGAGCCATGACCTAAGTAAACTATTGCTTAAAGAAAATTGAAAATCCACCGTTAAACGGGCTTGCTATTAATTTTTAAACGTGTTTTCCTTATGGGATCTCAGCTGTTTACCGACCGATTTTGACGAAACCTCACCACGTGTTGGACCATGGCCTAAGTAAACCATCGCTGAAAGAAAATTGAAAATACACCGTTAAACGGGCCCGCTAGTAATTTTCGAACGAGTTTTCCTTATAGGATCTCGGCTGTTCGCTGACCGAATTTGATGTGACTTCGTTACACGTTGTATGCCGGCTTGACTAAACCAAAACTGCGAGCGGTTCCGCGGCGTCACGTGTCGAGGTGCGTGCTAGGGCCTACGTGACTGTCCCAGCCTGTTTACTCCTCCTCCACTCCACTATCCCTCCACTCCTCCTCCACTCCGCTACCCCTTCACTCCGCTACCCCTGTTGTGGACCGTGGTGACATCATCTCCATGCCTACGTGACCGTCCGGGCCTGTTTACTCATTAGCGGTTCCGAGAACTGTTTACTCATTAGCGGTTCCGAGAACTGTTTACTGCTCTCACCGTCTACTGTACGGTACGTAGCAATGTTACTTCAGTGATTGTCATCGCTTCCTTCATTCAGTTTGTGTTTGGAGCCCAGTGTGTGTAGACGTTCTACTTCAGTGCTGTGCTAGTCTTTACTACACCATATTCCGAGATCTGTTAAACGTAAGTATATGTAGTCTTATAAGTTGTAGTGTGGACCACCTCAGGCTGTTTACTCATTAGCGATAATTACCGCGATTTTGAGAATTGTTCACCGCCTTCTACTGTACGGTACGTAGCTATGTTTCTTAAGTGATTGTCATCGCTTCCTTCATTCAGTTTGCGTTTGGAGCTCAGTGTGTGTAGACGTTCTACTTCAGTGTTGAAGTTGTAGTGTGGAAGACTATTACATTCCCCTTTATAGTAAGATTCTCATTTAAGGTATGATCGTTCAGCAACTTTCAAGTCATAATGTGCAAAGAGAGGTCTGGCTTGTTAATAGAAGTTGAATAATTTTCATTATGTTTTAGGGAAAACTATTCGTTATTGCTATAGAACAATTTACACGTCATTCCAAATTTCTTGGAGGAAACCAGTGTACTAACATAAAACGAGGAAACCTGTGTACTAATGTTAGACGTGTCATGGTTTCTAAATCATGTCTATCACGCATCAATGTAAAGCTTTCATTCTCTAACTTACTATCTTTTCTTTCGTTTTATATAAACTAATTTTAATAAAGGAGGAAACCCGTGCACTAACATTAAATTTGTCATGGCCTTGACTCTTGTCTACCAAGCATAAAGTATGTGTTATGTTACCAATGAAGTGTTCTCGTTGCGACTAATTTGTAAATGCAAGAGACTTATCATATCCGTTGTTGCAGATGAACAACCAACACCTGTGCGAGGTCTGCGACCGAGCCTTCAGCCTGCTCGGAAACCTGAGGCGACACGTGGAGTCCGCCCACAACGCCAGACGTCACGACTGCCACGTCTGCGGTAGGCGCTTCACAAGAGGTGACAGCCTCCGCCGCCACGTCGCTACGGTTCACGGACCACACGCCGCGGCAGAGCCCCAACCGCAACGAGTGGACCATCCCTGCCGACTGTGCCCGACCATCTTCGCCAGCCTGGAGGACGTGCGCCGCCACATGCAAGCGGCTCACTCCGCGATGCCAGCAGCAGCTCCTTCCTCCTCCTCGAGTCCCGATCGCCACGTGGAGTGCGAGCGATGCGGTAGACGCTTCGACCGCGACCTGGAACTGAGACGACACGTCCGGACCGTCCATCCTCCCACGTTCCGTTGTGCCTACTGCGACCGCGGGTTTACCCGTCGCTTCAACCGCGACCAGCACGAGTCTCACAACTGCCCTGTTGTGAGGAACCTGGTTCAAGAACCATCCAAGTTCCGCTGCGCGTACTGCGACAAGGGGTTTACTCGCCGCTTCAACCGTGACCATCACCAGTCTCACAACTGCCCTGTTGTGAGGGACCTGACCCAAGACCGACTGTCTAGGTTGTCCTCTCCTCCTCTTCCTCACAACAACCAGTCGCTGCGCCAAGGAGCCAGCGCCGAGCCCCGATCGCACCAGATGCCTAGCGCCGAGCCACGACCAGGACCGAGCACCGAGCCACAGCCAGGGCCCAGCACCGAGCCCCAGCCCCGCCCAGGACCTAGCGCCGAGCCTCAGACCATCGATGACGAGATGGAGGGTGGCGGCCGCCCCATGTTCCAGCTCGTGCATCGGGCCTTCCGGAGTCGCCTCCTCACCTACCGCCTGGCCCGGCCGTTAGACGCCTTGCTGACCGTTGAGGATGCGCTGACCCTGTTGTTTGACGAGGTTCTGGACCTGATGGAGAACGTCATGACCCAACATCCGAGCATCAAGGCGAACATGGTCCTGGAATGTGAGTTCTCCAACATTCACGGGGCCACCTGCCTGCGCTCCTTCAACACAAAGAACGTCCCACTGACCGAGGCCTCCGACTTGGAGGCTTTCCTCTCCGCGACGTTCGAGACGATCGTGAAGAAGAAGGAGCAGTGTGAACTGGTAGGTAGCGGCTGGACCTACCTGCGTATACGCGACTTAGAGATCCGCGTGAACCAGTATACGCCGCTCGGAGGCAGAGCCTTTATGCAGCTGCCAAAGGCTATCGCAGATATACACGCTGTTGTCAATGTGCAAAACGCTGATGACATGTGTTTCATGTACGCCATCCTGGCCAAGTTCGTTGCACAACACGCAGAGAGACCTGCAGCGTATACACCGGATGTCATCGCCCGCTACGACTGGACCGGCCTGCGTTTCCCCGTGACGCTCAAGGACATCAAGATCTTTGAGGGCAAGAACAACATCAGTGTAAACGTCTACGGGATCGAGCGAGCGATGGTGGGGAGACGCCCCGATGGGACGCCAGAGTTCAAGGACCGCGTGTTCCCGCTGAAGATATGCAAGCGGGAGCGCGAAGACCACAGAGACCTGCTGTACATGACCATCGATGGGGACAGCCACTACGCATACATCAAGGACCTGGGTCGACTGGTCCGGCCCCAGCTCACCAAACGTGAAAATAGGATTTACATCTGTAAGCGGTGCTTCGCTTACTTCGACAATCAACACAACAAGCTAGGGTTGACGGGCGCTCAGCGTCTGGAGGAGCACAGGCGTTACTGCTACGCCAAGGCTCCCCTTCGCCTGGACTTGCCGAAGAAGCAGCAGATCCGCTTCACCCATCCAGAGTACACTAGGCGGGAGAGGTTCTGCATCTACGCGGACTTTGAGTGTGCTCTGCAGCCTGTCGCTGTTGACCCGGTGGAAGCGCCGCCACCCGGCACGACGCCCCTGCAAATGCACGTCCCGTACGCCTTCGCCTACCAGATCGTGGATTCGCTCGGCCTGGAGGAGTTTGAACCGCGTGTATACTTCGGAGCTGACGCGTCCAAGGTCTTTATGGAACGGCTCAAGATGGACGTGCTGAGCCTGTGGGAGTTCCTGTTCAGCACAAGAGCTCTGCACCCTTCTCTGACCCGGCAGGAAATGGACGAGTATCTCGCAGCGACCCGCTGCTACCTCTGCGGCAAGGAGTTCACCGAGCTGGACGTCAAGGTGCGGGACCACAACCACGCTCCGCCTTACGAGTTCCGAGGAGCGGCGCACCGCTCGTGCAATCTGCGGTACAGGGAGCAGCGGGTCATCAACTGCTACTTCCATAACCTGTCCAACTACGATGCCCACTTCGTAGTGCGGGAGCTGGCCATCGACCCCGGCGATGTGGACGTGCTGGCGCACACCGAAGAGCGTTACATCGCCTTCACCAAGCGGTTTCATTTTGGCCAGCCCGGGGACAACCAACGGCAGAGCAGTTTCGCGGTGCGGTTCCTCGACACCTACAGGTTCTTGTCCATGAGCCTGGCCAGCCTGGCAGCGGGACTGCCCACCGACAAGATGCGCGAGACCAGGAAGCGGTTCCCCGACGACCGGCTGTTCGACCTGGTGCGCAGGAAGGGCGTGTTCCCCTACGACTTCGTGACGTCCTACGACACGCTGTACAGGACCAGGGAGCTGCCGCCCAAGGAGGCGTTCAGGAACTCCATGACCCTGGAGGACATCAAGGACGAGGAGTACGAGCACGCCCTCAACGTGTGGCGAGCCTTCGAGTGTCGGCACCTCAAGGACTACGCGGACAAGTACCTGCGCTGTGACATCGCCCTCCTCACCGACGTCTTCGAGCAGTTCCGTGACACCTCTTTGGCCGAGTACGGACTGGACCCCGCCCACTACTACACCCTGCCATCCTACGCTTGGGACGTCATGTTGAAGACCTGCGACGTGGAGCTGGACACGCTGCAGGATTTCGACATGTACCTCTTCGTGGAGCAAGGCATCCGAGGAGGCATCTCTCAGGCCGTCACCCGCTACGCCAAGGCCAACCACGATCGGTGCCCGGACTACCGCCCCGACGAGCCGACACGCCACCTCCTGTACCTGGACGCCAACAACCTCTACGGCTGGGCCATGTCCCAGTACCTGCCCACCGGAGACTTCCAGTGGCTCAGCCGTGAGGAGATCGACTCCTTGGACATTGATGCGCTGGATGCCGAAGCGGAACGGGGTTACATCCTCGAAGTGGACCTCCGCTACCCCACCCACCTCCACGACCTGCACAAGGACCTCCCTTACTGCTGCGAGACCAAGCGTCCGCCAACAGGGAAATACCCCAAACTGATGACTACCCTGGACGACAAGATGCATTACGTCTGCCATTACAGGGTCTTGCAGCAGGCGCTGAACAACGGACTGGAGCTTGCGGCTGTGCACAGGGCGATCTCGTTTCGCCAGTCTCGGTGGCTAGAGCCCTACATCCTCATGAATACCGAGCTGCGGAAGAAGGCCAGGACCAAGTTCGAGCAAGACTTTTTCAAGTTAATGAATAACGCGGTCTTTGGCAAAACCATCGAGAACGTCCGCAAGCGCCTGAACGTCAAGCTGGTCTGCACTCCGGAGAAGTTCTCCAAGTACGTGGCCAAGTCCAATTTCCTGGACCGCACGTATTACACGGAGGACGTAGCTCTCGTGCACCTCGCCAGGGTAAACATCGTCCTGGAAAAGCCCATCTACGTCGGCATGTCTGTCCTGGAGCTGAGCAAGTGGCTCATGTACGAGTTTCTGCGGAAGATGAAGGACCGCTACGGTGACCGCTTGAACGTAGACTACATGGACACTGACAGCTTCGTGTTCGACATCCTATCCCGGAACATCTACAGGGAGATGATGGAGCACTTGGACGACTTCGATACCAGCGCCTACCCGAGGTCCCACCCCTGCTACAGCCCCGCCAACGCCAAGGTGATTGGCAAGTTCAAGGACGAGTGTAACGGCCGATCCTTGTTCGAGTACCTCGGCCTGCGCTCAAAGCTCTACTTCATGGACGTTGAGGACGAAGACAACGGATCCAAGGCGATCAAGCGAGCCAAGGGAGTCGCTAAGGGGGTTGTTAAAAACGTCCTAACCCCCGACGACTACAGGGAATGTCTGTTCGACGGGGTGTTGAAAACCACCGTCAACACCCGTTTCCAGTCGTACCTGCACCGTGTCTTCACCGTACAAGTAGAAAAGCTATCCTTGAGCCCGGCCGATGATAAACGCTACATCCTGGCCGATGGTATCAACACCTTACCTTGGGGGCATAAGGACATCCCACCACTGTCCGCAGCAAGAAGGCGAGGCAATCCCGAGGAGGAGCAGCAAGGCGGGCCTATGGAGGTGGACGAGGAGGAGGACATGGACGAGGAGGAGGACATGGACGAAGAGTTCCCGGTGTAGATTTAAGTGTAAATAGAACTAGGTTAACTTTGTAAATATTTTGTAAAATAGTATTCGTAAGCAAATATAGTCAAACAGTTTAGTTTACAGCATACATCTGTGTTGTTACTACCCCTTGCATTTCCCTGACATTTACTTTCAAAAGACTCCTCTAATGCAAACCGAATTTGTCGAAACTACATTCAAAATTAACCTTTTATGAAATTGTAAAACTATCATGTTTTCAAAACAAAACTTTCAAAATTGTTAAAAATTCGATATTCGTTCTTAAACACTAAAGAGGACAAGTGAAAACAACAGTTAACGAGAAACAAAACAAAAAAAATTATTGAAACACAAAAGTAGTCTTAAGCGAAGATGGAGTCGAAGAGCCTGCAGACCAGTGCGTCGTTGATGGTGGGAGCGACCGGGTCGAAGAGCTGCACGTAGTCGCTGAGTGGTGTTTACTCTGCAACATCACTAGACAAACTGAAGGTGCGCGTCTGCATTTATATTCACAAAATCCATCTCAAGAAGTGTTTCTTTAATTCGACCAATCATAGGGCAGAACGTCTAATTTTAGCCACTAAGAGGGCAGGATATTTTCACCAATCACAGTACCCGCATTTGCTTACACTATCTAGGGTAGGTCAAGAGTCAGCAGACAAGTGCACGCAGGTTTAAGTTAGGTTTGAGGATGCATGAACGTCGCGTGAAGCGATGACAATCACTGAAGTAACAAAGTTACGTACCGTACAGTAGAAGGCGGTGTACAATTCTCAAAATCGCGGCAATTATCGCTAATGAGTGAACAGCCTGAGGCGGTCACGTAGGCACGGGGAGATGACGTCACCGCGGTTCACGACTACACTATTTAAGGTAGGCCAATGCGTGCGTGCATGCATGCAGGTTTAGGTTTACAGACGCAGGTTTAAGTTAGGTTTGATCCCGCACCTTGAAACACAATGTAATGAGCATGCGACTTTCTAGAAGCTTCTAGAATGTTCTAGAACGTCGTGAACTGCGGTGACGTCATCCCATGCCTACGTGACCGCCCGGAGCTGTTTACTCATCAGCGGTTCCGGGAACTGTTTACCGCTTCCATTACACTGTGAAGCTTCTGGAATCTTCTAGAACGTCGCGGACCGCAGTGACGTCATCCCCCGCGCCTACGTGTTCATCATAGTGTGTTTTCGTTACGGTACGCGCGCGCGCGACGTTCATGCATCCTCAAACCTAACTTAAACCTGCGCCTGTAAACCTAACTTAGACCTGCGTGCACTTGTCTGCAGACTCCAGGCTTGCACCTGACACACACGCACACGCACACGCACACGCACGCACGCTCACGCTCATGCACGCTCACGCTCATGCACACGCACGCTCACGCACACGCACGCTCACGCACACGCACGCGCATTGTTAAACCTAACTGTACGTACCGTAACGAAAACACACTATGATGAACACGTAGGCGCGGGGGATGACGTCACTGCGGTCCGCGACGTTCTAGAAGATTCCAGAAGCTTCACAGTGTAATGGAAGCGGTAAACAGTTCCCGGAACCGCTGATGAGTAAACAGCTCCGGGCGGTCACGTAGGCATGGGATGACGTCACCGCAGTTCACGACGTTCTAGAACATTCTAGAAGCTTCTAGAAAGTCGCATGCTCATTACATTGTGTTTCAAGGTGCGGGATCAAACCTAACTTAAACCTGCGTCTGTAAACCTAAACCTGCATGCATGCACGCACGCATTGGCCTACCTTAAATAGTGTAGTCGTGAACCGCGGTGACGTCATCTCCCCGTGCCTACGTGACCGCCTCAGGCTGTTCACTCATTAGCGATAATTGCCGCGATTTCGAGAATTGTACACCGCCTTCTACTGTACGGTACGTAACTTTGTTACTTCAGTGATTGTCATCGCTTCACGCGACGTTCATGCATCCTCAAACCTAACTTAAACCTGCGTGCACTTGTCTGCTGACTCTTGACCTACCCTAGATAGTGTAAGCAAATGCGGGTACTGTGATTGGTGAAAATATCCTGCCCTCTTAGTGGCTAAAATTAGACGTTCTGCCCTATGATTGGTCGAATTAAAGAAACACTTCTTGAGATGGATTTTGTGAATATAAATGCAGACGCGCACCTTCAGTTTGTCTAGTGATGTTGCAGAGTAAACACCACTCAGCGACTACGTGCAGCTCTTCGACCCGGTCGCTCCCACCATCAACGACGCACTGGTCTGCAGGCTCTTCGACTCCATCTTCGCTTAAGACTACTTTTGTGTTTCAATAATTTTTTTTGTTTTGTTTCTCGTTAACTGTTGTTTTCACTTGTCCTCTTTAGTGTTTAAGAACGAATATCGAATTTTTAACAATTTTGAAAGTTTTGTTTTGAAAACATGATAGTTTTACAATTTCATAAAAGGTTAATTTTGAATGTAGTTTCGACAAATTCGGTTTGCATTAGAGGAGTCTTTTGAAAGTAAATGTCAGGGAAATGCAAGGGGTAGTAACAACACAGATGTATGCTGTAAACTAAACTGTTTGACTATATTTGCTTACGAATACTATTTTACAAAATATTTACAAAGTTAACCTAGTTCTATTTACACTTAAATCTACACCGGGAACTCTTCGTCCATGTCCTCCTCCTCGTCCATGTCCTCCTCCTCGTCCACCTCCATAGGCCCGCCTTGCTGCTCCTCCTCGGGATTGCCTCGCCTTCTTGCTGCGGACAGTGGTGGGATGTCCTTATGCCCCCAAGGTAAGGTGTTGATACCATCGGCCAGGATGTAGCGTTTATCATCGGCCGGGCTCAAGGATAGCTTTTCTACTTGTACGGTGAAGACACGGTGCAGGTACGACTGGAAACGGGTGTTGACGGTGGTTTTCAACACCCCGTCGAACAGACATTCCCTGTAGTCGTCGGGGGTTAGGACGTTTTTAACAACCCCCTTAGCGACTCCCTTGGCTCGCTTGATCGCCTTGGATCCGTTGTCTTCGTCCTCAACGTCCATGAAGTAGAGCTTTGAGCGCAGGCCGAGGTACTCGAACAAGGATCGGCCGTTACACTCGTCCTTGAACTTGCCAATCACCTTGGCGTTGGCGGGGCTGTAGCAGGGGTGGGACCTCGGGTAGGCGCTGGTATCGAAGTCGTCCAAGTGCTCCATCATCTCCCTGTAGATGTTCCGGGATAGGATGTCGAACACGAAGCTGTCAGTGTCCATGTAGTCTACGTTCAAGCGGTCACCGTAGCGGTCCTTCATCTTCCGCAGAAACTCGTACATGAGCCACTTGCTCAGCTCCAGGACAGACATGCCGACGTAGATGGGCTTTTCCAGGACGATGTTTACCCTGGCGAGGTGCACGAGAGCTACGTCCTCCGTGTAATACGTGCGGTCCAGGAAATTGGACTTGGCCACGTACTTGGAGAACTTCTCCGGAGTGCAGACCAGCTTGACGTTCAGGCGCTTGCGGACGTTCTCGATGGTTTTGCCAAAGACCGCGTTATTCATTAACTTGAAAAAGTCTTGCTCGAACTTGGTCCTGGCCTTCTTCCGCAGCTCGGTATTCATGAGGATGTAGGGCTCTAGCCACCGAGACTGGCGAAACGAGATCGCCCTGTGCACAGCCGCAAGCTCCAGTCCGTTGTTCAGCGCCTGCTGCAAGACCCTGTAATGGCAGACGTAATGCATCTTGTCGTCCAGGGTAGTCATCAGTTTGGGGTATTTCCCTGTTGGCGGACGCTTGGTCTCGCAGCAGTAAGGGAGGTCCTTGTGCAGGTCGTGGAGGTGGGTGGGGTAGCGGAGGTCCACTTCGAGGATGTAACCCCGTTCCGCTTCGGCATCCAGCGCATCAATGTCCAAGGAGTCGATCTCCTCACGGCTGAGCCACTGGAAGTCTCCGGTGGGCAGGTACTGGGACATGGCCCAGCCGTAGAGGTTGTTGGCGTCCAGGTACAGGAGGTGGCGTGTCGGCTCGTCGGGGCGGTAGTCCGGGCACCGATCGTGGTTGGCCTTGGCGTAGCGGGTGACGGCCTGAGAGATGCCTCCTCGGATGCCTTGCTCCACGAAGAGGTACATGTCGAAATCCTGCAGCGTGTCCAGCTCCACGTCGCAGGTCTTCAACATGACGTCCCAAGCGTAGGATGGCAGGGTGTAGTAGTGGGTGGGGTCCAGTCCGTACTCGGCCAAAGAGGTGTCACGGAACTGCTCGAAGACGTCGGTGAGGAGGGCGATGTCACAGCGCAGGTACTTGTCCGCGTAGTCCTTGAGGTGCCGACACTCGAAGGCTCGCCACACGTTGAGGGCGTGCTCGTACTCCTCGTCCTTGATGTCCTCCAGGGTCATGGAGTTCCTGAACGCCTCCTTGGGCGGCAGCTCCCTGGTCCTGTACAGCGTGTCGTAGGACGTCACGAAGTCGTAGGGGAACACGCCCTTCCTGCGCACCAGGTCGAACAGCCGGTCGTCGGGGAACCGCTTCCTGGTCTCGCGCATCTTGTCGGTGGGCAGTCCCGCTGCCAGGCTGGCCAGGCTCATGGACAAGAACCTGTAGGTGTCGAGGAACCGCACCGCGAAACTGCTCTGCCGTTGGTTGTCCCCGGGCTGGCCAAAATGAAACCGCTTGGTGAAGGCGATGTAACGCTCTTCGGTGTGCGCCAGCACGTCCACATCGCCGGGGTCGATGGCCAGCTCCCGCACTACGAAGTAGGCATCGTAGTTGGACAGGTTATGGAAGTAGCAGTTGATGACCCGCTGCTCCCTGTACCGCAGATTGCACGAGCGGTGCGCCGCTCCTCGGAACTCGTAAGGCGGAGCGTGGTTGTGGTCCCGCACCTTGACGTCCAGCTCGGTGAACTCCTTGCCGCAGAGGTAGCAGCGGGTCGCTGCGAGATACTCGTCCATTTCCTGCCGGGTCAGAGAAGGGTGCAGAGCTCTTGTGCTGAACAGGAACTCCCACAGGCTCAGCACGTCCATCTTGAGCCGTTCCATAAAGACCTTGGACGCGTCAGCTCCGAAGTATACACGCGGTTCAAACTCCTCCAGGCCGAGCGAATCCACGATCTGGTAGGCGAAGGCGTACGGGACGTGCATTTGCAGGGGCGTCGTGCCGGGTGGCGGCGCTTCCACCGGGTCAACAGCGACAGGCTGCAGAGCACACTCAAAGTCCGCGTAGATGCAGAACCTCTCCCGCCTAGTGTACTCTGGATGGGTGAAGCGGATCTGCTGCTTCTTCGGCAAGTCCAGGCGAAGGGGAGCCTTGGCGTAGCAGTAACGCCTGTGCTCCTCCAGACGCTGAGCGCCCGTCAACCCTAGCTTGTTGTGTTGATTGTCGAAGTAAGCGAAGCACCGCTTACAGATGTAAATCCTATTTTCACGTTTGGTGAGCTGGGGCCGGACCAGTCGACCCAGGTCCTTGATGTATGCGTAGTGGCTGTCCCCATCGATGGTCATGTACAGCAGGTCTCTGTGGTCTTCGCGCTCCCGCTTGCATATCTTCAGCGGGAACACGCGGTCCTTGAACTCTGGCGTCCCATCGGGGCGTCTCCCCACCATCGCTCGCTCGATCCCGTAGACGTTTACACTGATGTTGTTCTTACCCTCAAAGATCTTGATGTCCTTGAGCGTCACGGGGAAACGCAGGCCGGTCCAGTCGTAGCGGGCGATGACATCCGGTGTATACGCTGCAGGTCTCTCTGCGTGTTGTGCAACGAACTTGGCCAGGATGGCGTACATGAAACACATGTCATCAGCGTTTTGCACATTGACAACAGCGTGTATATCTGCGATAGCCTTTGGCAGCTGCATAAAGGCTCTGCCTCCGAGCGGCGTATACTGGTTCACGCGGATCTCTAAGTCGCGTATACGCAGGTAGGTCCAGCCGCTACCTACCAGTTCACACTGCTCCTTCTTCTTCACGATCGTCTCGAACGTCGCGGAGAGGAAAGCCTCCAAGTCGGAGGCCTCGGTCAGTGGGACGTTCTTTGTGTTGAAGGAGCGCAGGCAGGTGGCCCCGTGAATGTTGGAGAACTCACATTCCAGGACCATGTTCGCCTTGATGCTCGGATGTTGGGTCATGACGTTCTCCATCAGGTCCAGAACCTCGTCAAACAACAGGGTCAGCGCATCCTCAACGGTCAGCAAGGCGTCTAACGGCCGGGCCAGGCGGTAGGTGAGGAGGCGACTCCGGAAGGCCCGATGCACGAGCTGGAACATGGGGCGGCCGCCACCCTCCATCTCGTCATCGATGGTCTGAGGCTCGGCGCTAGGTCCTGGGCGGGGCTGGGGCTCGGTGCTGGGCCCTGGCTGTGGCTCGGTGCTCGGTCCTGGTCGTGGCTCGGCGCTAGGCATCTGGTGCGATCGGGGCTCGGCGCTGGCTCCTTGGCGCAGCGACTGGTTGTTGTGAGGAAGAGGAGGAGAGGACAACCTAGACAGTCGGTCTTGGGTCAGGTCCCTCACAACAGGGCAGTTGTGAGACTGGTGATGGTCACGGTTGAAGCGGCGAGTAAACCCCTTGTCGCAGTACGCGCAGCGGAACTTGGATGGTTCTTGAACCAGGTTCCTCACAACAGGGCAGTTGTGAGACTCGTGCTGGTCGCGGTTGAAGCGACGGGTAAACCCGCGGTCGCAGTAGGCACAACGGAACGTGGGAGGATGGACGGTCCGGACGTGTCGTCTCAGTTCCAGGTCGCGGTCGAAGCGTCTACCGCATCGCTCGCACTCCACGTGGCGATCGGGACTCGAGGAGGAGGAAGGAGCTGCTGCTGGCATCGCGGAGTGAGCCGCTTGCATGTGGCGGCGCACGTCCTCCAGGCTGGCGAAGATGGTCGGGCACAGTCGGCAGGGATGGTCCACTCGTTGCGGTTGGGGCTCTGCCGCGGCGTGTGGTCCGTGAACCGTAGCGACGTGGCGGCGGAGGCTGTCACCTCTTGTGAAGCGCCTACCGCAGACGTGGCAGTCGTGACGTCTGGCGTTGTGGGCGGACTCCACGTGTCGCCTCAGGTTTCCGAGCAGGCTGAAGGCTCGGTCGCAGACCTCGCACAGGTGTTGGTTGTTCATCTGCAACAACGGATATGATAAGTCTCTTGCATTTACAAATTAGTCGCAACGAGAACACTTCATTGGTAACATAACACATACTTTATGCTTGGTAGACAAGAGTCAAGGCCATGACAAATTTAATGTTAGTGCACGGGTTTCCTCCTTTATTAAAATTAGTTTATATAAAACGAAAGAAAAGATAGTAAGTTAGAGAATGAAAGCTTTACATTGATGCGTGATAGACATGATTTAGAAACCATGACACGTCTAACATTAGTACACAGGTTTCCTCGTTTTATGTTAGTACACTGGTTTCCTCCAAGAAATTTGGAATGACGTGTAAATTGTTCTATAGCAATAACGAATAGTTTTCCCTAAAACATAATGAAAATTATTCAACTTCTATTAACAAGCCAGACCTCTCTTTGCACATTATGACTTGAAAGTTGCTGAACGATCATACCTTAAATGAGAATCTTACTATAAAGGGGAATGTAATAGTCTTCCACACTACAACTTCAACACTGAAGTAGAACGTCTACACACACTGAGCTCCAAACGCAAACTGAATGAAGGAAGCGATGACAATCACTTAAGAAACATAGCTACGTACCGTACAGTAGAAGGCGGTGAACAATTCTCAAAATCGCGGTAATTATCGCTAATGAGTAAACAGCCTGAGGTGGTCCACACTACAACTTATAAGACTACATATACTTACGTTTAACAGATCTCGGAATATGGTGTAGTAAAGACTAGCACAGCACTGAAGTAGAACGTCTACACACACTGGGCTCCAAACACAAACTGAATGAAGGAAGCGATGACAATCACTGAAGTAACATTGCTACGTACCGTACAGTAGACGGTGAGAGCAGTAAACAGTTCTCGGAACCGCTAATGAGTAAACAGTTCTCGGAACCGCTAATGAGTAAACAGGCCCGGACGGTCACGTAGGCATGGAGATGATGTCACCACGGTCCACAACAGGGGTAGCGGAGTGAAGGGGTAGCGGAGTGGAGGAGGAGTGGAGGGATAGTGGAGTGGAGGAGGAGTAAACAGGCTGGGACAGTCACGTAGGCCCTAGCACGCACCTCGACACGTGACGCCGCGGAACCGCTCGCAGTTTTGGTTTAGTCAAGCCGGCATACAACGTGTAACGAAGTCACATCAAATTCGGTCAGCGAACAGCCGAGATCCTATAAGGAAAACTCGTTCGAAAATTACTAGCGGGCCCGTTTAACGGTGTATTTTCAATTTTCTTTCAGCGATGGTTTACTTAGGCCATGGTCCAACACGTGGTGAGGTTTCGTCAAAATCGGTCGGTAAACAGCTGAGATCCCATAAGGAAAACACGTTTAAAAATTAATAGCAAGCCCGTTTAACGGTGGATTTTCAATTTTCTTTAAGCAATAGTTTACTTAGGTCATGGCTCGACATGTGGTGAGGTTTCGTCAAAATCGGTTGGTAAACAGCTGAGATCCCATAAGGAAAACACGTTTAAAAATTAATAGCGAGCCCGTTTAACGGTGGATTTTCAATTTTCTTTAAGCGATGGTTTACTTAGACCGCCGCCTGATATGTGGTTAAGTTTCATCAAAATCGGACGGTAAACAGCTGAGATCCCATAAGGAAAACACGTTTAAAAATTAATAGCGAGCCCGTTTAACGGTGGATTTTCAATTTTCTTTAAGGGATGGTTTACTTAGGCTGCCGCCTGACATGTGGTGAAATTTCATCAAAATCGGTCGGTAAACAGCTGAGATCCCATAAGGAAAACGCGTTTAAAAATTAATAGCGGCCTTGTTTAATGGCGGATCTATGGGGTTCTTACGTCATTCGCTTCCTCTAGGATAGGTCTACACTCTGGAAAAAGTCCCGTGGGAATCGGTGGGTAAATAGGCTAGTTATTCATTTTCGGAAGTTTTTTCCTCATCACGAAAAGTGCTGCAGACGACCGGGGGGGGGAGGGGGGGGCATCCTCGCATCCTCACTTCGCCTGTGCTCGCCAGCCTATGTTAGGTTTCCGCCAGGTCACGTGACGGGGGGGGGGCATCCTCGCATCCTCACTTCACCTGTGCTCGCCAGCCTATGTTAGGTTTCCGCCAGGTCACGTGACGGGGGGGGGGGTTGATCCACAGTGGATAACTGCTGTTGCTGCTGGTTCACGCCCATCTAATGCCCCCTACTTACACCAATGATTGTGTGAACAGGCACAATGTACGGATTTGGGGATCTCAACATCCTCATGAAATGTTTGAGAAGGAAAGTGATTCCCCAAAAATCAAAGTTTGGTGTGGTCTGTCCAAAGAAGAAGTGATTGGACCATTTTTATTCTCTGAAAAAAAAATCAATGGGAAGCTTTACCTAGATAGGCTGGGGCGCAATTTTTTTCCTCTACTCGACGAAATGGGAAATGTAAATAATTTTTATTTTCATCAAGATGGAGCACCTCCACATTATAACACCATTGTTCGAGATGCCTTAAGTGTTGAGTTCCCAGACAGGTGGATGGGCAGAAGTGGCCCTGTAGCATGGTCTCCGAGAAGCCCAGACTTGTCTCCGTGTGATTTCTTCTTCTGGGGGATGTCACGAACATCGTTTATTCGCAAAAAATCTAAATTTTCCTCACCTGAGAGAAAGAATCCGATACGCAGTCTCCACTATAACAAGATAAATGTTGTGCAACGTGTGGGCTGAAATGGACCATCGACTGGATGTCTGCAGAGCAATAAATGGTGGCCACATTGAATTTTATTAGATATGTAAAAACGTCTTGTTAATGTCAGGAATTTAACAAAACAAATTTTTTTTGTAAGTTTTCTCGTTTAATTTTTATTTAATAATCAAACCCCAGCATTATTTTATGAAAACCCCAATAAATTAAATAAAGGTAATTATTATTATTACAAAGACATGCAGAAAAGAGAATTTGATTATTATATTTCAAATAAGTACCCTAAAAATGTGAAGGTTTATTTTGATAAGTTGAATATATAACTTATGCTGAATAAACATCAAGCAAGTTAAGGATGCGTGAGTTACTTTATAAAGGGTGATTGCAGATTGAGGGACGAATAAATTACGTACTTGTTAGTTGAAGTGTGTCAAAGCAGCAAGTCAAGCTGCTTTGATCAGCTGCATCAAGGTTGAGATTAACATCGAGAATATTAAAACCACAAGCTAATGAAAATTGTATCAATATTACCTCCGATATTACGTAAATAGTTATCTCTCTGAACATGTTCATCTCATAAATCAAGATCACAAATTAGAACTTAGTGTTATTGTTTATGACACATTAGAATGAATAATTTTTTGAACAGATGCCAATGATAGTAAACTAGTTGGTATTTTAATTACTATTCCAAAATGAGAATAAGGCTTTTATACTTTTTACCGAAAGATAAAAAAATTGAAGTGATTACTCGGGAGTATTTAGAGATTTGAAAAGATGGCCAGACGATTTTAAAACATAATACGTTTTATTAATTTTGATTGCAAAGATCTACTGATGAATGTTTGTCACTGAAAACTAAAAATCTTCAAACAAAACCTGCAACAAAACAGGCACTATGAACATGCACGTAGCACCATGGTCGCCATACCATGGCCGCCATAGTCAACCGGATCTCAAAGCTTGTAATTCTGCTAAATACCACGTTTGTTAGACCAAAGTACCTAATTCTAGAAATACTACGATTAAGAATTAACATTACCTTTGCAACATTAGTGATTAAATATGCATAGAGTGCAGTTAGAGTTGATGGTCGGTATGTATTTATTTTTCCCATTCATGGAAAACATGTTGAAGATCACGAACAAATCTATAAAAAGTAGAATTAAGAATATGTGTGCCACTTACACATTAAATTCATTTTCTAGGTGTGTCACTAAAATATTTACACTCCAAATAACTGACCAGGTTATTTGGGACACCCGGTAAACCAAACGTCAACCAGTAATTTAATTTGTTCACCATTGGAAGTTGACGTCATTATAGTAATGCTGTTTCATCATCCGATTGTTGTTTTTAAACTATTTGTTGAGATACAAATAGCTGAAGTTGTTTTTTATTAATAATAACTGTTACTATTTACTCTAAACAAATTTTAAAAAAATACACAGCACTTAAATTCATTAATCAAGATCTGATTTGTCCTTATCCATCTCGTATTCACCCTGTGGTAAACAAGGTTGTTATTCTAATGAACAAATTATGTGTGTGAGAATCTCTTTGTAAAACTTGATGGAGAAGAATGTTTTTTATCGTCTGAAGGTAGCGTAAAAGATTCATAACATTAGAAGTGAAACTACGTAGTGGATTAACGGGCAATTGGCTATCTGTCCTCTCCTATGCTGTGTGCCTTGACGATTGGTCTTCCTGTACTGCGCAATCGTGTGTCTAATGTTTCATTTTACACGCCATAACACTGCGTGCACGAGGTGCAATGTCGTGTCACACTTTTTACCTTGAGAAATATATCGTTTGTCATTTTATAAACGTAAAGTGTTTTAAAAAACAATTATTTAAATTTGCACATAAACGACTATTGATTTAAATTTTAACATAATTAAAAACAAATCACAACATAATTAAAACTAAAACAAGGTATTTTAGCTGTTTTAATATTACTGGGTCTGTTAACTGAACACATTATAATATTTTTCTTTGTCCTATGTTACAGAATAAAAGTAGTTTGTTCCAATAGTCTATAGATAAAGCAATTTTTTTGTACCCTACCTGAACGATAGTGGAATACAAATCATGTATTCAACGATATTTTGGAAGGTTTTAGATTATATACAGCCGAATTCCTCAATTATGAAAAACTGTCTTCATATTAGGAAGAATTAAAATTAAATTTCCAACAAATGCAGTAATAATTTTGATCCATCATTAATAACCACCTCATACATCAACAATTATTAAAGTATATTAAGTGTTTAGAAAAATATGATTAACTTTGTTTACTACGAAAAGCTGTCAATTGGGGCAGCACGGGGCAACCACCCTTCGTTTGAGCCTTCAATTAAGTAAACCAACCCTTAAATGTCAGTGTAATCCTCTGTAACACTGTTAGAGTGTTTTTTTCTGCACTAACAAACTCCACCCGCTGCTGCCCCTTGTTTGGCTTTTTGAGCTGAACCTTATGTATCACAAAAGAGCTCAAGAACCTCAGCGATTATAGAGCGTCCAGAAATCCCGACTGAAGCTTTTGTTTCCGAAATTAATCCTTGTCTCTAAAAGCGTCCTTGGGCAGAAAAACCAGTCTCGTCCTTGGACAGACAATGCATTATTGTAATGTACACTTCTGGAAAAATAAATTGCTTATGACTTATGACTCTCTCTGCTTGAGAAGGACATCCCCACTTTGGAAAACTTTGAAGGGTTTGGTTACCGTATCATCAGAATTTTCCTTAACCTGGATTTTTCCAAAAATAATAATAAGAATATCGGTCCTTCAGGGAAAAATTTCCGCATTCTCGTCTTTGGTTTTCCCGGCACTAGAGTGGGTATCCTCGTTGCCTTCTTTGCCAGCAAGTCTTTGTTTTGATTTACGCTTTTTTGTCTTCTTTTTATCGTTATTGATTACTTCCTCCACTCAGAAATGTTTATTTGTTGAGTAGTTTCACCAAGGACGTTGTTTTGTCGATCGTTCGTTCGTTCGTTCGTTATATCCTTGATTTGATAGCAGCTTGAGTGGGGTTGGACGAACTTATAGCAAAAGCCTTCACAAAGGTCGTTTTGTGTATTTTGTCTTTGTCTATTGCCTACCCCGAAAATTTAAACGGCATTTTCCCCACAGTTTTGCTCTTTGGCAGCAACTACCGCTAGGTAATTGCTTCAGTGATATTGAAATTCTGTACCTTCCGCCAGAGCACTCACTTTCTATCCATCCTTGCTTCTTTCATATCAGACAAGTGGGTCAGTCTCATTCTTGATTTGCAGGTTTTTAGACCTCATTGCTTACCGATGCCAGCACATCGTGCAGCAATGGAACCAGAATAACCAGGAACAAGACTCCAGCCCCTTGTGGAGGGGTGAGGGTCATTGGGAAAGGGGTGCTGGCTGGTTCTTCACACTCCCATACGTTAGTTCCTCTGGCCTGGACTCCGTTTGCCTTGCCTCGATATTACATTCCAGGGAATCAATAGTTTCCTATTTAATTATAAGAAAATGTCAATTCACACAAGTAAATGTACTTCAACCAGTAGTTTTACTTGAGAACGGAATATTTTGAATGGATTAGGGCTATAACATCACTTCTGCATCAAATTTAAATACACAATGTTATTGTTCTTAGCAACTCATTTTCATTGCAAAACCTGCATCAAAGTCTCAGAAATGTGTGACCTTATTTTGTACATAGAATAAATAAAACGTACTAGGTGCCATACACATGTTACACAACGCATTCTTTCGTCATTTAAGACCCCCCCTCCCCCATGTAACTCACCATGATGCTTGCCCATAACCACCCCACCACCACAATGTGTTACGTAACTCAATCGTAGTAGGCTTTAAAACAGCTTAAAACTTTTAAACATCGATTTATTGGAAATTTACATTATGGATTTCACTGAATCAATAAACTTTAAATTACTTTATTTTAACGAAATTGTTTAAGGAACTTATTTAAAAGCAAAATGTATACAAACAAACCAGACTGTTACTAATAATTATAAAGAACAAAATATACTATCCCAGCTAAAACGTATCAAATTTAATTTATGACTAATACAATTACAAATCAACTTAAAAAACTAAAGATGTGGGTGGCATTGCGCAGTACTGTATCAAATCATTATTTCACAATCTAAAAAAAAACACAAAACATAGATGTAAAAGCAATGCAGAACTTACTCAACACACGTTATGTATTTATTTTTAGTATAACTGGTATTAAAATAGTATGGCGAAAGTTTCATATAACTAACTGTAACCTTACTTTGGATATCAATTTGATCATTTTTTATTTTGAAAAAGTTATAACATTATCAATAGATACGGGAGTGCGACAGCTCTTACAGTTAGTATCTGTGAGTTACGTAACGTTGATCCAACCCCCCTCCCTACATAACGCAGTATAACGCTGAAGATTTGATTACATTGCTGAAGGATGATAGCAGAAGTGATTGCATAAGTATTAGCTAAAACGTTGGCAAACAGTTTTCCAAGAAAGTTAAATTAGTTCCGGGTTTACATTAAAATCGTTGAGATGATCGAAAATGTGTTAATCCTGTCTTGTGTAGCGCAGAGATATGTAACATGGCTTAATTTCAGTTAATTTGAAATTGTAAATATTTCGCTTCCAATTTAATACAGATCAATAGTTTTCAAAAGTTCTACATCTTCTTAATGTAAATTGTTTTAAGCGAATTTCCCCAATAGGGAAGAAGCTATTACCGTAGGTCTCATGGTAAAACTTAAGCCCGAGACCATGATAACTTTTCATTTTGAGGTCCCCAGATGCCAAAAACACCATTCGTTCAAATTTTTATATATGTATATATGTGTCCGTAAGCACGATAACTCTCGTAAAAAAGGTCCGATCTTAATGAAATTTGGTACAAATGTGTGAAGTACCATTTATTTGAACGAGTTCGAAAACCAGATGAATTGCACCATCCGAAGGGGAGTTTTTGGGGGGTTTTTTACCCCAAAAATGTGTTTTTTGGTGTTTTCACATGTAATTTTTATTTAAATCAAATTTTAATTTATACCATTGAATTTAGCTTAAAAAAATTTTTTTATTTTGATCATTGCTCTACGTCAATTGGTTACCGAGATATTGAAAGTGCTAAACACAGTACGTTGTCTAATGTTATTCTTATGGAGAAAAAGAAAAATTGTATATCTCGCTTATTTATGAACATAAACTGGCGAAATTTGGTATATGGCTTGATCTGGTTGTGGTTTATTGTTGTTTGCACAAAAAACAATTTTTCGCCAATGTTTCCTGTAGCAGCAAACCTAGGTACTTGGTCCCCATGTTATTCTTATGGAAAATACTTAAAATGTTATATATCGCTTATTTATGAATGTTTATGGATGAAACTTGGTATGTGACTTCACTAAGATGAGTTCTATTGATATTTGCATAAAAACCCATTATTTTGTGTGCCTTGTTGCAGCAAACCTGCGTACTCATCCCCAATGTTATTCTTATGGAGAATAATTAATATTTTAAATATCGCTTGTTTGTGAATACATTTCTTATGAATCCTGTTAAGTGTTTTAATGTGCTATGTTATATATTCATTGGAAATTCGCTGAGTATGCAGGTTTGCTGCGACGGGGGTATTTTACTATACACTATATTGTGTAGCGATGTCTTAGGTTGTATTCGTATTCAAAAAAAGGTTTCTTAATTTATAGAATATTATGAATATCAAGAATATCAGAAAATGTCTTACAATGTACATTTAACAATTATTCAGAAAATCCTAATGACAATAAAGTTAGAATATCATAAAACATTTGGGTTATGATATAAGACAACTATGTTAGATGCGATAATGCTGCACCTTGTCAGACAAAAATACAACAAATGCTAAACATGCTAAATTAGATTCCCACAAACAGTCGTAATATATCTCCATAAACAACATATGTTAAGACATCTCTAACGTGTTTTGTCGAGGCTTGCAGAGGTTATAGAAACTAGATAATTGTTTAAGATCACATCTTGGTACGTAAACAAAGTGGAAGCTTTATTTTATGAAGATGTGTATTTAAAGATATCCCGGATTTCCCGGAGTCACTTGGGCCTTTAGTTCGAGCCATCTTCCATCACCCTGCGATTTTAAACATTAAACAATTTCTCCACCAAAATTTCTTCGAAAAATGTGTTCCAATACAGCAACATAGGCTACACAATAACTACAAAATATAAGTCGTAGTCATTAGTATTAGTTAATGATAGTAGTTAAATTATTCATTACAAATAACAGTTTAAACTAGTTCGTTAACGTTTTTAGGTGTTAAACAGTGTTATGTGTTACATTATGGTAGAACTGATATAAAGCTAACATTGATCGTTATAACTATTGTTTCCTGCATTCATTAAAATGGTTATGATCTACATTTTATAAAAATTAAACAGTAGGTAGAGAGCTGAAATAAAACTTCTTTCACGTCTTAATGATTCATTTTTAACAAACATTGAGAACATTGAGTTAAACAACAAACATTTTTTGTTTAAGTTGACCTTTCAGACGGTAAGCGAATGTGTGACAAATCATCTATCCGATATATTCTACCTCAGAAAGTAATATTACATATATACACACATGAGTTAATGTCAGGAGAGTTTTTCCCGATCAATATAAGTGAAAATCGTGGTATATGTATTGAATGGTTTGCTCCACTATTGTTAAATAAATTATATCTCACATAAAATGAGAATTATATGAATTAAATTATGTAAAATTATTTAATCAAGTATACTGTACTCAATAATAGGGGCAACGTATGTGAATTACAAGTACACATTGATGAATTTCATCATGATATGTTAAAAGTTCGTTTAAACATATAAGAACTAGCGGATCCTTTTGACGACTGATATTGCACTGCATTCCCAGAAAATAAATTACAACCAACCCATATTCGTAACACAAGTTAATCATAGACGGTATGTATTTTGCCTTTTTTATATTTTGTGAAAAGGTTTCTAGGATTTTTAAATTAAACGAGAAAGCAATGAAAGAGCTTCAAGCAGATTATCACGCTGGGTGTCGAGATATAGCGGAGTATCCTCCAGCGTGGAGACGTTAATAATATAACATCAATCTGTCTCTCCAGCCGCCACTGTACATATACCACCTAGTCCCTCGCTGGCGAATAACTAAAAGAAAATTAACTTTCAAATATACTACGTGTACGTTTATTCCTTGTGCATAAGGATAGTCAAAAGAGCATTGACAAACTATTATTGTGACATACAAAATTTTCAAGATCTGTTTTGAACTATCCCATTTTCTTCTTTGTTTTATTGAGGTGTACCAGAATCTGCTGTTTATTACACCATTGTACGTAAATTAATTTGATCAAGTTTATATGTATGACCTAGCGAAAGTGTTACCAGTCCAGTCAAAATATGACTTGACCTCAGGAAAATTGCTTTAGAATTGTTTTTGATGGAGTTTATATACCGGGTGTCCCACGAAGAGGTTTAAACGTTTGATTTTATATTACGTGCCCATTCATGCACCGAACTTTTTTAAACTTTACACAGTTTACAAAGTAGGTTCTAAAAATATTCTGGAAAAATTTCAGCTCCCTAACCTTAATAGAAACAAAATGGCGGCATATTGAAAAATTTACCAATTTGCTTCCTATAAAAACTACTTTCATGATTTATTATCTGATTTGTTTACTACGTTGCGGTTCTAACGCTCATTGTTGAAGAACAGCTGTTTGATTGTAAAATTTCGCTTGAGCCATAAAAACATAACCTAACTTTCTTCGGTACTGTTTTATTGAAAGTGGAGTCGAGAAATTAATCAAGCAATCTTTCAACAAGATGGTGCTCCACCTCATTTTGCAAATCCTGTCAAGCAATTACTAAATGGCAACCTTCATGGCCGTTGGATTGGTCGTGGAAGTGATTTTTTAGATTGGCCACCCCGATCACCTGATTTAACTGTTTGTGACTTTTTTATGGGGCTATTTGAAGGAACAAGTTTATACCCATAGCTTCAATAATGATGAGTAACTAAAACGATCAATAGAAGAGGAACTTCTCCGGATACCGCGGAGTTTCTTTATAAGAGCTTACGAATCATTTGTTACGCGCTGTTATCAGTGTGTTGCTGTGGATGGGTTACAGTTTGAATAATTTTGGACTTTAAGGTTTTCCATTAGGCTATGTTCTAGTTCTTTTATTTAAAAGTCATATTGCCCTAGAATGTAACAATAAAAATATTTTATAAAACCAAAAACACCTTTTTTAATGTTTTTAAAGTATCGTTTTTCAATATGCCGCCATTTTGTTTCTATTAAGGTTAGGGAGCTGAAATTTTTCCAGATTATTTTTAGAACCTACTTTGTAAACTGTGTAAAGTTTAAAAAAGTTCGGTGCATGAATGGGCACGTAATATAAAATCAAACGTTTAAACCTCTTCGTGGGACACCTGGTATACAAACTTTGTATTTTAATGTATCCAAAATCCGACAAAATCTGACCATGGGAAAACCCCTAAATTTTGGATTGAAAATGGCAGCTATTTCCTATATACAAATAGGGGCAGTTATGTATATAAAGTCGATACATATGTCGCTTCGTAGTTTTATAAATATTACTGACAGACACTAAAAACTTGTTATACTTTAATTCCATTTGAATAATTATATTTCCCATAGGAAGTCGTGAAAGTTTTAGTGTAAGCATAGGTCAACATATAGCTAATTTTAAACGTCTTGGTTAGGTGAACTTATTGCCACAAACCCGACCTTAAACGGACAATCGAGACAAAAATGGCAGCTTGTCAAAGTTTTAAATTAAAATACCTTAAGAGATTTAGATATGAATCTGATTTTAACACTTAAAATTATGCTTTTCTTTATTTTTTTATTTTGTAAGTGTCAATTTATTTTAGTACAACAAAACCTTTGAGTCGATTTTGCTTATACTGTTAATATTGATTGAAAACTACATGCTTCATCGACATTATAGTAATTAATAAGAATAATATTTATATATTTTGTTGTGTTATTATTAGCTAGTTCTTTTCCAACGTTTTTAACAATATTCTAACGGTATTTCCTAAGCATAGTTTACAACACCACACCACCCTGCTGCAAAATCCAGATAGAAATTGGACTTTTGCAAAAGCAGAACGAGACTTGTCCAGATTTTGATTAAAGAAATACAATTGTAATGTTCTGAAAACGTTGGCCAACAGCCAAATAGTAATGACACATCAAATTAACCATAATTGTTTTTCCCCGAGTGTAAATGCTATATGCACTGTCAAGGAAGAATCGGAACATTCCTTGGTGTGTGGGACTTGCACCAACTAAAACCTCCACTCAGGCCACTTTGGTCCACTTTGGAAAGACCTATCAAGTCATATCTTAAAGCCACTCTCCTCTAGACTACTCCCATTTGCTTCCGATAGCATTCCCTCCTTAGTGCATCTGCCCAAATCTCGCATCCATACAGGACAATCGAGTTTGCGACAGGCAAAGGAGCTTACGCGTGTCATCAGATAGGCCTCAGACATTAGCCATTAGTCGGCTGAGTGCTGCAATCATCTTTGCCGCTTTTTCATTGACAAACTTTATTTGTTCTCTGAAGGTGAGATTGGTGTCAAGTCTCACCCCTAAGTACTTCACAGTGGGCTTAGAACGGATTGATTCCATGTCGACCTAGAAATCTAACGTGGTCGGAATGCGACCCTGTCATCATTACTATCTCGGTTTTCTCGGTTGCCGAACTCAGGCTGTGATCTTCCATACCCCCAGAGACGAGTCTCATCACCTGATTCAACCTCCACAGAGCCTACTAATCATTGCGAGCGACAATTACCGCCGCGATGTCGTCCGCATAGCCCACGAGGAAGGTATCTTAGGGTATCTTAGGGCCTTAGCCAGTCTGAGGATTCCATCTTATGAAATTTTCCACAGATCTGGACCTAGTATGGAGCCCTGAGTGACACCAGCCGTGATAATTTTCCGACGAGAACCCTCTGACGCCTCAAAAATCAATTCCCAATCACTGAGATAGCTCCGGATGATCCGATGTAGATACTCAGCGTCATGAAAAACGTTCTCTAAGGAGCGGAAGATAACGCTCTAGCTTGCGGTATTCAACGCGTTCCTCACGTCTAGTTTGAAAAGTAACGTGAGGCAGCGGGAATAGTGGTTTCCCCGTTATGTTGGAATACTATCTGGTCCGGGGGCACTGTCACTCCACATCAAACCAGCAGCCTCGTTTAGCTACGCTTTGGTGAACAGGGAACATCGCGAAGTGCCTCTGGCATTGCTCCACATCTCTGATTGGTCACGGAAGAGAGTCTCTTCGATGTGCTCCATCGCCGTGGGGTGAAACTCAGGGTTCGCCACCCCGGCTCCCTGCTAAGCTTGCTGTAAACTTGCGCATGACCAGCTTGTAACCGAGACCCCAGGGATCGCGATTGGTGTCCCTCCTAAGTTCTTCCCACTTCTCTGTCTTGCTGCGACGTATGGCTCTCTTCAGTGAGTTCCTGGCCTCCAAATTACCCATAATGGTAATGACTTTTATGATAGTGACTACTATTGTGAAAACCATCTTCATTCAAATAATCGCTACGTTGTAGTTAAAATAGTGAGTTTTTATCATTTACTTTCTTAATGTAAAAGTTTGCACGCACAACAAGGATCTAATTATAAAGCTACCCATTTGAATCAAACTAAATGTCTTAAATAACTGAGACGTTGTCACAAAACCCACTGATCTAACACTCCCCCAATATGCTCAAATGACAAGCCATTTTCTTTATATCCGCATCACTTTGTTTTTTGTTGTTTTTTTTGTTCATGTGCATTTCGACGTACAGGGACAATGACTCATTTTCCACAGCCACTCTGGCGCCAGTGACATATTGGATATTGTAAGGTAATAGGAATTATCTTGAATGAAACAATGCCATTCTGTAGCATCTATAGATACATTTTTCGTCCTCCAAACACTAACCTGATAGTTTAAATTTGATTAATTTCGTCAATGTTGTAATTAGATTTATTACAAGTTCTCTTAAGACCTTGTAATTAAAACTTTGACGGGTTGCCATATTTGGCTCGATTGTCCGTTTAAGGTCGGGTTTGTGGCAATAAGTTAACCTAACCAATACGTTTAAAATTAGCTACATTTTGACCTATGCTTACACAAAAACTATCACGACTTCCTATGGGAGTCATTCCTGAAAAATAATAAAATGTCTAAAACCTGTAGTATAATATAGTTATTCAAATTGGATTATGATCTACTAAGATTTTAGTGTCTGTCAGTGATATTTATAAAACTATGGAGCGACTTATTTATCGACTTTTTGTACATAATGCATAGGAAATAGCCGCCATTTTCAATCCAAGATTTAGTTTTTTCCCAAGGTCGAATCTTAGATACGTTAAAATACACAATTTTTGGATATAAATTCCATCAAAAACGCTTCTGAAGCAATTTGTCTCAGGTTGACGGTTTTTTTGTTGTAGTTTGACTGGACTATACTGTATTATTGAAGCAATGACGTTACTTTATTTTAGTTTATTGACAAATTAGTGCCAAAATCATTAACTATGTTTTTTTTTGTCTTAGATTTTTTTTAAAGAAATTATACCTACATATGTTATAGCCTCTACTATACCAGTAATCCAGAACGATATGGTGCTTTTTTCAGCAATGCCATGACGATTATAAGAAATTATCGTGTAGTTTATGTAGTTAATAGAAAAATAAATTGGAATGAAATAAAATTATACACTACTGTATAGGGTTTGTAAAAATAGTATTAAACCTCATATCTGACAAATTATATATTTAGAATTTTTGAAATTCAACAAAGACTCAAATGTCTCAATAATTAAAAGGAAGGCTAAACTCCCAGTGTCGCCGAAAGTTGGGCTTATAACTGAGGCATACTATTTGTTTTTACTTTAATGAGGTTGAAGTAAACCCACCAACAATGTTATATTAGGACGAGTCGCCGAAACTAATAGCCTACTCAATATACCCATGACAGATTGTATGATAAACGCTGTAACACAAGGTAATATAAACCTTCAGCAATAATGGAGGCAATATATTCGTTTATGGAAGCCATCAGCAATATTCATACACGGATATTTATGAGCGCCACCGCCGCCAGGGAGCCGCATCATGTTACAATACCGTGTTGGGAACTGGCTTGTAGTCTATGGGCTAGTTTCACCTTGTTATCAATCTACTTTATTGTTATGATAAAAATTAACCGTAAACAAAGTTGTTGCGATAATATCTAAACTAGTAGCCTGTCGCGGCTTCGCTCGCAATCACAACGTAATATTACACTGACATTCCCGTATAAATATTGTGTTACTGTTCCAAAGCCAACATGACCTGCTGATTAACTGTGTTTATCCTATCCAGCTGATTGCTTAAAACTCATAGTTATTTCCCAATCCTAAGCTTATGGGAAAAAACTCAACTTTAAGGTGCCCCAGGGCCTCACTCCCAAATTATTTATCTATAAAAAAGGTTTCCTGCACAACTTCACGTTTGTCTCTTTCCAATGACACCAAAAACATGAAAATTGGTTCAGTAGATTAGGAGAAGTGATTGTCACAAAAAACCTGCTCGCCTATTAAATAAGTATAGATACTAATGGCACATAAATGTTATTTATAGTCTTGCAAAGAAACAATTGTTTTCGTGCTAAACAATTTATTATAGCCAATATTTTAATGTAATTGAATTTTGAAATACAAGCCATTAAAAGAGTATGCAAGATTGTTTCCAAATGTTAAATTATTATTATTTTATAAGAAACTAATAATGTAAATCAGGCAATGTCTGTATAATCTATCAAGTGAAAATCTACATGAACTATGTAGTTATGCATGTTTGAACTTCGTCATCAAATGTGGTGAGTTAACGTTATTTTTTGCATGTGTTATCCATTACTAAAATCTGTAAAAAGGAGTGTTGTGTGGGGCTCTCGAATCTTACTTTAAGGTGCAAAATATACATAAAGTGTGAAAAATTTCGTTGCGCAAAGCTGCACAGGAACCCGAAGCAGCTTACTAATAAAAAAGATGTTGAAGCAACAACTTACTTTTCTTTATTCGATATACTCTATCCTCCTGAAGACTGAGTCCGAACTAAAGACATTTTAAGAAGCATGCGCTATATAAAATCCAGAACCGTCGCATTGTGATATGTTGTTTTCTATCTTTTAATCATTGATATACTGCAATATTTTCTTAAACACTACCTTTCTAAATTAAAATTAATGAGTCATTTACTTAGCCTTGACAATAAAATACACAGAATAATATTCTCCATATGTAGGCTTATTGAAATAAAAAAATGCAAGGCTTGTATTTTCTTACTTCAAAAGTCAAGAAACAGCCTCCTTCATTTATTTAATAATACATTACCATTTATTGCGGTTTCATATCTACAATGGTCACTAATGTAATATGACTAAATCTATTAACCTAGATTACGATTACCATCTGTGATCCGATAGTAATGGATTATCACATATATATGTATATCATAAATAATGTAAGCAAATTCCTATATATATATATATGATGTGTAAGGTGTATCCTTATACACAGTATGTCCTTATCAAGAATTGTATTCACATAGCTTTTAAAATTGCCATAATGTAGTAGCATTTAAAGAAAGATATTTGAAAACTAGATTAATTTACAAAGAATAATTACTTGGTAGCTAGTTCGACTGCTGATATATATAATATCTTTGTTTAAATGCTACAATAAGCTGTTCTTGAATTAAAACTTCGTTTATATACGAATAACTTTTGAGTTTTATGAAATTTTGAATATGATATTTTGACTTGTCTATGGTCCAGGAATAATACCTAAGAAAGGTGGTAGAGAGTTCCGGGACACCCTGTATAAAGCCACACCGTTCGAGGAACTTTTTACAAACAATGCAAGTCTGCACCCACGTACCTTATGCTACTACCATGTACTACTACCATGTACTAATACTACCCATGTACTACTTCTTCCCATATACTACTACCACATACTATTACCATGTACTAATACCATGCACTACTACCATGTACTACTACCATGTACTACTACCCATGTACTACTTACTTGTATGAAGGTCTCAGTAAGAACATTTTAGGAAATATGTTAGTTCTTTTTATATGCAACTACTCTGTTAACGTCTTCAATTGAGTTAATGTGTCAAGATGGGTAAACGCATTTTTACACCTTGGAATTTGATCAGCTGTGTAATAAACCAATACAACTGGAATTAAGTGAAAAGCTAGCATAAGACACACACAAACACACATTCATATGTTAATAAATATTTGTTTATGCGTTAACGTAAACAGGTAATGTTCTTATTTTTATGTTCTTAGTGATAAATCCAAAATAATCCCGTTACATGCTAGTTTATACCAATTTATATACTCAAAATTGAATTGAATCCAAAAATATGCTTATATTTTTTTAATTTCAACTCCAACGGCATTTTTGTAACAGAGTAGCCTATACAGACGCTTCTAGGGGTAGCGGTCCACACCCATCAGATTTTGTATGGACATCCCGGGATTTGAACCCGTGACCCTTGAATCGAAGTCTAAAGACGCTAACGGTTAGGCCAGCGAGATGACCCTTTTTCAGGTAATTCCAGCCCCTATTTTATACTCATAAATGATCCAAACATCAAGGTAATTGGACCATTTTTCGTTATCGTCAGTGAGGATTAATAATAAACCGGATACATTAATCTCTGTGGCATTTTGTATAACAGAGTCTTTAATGAGATAACCACAGAGCCAATTACAAACGCTTTATTAATTCAATTGTGGATTGGTAACATATGAAAACCGGCCAAATCTCGGAGAGTTCGTGGAGGGCAGTCATTAACAATTTGATTGTTCGCCCGTCCACCCCGTAGTCACAGGATGGATGTTCCACCTGACCCCATTTTGGTCTCTATTAGCCACATCTATCAACACCGGTATAAACCCGATTTATCAAAATTGAGTCATTGTGAGGAAGGGACATGAAGCTGCTTCAGAGAGATGACCTAGGAGTATAGAGAAAAACTTGGCGATACCTGGCTTCTCGTAATATTGTACAACCGTTCCATGGTTGATCGGGGGACTTAGATTAACAAACAATCCTTTTATTTATATAATGTGTGACAGGGGAATTCTTGATATTGAGATTCAATGGTTTTTGCATGTAAACGAAAAATCACTCCCCTGTTTCAAAATGTTCATGCAACTTTTAGTAAAAATACACCAAGTCTATTCTTATACACGATATTTTTATCTACAAAATTTTACTTCACATGCGATTGTAGTTTCAATTTCAAATCTAAGGAGGTTGGCTGCAAATTAAGGCTCACTCCCTTACCATGTTTGCGATTTAATATATTAAAGGGGCTATATTAACAAGGTCAGTTATATATTTTGAATTTTTATAAAATTTTAATGTTACTAATTAAATGACAAAACTACTTATAACTGATTTTTTTCCTTTGAGAAAAATTAGACGAACACCTTAAATAACACAATTCTTCAAGAGCTTAACTTTAACATAGATATGCTAAGTCGTTCAGTCATAATAACATTTTAATAATGGCCTCTTAACATTTTAAACGTGGTTTCGTTTCTAACAATTGCGTTAAATCGCCCTTTAATTTACGATAACAAAACAAAATTAAAGTTTTTGTGTGTTACATTATAATTAAATGAAGCAGTTCATGCGACAAAACGTACAATCTCATGGATGAAAAGTCATGTAACGAAATATATTTTGAATTAATCAGTATAAATATAAGTAAAATTACAGTACATTATAAGTGTAATAGCTTGTAAATTAATTCTAAAATAATAACTGGCTGAGAGTAATTTACACTGGTCACAAATATTCAAGCAATAATTTGCCACTAGATCTTTAGATATAGGGCAACTCTAAAGAACATTGTAGTGACCGATTGCCTAATAAATATAAACAAGTGCAGTAAGTGTTCTGGCCCTCAGGGAAATCAGTGCAGCCCTCCAGTAGCTACTTACAATCTGAGCAAACTGAGCTCCTGTTCTTGTATCATACTCTCATTATGAATTAAAGACTTGATGTATGTAGGGTAGTTCTAAGAACGTGAAACGAGTCATCACCTCATGAAGTGATACTGTACGTAAGGAAAATTATTTCAATACAACAAATGATGGGTAATCTTGTAAAACTACAAACAAACACCGTAAACACAATTTTTAATATACTGATAAGTATTTTGAATAATTAATTAATTTTATTAATTAATTAGCTTGATTCTATATAGTAACTTATGAGATACATGTGGAATCTTAAAAAGAATATTTAATACATGATTCGTATAAACATTACATTTTCAACTAATTAAATCAAATAAGCCAATGTTCTTATACGTTCTATTTTAAAAGCATGTGAGGATGATACCTCAAGGGTGAACTGTATCAATGTCTTATTTGCTGCAGAAGGCTGATTTTCTATTTATATGAAATTTGTGAAAGGATTATTTGAAAAATAACAACTACTGACAAAAAGTATGGAATATGTCATTAGTAAAAAATATAACAGAACACTAAATTACTTGTACCATCTGTAGTGTTCAATGACAATAATGTTCAAATTTAAAAATCTCCTTTCAGTTGAAACAATAAAAGTTAAGTTGAACAAGAAGGGCTGAAATTGCCTTGAAGTGAAAGACTGTAAAGGACGAACATTATTAACAATTACAACTAATAACTACAATCGATAGCTTTGGAACTCAAGTTTTTGACAGCTACTTTGATAATTGAAGTCAATAGTTTTAAAATTGAACGATTTTACTGTTGGTAAGGTAATACTGTATAAAGTCATAAAGTGGAACTGTAACTGTTTAGAAGATCTAAATTATTTACAAAGACTTAGTTCAGGTTTTATTTTTTTTATATTTTAAACCACTATTTTAATAGTAGGGGAAGTCTAATTAGTGGCATGATTTTTGTGGTGGGTGATAAAACACACAAATGTTACATTGCAAACATAAGTTCTCATTCACCACCTGAACCACCGTATTGAATACGAGTCTGATAATTTGTAGGAGGAGATAAACTGGATTTATTAAAAAAGTCTTAATATTTTGTAAATTGTATAAACTATTAAACTACCTGAATATGCGCTTCTGGTAACTTGAAAATTATAAATATAATCAAACTAGCAAGAGCTAAGTTGTATGTATAAACACATTGGCATTTTTAAGTTTTGAAAGGGAACAGTTCAAACCCTGGTGTTGGTACTATCTAACTTTTCAAACAAATTAAGAAACCTAACTAATTAATAGCTCGATGACAAATGAGAACTGTATCTAGTATTGAACCTTCATACAATTTTCAGAATTCTGCCGGGATCGATCTGGTGAACCTCGGATCACGAGGTGAGCTAGAGAGGTAGTTAGGTAACTAGTACCCTACTAATCCAGTTTATGACTTTCTTTACTCTAACGACTTTAATCGGATGTACATTAAGTAGACTTGATAAACCACACTATTTTAATAACACCATTATTCTTGATTGATTATTTGGCATTCTCATCTCCTTCTTTATGAATGCCAAATAATCAAACAACCATCTTACAATACAATCACCATCTTCAGCAAAGTCAGAAGCATTTAGAAGAAAAAAACACCATTATTGATTCATTTTACATTTTTACTTGTGGACATTACATTTAAACAGAAAACATTGCATTTTGTTACAAAAACTTACGAGTTTTTGGATTTTGTAACATAAACGATTAAAACAGCAGACACATGAATTGAAACCAATTAGTTTTAAATGTACTAATTTATACAACCACATTTATTATTTTATGTTGATGTTCCACTGCACGCGATAAAACTCACATATTGAAACAGATTTAGATTTTAGATTTAATGAGTTGCATGAATCCACTTTAGTCTCATAGTTTTGGTTATCTATGTTAATATTTCCCGGCAGTAATCAAGGGTAAATAAATTGTTGAAAAATGAAACATAAAAACGTGGACTTTCGTTGTTGCCTGTTTCCTACTACACAGTTGCGTTTCAATTCAACTTAAATTAACTACGAGAACCACTTAATCCAAAAAGGTGGTAATTCGTTAAGTCTACAATTCAATAACTTATTTAACTGCAATAATTTATGCTTGGTCTAAAAGTTAATGTTTGAAAGATATTTTGTTTAAATACTTTTAACATGGTAATCATTTACATAAAAAATAGCATGATCAAGTGTATTTAATATTTAATCACAATAATCTCACAATGCCGTTATTTATAATGCTGAAATAATAAAACTTTAATGACAAATTTATACTAACAAGTTCCAGTTCTAAAAAAATGTGATAAAGATCAAATATTCATCAAAAATATATTTCATTTAAAATTAATTGAAATAAATCGAATACAAATGAATTAATGGGTGTGAAGTTTCTTGGTAAGTTTCTTGGTCTATGCTAGGGAACAATCAACCAAGATATCTCTAGAATTATTAATTTATTTTATTGTAATAATTCTAAGTTTTAAAAATAAAATCGAAAATGTCTCACAACGTTGAAGATCTGAAACTGTTTATAAAAATTAAACTGGGTCAACAGCGAGAAATTAGATTGATTAACAGTATAAATAATGATATTTAATAACATTCAAGCAATTGAGGCACACACTTCCTGTACTGCTGTGAAAGCTGTGATCATTGAAACTAAAAAATAACATAATTTTTGACCTTATAATGTAAAATACTTGAGAAAACACATAAAATCGTCTTGGTATTTATAAACAGCGTTCCTTTAATTGATGACTATGTTAATGCTTCCCAAGGCGGTTAAACTTTTAAGGCAATAAATTATCCCGGTTGTTTTGCTGTAACTTTATTCAGTAACCTTTGGAGTAATTGTCAGCTTGAACCTGACTTGCATTCCATCTTTTTGGCCTTTATATTAAATTAATTAATTAATAATAAAACTTAAAATACCCCCTAGCAGCAAACCTGCGTACTCAGTAAATTTCCATTGTGCATATATGTATCTTAATTCCCCCTAAGATATCTTCACTTGGTATGTGGCCACATAAAGCCACATACCAAGTGTCATCAATAAATAAACTAAACATTTTAATTTTTCTCCATTAGAATAACATGGCGGCTGAGTATGCAGGTTTGCTGAAACAAGGGACATAAAAAATAGGGTTTTATACAAATATTAATACAACTCAACTAGCTAAAGCCACATACCAAGTTTTATTAATACATGTTCATAATTAAGGGAGATAACATTTTTCTTATTCTCCATAAGAATAACATGGGGCTGAGTACGCAGGTTTGCTTCTACGGGAACTATCAGCAAAAAGATAGTTTTTTGTGCAAATATCAATAGACCACAACGATATAAAGCAAGTTTCGTCAGGATAAGTTGATAAGATATATAATTTTTCTTATTCTCCATAAGAATAACTTTGGACAACGTACTGTGTTTAGCACTTTCAATACCTCGGTAACCGATTGACGTAGAGGAATGGTCAAAATACCAAATTGTGTGTTTTTTAAGCTGAATCCGATGGTGAAAAGTCAAATTTGATTTAGTAAAATATTATATGTAAAAACTTAAAATACCCCCGCCGCAGCTAACCTGCGTACTCAGCAAATTTACAATACATGACTTAAAGCCGCGTACCAAGTTTCATAATAATATATTCACAAATAAGCGATATATAAAATTTTAATTATTCTCCATAAGAATAACATTGGGGATGAGTACATAGGTTTGCTAAAACAAGGAACATAAACAATTGGTTTCTATGCACATATCAATATAACTCAACTAGGTGAAGATACCCAGTTTCATCAATATACATTCATAAATAAGCGATATATCCCACTTTGATTACTCTCCAAAGAATAACATGGGAGATGAGTACGCAGGTTTGCTGCAACAAGGAACGAAAAGAATGGGTGTTTAGGCAAATATCAATATAACTCAACTAGGTGAAGTCATATACAAGGTATTATTAATCTATGTTCATAATTAAGGGAGACAAAGCATTTTAATTTGTCTCCATAAGAATAACATGGGGGCTGAGTACGCAGGTTTGCTACTACGGGTACATTTAGCAAAAAATAGTTTGTTGAGCAAATATCAATAGACACAACCATATAAAGCCGTATACTAAGTTTCGTCAGTATACGTTCATAAAGAAGCGAGATATAATTCTTTTCTTATTCTCCATAAGAATAGCATTAGACAACGTACTGCGTTTAGCACTTTCAATATCTCGGTAACCGATTGAAGTAGAGGAATTATCAAAATACCAAACTGTGTGTTTTTTGAAAGCTGAATCCAATAGTGAAAATTAAAATTTTTTTTTTTTCAAAAATTATGTGTAAAAAGTTAAAAAATCCATTATTGTGGTACAAAACCCCCTTAAAATGATCCTTTGGTTAGAACGATCTGGCTGGTTTTCGAATCTAGTCATAAATGTTTCTTTAAATGTTTGTACCAAATTTCACCAAAATCAAACCATTTTTACGATCGTTTATTTCGTCCTAGCATTTAATGTTTTTGTGACATTTTCTTTAATCTTCGATGGCCAGGAAAGTGTGTTTTGAGTATGTAACAAGGATCAATGGCGTAGTAAATTACTAGCAAAAATATAGAAAGTGTTATTGATACTTAATGTTTATAAATAGTGCTAGTGTGTTTCATAGCATCGGGTTAAAACTTTTTAAATATACTTTTTACTTTTTAAATTTAGTCATGAATGTTTAAATATAATTTTAAAATCAATTATTATTTTTATTTAAAATTAATTGAAAACCTAACCCCACGTAAATTGGTTCAAATGGTTTTGCTACTTATATCGGCTATGTTATGAGTAACAATGTAACTCGAATATGAGTACAGATGAAAACAGTAGAAGAAGGCAACAATAGACTATTCTTATGTATTCACAGAGCCAATTTGGTAAGCTATCATATTAGAGGACTCCACGAAGTGACAATATGGAGAATTTAATTTTACAAGATAACAAAATGGTTGAGATGAAGAACATCTTTACATAGCTTACAGAATTAGATGTGATATTTGGCTTTAATATTATACTTCTGTTAACGTTTTTCATAAAACCTGTATTTCATGTTTTATGTTTAACCAGTATAAATAAACTACGCCTCAGAACACTACAAAATATATTTACACTTATACAAGACGGTAAATGTACACCACCGGTATGGAATTGTTTTAGGTTTGTATTTTGATTATCTTTGCAAACCTTCCAAAAATAATACTGTATATGATTTTATTGTGTACTTTTAACACAATTAAAAGTACACAATAAAATAAATGTATTGTATTTGTGTGTACATAATTAAATATGAGTCAAAATGGCCTTCAAGTAATTAGTGAATTTCCTTTGGAAAGTGAACTATTAGCATGACCCGCACGGTGAAATTAAGCCCGGGACCACCATAGAAGTTCCTAACGTGACCCCCTGAACACGTTTTGGGGGGTCGTTCAAAATTGTATATATATATATATATATATATGTGTGTTTGCACTCTAGCAGTCGCATTTTTTGTCCGATTAACTTAAAATTTGGTAGGGACGTTCCTTTCTGAAATCAGTTGGACAAGTTCGTTGGGCAAAAGAATCGTAAAACTCCAAACCCATTTTTTGGGGATTAATCTTTCAAATTTCGAGTTTTCGGGCCCAAAAAGGGTCTAAAAAGCCCCAAATGTAAAATTAATGCATGTAAAAAGATGGGGATTAGTGAGACGAAAGTTTTAAGCCCTCTCCCGTCATTCTAGCATAAATATTTACCGAGTTATTAAAGAAAATGTGTATCGACTAAACACAGTACGTTGTCTTATGGGGGTTTTACACTAGAAAAGCCTGCTACTCCTTTGTTAGCGTACTTTTATCATCCCCAGCAACCTCACGCCTATTTTCAAGCCTGACTAGATCTTCTCCTAACATTATAATGCGCAAAATTGTATTCCCAGCATTGCAGGTAAATTAAACCAGGAGCATCAGAACAGCCAAAAAATCAATGTTTTCAGATTTCAATAAAAATTGGAAAAATGTATGTTTTTACACTGATTTTGAGTTTTAAAAGTTTTAATATGGAAATTCACTTCCCTCACGTCAGCGTGCTGCGTGCGAACTCGTTTATTATTACAAACGGTTTAAATATAATTCCTTATATTTAATAGAATCACAATGGTAAACGCTTATTGGCACTGCTAAAATCTAAATAAATGCAACTTGGTTATACATGTTCAAGAGAAGCGTTATAAAAATTAAAATTATCATGAGAATTAAAGTTTTATTTCCTAGGAATTTTTAATTTTAGTCATTGTAATACTTTAAGTTTCATTAGGAAGTTCTCCTTTGTTTTATGGGCTCCACACACATTCAAATAACAACTTTTCGAAAGAAAAAAAAACAGGCAGTTTCCTGTAAAGCTTTCAAAACGTCCAATTTGCACTTATTAAACTAAAGCCTCTAGAACTGGCTTAAGTAAAGAGAAAACTAGAACATTAAGCTAGTGAGCATAAGCTAGTAAGCTGCATGGGTTCCTTCTTTTTTAACTATATTTTTTCCTACATATTCAACAATACGTTGTATTTTATAAAATTAGGAATTAACTCTAGACAATAAATACCAGATCTATAAACAAAATTACATCCTTTTCACTGTCTTTGTCCAAATACACCGTTATAAGGAATATGTTTTTATTTGATAAACTACATTAAATGCTGAAAAGGAATTTAGCATAACATTTTTAAAATTATTAAAATACATTTTTTAAATTTGTATTGTTTTAAAATATCAGAAATCCTTAAACTTGAACTAGCATACTCATGACAAATAACAAAACCCGTCCACACTATACAAGCTACTGCTAATAATTGTAGACGGATATATCTGACATATTTTTCACCTCACTTTTAAGCTGAAGGGTGGCCTTGCCTCTTCGTGTAAGGAATGGAGGAGTGTACAAGGCGAGAGGAAGATGTGTATTGGAGAACTCCCGATACTCAAACCAACGAAGGTATTTTATTTACTTTTCAGTCCTTAACAAGTAAATACCCATTGTATTTTCAGCTTTTTATTATTAATAACCATCCGTTCCTATTATTTACTTGCTATTTCGTATTAAAATGTTCTTATCCTGAGTTAAATCTTAATATGATCCTTCGTTCTCACTCTACTGCCCCGATAGCGTTGACGATTATTTTAACATATTTTGTATTTATTACCTTATAATTTAACAACATTATTTTGTATTAAATAACATAGAATTTTTCGGTTCCTTTCAAGTTTGTTTGACAAAACTAACTATTTATTACTGAATAGTTATTTAAAATACTACTCGTAATATAAAATAAGAGTACAGGAAGCAATATAGATGCTGTAACTCCTAATAGAAGCTTCATACAAGGTATTTTATGAAGGACGACGGGGGTCTTGCCATGGATCAGTACTGGTGCTAAATGCTTATATCCTCTGTTTTTACGTTATATATATAGTAGAACTTGGATTACTTAAACCAATAACATGTAAATAAACACAGAGCTCTCGCCTTGTGTTAAAATAATAGGTATCAGGAAACTGACACATACTTTCTCCCTTTAAGGCAAACTTTAATGAAAAAGTTATTTTTTATTTACTAAATATAGAATATGAAGTACAGATAAATGTACTGAATATCGTCTAAAATATTTGTTTACAGAAATATCCACCCAAATCCCTTTTTGGGAGGCACTATAGAGTCGTTGCTACACACGGTGGTTTTGAGAGGGGAAATGCCCCCTTGCCACCCCCAGGGATAAATGGCAACATATTTTGAACATCCTATGTTGGTCAATGCTAACTTGACCTGCATATCAAGTTTTAATTAAATTGATCAGTAAATAAGAGAGAAATAGTTATTTTGGTATTCCTCATAAGAATAACATTGGGCAACGTACTGCGTTTAACGCTAAATTAATATTTAAATTTTATCCTCAACAAGCAATTGTAGAATAGTAATTCAAAATACTAATGTATTTAGTTTTTTGAGCTATTTTTAATGGTTAATAGTAATTTTTTTTAATATTTATGATTTTTCATGAAAAATCAATAAAACTGAATTTTGGATGTTTTAAGTCCTGTAATTTCTGAACCCGACTTTTTACAGAAATGCGGGTGGTGTCATTTTGTTGGAAACCTGAAGCTCAAAAATTATAAACACGCATACAAATATAAATTTAAGTTTTTAATTGTTTATAAATTGTATACGTCTTGTTATGTTACGTAGTTTATTGTTATTACTGGCAATAAATAATTCTCATAAGATAAATGTAATACTTACTTTAAATAAGGGAAACTCATAAAAAAATCTCATCAACGGTTAAAAACTACCGCTACTACAGTGAAAATTCATACCACTACGTGAATATTGTGACGGTTATACATTTACTAAAGCAATGAATTTGACATTAAAATTCATTGGTGCTTTGCATTAACGACCTCACCAATGTGTTTCAAGTCGTTAAACTATCACATTAAACTGATAAAATCCCGTGACATCAAGGACAGACTTTGGTCAAATGATAACTCACTGTAACTGTATTTTCAACGGATAAAAGAACAGCGGTTGAATATATATTAAATATGTATTGGCACACATTGGCAATATAAAAAACCCCAAGTGTAATATACAGAGTTTATGACAACTTGATATTGATATTGTTTTTTTTCAGGCTAACGGTTGTGCAAGAGTAACAGATTACACGATTTTATAATCTGTGGTTAGCTTGGTTGCCATTGGGACGTAGGGTGAAGAATAATAACAGTGGTCATCACGTAGGTTTAACTTTTTCTCGGATATCAACATGTCATTGTGCACTCGTTTTTTTTTACTTTATTAGTTCGACAGTATGTTTTACTGATGACGTACATTGTTAAAACCCCAACAGTTGCCTAAAATGTTACTACAGGCGCCTGTCATGGTTTTATTCAAACAAATGTAACAACAGCGCACTCTACAGGGCTTCGGTGGGGCAGCATGATTGGGTCAGCGTTATTTTCTCATCAGAACGTAAAGGGCGAAACCTGAGGGTGGAAGTGTTTGGTTGTGTTATTGACACTAGTGCAAAAAGTATTGACATTTTCAAGATTAATGAGAATGTTTTCCAGGTTCTAGTAGTAAGTCCTGTAAAATTAATAAATTTAAACCTTTTAAAAGCGTTATATTTTTATTATTATTTATCACGCCTTGGACTTGAAAAATCCTCCGTGTGAATTACGTAATTCATACTCTTGGTGATTAAACGCTATCTTAGGAACGAAACGCAATAAAGGAGTCCGAAAGTGAGGGTATGAAAAATGAAAACTTCATTTCGGCAGTGTTATAAAATGGTTATGATGAATTCTGGTTCTTTATGTGGCGTTGGGGATTTTTGAAAGAATTGTGTTTCTGCTACGTGGACTTCTTATTGTGTTTATAATTATTTAAGCGTATATTTGTTAGCGCAATATGTCTAAATTACTTGTGAAAACTACGCGGAAGGTAATTAAAGTCATATTAAGGTATTGGATAAATAAATAAAATAAAACAAGTGTACGACAATTTCTAGTTTTAGCGAATTTCCCCTATAGGGAAGAAGCTATTACCGTAGGTCTCATGGTAAGACTTAAGCCCCATACCATGATAACTTTTTTGTTTTGAGGTCCCCAGATGCCAAAAACACTTTTCGTTCAAATTTATATATATATATATATATATATATATAAATTTGAACGAATATCTATCTATATATATATATATATATATATATATATATATATATATATATATATATATATATATATATATACATATATCTAAATTTCAACGAATAGTGTTTTTGGCATCTGGGGACCTCAAAACAAAAACGTTATCATGGTATGGGGCTTAAGTGTTACCATGAGACCTACGGTAATAGCTTCTTCCCTATATGGGAAATTCGCTAAAACTAGAAATTGTCGTACACTTGTTTTATTTGATTTATTTATCCAATACCTTAATATGACTTTAATTACCTTCCGCGTGGTTTTCACAAGTAATTTAGACATATTGCGCTCACAAATATTCAAATATATATATATATATGTATCCGTTACCGCGATAACTTTTGAAAGAAGCGCCCGATTTTGATGAAATTTGGCACAAATGTGGAGAGTAACATTTATGACTTTAAGTTCGAAAACCAGAAAAATCGGACCATGGAAAGGGGGGTTTAAGGGGTTTTTAAATTTTCCAAAAAAACGTTTTTTGCATTTTTTACCCTAAAATTTAAAAAAAACTTAACTTTGGTTTTGACCATGTTATAGAGCTTAAAAAAACAAATAATATGGTATTTTGAATTATTAACCTAGGTTAAGTGGTTGCGGAGAAAATCCAAAAAACGTACTCATAAAATCTCCCATGTCAATCATATGGGAAAACAGTTTTTGGCTTTTCCTTCACATTTGCTCTTACTAATCTGTTCAGTTCCACAAAACAATCATTTTGGTGTTTAAATTTTCATTCTATGCCCAACCATTGCTGAGAGATTCAAAGTGCTAAACACAGTATGTTGTCCAATGTTATCCTTATGGAGAATAAATAAAATTCTATATCTCGATTATTTATCAATGTATGTTGATGAAACTTGTTATGTGGCTTCATGTAGTACTGGTATATTGATATTTGCTCAAAAAATTGAGTTTTTGTTGATTATTCCCTTAGCAGCAAACCTGCGTATTCAGCCCCCATGTTATTCTTATGAAGAATAAGTCAGATGTATTGAGTCCCTTAATTATGAACATATATTAATAAAACTTGGTATGTAGCTTCACTTGGTTAAATTATATTGATAATTGCATAAAAACCCATTTTTTCCTTGTTGCAGCAAACCTGCTTACTCAGCCCCATGTTATTCTTATGGAGAATCACTAAAATGTTACATAGCGCTTATTTATGATTGAATATTGATGAAACATGATATGTGACTTCGCCTAGTTACATTCTATTTATATTTGCATAAAAACCAATTGTTTGTGTTCCTTATTTCAGCAAACCTACGTACTCATTACCAATGTTATTCTTATGGAGAATGATTAAAATCGCTTATATGTGAATATATTTTTATGAAATTAGTATGCGGCTTTATGTGGTATTAAGACATATATTATGCATTGGAAATTCGCTGAGTATGCAGGTTTGTTGCGACGGGGGTATTTTTTTTTTCATGTATAAAATTTCAATTTTACTAAAGCTGCGCTAATTTACCATTCGATACCTTATGAGTGAAGAGATGATCTAACTTTTCCTAGAAAGGAAGTTAAGAGAAAGCTGTCGCATAAAATGGAATGTTATCACATGGTGTTACTCTCTAATGTTCTACAACTCTAGTGTAACAGCTCCGACGGAGTTGGAATGGTTGGTTCTACAATGGCACTTACACTTAGCATTGAACTCTCTTGCAGTAATTGTATGCATTGATAATTATAGTGACCAGTACACTAGAGTTACAATGAAGTATGACAAGTATAAAGTAGTTGAGTTACAATTAAAATTAATAATTTAAAATTAAGATTATTACAGTTTAATCTTATTTTAATGAGGTATGTCTCGATAAAAATGTACTTTGTCACGAAATGTGATTTTCCTGAAGTATTTCATATCAACTTTGATGTGTATACTTTATTAGATCATCGGTCTCAACTATGCTAAATTTTAATCACATAAATAAGAATTGTTTTGTCATGCAACAAAATAAAACAAATCAAGTTTAAAAAGGAGCAATAAAACAAAGTTTGTGAGTATTTCCAAAGTTATTTATCGGCTGTAGCTATAAATTAGAAAAGCAAAAAAAGTATTGCACGCACAAAACGTCTACAAATTATAAAAATAGTTACGTTACAATAATTAAAGTTATTAGTAAGGTAATCTCCTCATAAGGAAAAACGTTGATTTAAAGACGACATCTTTATAAAACCACGTGTATGGCCATCAAGTGTTCTGAATACATTTGAAAGTTAGGTATAAAAAATGTATTATATTACTTTACATAGTATAAATATGTATATATGTGCATATAATATTTAGTGCAATTGTGGCAAGGGCCACAACTACAATGCACATGTAAAACCCCTAAAATACTGAAGATTTATTATATTTTGTTATCGTATAGCTGCATATCGTCTCGCTGTGTTTAATTATAGGTATTTTTTTTTAGTAGCCAATGTTTGCCTTTTTGTTACATTCATAAAAAGAATTTCAAACTCTTATGTTTCTAAGTTTAAGTTTTAAACCCGTTCCTGGACTCACGAGTGAAAATAAATTGTTTTTTGACTAACCGGTGGTTTTTAATTATACGTTCTTATTGATGCCCAAATAATATTTTGTATGAATGATAATAAGCCTACTGGACCGTTTTATTATGTTTATTAATATTTACGATTAATGTTATGATGCAAAAGATTGTTCTATTACAGTTACGTTTACCCAAGTCAAGTTATATTAAACTGTCTTACTGACTTAAATTATGTTTCACAGACTTAAATTATAATAACCAACAATATAAACACCATTATGTGACCAATGATAACCATTTTCCCAATAAAACCACCATGATAAATTATTTGAATAATTAGTTTTAACAGACATTGATTATTGTTGCTGGATTAGGAAACCCCAACATAGCTGCTAGGCACGCCTTCCACAGGCAGGAATTTTGCACAGGTTACCGGAAGGATAGGATATAGCAGGAAAGGAAAGGGTAGGATGGAACAGGCAGCCAAATTGAACTTTTAGAGTGCCAACTCTCGTGCTCCTATAACAGCTGTGATCAGGCTAAAACAGGCGGACCAATTCTGCCCTCCAACTGGTCAACTAAACTGTTAACATCCAGAGACCAACATTCTCAGGTTGGGGACCAAACCCGGAGTTTCCAATTGAGCCGCTAAAAATTGAGGGCCCAAAGGTGAAAGGAAATTTTGTCATAATTTTCAGCAAAAAGACTTACCATATATAATGCCAACTTCATTTGCTGTACCAAATGTCAGCCTCAAAACTGGTATAGATCAGTTTTTAGGTTGTCCTGGTAATGAATAAATAAATGAACAGACAATCTTCATATGTGACATATAGAAGGCCTATTACACACGTGACAACGTAGCTAAATAAATAGAAAATTTAGCTGCAATCAAATATGCTTTTCAGTTATTATTTAAATTGGGGCACTATATACTGAAGAGTGAGGGGAGAACTGGTGAGGGAGTAAAGGAGCGGCCTGGTGAAGTTTCTAAAGCGTTTACCTTTAGGATGCAAGGCCCCGGGTTCAAACCTCACCATTCATCAGTCAGTGGTGATAATACACTATCAATAGCTATATGTGATTATAACACAACCTAGTGGTTCGGAGCTCACCTTAGGCTACACGTATATAAGACAAAAAACATAACCGATATGTCTCTGGAGCAAGGAGAAACAAGTCTGTTTAATAATTTTGGTAAAAACAATGAGTTTTTTCAGCCTCGTAATCAAAATGCATGTCATATCTTCAGAAACAATCATTCTTTTTCCATTTCACGCCGTAAAACAGCTCATTTTGAAAAACATACATGCTTCGCATTTATAAAACTGTTCAACCCTTTGCCAATAGACCTGAAACAGGAGTCAGATGTTACCAAATTTAGACATCAGACAAAGATTTTTCTTATAAATAAGGAATATTACCGTGTCCATGATTTTTTCAATGACAAGTTTGTAATTTAATTGTAAATGTTTTTGGTTATTATTTCTCTTTGTATATTGATTTTATTTCAAGCTGTTACAGAATGTAAGAAATTGTGACTTCTTGTCTATGCTATGTATATAGTCTAATGGCAATAAAAAAATTTTAATTTCATTTCGTTTGATTTGATCTGTAACAGAGATTTCCCTTCACTAACAGTGATATGATAAGAAAAAGGATGAAGTTAAAAAAATAGAAATAAACTAAAAAATAAGAAACAAAACATAAAATAAGATGAAAAACAAAACATAAAAACAGAAGAAAAAAATATAAGTGATAAAAGAGTCAACTAATACCGGATTATACTTTTGAAAATTGCAAAGCTACCTCACTATATCGAATAGATAAAAACGTTATACTTTATCCTCGACCCTTATAATACATTTCATGATATATCGAAAACAAAAACACTACCATATAATACAATGGTTGATGTAGCTAGTCAGTAGTCACTGAGAGAGTAATGGTAGAAGGTGATTGCATATTTATCAGTTCAAGTGCAAGAAAGCTGTTCACCGAGTTACTTAGAGGTTGACATTAGTATCACTAAGTTGATGAAATCTGTAACGACCGTGTCTAAGGATATATGATCGATATGAACTCAGCAAAAGTAAATGAACGTTGTTATAAAGTATTATTGAACTATATCCACTATGAATTGTGAACATTATGAATAATGAACATTGTCCAATTTCTTTTCAGGATAAACATATTAATGCCTTATTAATGACATAAAAGGAGGTTCGTGTTGTACTCAACTCGGAAATCATTGATTGATTATAAAATGTAAATGACTTAGAAACATATGTTAAGTACTGCATTATTATACTATACTAAATTTGTAATTGAAAATATTGGCTAATCCCATTTTATTTCTGTTTTCATTAAGTTAAAAACTAATATTTCAGAATATGTTTATTTTTACACAGTTTGACAGTTCATTTAACTATAAAGTAGACCTATTAATAACTTTCTGAAAATTGATTATAATATTCTATATATGGTAAAATATTTTTTTTTAAATAGTTATGGTTATATAAAATATTGCATAACAACTGGATTATAGAGCGCTTGCCGTAAATTAGAGAGCTGGCCTTACAATCCAAAGTTCACAAGACCGTTCTTGCTGTAACTGGATCCAGATGTCAATGGTCAATGGGCTATTTATTATTGATCCTGACTAAAATAATCAGTCGGCCTAAGTCAGTAACAAGGCTGTACAAGGCATCTCTCTCATTATACAATCTATACTCAAGTTCATTCATATTCGCCTTCAAATATCCCTCAGTTGCGTTTTCATCTTCAGCAGTGATTAAATTATTTTCTTTTTCATTGCATTTAATCAGAAGATTAAATAAGAAATAACAAAATTAAATATATAGATTTGTAATATTATATCTCGTCTTGCAAATATAACAACTATTAAAAACTCAAATTAGCCATAAATAAAAATGTTTTCGTAAAACAATGTAAAACTAGTACCCCATTATATTTAAAAAATACAAATTTTACAGGTTTACGGTTTTTTCGCAATATGGATTGTTACAAAAACGTATAAATTGTTTTCTGAATAAAATTATAATAACTAAAATAAAGCCAGAGAAAAAAAATAAGACAAAATAAACTAGTTTTAACGCCATATTAAATCTTTGACATGTTAAAAATGCCAAAAAAATACATATACCACTTTTGTCCAAACTTTATGAAAGGTGTGATTTGTAAATATTTACATTATTAATGGTTTTCCTACAAATATCTTCTGCAAAAATTTATTTAAAAGAGATTTATAATATTCGTTGAAATGTGACAACATGTTTTACAATATTTATCATATGCAAACCTTATCAAGTTTATCCCGATTCAAAAAATTTAAATTTGTATAAATTTTTTAAATTTTTTTTTTTTTTATTTCACAAACAGGAACATCCTAAAATGATCTCGTATTTATCATTGCTACTAATCAAGAGAGTAGTTTTTTTTTTAATTAAGTTATCGTCACCATATACGATAAGTAATCCAGATAATATATTCACAACGATAGCGAACTGAATAAAAGATGTGTTGAGATCACCCGAGAGTATTATCCCCATGTATTCTAAAGTAAGTATTAGTTTTAGCGAATTTCCCCTATAGGGAAGAAGCTATTACCGTAGTTGGCATGGTAAGACCTAGGCCCGGGACGATGATAACTTTCGTTTTGAGGGCCCCAGACCCCAAAAACACCAATCATTCGAAACTGTACATATATATAAAATATATATATATATATATATATATGTGTGTGTGTGTGTGTGTGTGTGTGTGTGTGTGTGTTTGTGTGTGTGTGTGTCCGTGGGTGCAATAACTCTCGTAAAAAAGCTCCGATCTTGATGAAATTTATCGTGTAAATCAAAATTTATGACTTTAAGTTCAAAAACCAGACAGATCGACCCATCTGAAGTGGTATTTTGGGGGCGGTTTTGTACCCCAAAAATGGGTTTTTCGAAGTTTTTACTTGCATTATTAAAAAGTCAAAATTTCGTTTTCAGTTTCAACCATTGGATTCAACTTAAAAAACACACAATTTGGTGTTTTGATCATACCTCTAAGTCAATTGGTTACAGAGATATTGAAAGTGCTAAACATAGTACGTTGTTCAATGTTATTCTTATGGAGAATAAGAAAAATTGTATATCTCGCTTATTTATCAACTTATCCTTATGAGACTTGGTAAATTGATTCATATCATTGTGGTCTAAAAAATTGATTCATATATTTGCACTAAAAAAATTTTGGCCGATAGTTCCCATAGCAGCAAACCTGCGTACGCAGCCCATGTTATTCTTATGGGGAAAAAGTAACGTGTTATCTCCCTTAATTATGAAAATAAATTAATGAAATTTGGTGTGTGGCTTTACCTACTTGAGTTATATTGATATTTGTATAAAAACCCATTTTTTGTGTTTCTTTCTTCAGCAAACCTGCATCCTCAGCCGCCATGTTATTCTTATGGAGAATAATAAAAATGTTATAAACCGTTTATTTATGATGCATATTAATGAAACTTGGTATGTGGCTTTATGTGGTATTAAGATACATATATATGCATTGGAAATTCTTTGAGTACGCAGGTTTTCTGCTGCGGGGGTATTTTTCATTTATGTTCATAATTAAGGGAGACATAGCATTTAATTATTATCCATAAGAATAAAATGGGGCTGAGTACACAGGTTTGCTGCTACGGGAGCCTTTGGCAAACATTTGTTTTTTTGAGCAAATATCAATGGCCCCCAACCATAACAATCTTAGATTTTCTTGACATCCAAGCGATAAAACGCGGTATCTCAGAGGTAAAGTTCAACCAACAAACCAAGCAATTAAATCCTACTCATAATTAGAATATAGGATTCGACATAAACTACAGAAATTATATTTTTTCTCTATTACTACCCATTGGATAATTTGGCACATATCTGGTAAAATAGTGCAAAGCCTCTATCAAGCCAGACGTGGCCGGTTTGATTCCGGTCTCGGCCGACTCCTGTAAGATCATGTCACCTCTGGCTTGCCCATGTGGCTAATACCGTTACGGTACCTCGCTGTCTTTAGTTCACCGCACAGGCCAATATCCTATGGTGAAGGGCAGTTGAGGTTTTTTAAAAACCATCTAAAAAATAAGTATTTAGTTGCAGCAAAACGGTTAATTGTTGCGATTTACACAGACTCAATCGTGGTTAAAGATAATATGTGAATAGTACCCTTGTTTCACTAACTTTAAGCAGATATATACACATAGTAACTGGGCTATTCTATAAACTGCCTTTAGTAACGTAACACAATAAAGAAGCAAGCAGAGCGAAAGCGTAAAAAATGAAAACCTCATTTCGGCCTTGTTATAAAGTGGTTATGATGAAGAATTCTCGCCCTTTATTTGGCGTTGGGGATTGTTGTTAGGATTGGAGTTCTGCCGCTTGGACTACTTGGTGAGCTTCTCTTGGCAAGTGTTTGAAACAATATGCCCTCGAATCTAAAGGTTTGTGTTAAACAGAGTAAGCAAATACAAAGTTGCTCAAATTCACACATGTTATCTTAAGCACTCAGCCTTTTAGCACTAGCTAACTTATTCTTATAAAACCATTCAAAATTGAAAACTAACTTAAGTATGTATTTTGAATTGCACGAGAGTAAAATTTTGCCACGAACATTGGGTTGAATAGAGTCTGGTAATCATTAATCACTTTAATTGAGTAAATTTTTGAATTCTTTGTGAAATGTACACTCTTACTACAAAATAAATGTTTTCATAAGCCTAGAAGACGTCAGAATGATTTCGGAAATAAAATCGTCATAACGAAAACCCCTTTAAAATAACTCAATCGACTTGTCCTCTCATAACGTTACATTGAACCTATTACACGTAGAGTGGTAAGCTAAAAGTTGTTAAATTTGTTGCTACGTAATAACCTTGTGAACTATAAACTATTTTAATGTTTATAGTTAATATTTCGGATTAAGTAGGCGATTAACAGCATTGTTTGTGGCATTTGTAGCGTTAACGACACTTGTATTCCATGATCGCGTATTCACTGTTGCGTTTTATATAAAGATCAAAGCGAAATACACATATATGATCGCTACCGTCCGTAAATTAGGCTAAGTAGCCCAATTTCAGGTCTAAACACTGAATTGGAGTAATTAAATTTCATGGATAAGGTAACGGATGGAATTAACCATGGAAAGTGCACTAGTGGTCTTTTCCTTGGCATAAAAAAGGCATTTGGCACAGTTGACCATGGCATTTGGTTAAGAAAAATGTACAATTATGGATTTAGGGGAGTATCACAAAAGTGGTTTCGTTGTTCCTTAAGTGAGAGACAAGTGTGTCAAAATTAATGGACTTTAAGTTTTATAGGAGAAATAAAATATGGGGTGCCACAGGGCTCAGTATTAGGTACAATTTTATTTATTATTTACAATTATTTATTATTTATAAATATTATAATGATGTAGTGCACGATTTAATGGTAAGGTTACTGCATTTGCCGACAACACTGCACTTTGCTATATAGAAAAATCGTGGGATATAGTACATGAGAAAATTAGCCAAGACTTAGATGCTATTAAGTGGTGGTTTGTTACTAATAAGTTAGTTTAAAGTTCAGAAAAAACTACAATCATTAATTTTTCTTTAAGGCAGACAGTCACTTTTTCCCAAAAATAGTTTTATAAGTGTGATGAATGTTTATTGCGGGGTCTTAAATGTGATAATTGTTCAATAATAAACTTAAGTAGCAGCACAAAATATCTGGGAATTATGCTTGACAGCGAAATGAATTGGAAAACGCATATAATAAAATTGCAATTAAAAATCATAGCCAGCATTCGTCTTTTTTATTTTCTGCAGAGTATTTGTCCTCTACAAATCCTCAGAAGTTTATATTTTTCTCTGGTAAATTCTAGACTTGAATATGGCATAGTATTTTGGGGGGCACTTATTTTACCAATTTAAAATCTATTTTAACCTTGCAAAAGTTATTTGTTAAAGTAATTTATAGGAAAACAAAGTATGATGCCTCTTATCCATGTTTTCAAAAGCTAGATGTATTTCCTGTAAGATCACTTTTCCTGTATAAAGTATTGAAGGTTTTTCATATTAATTCAACATTTAATAAGGAGGATAATTATAAACTGAGATTGAGAAATGCAATTTTTTGATATGTACCGAAACCAAACTCAACATTTTTCACTCACACATATTATTTCATTGCTCCAAGAATTTACAATAAATTTCCAAATAATGTTAAAACTATGGTAAATCATAAGAAATTCATTAAAGAGGTAAGACAATGCTTGAAGGGTTTTAAAAATTTGAGGCTTTATTACAAATAGTGGTTTAGTCATGTTAAGCACACTACAAAATTATTTGAGCAAAACTGGATACTTGGAGTTTAGTTTAGTAATATTATGATACGTATTTATAATTTATTCTATTATATTATTACACTTACAATTCCAATACTTACATAGAGCACAATATTACCTGTATACAGAATGTAATTCATGTATTTGTTAGCTCCTGAACTCTTTAAAAGCATATTTTTTGTATTTTGTAAAGGAACCCCTAAACGGACATTGTGTCTTAGGGGCCCTATTTATTTATTTATTTTTTGAACAAAAATTAGTTTCAATTGTTAAGCCTGGTTTTACTATTTATATAAAAGATTATTGTATGTGAATTTTGTAATATTTATGTGTAGAAAAAAATAAAGAATAAAGATTTATTTATTTATTATTCACACCTTTAAATCTTATGGATAGTAATATAATTAAATGTGTAGCTGATTAATACTTAATTGTAATAATTTAAAAGGGAATCATAAATTCAAATATATTACTACTGCAACTTCCACTTCCAGCTGTTATCACATGTACATTAAGAATAGGAAATAGTCCTTTGAATATTTATTTTTTCATGGTTTAATAATCTTCTATATATTATAAAGAAGAGGTTGTTTCTGTCTGACTGACTGTCTGATGTTCCGGGTAAACGCAAGAACTACTGACCCGACTGGCCTGAAACTTTACACAAAGGTAGATCTTGAACCCATGCAACACATAGGCATATTCACTTCCTTAAAATCCCCTCGGGCTACGCCCCTTGAACGTCCTAAGTTTCAATGTTTACATTTCAGAAGAAAGTAAACATTCAGAAATTATCACGAACAGCTGAGGACACTTCCATTTGACAGCTTAAAGAGCAGAAGCAAGAACAGCTATTGCAAGCTAACTAAAATGCAAATTGCATTGACTATAGAACGTGTAAAGAAAACACCTGTTCGAAGAACGGGTACATCACCTAGTCAAAACTAAATACTTAAAACAATTATTTAGCATTTCAGTATATATACGTGACGATCAATCTTTACTCCAAGTTTTCCGTTTAAGTTAATCAAAGCAAAAAGTTATCTGTATTTATTTATTTAATAAATTTACATAAACTGAAAGTTAAAGATAACTTTTGTGTTTCAATCATTGCATTAAATCATATTTTAAAATAAACTAAACATAGTTTGATTTCATTTTGTTATTATGAAGCTGTTACTCTCTTATGAACTTATAGATGGATGATTTTAAAGCATTAATTTTATTACGACAAATATCAACCCAAGAAGAAGACTACTGTATGAATCTTGGAATTTGGAATATTACAAATAAAAATATCCGCATAGAGAAAAAGTGGCAATTTTGGGGCTATAGTTATTTTGTGTCAACTTTATTTAACATATTCAGTCGTCCACGGAGGCTTTTAATATAGTCTAAAAAGTGCATGCAATTTTAACGGCATGAAGAAAAACATTTAGATCAATTTATCTCCAATAGTAAATTGTTGTTTGAATTTGTTTACACTAATTATAGAATACAGAACTGTTATTTACACAATTTATATAACATTTTTTGTTTATCTCGGTATAGCGTATGAAACATGAGTAATTCTTTCCTTTTAATCTGCACATTATTGTTGGTAAGACTTCAAAACTTGTGGAAAAAATTAAATTGATTAAGTGAACTGATATTAAAATGGCATTTACCAAACCTTGTCAAATTGCAAAGATTATTTACTAAAGATGGAAATGAAATCTCCACATCATCTTAAGTAATCTACATCATGTAATGAAACTAGTATTTTATATAATTATAAAAATACATTTAAACATAGATTAACTTACTTCATGTATTAATACTGATAAAAATACATTCATAACGCTTAATATACAGTCACCACTATAAGATACCTCAGTTCATTTTATAATATTGTCATTTTCTCCAATATTCAAAATTTGTGTCGACACTGTCTTGAATTGGAAAATTAGTATTCTAAAAATTTGTCGTCTAAGATCTAAAAGAAATGGGTTTTTGTGAACGATATTCATGACGAGTTAAGTATTGAGTTTAAGAGTTGCTTCTACCACTGAAGGCTGATTGCAGAAGTGATTGCATATGTATCAGCTGAGACGGAGGCAAACAGTTCCGCAAGTAAGTTAGATTAGTTGCTTTCATGTTTACATTAACATCGTTGAATTGATCAAAATTGTATCAACTGTACCAAATGAGATTCCCTAAAAATAACTTACTTGGTTTATTATAACAAAACTCACAATATGTAAATATATATTTTTAACCATTACATTATTTTATTTTTAGTAAGATTGTTATAAAACATAATTAAAATTAATCTTAAAAGTGTTGTGTTTGAAAATAAATATGGATTAGGTATAGTACTATATTTCATATAGTGCTATATAGGTTAAAGTAATTTACATCTCGCAACACTTAAAAATATATTTACACTTAAACTCTACTTACATTCATGACGGTAAATATACATCAAGGACAGTACAAAGCAATCAATTTCGATCAGTCCTCCCGATCAAATAATTGATAAATAACATGATGTGCACGGTAACATATTGCATAACGTTATATCTCGAACTCGTTTAGTTTGTAACACAATACGCACGTTTCGATATTGCATGACATTCCCAGAAACCAAATTGCATTTAACTGAATTTCGTCATAAACCATCGTATTTTAGTGTATTTTAGTCCAACATTTAAAAAATCACAATAAAATAAAATAATAAAAATAAACGACTTTTTGATTTGAAAATTTACAAATCCATTATGTTTTCACTTTAAAAAGTTAATAATTTTTAAATATCAAACATATTTTAGCTTTAATTTTAAACCTCATATTTGTACATACAAATAAACAAGTTTCAATAAAATATTATTTAAATAACTGTGCAATCATTAAACTGTGCATCGAAATTAAATAGCTTCAATTTATTCACTGTGGAAGTGTGTCATTCTGTTCCCTATCCGACGACCTAGAGCAAGAGCATTACTAACCTTAAGACAATGTTTATTGCTGGCTTCTATATATAGTTTATTTGCTAAAAATGTATGTCATTCATTTACCAGAGAATCACAATTGGATATTTTAGGTAATAGTGCAGTGATAAAAAAATGGGATAGTTTGTGAGGGTGGCCATTTTGGAGAATGGCCACCATCTTTGATGCTTTTTTAAAAATAATAAATGAAATGCATATAGGAATGCGAGGTGCAATTTTCAATTTTTCAGGGTGCTGAACTCGTTAATGCCATTTAAAAAGCATTTTAACGGCCTTTTGCTGTACAGAATTGAAAGCATAGGCCCTACTACCTATTATATTATGTTAACTATTACAAAATCATCCATCGTTCCACTGTTCCCTCATTGGCCTGAAGATGACCGGTGTGACTGGTCGAAATCGATAGCCTTGTACCATCTCCTTGTGCCTTGATACCTTGTGTCATATGTTTACTGTCTGTATGTGAATCAGTATAAGTGTAAATATATTCTTAAGTGTTGTAAGAAGTCTTTCATTATATCCTGTGATATTTAACATAAAATAATATGTATGCCTTCATTTTAGCGAATTTCCCCTATAGGGAAGAAGCTATTACCGTAGTCGGCATGGTGAGACCTAGGCCCGGGACCATGATAACTTTTCGTTTTGAGGTCCCCAGACTCCAAAAACACCATTCGTTCGATACTGTATATATATATATATATATGTGTGTGTGTGTGTGTGTGTGTGTGTGTGTGTGTGTGTGTGTGTCCGTGAGCACGATAACTGTCGTAAAAATTATCCGATTTTGATGAAATTTGGTATAAACGTGTAAAACAACATTTATGACTTTAAGTTCGAAAACCAGCCAGATCGCTTTATCCGAAAGGGTATTTTGGGGGGGTTTTGTACCCCAAAAATGGGGTTTTTGAATTGTTTACATATAATTTTTGAAATTGTCAAGTTTTAGTTTTTACCGTTGTATTCAGCTTAAAAAAACACACAATCCGGTATTTTGATCATTCCTCTACGTCAATTGGTTCCCGAGATATTGAAAGTGCTAAACACAGTACGTTGTCTAATGTTTTTCTTATAGAGGAAAAGAAAAATGTTATATCTCGCCTATTTATGAACGTATACTGACGAAACTTGGTATACGGCTTTATCTGGTTGTGTTCTATTGATATTGGTTCAAAATAATAATTTTTTGCCAAAGGCTCCCGTAGCAGCAAACCTGCATGCTCAGCCCCATGTTATTCTTATTGATAATAACTAAATGCTATGTCACCCTTAATCATAAACATAAATGAATATAAACAGGTATATGACTTCACCTAATTGAGTTATATTGATATCAGCATAAAAACCCATTTTTTGTGTTCCTTGATGCAGCAAGCCTGCATACTCAGTCCCAATGTTATTCTTATGGAGAATAATTAAAATTGTATATATCGCTTATTTTTGAATATATTTGTATGAAACTTAGTAAGTGGCTTTATGAAGTATTAAGACATTTATATCTCCATTGGAAATTCGCTGAGTATGTAGGTTTGCTGCTACGGGGGTATATTAAAGCTGTCTCTTACTCAGAAGAATACAAAGCGGCTTTAAGTTTTATAGTTTTTTTTTTGTAAAATCTGTAGGCTATAAGCTAAAACACTATCTTACCTAATTTTGACCAATATTTCTCCAACAAGTTTGCATTATTATTCCAAGACTAATTCATTTCCTTTTAAGCTGTATGATGTAGTTTCTATAACGTTGCACACCCCTAAAACACAAATTACACAAATTACCCTAAACACAAATTAGCTGGATAGAATATTCTTACAGACTGTCCCTAAGTTTTCATAAACGTTTTAATTAAATATATGATGATTATATTTTTAATAGGCTAGTTGACTTAATCCAAGCAGTATTTTGTAATGCATTATTTCAATATCAGAAACAAAGTTTAATCGTTGTAACGTTAAACATTCTTAATATCATATTCGGTAACATTCTTAATATCATATTCGGTAACATTCTTAATATCATATTATCAAAACATTACCATAAGAGTGTGTGTAAACTTTATTAAAACTCTGTAACCGGTATTGATAAACTTGGATTTTAATTGGTAGTTAAGTAATGTGTGATTTCCTTGAATTATTTATGAATTGTAAATGTTTATAATTGTTACCGGTCTTTTTCTCTTCCTAAACAAAGATTGGTGTAAGCTTTCTTGTTTTTTGTTGTTTTTTAGCGAATTTCCCCTATAGGGAAGAAGCTATTACCGTAGTCGGCATGGTGAGACCTAGGCCCGGGGCCATGATAACTTTTCGTTTTGAGGTCCCCAGACCCCAAAAACACCATTCGTTCGATACGGTATATATATATATCAAACTGGCCTTTCTCTCCTCTTGTTTGGTTCAGGTACATTGATGATATTTTTATTATTTGGCAGCATGGCATAGAATCCTTAAAACAGTTTTTGCAAAATTTAAATCAATGTTGTTGCTTAAATTTTACTTGGAGTTATTCTAATAAAACTGTCACCTTCTTAGATGTAGACGTTTTGATTGACAACAACAAACTTAAAACTAAAATCCATGTAAAAGATACTAATAAAATGCAGTATTTGCATTACCAGAGCTGCCATCCTATGTATATGAAAAAGTCTATTCCAAAAAGTTTATCAATTCGTGCAAAATCTCTTTGTAGTGACAGCTCTGACTTTGAAAAATACATATCTAAATTGAACTCTGCTTTTATTGACCGAGGTTATCCTCAAAAACGTTTAGATAATCAGATGAGAAAACCAAACAATATTTTTCAAAACACACATTTTTCTAACGATCCAAAGTTTATCACAGAATATTTTCCTGGTCTTAAAAAATTAACAATATAATGAAAGCAGCTTTCAATGTTTTAAAATCATCCCCTACCACAGAAAATTTATTTTCCAGACCACCACGTGTCGTGTTTAAACGGCCACAAAATTTGAAAAATATGTTGGTGAGACCCAAAATTCAAAATTCTCGGCCCGAAAACAATTTGGAAATCAATCACGGCTGCGAACCTTGCCACAAACCTCGGTGTGGCATTTGCAAAATTATATGTAATACAACTGAATTTAAAAGCAGTGTCACAAACAAGACTTACCCAATAGTTGGTAAATCAACCTGTGACACCCACAATGTGATTTACCAACTATCGTGTAAACACTGCCCAAAAGATTATGTTGGCCAGACATCGAATTCCTTGCGAGTACGTATGACTGGCCACCGTTTTGATGTGGTACATAAAGACAAACGAAAACAAATTTATAATCATGCATCTCACCACAACCAAAATTTTGAAGGGTGCTATGAACTTAAAGCACTTCACAAAATTAAACCACATCAAAATCCAAAATATAACCAACTGATATTAAGAAATTCTGAATTGGCACATCAGTTAGTATTGAAGACCAAGGTTCCTTCTGGGTTAAATCTCAGGTAATATTTTCTTAAGTCTAAAATAATTCAACTCAGCTGACTTTAATTAAAATTTTATTTTTTTACCTGTACCTAATCACATGTTTTAGTTTTTAAAAGTCAGATGTAAAATATTTGTTTATTTTTATTTATTTACTGTTCAATTACATTCTTTCTCCTTTATTGCTTGAAAACGTTTGTATTATTAACGGAAATTCGCAAAAAACTTCTTTTCAGCGAATTTCCCCTATAGGGAAGAAGCTATTACCGAAGTCGGCATGGTAAGACCTAGGCCCGGGACCATGATAACTTTTCGTTTTGAGGTTCCCAGACTCCAAAAACACCATTCGTTCGATACTGTATATATATATATATATATATATATATATATGTGTGTGTGTGTCCGTGAGCACGATAACTCTCGTAAAAATGATCCGATTTTGACGAAATTTCGTATAAATATGTAAAGCAGCATTTATGACTTTAAGTTCGAAAACCAGACAGATCGACCTATCCGAAGGGGTATTTTGGGGGGGTTTTATATCCCAAAAATGGGTTTTTTTTAATTTGTTACATATAATTTTTGAAAAAGTCAAATTTTAGTTTTGACCATTCGATTCAGCTTAAAAAAACACACAATTTGGTATTTCGATCATTCCTCTACGTCAATTGGTTACCGAGATATTGAAAGTGCTAAACACAGTACGTTGTCTAATGTTATTCTTATAGAGGAAAAGAAAATTTTTTATCTCGCTTATTTATGAACGTATACTGACGAAACTTGGTATACAGCTTCATCTCGTTGAGGTCTATTGATATTTGCTCCAAAAAATTGTTTTTGCATAATTCTCCCGTAGCAGCAAACCTGCGACTCAGCCCCCATGTTATTCTTATGGATAATAATTAAATGCTCTGTCTCCCTTAATTATGAACATAAATGAATACAAACTGGTATACGACTTCACCTAGTTGAGTTATATTGACATTAGCATAAAACCCCATTTTTTTTGTTCCTTGTTGCAGCAAACCTGCGTACTCAGCCCCAATGTTATTCTTAGGGAGAATAATTAAAATTGTATATATCGCTTATTTGTGAATATATTTTTATGAAACTTGGTAAGTGGCTTTATGTAGTATTAAGACATTTATATCTCCATTGGAAATTCACTGAGTATGCAAGTTTGCTGCGACGGGGGTATCATCATTTATATCTATCTGTTTTAATGTGTTAGTATATATATATATATATATATATATATATATATATAAATTATGAAACTAAATAAGGGTACTTTGTTCTCATAATGATAGTAAAATTAATATATATATATATATATATATATATATATATATATATACATATATATGTGTCCGTGAGCACGATAACTCTCGTAAAAATTATCCGATTTTGATGAAATTTAGTATAAACGTGTAAAGCAACATTTATAACTTTAAGTTCGAAAACCAGCCAGATCGCTCTATCCGAAGGGGTATTATGGGGGGGTTTTGTACCCCAAAAATGGTTTTTTTGAATTTTGTACATATAATTTTTGAAATTGTAAGGTTTTAGTTTTTACCGTTGTATTCAGCTTAAAAAACACACAATTTGGTATTTTTATCATTCCTCTACGTCAATTGGTTCCCGAGATATTGAAAGTGCTTAACACAGTACGTTGTCTAATGTTATTCTTATGGAGGAAAAGAAAAATTTTATATCTCGCCTATTTATGAACGTATACTGACAAAACTTGGTATACGGCTTTATCTGGTTGTGTTCTATTGATATTTGTTCAAAATAATAATTTTTTGCCAAAGGCTCCCGTAGCAGCAAACCTGCATGCTCAGCCCCATGTTATTCTTATTGATAATAACTAAATGCTATGTCACCCTTAATTATAAACATAAATGAATATAAACTGGTATATGACTTCACCTAATTGAGTTATATTGATATCAGCATAAAAACCCATTTTTTGTGTTCCTTGATGCAGCAAACCTGCATACTCAGTCCCAATGTTATTCTTAGGGAGAATAATTAAAATTGTATATATCGCTTATTTTTGAATATATTTTTATGAAACTTAGTAAGTGGCTTTATGAAGTATTAAGACATTTATATCTCCATTGGAAATTCGCTGAGTATGTAGGTTTGCTGTTACGGAGGTATTTATTCATGTAAAAATTCATTAAAATGTTTTTTAAATGTCTTTAACGTGTTCAGCACCTTAAAAAAAACATTGAAAATGACACCTCACAGTCTATATGCATTGCAATCATTACTTTCAAAAAGCATTACCGATGGCGGAAATTTTCCAAAATGGCTTCCCTTACAGATCATCACTGGACTTTTTTTATCACTACACTATTACCAACAATATCCAATTGAGTAATTCAAATTCCAAATGAATGACATGCAGAAGTATTCTGAGCAATTGTATGAATATAGCCATATTTCTTGATGCATTTTACTTATACATTTACAAACGTACCTTGAGACATATGCTTACATCATTTTTAGGTTTAATAATGGATGAGTGTAACGTGTAAAACACATTAGAAACACCCGACATTACTCCGTTTTTAAGAATCTTGATCATTAAAGTTCAAGTTAGAATGAAAAATCACTATTTCTTAGCTTCGCTCTTGTGGAAATATATATTTAATTGATTGTTTTTTTGTTGTTACTGTTGGTTAAGATTGATGTATTTAAGATTTCAAACTGAAAAATAAATATTATTAATCAAAAGTTTCCTATTTTTATGTGATAATCAGCATTAAACTATAAATAACATTTTCATTTACCCTTTAAGAAACCGTAATAATTTTAGTAACCATTTATAAAATATCATCTTAAAATACGACGTGAATACAATTCGAGACATACCAATTTTTTAACGAGTTTGTATATAGTAAAACACAATTTTTTTATATATAAAATATGTTAACCATTAATAAGCTGGTCCATCAGTTACTTATAGTCTTCTTAGTACAAATTAACAAATGAATTGATAATAAGTTAGACTATACCGTAGAGTTATTTTAGCATTTAAAATAGATTACAGTGCTTTCCAATATACATTAAGTAATTTAGAACCAAAATTAAATTCCTTCGATGTGTCAGAACTGGTCAACTATATTTATTTGTTCTGTATTTTCAATAGGAAATTATTGTAATTCTTATTCTCAACATTAATAGTGAATCAAGTTTAAATATCTAACGATATGCCATTGCTATGATCCAAGCTAAGTGATTCACTCGAGAGTGTAGTAGAGAGTATCTTGCAAGAGAGAAAGTTGCCGGGTCACTGTAACAGGAGTTTTCATGGCATCGCCTTAGCGATCGAATGAAAGTTAAGTATTAACTGCATTCCAATAGTGTTCAAGACATTTATATCCCCTATACTGTATATAAAACTATATCTAAATGGCGAAATATTTCAAGAGAATGATTGTTAAGAGCTTATAAAATGTAGTTGTTTTTGGCATTGCTGTGTATTTATTTTAACAAGAATAACACAGTAAAATTCTGCATGCAACTCTGTATAAGATCTCCTTGTTCATTATTTTCTTATCACTAATGAACGAAATGTTATATTTCGTTATCATTATCAAGGAGTAAGTCGAACTCGGTCACTATTCATCGCTATGTTAAGATGAAGCTTTTAAGCTCTTTCATCTTTGCAACGAATGTAGTTGAAATGTTCTGCATTGGAGAACTCTCTTTAACGTAACCCATATGAGCGTCTTATTTACATTTTAGTGTCCAATAAGTAAACTTGTATAATCTTATGTACTTTATTTGAATATAATTTTCGTTACCCTTATACATTATCATAATGTATATTGATAATCATAAACCTTGTATCGTATTATGAGTTAAACCCCCGATGTTCTCAAGCATTTGATCTACTGTTAAAAAAGTAATGTCATTATTCACTACTATATTTTATTTTATATGTTTACTAAGTATGATGATGGCATGAGATTAGATAAGATTTAAATGTGATTAAATGATTCATGATAATGTTATTTGTTATTTCATTCAATACCGTGTTCGTAGGCTGAAGCCTAAAAATGATGGTCGAATAAAAAAAGTGTTCTGTGTTTTGTTTACAAAAATAAACATATTATTAGAAATAACGCAATTTAACAGTTAAAAAATGGCCTTGTAGCTTCATTTAAAAGCAATATTCGAACAAGGATATTTTATGACTTACGGCGTTGTGGTAGCTGGAAAAATAACTAATTTATTGTGCCGTGGCCTAAATAATAATATAGGACGGATACACATTTAGGAAATATGGGGATATTTTCTCTATAAATTGTTTATTTATAGAGCTAATTTTAATTTTATTTAGTAATAATTATTTAGTAAAATTATTCATAATTTTATTAATTTTATTTAATTAAGGTGTAGTTAAACTGTATGAACTTCGAGCTGACTGAAAACAACATTCGTTATTCTCGTAATCAATATATTTAAATATTTTCGTGAATAATGGGGAAATTCTAAAGAACTGGTGTGTAAGAACAAACTCATTGTAGTGACCGATAGCCCAATAAATATAAACAAGTGCAGTAAGCGCTTTGCCCCTCAGGTAAATCAGTAGGGCGCCAGCAGCTACTTACAATCTTGTATGGTTACAACCTGCGCTAATGTTCCTGTGTGTACTTACAGCGGATCAAGATATTTTGCTTGGCGGTTAATGATGGATATATTTAATTTCCTCATCGAATAATATTGTTCAGAGAGAGAGAGAGAGAGAGAGAGAGAGAATAACCTTAAGACAACAAAAAATAAGAATGTACCAGAAAAGGAACATGAGGGTATTATTTATTTAATTATTATAACTAGAATTTTATCGTATGAATAGTGAGCAAAACTGTGTATACGATATCAAGTAGTTTCCAGATTGAATAATAGCTTTTTTAGGGTTATAATAAATACTAAACTACCTTGATTATTAACAATGTGATTATAAATACTTACAAACATCATAGTTCATAAATGTACTTAAAATAAAGACCTTGAATAAAACATACCTTAAAGAATAGTGCAGTCAAATACGACAAATGAAAGCAGTATGTTTCGTATAATATAGTTTTATGAATACGTAAAACGAAAGCAGTATGTTTCGTAAAATATAGTTTTATGATTGCAATATGGTTATTAATATATATTATTGTTTATCCATTTTTTTCAAGAATTTATCTCAATAAATGTACCCCCGTCGCAGCAAGCCTGCATACTCAGCGAATTTAAAATGAATATATAACATAACACATTAAACCACTTAACAGATTTCATAAAAAATGAATTCGCAAGCAATATTTAAATATTAATTATTCTCCATAAGAATAACATTGGGGATGAGTATGCAGGTTTGCTACAACAAGGAACACAAAATAATGGGTTTTTATGCAAATATCAATATAACTCATCATTGTGAAGTAACATACCAAGTTTCATCCATATACATTCATAAATAAGCGATATACAACATTTTAATTATTTCCATAAGAATAACATGGGCACCAAGTACCTAGATTTACTGCTACGGGAACCATAGGCGAAAATTTATTTTTGTACAAACAACAATAAACCACAACCAGATGAAGCCTTGTACAAAATTTCGTCGGTTTATGTTCATTAATAAACGAGATATACAATTTTTCTTTTTCTCCATAAGAATAACATCAGACAAGGTACTGTGTTCTTTCAATGTCTCAGTAACCAATTGACGTAGAGCAATGATCAAAATACCAAATTGTTTTTATGCTGAATTCAATGGTAAAAATTAAAATTTGATTAAAATAAAAATTACATTTGGATATCCCAAAAAACCCATGTTTGGGGTACAAAACCCCCCAAAAATCCACCTTTGGATGGTGCGATTCGTCTTGTTTTCGAACTCGTTCAAATAAATGGTACTTTACACATTTGTACCAAATTTCATAAGAATCGGACCTTTTTTACGAGAGTTATCGTGCTTACGGACACACACACACACACACACACATATATATAAAATATATAAATATTTAATACATATATAAATATATACAAATTTGAACGAATGGTGTTTTTGGCATCTGGGGACCTCAAAATGAAAAGTTATCATGGTCTCGGGCTTAAGTCTTACCATGAGACCTACGGTAATAGCTTCTTCCCTATAGGGGAAATTCACTAAAAACAGATAAGTACCTGGGAAAAGTCTTTGGACCTGTCAACTAATAGACTAATTAAAATAATATAAACTACTCAAATTTTAATATTACTGTTTTGAATCAGCAGACATGAGGTTACAAAAATATATTAATACAACAAAGAGAAAAAGTGCTACATGTACAGCAAAATATCTTATCAAACTATTCTATTGTATAAAACATATTTAGATAGGGAAGACGTTATTATAAACGCGTCAATTAAACCATTTATTATTTAAACCTAATCTACAGTAAGCTTCTGTACTTCATTGTTGCTTAATCAATTAGACGAATGTGTTGTTTTTATGAGACGTGTTGTCAGGTATTAAAATATTAAATAATCAGTATTATAGATGATTAGGATAACAGAATTGTCAAACAAACCCATTTAAGTAGTGTCTATTCATATTTGATAACTATGATCACAATATAGGGCTACTAATAATAATAATTGAGGTTATGAACTAGACTCCAACGATGGCCTTAGTGCCGAAACTAGTCAGTCTTTTAGTAAAAAGATTTAAAGGGTACTCTGAAATAATTACTTTAATAATAATAATGTCAATTTATAATATAAATAATCAAATAAAATACATAAATAAATTACATATCTCATATAAGTTACAAGTTTAGTTTCATTTCATTCTTGTTTTGTTTTTAAAGGCCGGTGCTTGGTGCAACGATATCAAATTCAAGAGCTCTCTGATTTGTATGTGGTTTCCAATATGTTTTGTTTGCTTTATTTTTGGTCTACGGTTATGTTGTATTTAACAATTTTAAATATCCCCTTCGACAGATAATTTCTTCCTGTAGTTCAAGTTTCGAACCTCTCCTGGATTCATGAGCTCGTCATTAACAACGAAAATTACGGATCATGTATGCACTCGTACCACTTGTAAAATGCATACTTAATAGACACCATTTTCCCTCAACCAATTTTTATCCTAGATCCCCCTGAATTTGGACCCCTTGCTCAACTTTTGAAACTAACCTATACGGTGTCAGGGTTGAGCTTGGAAATCAAATACAGCCTAATGATCCGTCTGTAGGAATGAAATAGTTTATTTATTTTTCTTGCAACTTGAAAATCACACTTTGTATGTAAAAAGTGCTTGATAAAATAGTATTAACGTTTAATCAAAGTATATCATGACAAGAGCAGCAGGTTAACCAACGACTCACTGAAGAGTCACTGAAGGGTTAATGGTAGGAACTGATTGCATATTTATCGGTTCAAGTGCAAGCAAGCAGTTCGCAAAGTTACTTCGGTTAGTTGCTTCAAGGTTCACATTAACATTGCCAAGTTAATGAAAACTGTAACAACCGTGTCTATGGTTTATTGAGCTTTATCTTAGTTTAGGAAATCCTCTGATTCGAACCAACTTAGAATGTTGTGGTGAATCATGTTTTGGGATTGACGTTGATACTTAGTGAAAATAACCAAATATTTTCTGAATTGAAATTTGTTCTTGACTACTTATATAATTTTAACCGAGTATAAAAATGTATTGTGTGACAAATTGTGATTGTGTTACACATAACTACGACTATTTTAGGAGCTAAATAGGCTTAGCAAAGAAACGCAATAAAGAAGCAGGCGAAGTGGGAACGTGAAAAATGTAAGCTTCATTCGCCGGTGTAATAAAGTGGTTATGATGAAGAATACTAGGTCTTTATTTAGCGTTGGGGATTGTTGGTAGGATTAGGCTCTTCAACGCGGACTTCTTGGTAGTTTGTTTAGCAAGTATTTTAATAGGTAATACTATAAGGAGAAATATCGTGTTAAAGAGATGTATTGAACAGATGTTATGTTCCGAAGTAAGAAATACTAATAAATGGTAACAAGGTTGTGATAAATGGTTGGTTTGATCAGTTTTTATTGGTAGTCCAATATTAATACTTGTATAAAATATCGTGTTTGATGTCTCTAGCTAAGAATGTAGGATTTGCTGCGGGATAATGTCATAGTTTTCTTTCTTTGACAAATTGTCTGAAATAATATTTCCGCTTATTGATAGTTTAATTTTATGGACTTAACTCTTTAATTAACAATACGTAAGCAAATTTCAGATGCTGCTTATGCTTATGTATAATCTACTAGCTAACTATTACTAAATCTTTAACGAGTAAATAAATAATTTCTTTATCTTATAACTGAACTCTCTCGATATTTAAACCATCAAAACACATTTGAGTTGTTATTATACCTTTGTCTGATTAAACTATACTTTTGTATACTAATAATTTCAGTACCAAGCAAATAATTTAGCATGACAATCCTTTTGGGTGCAAAAAATACTTCAATATTTTTCCATGTTTTTTTACTAACCATGACATAGCACATAATTATTTGTCAGCTAATCTGGTAAATGATGGAGGTGAAATGAACGGCATCCACCGGGAGGTGGTGAAACACAAGTAAGCTATCTTCGGAGGCGCGTAAGTCCTGTGTATTAATGTTGGTGGGGATATTGTATGGCACTCTTAACTTTACAATTACTATCTCTGAAGGCTTAAATAACTGAATTTTCAAACTATTGATTTTGAGATAAAGGAGGTTAATTTTAACTTTTTTGTAAAACTTCTTTTTAATCTAACGTAGCGAAACAACCTTTCAACTTTACAAAAATACCAATAAACTCAAATTAACAGAATATACATATATTACACTCGTGTTTTAGTGATAAAAAATTAATTGGGTTTTGCCTAATTTTCATATTATTTCTACATTTAAAATAATAATATTAAGATTGTGAGCCATAACAAATACGACCCATGAGACAACTTTTATTATAATCGAACCGATATAATCTTATACTTTCCATAAATAATATATGAATGTTCTTCAAAGAATTTTGTTGCTATAGCAAACATGTGTGTAACCTTTATTAAATTATCAATCATTGCGTCAAAACTTTCATTTGATACCTTATAGACTTTTATACTCTTTTTAAATATATGAAATGAATAATCAAATAACCACCATCCTTGTTTCGAAGTTATATAGCTATTCACACAAAAAATAAAATAAAAAGTGATAACACTTTTAAGTTGTTTAAACAAATAAGGCTTAGTACTTGTAATATATCATTACAAAATACTATTTAGCTTTGATTAAGGATTAAGGATGTGAGTGTGTTATTTTTTTGTATAAGTATTGTGTATGAATTTGTTAAAAACACAGCCCACTTCATCTTGAATATTTAAAGGAAGATCTGGAATTAAGAAACAGTATCTGGAATAAGAAGTCTTACTTAAAGCATGACAATTGCCACTTTACTGCTATCGCCCTTAGCAATGTCATCAAGCCCGGATCATTAAATTAATAGCGTTGTTATCGTGGCCTTTATAGCAGAGTAAGTCATTGCCGTAGCAACAGGTGACGACATCGACAGCTTCTATGCCGATATAAACTGTGCCGAGAAAAGTAAACTACAACGAGTTAGGAAGTAAATAAACTACTCGCGAATGGAGAATGGGGGGGCCGAGTAGACATTATAAACTTCAATTCTGAGTGACATTGTGGAGATGAGTACGAGAACGATGCAATATATTGTAGTTTTTATTGGGTATTACTCACCATTGTTATGACTCGAAATGAAGCCGTTGTCATTGGTTTGTCAGGCAAAAAAAAACACAAAACAACAATAATCCAAAACAAAAAAGTTACATTAACACTACCGTATGATTCACATTTAAGTAACGCGAGACAACAATAACGTCCCGCATTTTCAAGTGTTTAAGTTTTCAACGTCCCGGTCACGTATTCGGCTCGAACGTCCGCGACCGACCATCTATCTCGTCACGGTAAACGCACTTGAAAACGCGGGACTTCTTTTGATTCGAGATACGTCGAATTTAATTGTAAAGCCTTCGGTGGTTTTAATGCAACTTTTTCTTTACTGTTTCGTGTTTTTGTGTTGTTTGTGTGTGTATGTAAAACCATTGAAAACGCCTTCATTCCGAGTCACAACAATGGTGAGTTTTGCTCAACAGAACTGCAAGATATTGCATTATAAGATTTCTGAGCTTGTCAATTTAATACATGTAGTTTCAATTCCGAACCCAGTTAGTATCCCAGTGTCTTAGTGATAATCTAGGGATGCCTCAAATATAGATTTAGTTTTACCAACAGTCATAAGATAGTTTCCGGATTTATATTTTGTTTTACTGAGGATTCCAAGGGACATGTGACTACTAAAATTCAGGACTATTTAGTGCAGTATAAAGGTTTATATATATAATATAATATATAATTTATAATATAATAATAATCTTATTATTTAATTTGGTAGATTGAACTTTCGAGTGTGGATTGTTAAGACTACAAACATTTATATTCGAAAATAAGAGTATATATCGAACGAATGTCAGAAACATATTCCAAGGCTAATTCCTTGTTGCTTCTTGGCATGAAGGATTGTAGTTCCTTGTTCCTTGTCTTGTTGGTAGGAGTGTATATTAATGCACAGATCTCACTAGTATTATGAGTAAATTTAAAGATTAAAGGCAGCGGCTCTGCTGAGAAGTAATGTTGCTGTACATATTTATGAATACCAGCGATCACCCTGAGGTCGAAATTCGACTAAATATAATTCTACGTAAACCCAAAGCGTCACTACGAAAAACGGCTGTTTGCGTGAATTTTCTGCCACATCCTGCGTGAGCAGTTAAATAAAATAATTGTAAACCAGTGGTCTTATGCAGAACTTCACGAGTTCTCTCTCTCTCCCCCTCCCCCTCTCATCACTCTCTCCGAAGTTTTATATTTTGTAATGTAGAGTTAAAACGAATAAGAGAATGTTGTCACGATTCCTGAGTAGTCAGCAATATTTTTGTACTTACGTTGTTAGTACAGTTGTCCTGTAACATCTGCTCTTGCTATTGTGCTAGCATTTGTTATTATGTCAGCTGTCAAATATACAATGAATTTATTAGTGTTCTTCCATTAGATTAACATTGCCCCATTACTTTGATGGCAAATGGGGCGTAGCCCTGAGGGCCAGTGTAAATTATAAGGGGTTTCTGCACATCTACACAATACCTTTCTAATGGTATGCTTGTATTTCTACTACGACAAACACGCTGAGAAAAAAGGAGGGACAGTTGTGTGCTTGCTATTACTATAATGATGAATGAAATACAAACCAAAATTATTAAACGAGTTCGCACGCAGCATGCTGACGTGAGGGAAGTGAATTATTTCCACATAACAAACTTTTAAAACCCCAAATCAGTGTAAAAACATACATTTATTCCAATTTTTATTGGCATCTGAAAACATTGATTTTTAGGCTGACCTGATGCTCCTGGTTTAATTTAACTGTAATGCTGGGAACACAATTTTGCGCATTATATTTTTGCATTATTATTAGTAGAAAGTCCAGTCAGGCTTGAAAGTAGGCGTGACTGTAGTGCGAAAGTAGGCTGGTGATGATAAAAGTACACGAACAAATGAATAATAGGCTTTTTTAATGTAAAACTTCCATAGGACAACGTTCTGTGTTTGGTCGATATACATTTTCTTTAATAACTCGGTAAATATTTATGCTAGAATGACGAGAGTGGGCTTAAAAGTGTCACCTTACTAATGCCTTTTTTCCACACATTAACTGTAGATATGGGGCTTATCTGCCCCTTTTTGGGCCCAAAAACTCGAAATTTGAAAGATTAATCCCCAAAAAAGGGGATTAGAGTTTTCAGATTGTTTTACCCAACGAACTTTTAGAACTGATTATAGAAAAGAACGTCCCTACCAAATTTTAATTAAATCGGACAACAAATGCGACCGCTAGAGTGCAAACACACACACACAAACACACACACACACACACACACACACACACACACATATATATATATATATGTATATATGTATATGTTTATATTGTATATGTATATATTGTAAGTAAAATATGAACCTAAATTATTTAATATAATTATTTCAAATGTAATTTTACTTTCTCCCCTTATACATAGTATATGGAGAAGGTATTGTTTTCGTCAAACTTTTCGAATTTGAGTTGATAGTGTATATATATTTGTTTTGGTGCTCCCTGAACCCAAAGAGTGATTTTTACTTTATGTCTGTCTGTCTGTCTGTCTGTCTATATGGATGTGGACAAAGCTACAGCCCACATCAATTGGCCGATTATAATGAAATTTTGTATGTAGGTACTAATCCACTATATCTCCAGTTTTTTCTCATTTTTAAATTTTTAATTTTTAAGGGTAACTATCCCCCAAAAACCTCCAAAAAAATGAAAAATTAAAGTTTCTCAAAAACAACTCCAAAGATTGTTATTAAACTTGAGTCGTTTGTAGAGATTCAGTTTTCCGACAAAATGACCCACATTTCTGTAAAAATTCTGGTTCAGAAATTAAAGGTCTTAAAACATCGAAAATTCAGTTTTTTTGGATTTTTCATAAAAAACATAAGTATATAACCAAATATTACTATTCACCATTAAAAAGAGCTCAAAAAACTAAATAATTTAGTATTTTGAATTACGATTCTACGATTGCTGGTTGCGGATAAAATTTAAATTTTCATTTTGTGGTAAACGCAGTACGTTGTCCAATGTATAATTCTTATGGGGAATACAAAAATTACTATTTCTCTCTTATTTACTGATAAATTTCATTCAAAATTGATATGCTTGTCAAGTTAGCACTGACCAACTGAAAATTTTAAATATGTTGCCCCTTAATAACCCTGGGGGGAGAGAAATAGGGGCATTTCCCCTTTTAAAACCACGTGTGTAGCAATGGATTCTGTAGTGCCTCCAAAACAGGGATTTTAGAAAACACATCTGAGTCACGGGACTCGCAATATATACATATATATATATATATATATATATATATATATATATATATATATATATATATATATATATATATATATATACAATTTTCAATATTTTGCCCCCAAAAAGTGTTCAGGGGGTCACGTTAGGAATCTCTGTGGTGGTCCCGGGCTTAAGTTTCACCGTGTGGGTCATGCTAATAGTTCACTTTCCATAGGAAATTCACTAATAAGTGTAAGTAAATTAACAATATCCCCCTTTGGTACAATGTGGGAATCTAGGACATGGTCGCGCGTATTAGGATACCAGCTGCTAGGGAGTGTCATGAATAATTCTCGCCGGAGTAGGACATGGACGCTCAAACTAGATACGCGTTCATTACCCCATAAACTTATCTCAGCTAGGTTATAATTTCAGACTTATTACCTGCCACGTGTTTCTTTCAAGGTAATGGCGTTTAAATTAAACTAGTGTAATAAACTTTCTGAGTTAAAAGTAAACCAGTAACACAACACATAATATGGATAACTGCTCGACTAAGAAGTTATTCATGTTAACTTCAATAAGAAGCATTACATCATATAATATTGTGTTGCAATTGCAGTTTGCAGTTTAGTGCTTTCAATTACACCTTAAAAAACACACCGTTAATATTTTTTTATTTACAATGGTTTGATTTTATACACTCTCGTATTTGTTAAGTGAAATTTACCTGTACCCCGAGTGATCTTTACCATGTGAGTATTAGAAGGATTTGTCTATTAGTTTATCCCAATTAATATTGCACCTAAGTAAAATCTTTAATTTAATAATTTAGGTTTTTTTGGGTTAATTTAAACTTTGGACCGTTCCCTATCAAAACGTTAAAAAATGTCACTGGCGTTGATATACAAAAAAAATAGCTTTTCCTGTTAAAATTGTTGCGTTATATAAATGAGTAGTAAATGCACATAAATTTCATTTGTCCACAATTAATTAATTAGTAATGTGGTCATGTTGTGCTCCTAGTATTTTAAATTACAGAACAATAATTTCAGTTTGCAGCAGAACCTCTGCTAACACAGAAAATGCAAATGTATCAAACAATTATCACACCAATTAGTTTTTACTAGTTATAAACAATTTCATGAGTAAACAATAAACAATATAAAGCATGTGTTTGTAGAGTTGTAATCAGTGACAAAAAACCCTCTCCTAAAAAACAACGATGATTGCAACTTTAGCTTAATGACGTCAGTAACGTGGTTCATGTCGTTAAACTAAGTAATTTCCGTGGCCTTTATGCCAGGACCCTCATCGTAGCTGACAAGTAGCCGTGATGAGGGAATTAAATGGTTGAAGGCGATAACCAGCAATTGTAACTAGTAAATGTATCGACGTGAACATTGTTGTCATGTTTAATTTGCTTTCTAATTATAAACTCACGTATTAATCACATTTACGAACATGTGTTAAAATTCCTGGTTAATTGATTAGATGACTTGGAGAAATTTGTCACCAAGTTCCCATAATGATCAGCAGATTTGCTTAAATCATTTGTCTCTTTTTTGAATGTTTAAGATCACTCCGACTGTTATTATTGTAGCTCAATGTCCCTTTTATTAATTTTGAGTATCACCATTATAATATAATTTCCATTCAATGGTTTTAATCACTGCTCTCAGGAAACCACATGTTAATACTTAAAGTACATGAGTGTGGTATTACTTTGAAAGTTCACCGATTTATTGTAACAGCTGTTATGATTACTTTGTTTTGATTTGAAAATCCATAAGTCCAATGTATTTTCTTTACTTTCAAAATTAGTTTTTTACATAATTGGATTTTTCGTGGGGGAGACCTGTCTAAAACTTATATTTATCCTATAAATTAGTTATTTTCAACATTCGAAGAAAATAGTTGGAGGCTTTTTTGGGATCAGAGTTGCAAGCAAGCAAGCAAATGGGTTTGTCATAGCATGGAATAAAGTCATAGTTTGTATAGTTGTTAATAGTAATTTTCAACAGAATCTATATTATTTCTAATTTCTACCTAACATTACTGCTCTAATGGGTAACTTCGAAGTTTGAAGGGAGCTGTCAGAATCGGAGATCACGTTTCGAGATAGTTTCAATACATAAATATATATTTTAGTTCCACAAACAACTTTACAACAGTTAATAATGTATTTTAAAATAAAAGTATTTTAACCAGTATTTAACAATTAGTGTTTTTATTTCATTCAGATTCATAAACATATTACAGAAAAATACTTCTCAGCACAGTTAATATCATTAAATTACTAACGCTGCTCTTCCCACGCACCTTTAAATATGAGAGTAGTGAATTTACAGGATTCGCTAGAAATAATGAACTTTAAATAAACCTCTTCAGTACAGTGAACGCTACAGGTCTTGAATTAGAAAACACTGTTATTATATATATATATATATATATATATATATATATTTATTTATTTATGAAGCAAATTCTAAACCTTTGGGAAACTAGAGTGCTAAATTATAGATATTCGCCATAACAATAACATCTAAATGTAACAGACAAATATTTAAATGGAGTAAAAATAGTAAACAACCGTAAAATCTAGAATCATTTCAAACAATATTTCAAATAAACACAAAAATTAATTATAAATATTAATTGAAATAATAACTACAATAGTTTAGAGAGGACCCTCACTTCCCGCGATTAGTTTGTTCATAGCACAACAACGCTGTTGATTTATTACCGTAAATGTTCAACTGTCTGTGGAACCGTTACCACAGTCTTTTAATTAAATGGTTTGCGTGAGGAAGCAATTTAAACTCTTCAAATGTTGTTGTGTATGATATTAATATTGTGACTATTTTGTGATAATTATTAATAGTTACAGGTCCTTTTTTGTTTTTCCTACGCATCTATTTTAGTATAATTAATAAAATATTTAAGTTGATTATTATGTACATTATTATTATTCTTAGATGTGGTAATATGGAAAAGCTATGGATTTGCATACAGTTTAATTCACCGATACTCCATTTTATTCAACAATGTATTAAAGTTTAAAATTATAAATCAATTTGATGTATGAACCAATGTATATCATACTAATATTATAAATGTGAAAGTATGGATGTTTGTGCGTAACTCTGAAGTTCCATCACGTGAAAACTACTGGACCGATCGAACTCAAATTTTGCAGGATTAGAGCCAATATACCAGAGATGGACATGGGCCTATTTTTTTTTGAAACTCCACCAGGGCTATGCCCCACGGGGGTTCAAAGTTCCCATGTATTCCTTATGGACATTCATTTTTGTTTGAGCTGATGAAAATACTAACAGCTGTTCTTGATTCGTAGACGTTCCACAGGCTAACCACAGCATGCAGCACACAAAACTATCATAAATTTTATAAATAATTCGTGGGGCGAAGCCTGCGTGTAACAGCTAGTATTTTTATAGTTCAAAGAATAATAAAATATACTTGAATTTACTATTGCAATAATCGATCTTTGTTTAATTTAAATCGTAAGACTATTATGCTGCGACAACATTTTATAAACAACAAATATTTTCCAACATTATGCTAGAAATTTGCTAAATATGCAGGTCTAATACTGCAAAAGTATATTGTACAAACAAAATTTCTAAATGTCGTTACATAATAAACTTCCTCTGGCTTAGCAAACCTTCTTACTTAAATTAAATTAAATGTGTTATGTAGGTGTTTAATAGGCTTTGTTTGATGACTTGCATTTCATATTACCATTTTCAATGTTTATTTAATTTTACTCCGAAATATTATTTAATTTACTTACTTCCTACGAAAGCGGGTATTAATACGTATAGGCCTATAGGTCTTACAAATCTACATGAATAAACAACGTTTGGTTTGTCTTACGAGAGAATTCCGCTTGGTTGCAGAAAGTGAAAGGGTTTTGTTACGTTAAGAATTTCTGCGTAGGTTTGGTAAATGTATCGCCGCGAACATTGTTGGTATAGGACTCAACAGTAATGTTGCGTTAAAATTATAAAAACACGTATTAAACACGTATTAAACAAACATGTGTTACAACTGCTGGCTATTATCCTCAACCATTTAATTCCCTCATCCCGGCTACCTGTCAGCTGCGATGAGGGTCCTGCCATAAAGGCCGCGGAAATTACTTAGTTTAACAACGTTAGCCACGTTACTGATGTCATTAAATTAAAGTTACAATCATCGTTGTTTAAGAGAGGGTTTTTTTATTGCCACTGGTTGTTACTCAACAAAAACATTTATTATATATTGTATTGTTTACTCAAGAAATGTAACGATAGAAAGTTAAAGATAGAAGAAAGTGAATGATAGTTATAAATCATTTCTTGAATAAAATAAAAAATATATCAGTGATATATAAGTACGAAAACTCATTGTTGTGATAATTTTTTAGTGAATTCTTGCTTTACCTGTCAGTAGAGATTCGGCTGCAAACTGAAATTATTGTTTTTCTATGATTGAAGATACTAAGAGCACAAAATTACAGATTTTGCTAATACTGATTTAAGAAACACAACAATTTTAACAGGAAAAACCAAATTATTAACACTTTTTTACTGAAGGGCAATATTAATTAGGGTAAACTAATAGATAATTAATCATCTCTAATACTCTCATGTTATAGGTCGCACTGTGTACAAGTCAATATCATATAACAAATATAAGTGTATACAATTATATACATCATTGTATATACAACAAAACTGTTAACCGTGTGTTTGTCAGGTTTAATTTAAAATCCCGGAACAGCAATAAGCATCGCTACACAATATCATATGATATAATGTTTGTTATTGAAAACAACTTGAATAACACCTTATGCACGCAGTTATCCATATTATGTGTTGTGTTAGTGGATTACTTATAACTCAGAAAATGTATTACACTAGTTTGCTTAAAATATCACCAGTTTTTACTGAAGCCTTTGACAAGTAGTGAGTCGGGTATTATAGCCTGGCTCAGTTCAGGTTAGAGAAGACTGACCGCGTATTTCATTGGTGCGTCCATGTCCTCCCCCGAGGAAACTTATTTTATGGCACTAGGAGCAGTTAGCCGTAATACGGGCATCCATGTCCTAGATTCCAACATTGTAACAAAGGAGGATTTTATTTATTTACTTATATTTATTCCAGTTAAACTTCTAAAACATAATCATCATTTTAACAAAATCTATATTTTCACCTAACAACACCGCTCAGAAGGGTTATTTTTTTAAACTTATTCGAGATGGTTTCAATACATAAACATCTATTTTAATTCCACAAACAACACAGTTAATAATGTATTTTTAAATAATTATATTTTAAGCATCCTTATAAATAATTCGTGAAGCCATTTTTTGTAAACGCAACTCCTCCCTTATTTCTTGACCAGTTATAACGTTTGAAGTGTCAAATAATTCGTCTCAGTTCGTAGTTTTGCAATAAGGTTTTTAATTTTTGATATTTTTATTTTCAAGGGCACTAGCTGTCCTCAAAGTTAGTTTATTACCCATTAGATTAATATGGGGAATAATTTTATTTAAATTCCAGCTGTTAACACATTATGGACAGGTTATTAGCAATACCAGATGTTACAAGAAAGGAAAGTATTTATCTATGTAAACAAAATAAGTTTTGTTTCTACATAGCTTTGAGAAGTGAAATGTTGTAAACAGAGTAGATATTTAAATTATCAATCTGTTTGTTTATAAACCAGGTTTGTTCCGCGTTTCACAAAAACATACTGAACCGAATGAAATTAAACATTTTACTTTTTTCGTGTGGGACAGGACACTTTTAGGCTTCTGCAAATCATTGCGTACGTCATTACGGTTATGCTCATTGGTCCCTTGAAACATGGTGTTTAAAACCCAGTTTGTCTAGGTAGTCATTGTGATTTTAATGCTGAATCTGTTATGTGTTTATAAGCCCATCATGCACAAACTACATAAATTATTGAAATATTTGGAAGAAGATAGGTCCATCCCAAAAATCAGTTATGAACTTATTCTGTTTCAATGAGGCTCGGTCCTATTAATGACCACCAAAATTTCCATGTTAATCAAATACTTACTAGACCTATTGAACAAATAATTATCGTGGTTTATTGTGATGTAATAACTTTCTTTCTAACAAATGCATGTTCAATCGGTCCAGTGAACTAATAACGATCAGTATTGTTTGAATTAAAATGCAGCAGGCAATGGGAATGTACCATAAACAGAAATAGACCTATACTTTCCGTCCCTTGTGTCCTTTGCTCCGTTGGCCTTTGTTTGTGTGGCCTTTCTTCAAACAATACTGATCTTTATTAATTCCCTGGACCGATTGAAAATGCATTTGTTAGAAAGAAAGGTATTACATCACAATAAAACCATAACCTTTGTCTACGCCTGTTCCAAAATTGCTTTAGGGCTTTCCACATTTTAGAGCTATTTAATTTGTGGGAAAAGAAATAAGTTCTAATTAGGCCTCATCCCCGGAAATATAAAGTCGTGTATAAAGGGTTGTTCGAAAAAAGAATACTCACTTGGTAAAGTATCAGCATGTGACTATTGTGGGAATTGCGATTAGAACCAATGTATATCAATTTAATGTATAGAATTTTAGGTTATGTATTTTCTAGAACCATTACAAATTAAGATAGAATAATTGAATATAATGTGGACTCGCCCAAAATAAAACGAAACGAGCAAATCGATACAGTAAATATGCTCGCCTTCGAGAGGAACATTGAAGATGGGCATTTTTGAACAAACTGACTGGCTTTTCAAGCAAAGCTTGGTCCCCCACGTGATGAAGTGCTTGAAAGAATGTATCAGAATTGTCAAATATAATATTGCACTATGATTGCGAGCGAAGCCACGACGGGCTACTAGTTAATTAATAATTGTGGTTTATATTAATTCATCTTCTTGTACAGCAAAACTACTTCTCAGCACAGTTAACATCATTAAATTACTAACGCAGCTCTTCCCACGCACCCTTAAATGTGAGGATTATGAATTTACAGGATCCGCTAGAAATTGTGAACTTTAAATGAACCTTTTCAGTACAGTGAACGCTACAGGGCTTGTATTGGAAAATACTGTTATTATATTATATATTTGTATTTATAGTTATTGTGAAATAAAATGTTAAATATAACGTCATAATGTATTTACATTACGTTAGATTTGCGAGGAGTATTAGTTACATTACAGAATAAACCAATTAATCAAGCTTGATAAACATTTTAAAATTACTTTTGCTTTTTTAGGAAAGTTTTTACTGATCGGCAATATTAATCAGGATAAATTGAAAGACAAATACCTCTAATACTCACATGATAAAGGTCATAAGATTTACAGGTCAGTGTATCTTAACAAATACGAGAGTTTATAAATCGAACCTTTGTATACTAAAAAGCTGTTAACCGCGTGTTTGTTCAAGGTTGTCATTTAAAGCACGAAACAGCAATATCATCCACGAAACTGACGTCATTATGTTAAAGTTGCAATCATCGTTTTTAAAGTGAGGTTTATTTATTACCACTGGTTACAACTCAACAAAAACTTTTGTTTTGTTTTGTATTGCTAATCAAGAATATCATAGTTATAAATAATTTCTTGAGTAAAATAAAAAGTATGTCAGTGAAAAAATATAAGTGAAAACTAATTGTTGTGATAGTGGTTTAATACATTTTCACTTTACTCAGAGGTGCGGCTGAAAACTTAAATTTTATTGTTATGCAAATTTAGATACTAGGAGCATAATGTGACCGATTGTTTTAACTTCTCGTTATAATATATTTATGGTTAGAGTTTGTACGTGGTTTAGTAAGAAAACTTAAGAAGAATTGTAAGTCATACTTTTTCTAATGTGAAAAAGACAATGTGTAATGTGTCTTATCTTAAGACAATATATACTGATAATTAGGACTATGCTTTTGATACTATTTAAAGAGCTTACATGCTGCTCCTCTTCCCGTTGACACGATGTGAGCATGGAATGCGTCAAATAGGCCCACTATGCAGTGAATACTCCTGTCCTGTTGCATAGAGACCTTTGGTATATTTATTTCTAATCCAAAATATCCTCCACCTTATACAGAGCTTTTCCAAAGTAATACTCCTCTAATTTTACTTTTGGTTAGTTGAGATTATTTAATTAAAGCATTATAAGTAATCATTAATCTTTGTTGCTCTTTACTGACCTCTAGCGGGGTTATAGAGGGAAGAGTTTAAATATATTCACCAAACAGTTTAAATTAATGTATACCAATTTTTTTTATATATTTACTGGATTTTAGATATAATAACGAATCACGGATTACAGTATCGATTTTAATTACAATTGATTATGTTATGTTCTTCTTATTTAAACGAACACAGTGCAGATTTTTTATATACCCTTCGATATTAGTTAATTTTAATCTGGCAGATTTTAAAACGTTGGTAATAACTGTTACTGACAGTTTAATTGTGTGTATCAGTTTTAAGTTAGGTATATTTGTTTTTTCATATCAACCCATTGATCACTTTTTTTTCTTATTTTAGTTCAATTTTAATGGTTTTAATTACATTCAAGAAAAGGAGTGTTATTTGTTATTAAAACGTGTTAAACGTTTTAGACAAATAAAATATTGGTATGTTAGCTAATACAGCTCTCTCGCTGGCCCTTGGTAACTGAACCCAAATACCACTATTTTCACGTCATGTCTATTACTATTTCAAATTAAAAGAACCAGTTGAACCAACTGAGTATTGAAACACTAGGCCCCCGTTTGGTCGGCCGGTCTCATAAATATGAGTATTGCTATTAAATTCAGCTACTATGGCGCTTTACTATTTCCTCATATGATATGTTGTTAGTACTACATGGTTTCAATATAAAATCGTTTTATGTCAACCTAAAGATAATTAAAATAATTTGACTTGTGTAAACATTAGGAGAACTGAGATAAAATTCAATGCATAAAAAAATGCGTAAAAATTAATATAAATCAGTATATTGTATGTAAGATACAATATAAGGGTTTGTAATATGGTGATATAAGTAGTAAGTTAAATAAAGTATAAAATAAAATTGGCAACATTTTAATGGATCCTGCCAAACAGCTAAAGCTTAGAGGCTTTTACTTTTGATGCACAACCAAACATAAACAACATATTTCATTTACAGCTTATATATTGTTTTAAGTAAAAGGAGTGTCCTAATGCAGACAATGTTCTCCTTGGTTTAGTGAGTCGATGGCGGAGTAGTCAAGGTGACGGATTCCGGAACCATGAGAGCGGCCCTGTCATGGGTTCTAATCCCGGTCCTAGGATTCAATTGTATCAGTAATATATAACTCGTATTGTAACGGGTCACCCCATGCTTTGCTGGATACGTTCCACTATATGGTCGGGCAAAGTAAGGCAACAAGAGGCTCCCAACCCCTTGAAATACATAAATAAATAAATACAAATCTCATTAGATAAGTGGACAAACTCTTAACACTGAACTGGAGTATGGTAATGCTTGGTATGTTCCTCTATAAAAATATTTAAATGAAAGTATAATGTTGCGTTTGTTTCTGATCAATAAATTGTGTAAGATAACACCTTTAAAATAAATCCAAAATCTCGCTAGCCTAATGGTTAGCGTCTTAGAGTTCGTTCGGTTCAAGGGGTCACCGGTTCAAATTACGTGTGTCCACAACATTTTGAGGGGTGTTGGCCGCTTTCCCTAAAATCATCCACATGTATTACTTTTACGTCCGGGGCTTTTCTGGCCCTTTTTGGGCCCAAAAACTCGAAATTTGGAAGAATAATCCCCCAAAAAGGGGTTTAGGGTTTTCCGATTGTTTTGCCCAACGAACTTGTCCAACTGATTATACAAAGGAAGTCCCTACCAAATTTGAAGTAAATCGGACAAAAAATGCGACTGCTAGAGAGCATACATATACATAATATATGTAATGGTGTATGTATATGTATTAGTGTATGTAATAGTATACATATATATATATAATTTTGAACGACCCCCCAAACCATGTTCAGGGGGTCACGTTAGGAACTTCTATGGCGGTCCCGGGCTTATGTTTCACCGTGCGGGTCATGCTAATAGTTCACGTTCCATAGGGAAATCACTAAAAAACATACAACTAACCTTTTACCATTGTAAAAAAATATATTGTTAAGGTTAAATGATTTTACACTCTCAACCACTAGTTTACTTGGTGGCAGCAGGGGAATTAACCTGATGATATTGGGAAAACCATCGAAATATCCATGACAATCGTTCGTCCTGACTCACAACCGTCTCGTAGATTATTTAACTGCATGAAATTGCAATAACCAATTTTATTTATTTATACCTTTTCAGCTTATGGTTACACAATATCTTTACAGTTGGCTGTAACTGTAAACGGATGCACCTAGTTATTTACGTCTAAAATAGGTGGACAAGTAGAAACAGTGACTTTTGAAGTTCGATTTGTATTAGTCAAGTACAATTTAGGACATAATTATAAGTTTGTTGTCTTATTGCTCAACAAAACAAAGAAGTAATTTGTCTGTGCTTAATAATTCTATGAAATAATAATGGATGGTAAAAACTTCACAAATATTCGAGTATGAACAAATAACTAGAAGGATTGCAAATTGGAATATGTTACGTGATCCCAGAAAATTAAATGTTTTAGGTAACAAAAAATCAATACGATTTACACTTTAAAAAATAGCCCTTCCCAACGTAAAATTTAATCTCGGATCAAACTATTTGGAAAATATTGGATGTTTCAAGTTTGTAAATATAATTATATAACTTATAATGTTTCAACTTATACCTCAGTCTTCGACAGATAATATGCTAAAATATAAAATATAATACAAAACCAAATCCCACTCGCAATCCTCTAAGTAATATAAAGAGACAGAGTTCTTCGTCTCCTCTGGCAAAATTTAATTATGTACATTTTCACTTTGTGGACTCCTCTAATATGCTGGCCGTTTAAAGTCTTACTGAGTTGCTCCATGAATAAATAAGAATACTTTTGCCTTTTTATTTTGTTTTCATACACTCTCTTTTCGTGTAAATTAAATATCCATAATTATAGCCGATGCCCAAACCTCAGCAGTCGTTATGTTTTTCCATTGTAATTATGGTTTATAGGAATTAGGGTTTATTATTGTATATTTTACGAACACAGGTTCTTATTCAATTGCCTAATGTTTTTGGTATTATTTAGAGAATTTCACCCAAAAATCATCTAAAAAGTACTTTATTAATGCCAAACATGTATATGTGTATGTGTTTTCTAGGGGCGAATATGTCCGAACAAAATCAATCAATTATTTTTAATAACCCAAATAGATACATTGTAAAATTCATTAAAATTTTAGTTTTATTAGATTAACTCTTTACCTTTTACGAATTTAAAGCAAACAGGATTCAGAATTAAAATTAATAAAACTGGTTTCATAAATGTCTTCAAACATTTGTTACAGTATAATCTGCTACGTACAAAACTTGTATCATAAAGTTATATATAAAATATATTTGTTTACTGTTAATTTATAAAAATATAATATACATGTAAACGTTGCGTCACGTAATGTGGACTAAACGACCTTCCACACTCAGATAGTATTCACGTGCAAATACCTGGAAGTTTTACTTATAAATAGGAAATTCGATTTGAGTAATTTAAATTTATAGGAACGCGAGTCAGTTTCAAACAGACAATTATTACAAATGTTACTGAACGAATAATCAGTGGGACTACAACTGGTATTATTAATCGTCTTACAAGTTAACCTCCTTGAAAGCGTTGATGCATTCATTTTATAAAATACATACGTTTATAAATAAGCTATCTCACAAAATGCTTTAGTTATGTGGCTCCACTCTTATTATTATTCGTGTGTTAGTAAAACACTCTACGTAAATGGCTGCAAACTCTACTCATGTAAATAAACAATTTTTCGGTCAAATACAGTAAGGCATTTAATTCAAACCTAAACTCACTAAATAGTTTAACTAATTGAATTGGTAAATATATAATGACAGTATTTACAATATTGTTTTAATTTTTGTTGTAATATATATGTTTGAGAAGGTTAACACTGGTATTACTTTAATATTGAGATTTCTTTGTTATGTATCTTTTGAGTGTAATAAATAAGCATCACAAATATCATATCAAGGTACATATACTTTATGTACTGTAACTGAAATCTTGAGAAAAAATATAAAAAACACTATTTTTTGCATCTATATACTTCTATAACGTCTGATATTAGGAAGAAATCCATTATTCAAATATAATCGAGAACGAAAATTTTGAGTTCAACCGAATTTCCGTGTTTATTAATAAGCAGTGTTTCTCACAGTTCATTAAAGTGAAAGTGTACATGTTGAACGCAACGACACAGTTGGGCACAGGCAATAAAGAACGTCCATGTTTTTGTGTTTTATTGTTCAACAACAAACACGCCACTAATTTGTCCGCTCTTCATTACTGACTCGATAAATTCTCGTGGGTTTGTACACCTTTACGGTTAAACTCAATTAAACTCATTGCTTAGGATTCTCAGGAAAATTTTCCTTAACAACAAGTTTTATATCTTTTCTAATTCATTTTGGTTTGATCTAACTTTAAACAAGTGTTCAGTATAATTTCAACTGTTAAATCGCCTGAAGTCTAAATAACCTAGTATTTCCGTTAGACGAAATTATTAAAGCCCCAACTGGTCACATTTGTTTTCTTTGCTCATACATCAGTTTCAATGAACCTTGAGATTGTATGATTCCTCTCCAATTTGAATACTCTTTGTTCTCATAACAGTTCAGGCTCTACGAAGGTCTCTTTCAAGTTATTTCCATTTCAGATGCTCCCTTTACATGTTCAATAACTGTTGTGTAGAATATTGTTTGCCTTACATGAAAAAATACAAAATTTAATTTCTTATTGAAAATAAAGTTTAACGGTTTGATGCATTTAACACATCAAGTAACATTTGTATTAAACCTAATGATTTAGAAAATAGATTTTGCCATATGCTGCGTTTGGGGTATAACAAACTTATGGTGATTAAACCTAACTATAACTAAACGTCAATGGAACCGAATGGCAGTTAAAATTAGACCAGGGATACAATTTTATGCTTTAATTGAAACAATATTTATTTGGCTCCATCCAAAGTGGACGGTTATCATACTTCCTGGAAGGTAAAAACCACGTCAAAGCTTACTGAAGTGTCAAAGTCTTAATTTAGCACCTATCTAATTAATTTAACTTAATAAAGTAGTACGCGATACATGTTAGTTTCAGGAAAACTAAAAGCATTCTCTAAGTTTTTAGAGAATTCTTTGTTTCCTATGATAATTTATTTTTAAAAAAACTTGTTAGGGGTACCAACACCCTCCACTTAGGGGTTTCCAAACTTATTCATAAATGTTTCTTTACATTTTTTTACCAAAATTTAAATCGGAACTTTTTTACTTAAGTTATTGCATTAACGGATAAATTGACTATATACGCAGTTTATATATACAGTTTTGAACAAATGATGTTTTTGGTATCTGGAGAAATCAAAACAAAAAGTTATCATGGTCCCGGGCCTACACTTGATCCAGACTTTAGTTGGCAGTACGGGAAAGGCTATACTAATGTATTTTAAATGGAGTATCTGTACTATTAGCCACACGGCTGACATCGGTCGCTCTACGGGTTCACTGTAAAAAGAAAAAGTCGGGCCAGTAAAATCATTGACCTTTTTTGCTTTTTCTTCCAATTTTAATGTGTAGATAATGACGTAGAATTTTGCAAGTGGGACCAAATCAAAGGTTATAAAACTGCCTATTCTCATGTGACACCAAGAAAATTAGGTCTTAACATGCCGACTACGGTATATCCTTCTAAATAGAGTAAATCAGCTAAAGCCGACCTACTTTGTAAAAGTCATTTTGAAATGTTTATTTCAAATTAATTTGTAATAGTATTTCTTGAGAACAAAACTATGAATAATAGTAAGAATAAGAAAGCCTACAACAACTTAGATACATTAAAATGTGCACCTGAATTATTATTGATGTAACCACAATAGCTTACTGTTGCATTACAATTTGGCGAAATGGATTAGCTATTATGCGTCGTAATCTAGGTTAGGTGGATTTCGATAAGTTACTATTATTACATTAGTGACCTACTTGGCTAGGAAAACCCAACAAATTAGAATAAGTATTCAAACAACGGAGATTAGGGAGATTGTTTCTTTCCTTTGAGATCAAGAGAAGTAACTTTGTTGATTTTTATTAGTCTAGAAATGTAAAATGTTGATTGAATTTTTTTTATTTTTGTTTTTTGTCTACTTGAATTACATATAACTTTTCATTATTCTAATCCATACTTTTTGTTGTAAGATATTATCGTGAGCAAAATACTAAAGACACTAGTTGGAATCCAATTCTAGAGCCGTCGAGTCGCATAACTTTACTTGTGCCACTGTTTGCAAAAATCGACACTTATTTATTAAATTAATTTTCCTTTAAGAACAACAAAGTTCAAATATACCTATATATATATATGCTTTAGTACAGTGTGCAAAATCTATATCTATAAATAGGAAAACCCGATCATTCCCCAGATCAAACCTCTACACCTACAACTACGGAATTTGGCACGTATACTCATTCGAAGGTAACCATTAAGAAAGCATTTCAATAAATTCCCATAGGGCTCCGCCCCACGGGAAGTCAAAGTTCCAATCCTGTGTTATTCTTATGGACCATTAATAAATACGAAAACCGATCATCCCCCAGGCCAAACCTCTACACCTACAACCACGAAATTTGGCACGTGTACTCTTTCCATAACGTATTTAACCACTATAAAGGATTTTAAGAAATGCCCATAGGGCTCCTCAAAGTCCCAATCCTGTGTTATTCTTATGGACATTCACTTTAATTTGAGCTTATGAGAAGATGATCATGTTTTGTAGTAAGTAGTTCCACGGGTTAACCACGGAATGCAACACACACAACTGTTGTATTCCCGGGTGAACCGGGTACGATAGCAGCTAGTAAGGGATCCAACCGGCGTTAGTGTAAGAAAGTCATCCATATTCCTAAACAGTTAAAAAAGGAACCGTAAGATAACCACTTAGTACAGATGGTGAAAATAGTTTGTGAGATTCACACTTACTATACCCTTATAATGGAATATTAGTATATATACATACCATTAAGTTTAACCAAACAATTTGTATTTATGCGCCTATAATGTAAAACAATCATTGTAATGATGAAAACAATCATGTTTTAAGTTAAATCGTTTTCAAGTTATTAAGGATAATACTATTGTAATATAGGTAAAACAAGGTGAAACTAGCCCAAAGGCTACAAGCCGGTTACCAACACGGTGCGGTAACATGATGCGATTGTAACATGATGCGGCTCCCTGGCGGTGGCGGCGCTCATAAATATCCGTGTATGAATATTGCTGATGGCTTCCATAAACGAATATATTGCCTCCATTATTGCTGAAGGTTTATATTACCTTGTGTTACATCGTTTATCATACAATCTGTCATGGTATATTGAACAGGTCATTAGTTACTAGCACTGTAATCATGTGAAACTTAATTTAATTACTTTTGTTGTTTAAAGCCAAACCTGAGACATGCGAAATATAACTTTAATTATTAGGCTACTTTTAAAATCTGTACAATTTTAAATTGAGCTAATTCAATTCAAACAATGCACAATGCACAGGATCTTAAACTAATTGTAACACCATATAACAAATATTTGGGTTAGTACAATACGTGAATCATAAATGCTCTGAATGTGGATAGCAATGAGATTGGATATTATTCATGAGAATATGTTATAAAATGGTGATGGTAAAATAAGCTTCTGTCTGTGTGTTTAATCGTTCAAAGGCGGACTTACTGTGAGCTCTTCGTTTACTTATAACTTTTCTTATGGACAGTATTGGTATAAATTATTATTTTTACATTATTAGATCACAGATAATCGGTGTAAAAAATATTCATTGTTAAATATACTCTTATAAACATAGACATTTATTTTACCTTATACATTACCCCTTGTGTTGGACGTATTGCTGCTAAGAAAATTAAACTACTTTTAGTAACAGCTGACTATTTTACTGGTAATTTTTCCCCTGTTTGAGTTATTCGCCATCGGGGGATTCAACGGTATATGTACAGTGGCGGCTGGAGGGACGGATTGATGCTATATTATTAACATCTCCACGCTAGAGGATTCTCCGCTATATCTCGACACCAAACGTGATAATCTGCTTGAAGTCCTTTCTCATTTCCTTGTTTACTTTTCAGTTTTCAGGAAAATCGTTTTGTAAAAATATGATTAGTTTAAGTATCTAATAGTAGGAAAATACTATTTATTTACATATGCAATAGTCCAATTCTCTCTATTGTGACGAGGTTTCAATAGCAATAGTTATTTATCGTATGGTTTAACTAGCAGCAGCCTGAACAAACTCATCTGATAATATTCATTATTCAGTATAATTTGAACTTTCGTAAATGGTTAAAAAGTTGTGTTATTCGTTAAAAATAATTAAATCATCAAATATCTCTCTCATACAGAGCTTAGTTATTTCTACTTCCTCCGCCAATTAAGAGTCGCACCTCTGACATTGTGGCAAACTGCCTCCGTTCCCAAGAAAGCACGCAATGGTCAATGGTTTACCAATACAAATATATATCTTATTGTTATAGCTTTGTACGTTTGATGTATCCTTATTTTTTTATTTCATCATTACGTATCCAACTTCGCTTTTCGTAGATTTAATACAGTTACTTCTTGTTTAATTTTGCACTGTTGAACTTCGTTCTTACATTGGTTACTTTACATTACATTGGCCTTATCTCAGATTGGCCGCTTGGTCTCTGTTCACAAACATTGTTATTTTACTGTTATTTTTTACATTACGCTTGTTGATATTCTTTGTCAGTTCGTGAGTTTTAATTAAAGAAAGCTCATTCATCATCTACAGTTAGCTTGTTTCTAGAAGAGTGCCGGTACATTATTATCTTTACGCCTTAAATGTCAAAAACCTTTTTAGTCTTGACATTAATAGTAAAACCTTTACTTTAAAATATCAATGTAAATACATAAAAGCGATTAATCCTCTCAATAAATAAGCTAATATGAGTATGACTCTTAGAAATGCCGTTTTTTCTCTCTAACTTGTCATCTAGATCAATATCCTTTAAAATGAAAGTTTTATCGGGTGTTTGGTTGATCAATTTATGCAAACCTTTCTTAATAAGTTAAAATACCGAATCACATGAATAATACGTTTCAGAACAGTGCAAGTACAGTGTATAACTATAATGCAACTATAATGCTTTAAGTAATATGGCTAAATTAAGCTTTATCTGTAATTTACTTGAATATATAAAGATCTAAACATGTAATCAACAAAAGCGTTGAATACACTTTAGTTTAAGTAATCGCAATAACTATATCTAGAACTTTATGACAAATGGAGGGAAATGCAATTATCAACATAACTAATGTTATGATGACTTAAGATTTACCATCGTCCATTGATTGCCATAATCTGACTTAATTGATAATGTATAATAAACATAGTTAAGTATTAACTTCTAGTCAAGAAAATTATCATATGGTAAAACTCACTTCCAAGACAAAGAAACACAAATTGTAAAGGTCAATAAGGCTTTATAGTTTTCATACAAATCCTTTTAGTCTTATACAAATAATCTGTTTAAATTTTGTTGTATGTGGTGATAACAGAACTCGGGTTGCACAGAGAAAAAGAACAATTAAAAAGAGAGGGCAATATGCCGATGTCAAAGCAGATGACAGAACATAATAGTTATAATAGTAAGGTAGAATGAATTAATAGTAGCGCTTCAGAGGTTGCATTGAATATGTTTGTCATGGAAGGTCATTGGGACTATTAAAAGGAGCTTTACTTAATTAGTACGAGTACTTTTTAGTTTTAATTGAGTGTTTTAGGGAGTAAAAGTTTTACAAAAAAAGGCTGTTGTAATAAATATTAATGTAGAGTGTTACTGAAGAATATTATGAGAAAATCGCTTAAATTTTTTTTTTTTTTTCAATTTGTCTTCCCCTTTCAAGATTTTATTATATAGTTACAAGGATTAAGCATTTTGCATTGACGATTTTTGGTTTAAATTATAAATTTTAGCGATTATTATCAATAAAGATGGCATGCAGCTCATAAGTGGTTGTAGATCGTCGTTTTATTTAATATAATTAGTAATTAAAAACGTTAAACATGATATTGAGAGTTTATATAGCCACTTAGCAAGAGTTAATAGATTAGCAGTATGCTTACTGTTGAACAATAAAACACTAACTGGACATTATTTCTTGTTGGAATCCAATTTTAACGCTAATTAATGAAACTACTTTTCGGAAACATGTTTTCATTTGTTATCGACATGAAAATGAGTTATTCAAAACGATATGAGTTATGCAAAACTATATGAGTTATACAATACTATATAAGTCATGCAAAACGATATGAGTCATACAAACTGATATGAGTCATGCAAAACGATATGAGCTATGCAAAACTATAAGAGTTATGGAAAAAGATATGAGTTATGCAAAACTATATGAGTTATGCAAAACGATTGTTCGTCTAATTAGGTTTTGACATATACAGGGTGTCACAAAAAAGTGTGATGGGCTATACAGGAGCTAATTCTACATGCAAAAATAAGTCAAAAATGAAGAATAACATTTTTTGGATTTCGGCTTAGTTTAGCCGTAATCCGCCATTTTGTTTTTTTGGGAAAATATTTATTATTTCAAAAACCCAATGAGATATTTTTACGAAACTTTGCAAAAGTGTTTACACTAAAGTAAGTAACATTTGAAAAAAAAAATATTTTTTTACCTTTCCAAATTTCAAAATGGCGGCCATTTGAATTTTTTTATGCCAAATTTCATGAAAACCGGTACCTAAATCAAAATTTTTCAAGACACAATTTTTTTTGTATTTATTATAACAAATCCAACGAAACAAAAATTAATAAAATCGGTTCATAAATAAAGAAGCTGTGTTTATTTTAGTAATTTAGACTGAAATTATTAATGTAATAATTTATGTAATGTAATTAAGTAATTTCAGTCTAAATTACTAAAATAAACACAGCTTATTTATTTATGAACCGATTTTATTCATTTTTGTTTTGTTGGATTTGTTATAATAAATACAAAAAGTTTGTGTCTTGAAAAATTTTGATTTAGGTACCGGTTTTCATGAAATTTGGCATAAAAAAATTCAAATGGCCGCCATTTTGAAATTTGGAAAGGTAAAAAAAAATTTTTTTTTACAAATGTTACTTACTTTAGTGTTAACACTTTTGCCAAGTTTTGTAAACATATCTCATTGGGTTTTTGAAATAATTAATATTTTCCCAAAAAAACAAAATGGCGGATTACGGCTAAACTAAGCCGAAATCCAAAAAATGTTATTCTTCATTTTTGACTTATTTTTGCATGTAGAATTAGGTCCTGTATAGCCCATCACACTTTTTTGTGACACCCTGTATATTTGGATGCAATCTAAGTGTAAAGTTCCCGGTTTGGTTATTTCATTTTAAATGTGAACAAATACCTGTGGCTAATAGTAGCCAATAAGAGTTAAATATACAAAATAAATGTTTCAACAGTCTTGTGTAGCTTGAACAAGTTAATAAAGCAAAGCAATCTTTGATGTAGAGATGTAATCAGATTTAGTATAGGGAAACAAATTGCACATTAAGAAAAATAAAATAGTAAATAAAGACATTGTTTAAAGAAAACGAATAATAAGCGCTCACATTCAGTTGTGTTTCAAATATGCATTTTTCAAATTCGTAATCAAATAATATAACGCTGGGACGAATGAGGCCAGATTAGGCAGGGGTTTAGTATAAGCAATATTGATAAGTACCATAAACCAAATGGTACTACCATTTCCAAGTAGTATGTGTGTCTCTAAAGTAATATATTTTTCTTAGCAATAGGAGATATGTCATGTTCAAATTAGAAATGTAATTTAAGTTGCAAATTGTGTACAGCTTATAATCCATTTTATGTATTGGTTAAATTTTTTATTCACAGTTTTTTTCTGAGCTGTCGTAAAGAGATAATTTGATATATTTTATTTACCTGATTATGTCAAAAGGTCGTTCAAAAAGTATAAAATGTTTGTGATAAACCTTAAGAGCTGTCTAACATGTAGTTCAAAATTAATATATTTTCTCAACCTTTATCAGAAGTTGATAATTTTAAATGGTAATTCAAGGTCGGTTCATAAATTATAAATTAAAAACGTTTAATAAAATATAAATTATTAAAATATTGCTAGTTTAAATCATTTATAAAATAAGGTTACATACCTTGTCATCATCAATTCACGAGTTTAAAAATTACTAGTTTCGGGAAAAGTTTTGTCCTATTATCAAATCTAGATGTGTCACAGAAAAAAATACTGTCGTCTTGAATTCAAAAACATTTCAACACTAATTTGAAATTTCCTGTTTGCCAGTCTGCTCTTGTCCTTGGCCGGCCACACATGAAAATAAATTGAACACTTATTGTGAAATTTTTAATGTTTAATGTTTCTTTGTGTCAGTACAAGTTTATGTTTTAGTGTTGAAATGTTTTTAAACTCAAGACTTCAGTTTTTTTTTTCTGTGATACATCAAGATTTGAGAATGGGACAAAACTAGTTCCGAAACTAGTAATGTTTTAAACTAGTGGATTGATCACGACAAAGTATGTAACCTTATTTTTTAGTCATACAATAAATCCAGTAGGCAAATAGCATGAATAAAATAGTATTAATCAATTAAATTCATTTAATTTAGAATAAAAATGTAATCTTTTTTATTTTATATGAGGTGAACTAACAATATTTTTCAGGATACCATTGATTAAAATTCACAAACCGTTTAAAGATATTTATGAAATGATTTTATCATCATGTTACAATAGTCTATGGATTAGCTGCCGGATGTAACAAAATACAAACAATATAATCTAATGAGATTAATATAGAACAGAAAATGGTAATTGAGATTCAGAAAAGTTGCAGCAGTGACTTTCCACATTCCTTATATACAGCCCAATGTAAATTTGTAAATTATGCAGCTTAGTATATAGAGCTTACGTCTATTCCCTGAGGGAGTTATAATCTGCCGTTCAAGCATTGACGGACAGATGGACATTAGAGAAACATGCATAACCATTACTACTTGTCTAAGTGAACATGGCATTAATGATTAACAGGAGGTTCACTATAGTATAATATTTCACAAATGTGCTGTTCTATTCAAAAGAAGTTAATAAATTAACAATGGTAACTGGACGACATTGATCTGCTTGTTATTTAAACCTTTCCAACTGTTTCATTATTTTTTAGATACATTTTCATAACAAATTTTACTGTTAGTCAATTACTGCTAATATCATCATTTTATATCATAAGAACGATACTAAACTTACTTATTTTAAATTATAATTTGATTTATTTATATCGTAAAGTATTTTATAAATATTATGTCTTAAATTTAACGTGGAACAATTGTGACGAAAACTAAGCTTTGAATTACTGTACATTAACTTTATTCATCGTAAAACGTAATAGTTCAAAGCTAAATAACTAAAATAATAGTTTATATAACTAAATATTATTGAATAGAGTTACAAAAAATATAAAAAAATATTGAGTTGCAAAATACAACTAAAATCTTCATATTTTCTGTGGGTTTTATTACTTTTTAGAAATACATTATTGGACTGAACATTTAGTTTGACGAGGTTGTAGTCTAGAACTTCACACGTAGACAACTTCATAAGAAGCAAGAGATCAGGATCAGCGCTAGTTTCTATTTCTTATAGGTTGTAGATGAAGTAATATTTTTAATTTCTAACGGCAGTGTTATCCATAATTGACAATAGTTGCTAAGTTCTTACCAATAGTGGTAAGCGTTGAAAATTCCATCGTGTAATAAATTAATATTAACATTAACACTGAACGTAAGCAATAACAAAAATAGGTGGGTCGTTAAGCTTTGTAGTTAGTAGTTTATTACGGAATGTTTGCTACGTTATTCAACTTAACGATTAATTTAAACGCATATTTGCTCTCTTTGCTATAAATATCAGCCTTTTCCAAGCCCACCAACACATGAGATTAGCCGCACAATGGTGTCAATGTGACATCCCTTTGCTCATAAATCTTGTCACATAAATATCACTGACGTCGCAGCGTTCCTCTTCATAGAGATCGACGACTGGAACATGTCAAATTAACGTGAAATAATATAAAAATGCATCACTATTTAATATAAGTAACTTTAAAAACTAATTATAAGATGTTTAGTTCATCAAGGGATATAATAACATTTAATAGGGTTATAATTTTCATTTATTTTAATTTTTAAACAGAAATATATTTTTTGCACTGTTACAATAAAACCTTATTGTAACAGTGCAAAAAATATATTTCTGTTTAAAAATTAAAATAAATGAAAATTATAACCCTATTAAATGTTATTATATCCCTTGATGAACTAAACATCTTATAATTAGTTTTTAAAGTTACGACCGTTCAAAAAGTATAAAATGTTTGTGGTAAACCTTATGAGCCACAAATAAGGTTACATACCTTATTTTTATTATTCTATTGGAGATTAACTTCAATTAAGTCCACGTTCATTGTAATTTCTCGCTAAAATATTAAACGTATAAGCTATGCTAACAATATGTTTGTATAAGTGAGGGGTAAAATATACATTATAATCTAAATTATAACCGTTATTTTTTAAACCATTATAGTATATTATTCTTGTAGAAGGCCTATTTTATTTTTATTAATACCATGTATATGCCTATGAATAATAAGTCTAGATTGTCAGGGGTGGTTTGTGTCAAATAATTACTCCTGACGGTTAAAATTGAGTGTAACTTATTGTTAGTGAATAAATATAAGTTTTTTTTAGGAAGCACGCCGTTCTCTTGTAACTTACCAAACCTCACTGTGTTATAAATCTTAACTAGCACAAGGTATTAACGTAATAAGCAACCATCGTGCCAACCCCTCTAATAATATTTGCATCACACAATAATCTAAGTAAAATAAAGTCGAGCATATTTATTGCCCAAGTCAAAAAAGGTTCAACGGACCGACGATGATCAATCCTGTGACCTCAAGCTCTGTGAGTTGATGCGAAATACACTACCATGACGTTATTGTAGAGAATTCACTGGGAAAGAAACGAGTAAGCAGCTCATTCTGGCTGTTCTGGAAATTGAACCGACAGAGCAGCAAATTCTATGACATGATTCAAATCAGATCTAGAGCTTTTATAAGTCGCAATTAACATTTTTACTAATGTCCAGATTATACCTATACGCAAGGAATTAGCATACACCTAGAATAAATTAAACTAAGTTAAAAGGCTGTTGACTGTTCAGCACATATGATTATGGGACCATGACTATTTTCCTTATAAGCGAAGCTCACCAAGTAGGCGATGGAGCAGAAACGCAATCCTACCAACAATCCCTGAAGCCAAATAAAGAGCTAGAATTATTTATCATATGCACTTTATTACGGCGGCGTGTTTTCATTTTTCATATTCTAACTTCGTTGGCTTCTTTGTTGTGTTTTGTTGCTATCTATGGTGTATTACCTTCTCAATTAAACTTTGAAAGGCACCAAAAGTTACTGGCTTTATTTAAAATTTGTTTTAGCGTTCAATACTTAAACATTAGGTTTTGTAACACTTTTTGGATTAAAAGTTATTATCAGCATATTTAGTCATAGTATTACGAGATCATACACATTTTGAATCCAAATTTACCTGATGTTCTAAGAATTATAATTTCTAGAGCATTAACTGAGTCCCCAGAGATAGTTAAGATGGTAGTTTTGTTTTTATTTTTATGAAAAAAGATTTGCTTCGATTAATTTGGTGAAGTTTCAAGCTGGTATCACCATATTTTTCTTATTTATTAGTAGTGAATTCATTCTATATAATAGTCGGATTAATCCAATTAGTTTGGATTTCTGTTGGTTATATTAAAATAGTATATAAATTAATTGAGGCTAATAAATTCAACAACCATCGTTGGGTTACCTTGCGTTTCAATGTATCTACATCAGAAATAACCAACTAAGTCATCATATATTTTACAAAATACATCACAGCAAAAGGAACAGTAAACTCACTGAGTACGCAGATTTGCTGCGATAAGAATATTTTTATGTTTAGTAGGAGAAAAATATAAAATTTCCTGCTCCCTTCATTACTATGGGAACCAATTATTTAAGTAAGCATTATATAGATATAATATTATTTAGGGACTTTTGAACTTTCGAAAATTGAATGGTGAAAAACTGAAACGTATTTTATAAGAGCACATACTTGATAATCCAGATCTCAATGTAAAAATCACAAAAACAACCCGTAAAAAATGGGGGGAAATAAAATTGATAATTGGAAAAACCATAAACTGTAAATTCAAGTAATTTGTTCAGAATACTTGATAAGGCTTATAAAATAATAAAATTACAAATAAGTAAAATAAACTGACTTTGATAGCTTGGGGAGGAGGACTTAGGAATATTGAATGAATTTACACCATAACAAGAGACTTTAAATGTCTCTGACTTTAAATTTAATTACTTTAAATGTTCAACTGCCTGCGGAACCCTTGCCACACTTCTTTAATTGAATGGATCTTGTTAATAATGATTAATTTCCTAAAATTATTTTAATACATTTTTGGGTCTCCTTGGGATGTACTTAATGCATATAAAAATATTAGAAACCTGATAAAAAACTAAACGACGGTATAGTTATTTTCATATATTTTAGTTTTCATATTAAGTTATATTTTTGGATGTGTTGCCTCTGCAAAACAAACAATAATTACACAAATTCAAAATTATAAATATGCTGGAAATATTCAACAGTATGAAATATAATACAAAAAGACATTCCCACCACTAAGCCCAAGGCTCTGAGTAACCTCTTTATGTAATAAAGTGTCGGAGTTCTTCTTCCCGACCATTTTGTTACACCGGCAAAATTAAATTTACAATATTTTCACTTGGTGGACATTTACTGCCTGCTTAATGCGTTAGGAAATTTGTCTGGGCATTGTAAAACAATGTTTGCTTCCCTACGTTTCATCCACTTAATTTTTTAGAATAGTTCATTGATAACTATAGCACACACAATATTGTTGCAAGTTTTGATTAATATATTTTTAACTGAAAATAAGCAAACTTTCAACATGTTATTTCGATTACATGAAACTCAAAAATAGATCAAACATTTATAACTCAAAGGAATACAAAAATAAATATTTCAAGAGTTTAAATGGTGCTGTAAACAGAATCTATTATCGCCTCTAGAGTCAATATTTTATTCCCAACAATAAACTTTTTTACGTCGTGCTTAAAATATTATTTACCTCTGAATATTTATTGCTGTGCGATCACTAACACATTTTTGTGTCGATTTAAGTTTAAAATAATATAATCAAATACAAACAAATGCTGCACTGGAACACAAACAATATTATATAAAGTATTTAGTTCTGAGATTATTAATAGGTCAAATACAAAAAAAATACTATATTAAACAACTGCACATTAAAGCCAGGAATAATATGTTTGGAAAATAAAAAAGTCCAATCGTCCAATATTATTGCCGAGGTTATAACCTTCATGTGCCTCAATGGATTTTTAATTTAATAATCTTTCCAATAATATCAACGAGATTTCAGAAGAAAAAACTAGTCAGATTCAAGAACCCGGTCACTCTATCAGTCCTTGGAAACAAGACAAGATATTTAATAAAATACAGCAAAACCACAGTTATTATTTCCTGTTCGAAAATTAAGCTCAATGGAAAGCGTTACCGCAGTAATTAGATAAAAATATATGATTTGTATGAATACTTCAAACAATCAAACTTTACAAATAAATGTTATAAATACCCCGTAGCAGCAAACCTGCGTACTCAGTGAATTTCCAATGCATATATATGTACCTTAATACCACATAAAGCCACATACCAAGTTTCATCAATATACATTCATAAATAAACGATTTATGACATTTTTATTATTCTCCATAATACCTGCAGCTGAGTATGCAGGTTTGCTGAATTAAGGAAGACAAAAAATGCGGGCTTATACAAATATCAATATAACTTAACAAGGTAAAGCCACTTCCCAAATTTTATTAATTTATGTTCATAATTAAGGGAGATAACACGTTACTTATTCTACATAAGAATAACATGGGGGCTGAGCATGCAGGTTTGCTACTCCGGGAACCATCGGGCAAAAAATGTTTTTTAGTGCAAATATCAATAGACCACAACGATATGAATCAATATACCAAATTTCATCAGGATAAGTTGATAAATAAGCGAGATATATACAAATTTTCTTATTCTCCCTAAGAATAACATTGGACAACGTACTGTGTTTAGCACTTTCAATATCTCTGTAACCATTTGACGTAGAGCAATGATCAAAACACCAAATTGTGCGTCTTTTTAAGCTGATTCCAATGGAAAAAATAAATTTGACCTTTTCAAAAGTTACATGTAAAAGACTCAAAAAAAACATTTTTGGGGTACAAACCCCCCCCCCCAAATACCCCTTCGGATAGGTCGATCTGTCTGGTTTTCGAAAAGTCATAAATGCTGCTTTACACGTTTATACCAAATTTCGTCAAAATCGGATAATTTTTATGAGAATAATCGTGCTCACGGACAATATATATATATATATATATATATATATATATATATATATATATATGTATATATATATATATCATTTTGAAAGAATGGTGTTTTTGGTATCTGGGGACCTCAAAACGAAAGGTTATCATGGCCCCGGGCCTAGGTCTTACCATGCGCTAAAACTGACACATACTTTCTCCCTTATCGCTCAATTTTAATAAATAAATGACTTTATATTTACTAAATATAGAATATAAATCACTTTAGCATGTATATAAACGACTAGATAAGCGTAACACTTTACAAAAACCTTCAAATTTTATTGGATAAAGATATGTCTTGGCGGTTTATAAGGAAAAATATATTATTTAACAAGAAGTTATCGAAAAAGCAGATATGGAGCAAACTTGCTATCACCCCGAGGCGGTTTTTGATAATGGACTAACTTGTGGTCTTTACGTAAATCACTTTTGGGTATTTTAAACCGTCCGTTGGATTTGGCTTCATATCGTATATTACATTTGTTGTATTACACTTTAATACTATAACTAAGGAATAAATTAGTTTTGAAATAATTTTAAAATATTTTTCATAAACCAGACCTATACCCTCCCTCAGAATGTCTCCGTAGTATTTCATATGTTAATAACATAAGTGTATCGTTGCGTATTAAATCCCCTTAGGCCATGGTTGATTCTTAACTTATATTTGATAGATTCAGTGACAACGCACAGCAATATTCCACAGTAAGGGACACCAGGAAAGTAGAGTTGCAGTTAAAGTACCGCTTATTGCCCTCTTGACGGTGTTATATAAATACCCCTTTGTGATATTTTATTGGTTTAAGAAAACCCGTATTTCCATAAAATTTTTATTTACTTTTAGCGAATTTCCCCTATAGGGAAGAAGCTATTACCGTAGGTCTCATGGTAAGACTTAAGCCCGAGACCATGATAACTTTTTGTTTTGAGGTCCCCAGATGCCAAAAACACTATTCGTTCAAATTTATATATATATATATATGTGTGTGTCCGTTAACACGATAACTTGATTAAATACCCCCCGTCGCAGCAAACCTGCGTACTCAGCGAATTCCCAATGCATTGATATGTTTCTCACTAGTACATAAAGCCACTCACCAAGTTTGACAAAAATACATTCATAAATAAGTGATTTATTACATTTTATTTATTCCCCATAAGAATAACATTAGGACTGAGTACGCAGGTTTGCTGCAACGAGGAAGATAAGAAATGAGTTTTTAAACAATTATCAATATAACTGAACCAGGTGAAGCTACTTACCATGTTTTATTAATTTATGTTCATAATTAAGGGAGATATAAAACTTTACTTATTCTCCATAAGAATAACATTAGGGCTGAGTATGCAGGTTAGCTGCTACGGGGACAATCAACAAAACATTTATTTTTTGTGCAATTATCAATATACCAGTACAACATGAAGCCACATACCAAATTTCATCAATATACATTCATAAATAATCAACTTATCAAATTTTATTTATTCTCCATAAGGATAACATTGGACAACGTACTGTGTTTAGCACTTTGAATATCTCTGCAACGGTTTGACGTAGAATCACAATTTAAACACCAAAATGATTGTTTTGTGGAGCTGAAGTGATTGGTAAAAGAAAATGTGAAGTTTAAAGTAAAATTAACTGAGGAAAAGCCAAAAACCTTTTTCCCATAAGATTAACATGGGAGATTTTATGAGCATGTTTTTTGGATTTTTTCCGCAACCACTTAACCTAGGTTAATAATTCAAAATACCATATTATTTGTTTTTTTAAGCTCTATAACATGGTCTAAACCTAAATTAAGTGTTTTAAAAATTTTAGGGTAAAAAATGCAAAAAACTGATTTTTGGAAAATTTAAAACCCCCATAAACCCCTCTTCCCATAGTCCGATTTTTCTGGTTTTCGAACTTAAAGTCATAAATGTCAGTTTACACATTTGAGCCAAATTTCATCGAAATCGGACGTTTTTTACTCAAGTTATCGCATTCACGGACACATATATAGATATATATATATATATACATATATATAAATTTGAACGAATAGTGTTTTGGACATCTGGGGACCTCAAAACAAAAAGTTATCATGGTCTCGGGCTTAAGTCTTACTATGAGACCTACGGTAATAGCTTCTTCCCTATAGGGGAAATTCGCTAAAAAGGTCCGAAAATGAAATTTGATGAAATTTGGCTCAAATGTGTAAAATGACATTCATGACTTTAAGTTCGAAATCCAGAAAAATCGGATCATGGGAAGGGGGGTTTTAAATTTTCCAAAAATCAGTTTTTTGCATTTTTCACCCTAAAATTTTTAAATAACTTAATTTTGGTTTCAACCATGTTATAGAGCTTAAAAAAACAAATAATATAGTTTTTTGAATTATTAACCTAGGTTGAGTGGTTGCGGAGAAAAAACAAAAAACCTACTCATAAAATCTCCCATGTTAATCTTATGGGAAAACGGTTTTTGGTTTTTCCTCAGTTCATTTTAATGTAAACTTCACATTTGCTTTTACCAATCTGTTCAGCTCCACAAAACAATCATTTTGATGTTTAAATTGTGATTCTACGCCCAACCGTTGCAGAGATATTCAAAGTACTAAACACAGTACGTTGTCCAATGTTATCCTTAGGGAGAATAAATAAAATTTGATATCTCGATTATTTATGGATGTATGTTGATGAAACTTGGTATGTGGCTTCATGTAGTATTGCTATATTGATATTTGCACAAAAAATTGATTTTTTGTTGATTATTCCTGTAGCAGCAAACCTGCGTACTCAGCCCCCATGTTATTCTTATGGAGAATAACTAGAATGTTATTTAGCGCTTATTTATGATTGAATATTGATGAAACTTGGTATGTGGCTTCGCCTGGTTAAATTCTATTTATATTTGCATAAAAAACAATTGTTTGTGTTCCTTGTTTCAGCAAACCTACGTACTCATTACCAATTTTATTCAAATGGAGGATAATTAAAATCGCTTATATGTGAATATATTTTTTTATGAAACTTGGTATGCGGCTTTATATGGTATTAAGACATATATTGTGCATTGGAAATTCGCTGAGTACGCAGGTTTGCTGCGACGGGGGTATATTTAAGTTTATCATTTATTTCCATTCACTGCACATGCCTAGTAACCATCGGCCACTATTATTTTAATAATTGTTGCACTTTTCAACAGTTGTTATCTATCTTGTTGACTTGGATTCTGGCACAATCTACGAAGTTAAAAGACTATCTACCAATGAATGTCGTTTGACTCAGTATAAGTGTGTAGGATATACGTTAATGCCCGTTTTTACATTTTGAAAATGAAAGGTCCAAATCCTAGCCTTGTTACTAAGAAAAAGCTTTTCTTAGAAAGCGTCATTCATTAATAACCTAATTGTAGCTGGATCTTTTATCGAACCTTTACAACATTTTCAGATTTCTTTTAGGGCCGACCTGGCAAGCCTCAGATGATGAGGGAAGCACCCTAACCACTCGTTACCCAACCAGTTGTATTACGGTATTTCGTTATATATGTCCACTTTGTTATACTATTATTATTTGGTAGTGGGGAAACCACTTGCTTGGTGGAAAACTGAAATATAGTTAACTAATACTGCGATAATTATTAATAATATAATAACATTGAATATTTAATACAAATCAGCAATATATATAATGAATGGTGGCGACCATTGATTCCACAAGATTCAGCGCTTTAACTAGTACTTGGATTGTGAAGTCCTCATACCAGGTATCTTTCTTTTGTAAAACCGAAATTTTGAAAAATCATTTAAAAATGGTGACAACCGTACGACGACATGCAGAAAATGGTAACAACCGTCATATTACCCCCGCCCGTTTTAAATTCAATGTTAGGCCAGTTGCTCGGCATCCAGAGTACCACTATCCAGATATCCAGATTGCCACTATTTAGATATCCAGAGTGCCACTATCCAGGCATCCAGAGTGCCACTATCCAGATATCCAGAGTGCCACCATCTAGAAATAAAGATTGACACTATCCAGGTATCCAAACTGCCACTATCCAGGTACCCAGTGTCAACATCTAGGTAGATAGAAAGCTAATATCCAGGTATCCAGGTTGCCACTATCTCGGCATCCATAGTGCCACTTTCCAGGCATCCATAGTGCCACTATCCAGGCATGCAGAGTACCACTATCCAGGTATCCAGAGTGCCACTATCTAGGTATCCAGAGTGATACTATCCAGGTATCCAGGGTGCCTCGTCGTGTCACCAGAGTGTAGTGGGCAGTATGGTGTTGTCAGCAGCACTCTGAAGTACAGACGGCAGCGTCAGCAGCTTGGCGACCTAGGGGGTCGAGTGTAGTGGAGAGGCCAGGCGGTGATGAGTGAGACTGTTGTGCTGAGATTGTGTTCCTGACCAGCACCACTGTCATATTCGGTAAGAAACAATAAAATATTATCATTAGTATTATATATCACTATATTTTAACAATTGTTTGTATTGCCCTAGTTTGGCAAGACGGGATATTGTAATGTTTAAGCAACAATTTCAAAGAGATTGGCTCTGGTACGTACACGATTGTTGTCACATTTGATTGATTACTGCGTTCTGAGTTAGACACGGCCGCTTCCTAATTAAATGCTAAATATAAATGTAAAAAGCCTCATGGGAAAAGCTAAACAACACATAGACCCAGGATGAACTATTATTTCGGCTTGTTGGAGAGACTACAAAACAGAAGAGAATGAGGCAGGTGGTTTTCATCTTAAAATTTTGTTTTTAAAGTCCTACCTATTCTACATAATTAAATATATCTACTTTCATTCAGAACAGAATGAAAGTTCGTTTATTATTTTAATACCAGTAAAATTACCATAGGGGTTTGGTCGAACTAAAGGAAAAGTACCATATTTACTGTAAGTGCAGTATAGTGAAATTTTTCAGTGCTGTGAGACGTAGTTTATTTGATCTCATTCACAATTTTAAATTATAAATCTATATAAAAATCATAGCTATAAAAATCCTTAAAAGCTAATCCAATTTATAAAGTCATCTTGAAATCTCAAACATCTGTGCATGAAACTAACTGTTATGACAACAGTAACATATTACATGACTGACATTTATATTTATAACTACATATAATCATTTAAAATATTTTAAACCTCCACTTTCAATACCTTATCCTTACAAAATAGGGAACATGGTTGTTAGGACATCTTGTCAAGTCTGTCTGATCATGAACTCATCTCAGTCGCTAAATAAATTCAACAAAACTGTTGCTTTCAATTAGAAGAAATGGAAAATGCGTAAAATACCCCCGTAACAGAAAACCTGCGTACTCAGCGAAAATATATCTATCTTAATACCACATAAAGCCACATACCAAGGCTTTATCTAACCGCTCGTTACGGCCCTGCCTGTATGAATTCAAACATAAGATTATTATTATTAACATGAAATGTTTACTCTATGTTCTTGTGTTACATACCACCTTCACTTCACTACTTCTATTCCATGGATTGAATTATTGACAGCTGATGGCTTACACCATATTATTTAAAAAACATTTAAACAAACGTAACATTTCTGCGGTGGCTACTATTTGAAAATTATTATAACATTTGTTAAAATCAAAACTTAAATGAAAATGGTAGGTTTCGTCGAGTGGTAACTGTTCCGCTAGATAATGCTTAAACATTTGCCTTATAATATTGTTTAAATAAATGATTTTAATAAATAAGTAGTAAGGTTAAGTTTAGGTATACATTTATCCGCAACCCTTTGAATAATCAAGGATAAACCTAAGCTAAAGTGACTGTCATAGATATTTAGTAGGCCATGTCTTTGACGCTGTAATTTTAGCGAATTTCCCCTATAGGGAAGAAGCTATTACAGTAGTCGGCATGGTAAGACTTAAGACCGGGCATGGTCGGCCCGGTACCATGATAACTTTTCGTTTTGAGGTCCCCAGATGCCAAAAACCACATTCGTTCAAAACTTTAAATATATATATATTTAATATATACAGTATATATATATATATTAAATATATATACGTCTTAATATATATATTAACCCCTTGAGAGCCTTGAGGGCCTTGAGAGGTTTTAATTATTATATATATATATATATATATATATATATATATATGTATTTATGTATGTGTGTGTGTGTTCGTGAGCGCGATAAATCTCGTAAAAATAATCCAATTTTGGCGAAATTTGGTATAATCCTGTAAAGCAGCATTTATACTTTAAGTTCGAAAACCAGACAGATCGACCTATCCGAAGGGGTATTTTGTGGGGGGTTGTGTACCCCAAAAATGGGTTTTTGAGTTTTTTACATATAATTTTTGAAAAGTCAAATTTTAGTTTTTTCTATTGGAATCAGCTTAAAAATACGCACAATTTGGTGTATTTGGTGTTTTGATCATTACTCTACGTCAAATGGTTACAGAGATATTAAAAGTGCTAATCACAGTACGCTGTCCAATGTTATTCTTATGGAGAATAAGAACAATTGTATACCTCGCTTATTTATCAACTTATCCTGATGAAACTTGGTATATTGCTTCATATAATTGTGGTTTATTGGTATTTGTACTAAAACACATCTTTTGGCCGATAGTTCCCGTAGCAGCAAACCTGCGTACTCAGCCCCCATGTTATCCTTATGGAGAATAAGTAACGTGTTATCTCCCTTAATTATGAACATAAATTAATAAAATTTGGTACGTGGATTTACCTACTTGAGTTTTATTGATATTTGTATAAAACCTTATTTTTGTCTTCCTTGCTTCAGCAAACCTGCATTCCCAGCCGCCATGTTATTCTTATGGAGAATAATAAAAATGTCATAAATCGTTTATTTATGAACGTATATTGATGAAACTTGGTATGTGGCTTTATGTGGTATTAAGATACATATAGGCCTATATGCATTGGAAATTCTCTGAGTACGCAGGTTTGCTGTTACAGAGGTATGTTCCGCATTTTTCCATTTGTTCTAATTGAAAGCAACAGTTTTGTTGAATTTATTTAGCGACTGAGATGAGTTCATGACCAGAGAGACTTGACAAGATGTCCTAACAACCATGTTCCCTATTTTGTAAGCATAAGGTATTGAAAGTGGAGGTTTAAAATATCTACATTTTTACACGAAATTTCGTCGTTAAAGATTGATGATAATTATTTCTCTCGATCTAGGCCCTCAGCTCCAAGATGTGGCAATCGCCGAGTCCACTAGATTCAGCTGTTTGACCGGTGAACAATGTCGTGTCATCAAATACTTTGGTCTATATGTGCCGATTAGTGCTACTCTGGTGGTGAATCGTGAAACGAGTTCGCACGCAGCACGCTGACATGAGGGAAGTGAATTTCTACATAAAAACTTTTAAAACTCAAAATCGGTCTAAAAACATACATTTGTCCAATTTTTATTGAAATCTGAAAACATTAATTTGTTGGCTGTTCTGATACTCCTGGTTTCATTTACTTGCAAAGCTGGGAATACAATTTTGCGCATTATAAGTTTAGGAGAAGGTCCAGACAGGCTTGTAAGTAGGCGTGAGGTTGCTGGGGACGATAAAAGTACTCTATCAAAGGAATAACAGGCTTTTCTAGTGTAAAAACCCCCATAAGACAACGTACTGTGTTTATTCGATACACATTTTCTTTAATAACTCGGTAAATATTTATGATAGAATGACAAGAGAGAGCTTAAAACTTTCGCCTCTCTAATTCCCATCTTTTTACATCCATTGATTTTACATCTGGGGTTTCTCTGACCCTTTTTGGGCCCAAAAACTCGAAATTTGAAAGATTAATCCTAAAAGAGGGTTTAGAGTTTTCCGATTGTTTTGCCCAACGAACTTGTCCAACTGATTACAAAAGGAACGTCCCTATTAAATTTGAAGGAAATCAGATAAAAAATGCGACCGATAGAGTGCAAACACACACACATATATATATATGTCTATATATATATATATATATATATATATAAAATTTTTAACGACCCCCCAAAACGTGTTCAGGGGGTCATGTTAGGAACTTCTATGGTGGTCCCGGGCTTAAGTTTCACCGTGCGGGTCATGCTAATAGTTCACTTTCCAAAGGAAATTCACTAATAACAATACCAGGTATCATACTGCTTTAAACCCACTAAATCCATCCTTTTTGTCAAGATCCACGTGCAATTAAACGCGTCCTATTAAATAATAACATTTGTTTACTAAACTCATTAATACATCCCGTAACAAAGACTATACTCAAATTTATACGAGGCAATTGTCACAATATTGTGAAATAATTGATACAAACAAATATATTTCCCACGAAATCATTGATTTGATTAAAACATTATCTCATTAGGTATTTTGGTTTGCGTGTATGTAATATACACACCTTACTCTTACAGTAGGACGTTGAGTTACAGGTACATAACAGATGTGTTATCAAAAATAACATAGAACCCCACCTCACCAGAACCAATTATATAAAGAATGTAAATTAATTAATTAATTGTTTTCATGAACGAAATTAAATGCATTACTTTAAACTTATTTCTATTATAAAATTATTAAAGTTTACTTTTTTAATATTAACATTTTACAATTATTTATATGAAACAGAGTCATGGTAACTAAAATTTAGTTTGACAGATTTGATATACCGGGTGTGTCATAAAGGTCTCCCCCCCTTAATTTTTGAACAACTGTACATTTTCAAACGATCCTTGGTAAATGTATTAGGAATAAGTCAAGCATCCTTAGGCATCCTTGGTTTATAGGCATAAGTCAAGGTATTTTTTAAGTTGTTTAGGTTGTCAACCCTCACCCCTAAATAGGGGTTGCTGGGGGTGGTTTTTATTTGTTAAATTGCAACTCCTAACAAGTTGCTTATAATTTTAAGGAGGATAGAAAATCGAATGCCGGAAACTAGACCTCTCTATGTTTATTTAATCAAATGTTACGGCCAGCAATAAATGTATTAATTTTGTTATTTAAACTGCTAAGATTCACCTCCTTACCAGAAATCAGACACAAAGTGGGGAAATCTAACTTTCCCTTGATCAGACCTTTAAACAATGACTATTTAAATTGCAAGAAAGTAATTTTAAAACCTTCTTTATTTTTGCCAAGAAGTGAATGGAGTCCTACTCTGAGAGAAGTGAAAGGATTTTCCCACTCTGTCTCTGATTTCTAGTAAGGAGGTGAATCGTAGCAGTTAAATAACAAAAGTAATACATTTATTGCTGGCAATAACATTAGATTAAATAAACATAAAGAGGTCTATAATGCGGCATTCGTTTTCTTTTGTTTATCCTCCTTAATATGATAAGAAACTTGTTAGGATTTGCTATTTAAAAAATAAAAACTACCTATAGCAACCCCTACTTATGGGTGAGGTTTGACAACCTTAACCACTTCAAAAATTCTTTGACTTATGCTAGTAACATTTACCAAAGATCGTTTGAAAATTTACAGTCGTTCAAAAATTAAGGGGGGGGCTTTATGGGACACCCGGTATATATATATATATATATATATATATATATATATATATATATATATATATATATATATATATATATATATATACACGCTTATATATTTTTGTATATAAATATTACAAGCTTCCAGGTTAATATGAAGTATTCCTGAGGTAACCATAACCAAATACTACCGCATTACAATTAGGTAAATCGGGTGACCTAAGTTAAGTGTATTCAGGGCCACCACTACCGTCCCCGGGCCCGCAAGTATGGTAAAATATTACCGAATTTTATTGCTTTAAATAGTAAAAGTTTTACGTTATTTGCTATTTATCGTTTATTCTAGGACCAATGAAAAAAATAATGTCATGTATCATTTAACAATAGAAAATCTATATGAAAACTGATTATTTAGCTAGGTTTGCCGCTTTTTTGTCAGTTGCATCACAGAGTAAGCAATGCACTCTGCTACTGAATTCACTGGCGAAGATGTCGCCTGCCGCGATGTCACGAAGGGCCCCAATCTTCTCTCCCTGTCCCGCTAATGAGTCATGCGTACGCACATGCACACACCACCGAAGCGACAGCGACGCCAGGTCGTCCTTACCCTACATCGCGCATGCCCTAGACTCGCCCCTCACCCCCTCCGCATGCTCCACACAACTCCTGTCACTACTAGCAATGACTACATACAGTTTTTTTACTTCCACTATTGCATCAGTGTCAATTCTGTCACTTTTAAAAGAACGGTTTAGTTGTGATTTTTTTAACATTTCGTGTGTGGCGATCTGTTCTTTGTTTTGTGTTTTTTTTATTATATTTAAATGGATTAGAATAGTAATTGTTCAAAAATTAGAATGTCACATAAACACAAATCTGTAGCAACGAAAAGGAAAGAGAAGTCAGAGCGAGAAGCTGAGACAAAACGTAAACAAATTACAAAGTTTTTCAAAAAGCAGAAATTAGATAAAGAAATAGATTGGCAGTTCCATCAACCTCTGCTAACCAAAATTTTCTATGCAGCGAAGATATTTAAATTTATGATTATATTTGTTTATTTGTCTGTCTGTTTATGAGCCAGATTTGGTCCGTGACGGGTTACTGGTGTATTTTTATTCAATTAAATTAATTTGACTAGTTAAAATGAGCAGTGGTATGGCGTGTATATTAGTTGGGTGTGGGGTCATTGAATGCTGTTTTGATAAGTTAGGGGAGGGGGCCCCGCAGTCAGAATGTGACCCTGGGCCCGACCTTGAGATGTGAAGGTCCTGAGTGTATTTTGATATCTTACTGTTAGAATACTACGAATCTTTTTAAGGAGAAACCCACGATTTAAATTTAATTTGTTCGCTAGATAAATATCAGGACCAACCAAGTTTTACTGTTTGATGATAACAGTCAAATAAAAGTATATCTAACCTTTTTAAAGGTCCAAATATATATTTTTTTTATGTTTTACACATTTTTGACGTAATTTTTAGTTGTAAACGTGAATTTGTTTAAAGTTCATTCGTATAGTAATATTAGCGTTGTATATTCACAGTATAACTAACCCAAAGGCTACAAGCCAGTTCCCAACACGGTATTGTAACATGATGCGGCTCCCTGGCGGTGGTGGCGCTCATAAATATCCATGTATATATTGCTGATGGCTTCCATAAACGAATATATTGCCTCCATTATTTCTGAAGGTTTATATTACCTTGTGTTACAGTGTTTATCATACAATCTGTCATGGGTATATTGAGCAGGCTATTATTTGCTCTATTTGAAGGGAGGTAACTTATTGGAAGTAGTTTTGATTTTGAATTATAAAACGAGTTCGCACGCAGCACGCTGACGTGAGGGAAGTGAATTTTCACATAAAAAACTTGTAAAACTCAAAACCAGTGTAAAAACATACATTTATTCCAATTTTATTGAAATCTGAAAACATTGGTATTTTGGCTGTTCTGATGCTCCTGGTTTCATTTACCTGCAATGCTAGGAATACCCTAGGAATACAATTTTGCGCATTATAAAGTTGGGAGAAGGTCCAGTCAGGCTTTAAAGTAGGCACCAGGTTGCTGGGGATGACACAAATACACCAACAAATGAATAACATGCTTTCTAATGTAAAAACCCCATAAGACAACGTATACTGTGTTTAGCCGATATACATTTTCTTTAATAAGTCGGTAAATATTTATGATATAATGACGAGAGTAGTGGAGAAACAGCAAAGAGGCCCCAGAATCGGCGCTTTTTTCCCATGTTATTCTTATGGGGATCAGTTTTTGAGCCGACGCCCGATCCTACCCTACACAAATTTTCTTTTTGGCCCCTGCCTTATTTTCCCCCATTTAAAATTTGCATTAATTTTAATACATCCTTTGCAGAAATCCACGAGTTCAAAAATAACTCCACACTAAATAAACAACACATGTAAACAACTTAGAAGTTATTGTGTAGTAGTGGGTAAAGGAGAAAGAGGCCCCACTTCCGGCGCTTTTTCCCCATGTTATTCTTATGGGGAGCCGTTTTTGAGCCGACGCCAGCTCCCGCCTATAGAGCTCCCGCCCGCTGGTCTATATTAAATATACTCTTGCCTATATTAAATATATTGTCCCCATCCCCATCCCTCCTCTATATTTTTAAAAATTAATTTTCAAATTCTAAAAAACTATCTTTGGTGTTTACTGTCCGATTTGTCTGCAATTTGGATATGTTATTGTCCTAGGCAAGTGTTTTAATAAATTTCACATTTCCCAAATTCACTATAACGGTCAAATTAAAAAATATTTTTTGAAAAATACTGCCGCCAACTGAAATTTGTGTTTTAATCCAAACTATTTAAAATTCATTTTAATACATCCTTTGCAGAAATCCACGAGTTCAAAAATAACTCCACACTAAATAAACAACACATGTAAACAACTTAGAAGTGCACTCGGTTATCGCCACTAGCGCGACAATCAACCTTGAAGGAGATTCTGCAAGATCGGCACCAAGGACACAGCAACCGATGCATAGTAACCGATGCGTAATTTTACAAATTGTGTGAATTGTCGGCTATATAAAGAGCTGTTGCAGGCCAGGGTCCTCACTTCATATCCTACAGCCCCAGCATCAACAAGACCTGTTGCAGATTTTAACTTAAAATTTAGTGATTAAAATAATTTCGGCTAAAATATGTTTTTTTACTCTGGACTTAGAAAAATTTAGTGATTAAAATAATTTCGGCTAAAATATGCTTTTTACTCTGGACTTAGAAAAATTTAGTGATTAAAATAATTTCGTCTAAAATATGATTTTTTTACTCTGGAGGTTTGTAGGCACTTTATACAATTATCTAAAAAGTAGTTTCTCAGATTTTTGATAAAGGGCTTAGTTTTTATAAAAATTTTGAATTTGTGTTTTTTAAATCTTCATATTTTGAATTTTGATCGTATTTAAATTTTTAAAATGGTAATTTTTGTTTATAAAAAGCAGAGCATGACATCTCTACAGTCATTTCAACACAAAATGTTGACCTGTGCAGTCTGTTTTATGTCTTACTCCAACAGAAGCAATTTATTACGCCATTATCGACTTGTTCACAAAGTTATTCCTAAAATTTGTAAAAAATGCCATCAAATATTTGATAATAACAATCATTTTAAAATGCATATGCTAGAGAACCACTATACTTGTAATGTGTGTAAGAGAGTCATCACCCGTGACAAGAAACGCCACCACCTACGATGTGACAAGCGGCCCTATAATGTGTTTAAGTTTTACAACGAGTCCGCGGATATATTAGACACACTTCAATCTTGTCCTTTACCTATCAAATGGATTCTTATTAGGAGAGTGAAATTTATCAAACACACAGTGGACAATAATGGTGATTTAATCATTGACAAAGAATGTATTGCTGATTTTCGAAGTTTAACTAATTTATCAATTGAGAACGCACAATTAAAGACACAAATTGAAAATTCACTTTTAAAAATCGACACATCTTTACACAAGTATCAAGCCCAAGGCAGTGGATGGATATATGACCATACTAAATACTGGCAGCTGCATGTTTATAAGTATAAACCCCTAACTCCCAAATCATACATCCCCACACCAGAAAATATAAAATCAAAACACGCCGTTTTAAATATTAAAAATAGTGATAATAAATGTTTCGTGTGGAGTGTTTTAGCAAGCCTGAATCCAAGGAATAGTAAACATGCAAATCGAGTATTTTACTACGAACCCTATGAGGGCCAGTTAAATATGACAAATATAAAATATCCAGTAAAAATATCTGACATTGATAAATTTGAAAAACAAAATAACATAAGTGTTAACGTATATGGAATTGAAGGAAAAACAATATATCCACTGAGAATAACTAAACTAAATGGCAATACTCACGTCAATCTGCTGCTTCTAAAACACGGTCAGAAATCACATTACTGTTTAATTCGTGATTTTGATAAGTTAATGTTGCGGTCTACAAAATATGACCATAAGAAATATTTTTGCAAGTTCTGTTTGCAACATTTTGGCACCAAAGATATATTGCAACGCCACATAACATATTGTAAACCCTTTGATGCTCAAAGAGTACAAATGTCTGAAAAAGATACACTACAATTTACGAATTACAAATATCAACTTAAAGCTCCCTTTGTGATTTATGCAGATTTCGAATGTTTTATAAACTGCGGCAAACACACTCCTTCTGGATTTGCTTATGTTGTGGTGAGAGACTCTAAAATTATTTACGAAGAGTTGTACAGCGGTGAAAATGTAATGGATGTATTTTTTGAAAAGTTATTTAAAACCTATGACTTTATTAAAAGTCAGATGGAAGTATATGTTCCCCTTGTAATGACTCCAGAGCAAGAGGCATCCTTCAAAAACTCTAAATACTGCCACATATGCCAACAGCTGTTACTGGGTGATAAAGTGCGCGACCATTGCCATCTAACAGGCAAATTCCGAGGACCCTCCCACAACGCTTGCAATTTAAACTATAAAGTAACCAAGAAAATTCCAATATTCTTCCACAACCTTAAAAACTATGACGGTCATTTAATAATGCAACACTTGGGAAAACTCAATCGCAAATTAAATTGCATAGCCAAGGACATGGAAAAATATATATCGTTCTCTGTTGATGATTTGGTATTTTTGGATTCCTACAACTTTCTGTCTCTTCCCTTAAGCAAATTAGCTTCCAATTTAAATACATTTAGATTTATAGACAATCCACTACTACAACGCAAGGGCGAATTTCCATACGAATACATGACAGGACCAGAAAAGTTTTTAGAGCCCCTACCACCCATAGAGGCATTTTACAGCAGCCTAACTAAAGAATGTATATCTCCTGCGCAATATGAACATGCTAAAAACGTATGGAATCATTTTAATATAAAGAATTTAAAAGAATATCACGATTTATACCTTAAAACAGATGTGTTGTTATTGGCTGATGTGTTTGAGACATTTAGGGACTTGAGTTTAAAGGATTATAAACTCGACCCCGTCCACATGTACTCATTGCCTGGACTAACATGGGAGGCGTGCCTTAGAATGACTGGCATAAAATTACAGTTATTTAGTGACATTGACATGCATTTGTTTATAGAACACGCCATTAGAGGCGGTGTAAGCACGATTTCCACGCGCTATGCTAAAGCCAACAATAAGTACATGGGCGAACATTATGACCCAAATCAAGAAAGCACCTATCTTGTATACTTAGACTGCAACTCGCTATACTCTACAGCAATGTGCGAGTCGTTGCCCGTTGATGGCTTTAGATGGACAAACGAGAAAGATTATAAAGCCAATAAAAATGAAAACTTTGGATTTATTTTGGAAGTTGATTTAAAATACGATAAAAGTTTACACGATTTGCACAACGACTACCCGCTCGCACCAGAAAAAATGAATGGAAAATTAATACCAAACTTAAATAACAAAACCAAATATATTCTACATTATAAAGCACTAAAAAAATACGAAGAACTGGGTTTGGTAGTTACAAAATACCACAGAATCTTAAAATTCAGACAATCAAATTGGCTTGCACCCTATATTAATTTTAATATTGAAAAGCGACAAAAAGCTGAACATGATTTTGAAAAAGACTTTTACAAACTGTTAAATAACAGTCTCTTTGGTCGAACAATTATGAACCAACGCAAGTTTCGTGATATACATCTTGTAGACGAGTCTAAGTTAACAAAGTATGTTACAAAGCCAAGATTTGACTGCAGCAAAATGTTCGATAACAAGTTGCATGCTGTGCATTTAAATAAATTAATTGTAAAGTTTGATAAACCAATATATTTAGAAATGACCATTTTGGATATCAGCAAAGTAATCATGTATGATTTCCACTATAATTATATGTCAAAATTTAAGAATAAAAAGTTCTTAATGACAGACACAGACAGCCTTCTTTATTCTATAGTAACAGAGGACTTTTACAAGGAAATACAAAGTGACTTGGACCGTTTTGACACCTCTGCATACAGTAAAGATCATTTCTTATACTCTGATAAAAACAAAAAAGTTACGGGCAAGTTTAAAGACGAATTAAATGGTCAAATTATGTATGAATATTGTGGTTTAAGGCCAAAATTATACTCTTTCATTCCTCTACAGTGGTTATACGAAAAAGAAAAGCAAAATGAGCTAGAGGTTAAGAAGGCAAAAGGAGCTGACGGCGCTACAGTTAAACATCTCTTAAGACACCAACACTACTTACACTGTCTTGCAACCGGAGAAGATTACTACGAGAATGTTACAAGAATTAAATCCACAAACCACCATCTGCAAACATTAACGATGAACAAAAAGGTACTCTCTTTTGATGACGACAAGAGGTTTATTCTAGATGGCATCAACACCCTTGCCCTTGGTCACTATAAAATTGGTCAAACATAAATCAGAGACACAATAACACACTCCAACACATTTGGACACAGGCACAGATACTGGTTTACATCCATTTAACACAACTTTACACGTTCTGTCAACCGACACAAAAATAGTTTGTAAATTGTGTAAGAAATATATGTAATATAAACAAATTTAACACAATCATAACATTGTCCACAATGTTATGATTGTGTTAAATTTGTTTATATTACATATATTTCTTACACAATTTACAAACTATTTTTGTGTTGGTTGACAGAACGTGTAAAGTTGTGTTAAATGGATGTAAACCAGTATCTGTGCCTGTGTCCAAATGTGTTGGAGTGTGTTATTGTGTCTCTGATTTATGTTTGACCAATTTTATAGTGACCAAGGGCAAGGGTGTTGATGCCATCTAGAATAAACCTCTTGTCGTCATCAAAAGAGAGTACCTTTTTGTTCATCGTTAATGTTTGCAGATGGTGGTTTGTGGATTTAATTCTTGTAACATTCTCGTAGTAATCTTCTCCGGTTGCAAGACAGTGTAAGTAGTGTTGGTGTCTTAAGAGATGTTTAACTGTAGCGCCGTCAGCTCCTTTTGCCTTCTTAACCTCTAGCTCATTTTGCTTTTCTTTTTCGTATAACCACTGTAGAGGAATGAAAGAGTATAATTTTGGCCTTAAACCACAATATTCATACATAATTTGACCATTTAATTCGTCTTTAAACTTGCCCGTAACTTTTTTGTTTTTATCAGAGTATAAGAAATGATCTTTACTGTATGCAGAGGTGTCAAAACGGTCCAAGTCACTTTGTATTTCCTTGTAAAAGTCCTCTGTTACTATAGAATAAAGAAGGCTGTCTGTGTCTGTCATTAAGAACTTTTTATTCTTAAATTTTGACATATAATTATAGTGGAAATCATACATGATTACTTTGCTGATATCCAAAATGGTCATTCCTAAATATATTGGTTTATCAAACTTTACAATTAATTTATTTAAATGCACAGCATGCAACTTGTTATCGAACATTTTGCTGCAGTCAAATCTTGGCTTTGTAACATACTTTGTTAACTTAGACTCGTCTACAAGATGTATATCACGAAACTTGCGTTGGTTCATAATTGTTCGACCAAAGAGACTGTTATTTAACAGTTTGTAAAAGTCTTTTTCAAAATCATGTTCAGCTTTTTGTCGCTTTTCAATATTAAAATTAATATAGGGTGCAAGCCAATTTGATTGTCTGAATTTTAAGATTCTGTGGTATTTTGTAACTACCAAACCCAGTTCTTCGTATTTTTTTAGTGCTTTATAATGTAGAATATATTTGGTTTTGTTATTTAAGTTTGGTATTAATTTTCCATTCATTTTTTCTGGTGCGAGCGGGTAGTCGTTGTGCAAATCGTGTAAACTTTTATCGTATTTTAAATCAACTTCCAAAATAAATCCAAAGTTTTCATTTTTATTGGCTTTATAATCTTTCTCGTTTGTCCATCTAAAGCCATCAACGGGCAACGACTCGCACATTGCTGTAGAGTATAGCGAGTTGCAGTCTAAGTATACAAGATAGGTGCTTTCTTGATTTGGGTCATAATGTTCGCCCATGTACTTATTGTTGGCTTTAGCATAGCGCGTGGAAATCGTGCTTACACCGCCTCTAATGGCGTGTTCTATAAACAAATGCATGTCAATGTCACTAAATAACTGTAATTTTATGCCAGTCATTCTAAGGCACGCCTCCCATGTTAGTCCAGGCAATGAGTACATGTGGACGGGGTCGAGTTTATAATCCTTTAAACTCAAGTCCCTAAATGTCTCAAACACATCAGCCAATAACAACACATCTGTTTTAAGGTATAAATCGTGATATTCTTTTAAATTCTTTATATTAAAATGATTCCATACGTTTTTAGCATGTTCATATTGCGCAGGAGATATACATTCTTTAGTTAGGCTGCTGTAAAATGCCTCTATGGGTGGTAGGGGCTCTAAAAACTTTTCTGGTCCTGTCATGTATTCGTATGGAAATTCGCCCTTGCGTTGTAGTAGTGGATTGTCTATAAATCTAAATGTATTTAAATTGGAAGCTAATTTGCTTAAGGGAAGAGACAGAAAGTTGTAGGAATCCAAAAATACCAAATCATCAACAGAGAACGATATATATTTTTCCATGTCCTTGGCTATGCAATTTAATTTGCGATTGAGTTTTCCCAAGTGTTGCATTATTAAATGACCGTCATAGTTTTTAAGGTTGTGGAAGAATATTGGAATTTTCTTGGTTACTTTATAGTTTAAATTGCAAGCGTTGTGGGAGGGTCCTCGGAATTTGCCTGTTAGATGGCAATGGTCGCGCACTTTATCACCCAGTAACAGCTGTTGGCATATGTGGCAGTATTTAGAGTTTTTGAAGGATGCCTCTTGCTCTGGAGTCATTACAAGGGGAACATATACTTCCATCTGACTTTTAATAAAGTCATAGGTTTTAAATAACTTTTCAAAAAATACATCCATTACATTTTCACCGCTGTACAACTCTTCGTAAATAATTTTAGAGTCTCTCACCACAACATAAGCAAATCCAGAAGGAGTGTGTTTGCCGCAGTTTATAAAACATTCGAAATCTGCATAAATCACAAAGGGAGCTTTAAGTTGATATTTGTAATTCGTAAATTGTAGTGTATCTTTTTCAGACATTTGTACTCTTTGAGCATCAAAGGGTTTACAATATGTTATGTGGCGTTGCAATATATCTTTGGTGCCAAAATGTTGCAAACAGAACTTGCAAAAATATTTCTTATGGTCATATTTTGTAGACCGCAACATTAACTTATCAAAATCACGAATTAAACAGTAATGTGATTTCTGACCGTGTTTTAGAAGCAGCAGATTGACGTGAGTATTGCCATTTAGTTTAGTTATTCTCAGTGGATATATTGTTTTTCCTTCAATTCCATATACGTTAACACTTATGTTATTTTGTTTTTCAAATTTATCAATGTCAGATATTTTTACTGGATATTTTATATTTGTCATATTTAACTGGCCCTCATAGGGTTCGTAGTAAAATACTCGATTTGCATGTTTACTATTCCTTGGATTCAGGCTTGCTAAAACACTCCACACGAAACATTTATTATCACTATTTTTAATATTTAAAACGGCGTGTTTTGATTTTATATTTTCTGGTGTGGGGATGTATGATTTGGGAGTTAGGGGTTTATACTTATAAACATGCAGCTGCCAGTATTTAGTATGGTCATATATCCATCCACTGCCTTGGGCTTGATACTTGTGTAAAGATGTGTCGATTTTTAAAAGTGAATTTTCAATTTGTGTCTTTAATTGTGCGTTCTCAATTGATAAATTAGTTAAACTTCGAAAATCAGCAATACATTCTTTGTCAATGATTAAATCACCATTATTGTCCACTGTGTGTTTGATAAATTTCACTCTCCTAATAAGAATCCATTTGATAGGTAAAGGACAAGATTGAAGTGTGTCTAATATATCCGCGGACTCGTTGTAAAACTTAAACACATTATAGGGCCGCTTGTCACATCGTAGGTGGTGGCGTTTCTTGTCACGGGTGATGACTCTCTTACACACATTACAAGTATAGTGGTTCTCTAGCATATGCATTTTAAAATGATTGTTATTATCAAATATTTGATGGCATTTTTTACAAATTTTAGGAATAACTTTGTGAACAAGTCGATAATGGCGTAATAAATTGCTTCTGTTGGAGTAAGACATAAAACAGACTGCACAGGTCAACATTTTGTGTTGAAATGACTGTAGAGATGTCATGCTCTGCTTTTTATAAACAAAAATTACCATTTTAAAAATTTAAATACGATCAAAATTCAAAATATGAAGATTTAAAAAACACAAATTCAAAATTTTTATAAAAACTAAGCCCTTTATCAAAAATCTGAGAAACTACTTTTTAGATAATTGTATAAAGTGCCTACAAACCTCCAGAGTAAAAAAATCATATTTTAGACGAAATTATTTTAATCACTAAATTTTTCTAAGTCCAGAGTAAAAAGCATATTTTAGCCGAAATTATTTTAATCACTAAATTTTTCTAAGTCCAGAGTAAAAAAACATATTTTAGCCGAAATTATTTTAATCACTAAATTTTAAGTTAAAATCTGCAACAGGTCTTGTTGATGCTGGGGCTGTAGGATATGAAGTGAGGACCCTGGCCTGCAACAGCTCTTTATATAGCCGACAATTCACACAATTTGTAAAATTACGCATCGGTTACTATGCATCGGTTGCTGTGTCCTTGGTGCCGATCTTGCAGAATCTCCTTCAAGGTTGATTGTCGCGCTAGTGGCGATAACCGAGTGCACTTCTAAGTTGTTTACATGTGTTGTTTATTTAGTGTGGAGTTATTTTTGAACTCGTGGATTTCTGCAAAGGATGTATTAAAATGAATTTTAAATAGTTTGGATTAAAACACAAATTTCAGTTGGCGGCAGTATTTTTCAAAAAATATTTTTTAATTTGACCGTTATAGTGAATTTGGGAAATGTGAAATTTATTAAAACACTTGCCTAGGACAATAACATATCCAAATTGCAGACAAATCGGACAGTAAACACCAAAGATAGTTTTTTAGAATTTGAAAATTAATTTTTAAAAATATAGAGGAGGGATGGGGATGGGGACAATATATTTAATATAGGCAAGAGTATATTTAATATAGACCAGCGGGCGGGAGCTCTATAGGCGGGAGCTGGCGTCGGCTCAAAAACGGCTCCCCATAAGAATAACATGGGGAAAAAGCGCCGGAAGTGGGGCCTCTTTCTCCTTTACCCACTACTACACAATAACTTCTAAGTTGTTTACATGTGTTGTTTATTTAGTGTGGAGTTATTTTTGAACTCGTGGATTTCTGCAAAGGATGTATTAAAATTAATGCAAATTTTAAATGGGGGAAAATAAGGCAGGGGCCAAAAAGAAAATTTGTGTAGGGTAGGATCGGGCGTCGGCTCAAAAACTGATCCCCATAAGAATAACATGGGAAAAAAGCGCCGATTCTGGGGCCTCTTTGCTGTTTCTCCACTACTGACGAGAGAGGGCTTAAAACTTTCGCTTCACTAATTCCCATCTTAATACATGCTTTACTTTTACGTCCGGGGCTTGTCTGATCATTTTTGGGTCCAAAAACTCTAAATTTGAAAGAATAATCCCCCACAAATGCGTTTAGAGTTTTCCTATTGTTTTGCCCAACTGATTATAGAAAGAAACGTCTCTACCAAATTTGAAGTAAATCGGGCAAAAAATGCAACCTAATATCAAATTCGAATACATTTTTAATTTTTATATGACTAGACCTTGTCCCAGGACTACCTTAAAACTGGTCTATACCAGTTTTGAGGCTGACATTGGGTACAGCAAATGAAGTTGTCATTAAATACATATGGTAAGTCTTTTGACTGTCCATTATAACAAACTCGCCTTTCACCTTTGGTCCCCCATTTGCAGTAGGGACAGAATCTCCGGGTTTGGTCCCCAACCTGCCAACCTGAGAATAGATGGTCCCTGGCTGTTGTACATGGATACCCTGTCAGTTGAGTTGACCATTTGGAGGGCAGAATGCGGGTCCCCTGTTTGAGAGCCTCATCCCAGCTGCCACAGGGGCACGGGAGTTGGCCCTCTGAAGGGTCGATTTGGCTGCCGTCCCATTCCACCCTTTTCTTTTCTGCTATATCCTATCTTTCCGGTAACCTGCGTAATATTCCCGCTTGTAGAAGATGTGACTAGCAGCTATGCTGAGGTTTCCTAATCCGCAACATTATGAATGATGATGACAGGACCTTTTTCTATTAAAGATAGCATTTTCAGGTCCTGAAGATGTTATTATGTCATGACTCAAAAAATAATTTACAAACCAGTGTATTAAAGAAAATGTGAATAATTAACTACATTTTGATCACGGCCAAATTAATAAAAAATAATTGGTTCAGCTTTGACTCTCGGTACTAGGCAAAATTAACAATGTTTTGGCAAATCATAATCATAATCCAGGAATATTTATAAAAGCAATCAATAAAAAAATATCTAATTTATAAAAATACATTTTTGCACGTCTGTTTGTCTGACCGTTCGTATTTTATGCTGACCGTTCGTATTATATGTATTTAATGACAACTTCATTTGCTGTACCCAATGTCAGCCTCAAAACTGGTATAGACCAGTTTTAAGGTAGTCCTGGGACAAGGTCTTGTCATATAAAAATTAAAAATGTATTCGAATTTGATATTAGGTTGCATACCATACCGTTCATCTGATTGCTTTGAAATTTTGCATAGTAACACAGGTTAACCCTGGGAAGGTTATAGGCCATTAACCAAAGTCCTAGGAAATTAGGGCTGCGCCCCTCTGGACTTCAAAGTTTCAACGTTAATCTTATAGAAGAAAGATTTCTTTTGATTCTATCACATGATATCTATAACTTAAAATATTATAAACAGCTGTTTATAATTATGAAAATAAAAAACCTACTTGAATGGCAACTCAAACTCTTTTTTCGATAGGCGAGTGAGTGTGACGAACGATCTCATATTGAAAATGAACGAGTATTTGACATAAAACAAATTCAAAGCCTCTTCTGCGGCAGCAACGCGCCGGGTACCAGCTAGTTATTGATATTTAATTTAATATCAAGGGGTTTAAATTAATTTTTTGAGAGATCTATACCGTACTCATTTTTAAAGAGCGTGCAAGTTGTGTTGCACTCTTTGTGGAGCCCAGTCTATCTAGTTCACTGATAGAAAAGTTTATTTAATAATATAAGAGAAATCTAAACTTGTCTTCTTTATGAACTACATCTGGAACTTTACCTATTCAGGAGGGAGTGTTTAAAGTTAAAACTTCAAAACTATTTTTGTCGAGGTAATAAACTGTTGTGGTTTTCCCCGTTGAAGTTATTCGCCAGCGGGGGACTCGGCGGTATATGTACAGTGGCGGCTGGAGGGACGGATTGATGCTATATTATTAACTGCTCCACGCTGGAGGATACTCCACTATATCTCGACACCCAGCGTGATAATCTGCTTGAAGCTCTTTCTCCTATTTTTATGAATCTACGCTCTTCTCAGTTTTTCGTTTCATTTTTAAAAGTGCCCGGAAATAAAGTTATTGGATTAAGCGAATCAGAAGTCGGGTTTAACAAACAACAATTAAACTGAAATATCCTTCAACAGTTAGTGAGTGAAATTTCTTAATTTATGGTATAACGTCACCCCACAGTGACATCATGAGGAAATTATTGGAAGATATAACAAACGATTGGTGTGATAGGTAGGAGGAATATCATCCCACCGATGAAGTCCAAAGTGACGTTTAGAAACAAGTCAGTTTAAGTAAGCGTGCAATTTCCAAAAACGTTAAAAATACCATTAATGGCTTACTCAAGTTAAAAAATTTAACCCAAAATATGGGTGAATATGTATTAAGGCTATGTCGCGTTGTAGCCTTCCGTGTACAAGTGCCCCACTGTCTGGATTTGTCCTTGACCGGCCAAACCAAATATATGTTTGTTTTAATCGTACCGTTCGTTTGTGTTGTGTTAGAGGGTATAAACTGTGACAATATGTTCATCTTTTAATTTTTAATGCCAGATTTGATAATGGGACGGTAGTCTCGAAAATAGTAATCTGCTAGTAAACAAAAATGATTGAAGACGGAAAGGTATGTAAACCTGCTTTATTTCAAGCAAATATTTTGAAAAAAAAACATATTGGCTTCAAAAAATATAATTATTTTGTTTTCTAGTAAGGATAAATTATGATTTTTCATTGACGTCTCCACCACATGTGGGAAAATATATTTCAAATTAATGAAAAACAACAAGTTTATACCAAGTAAAGCCAACATATGTAAATAACATTATGTACACAGTACCTGGTTTTATATTACAAGTGCGTTGTGCGTTTAAGCTTATTTGACGACTGACATAGCTTGGTTTTCTTAGATATCGCATTACAGTAAAGAACTACTCAGTTTTGTATATAATAATATGAAAGGGTTGTTGAAAATCTTGTGTTTTACACCACTGAGCATAAATTAAATTTTGATAAATATGAAACAAATTCAAATTTGTAATTAAAATCCAAATTTTTTACTCAAAATGTAAAAGTTTAAATTTAAAGAACGATTTTAAGTTGTTTTTATAAACGGTGTAGTTATTAATATATTAATAAAATTGCATAAATTAATGTGTGTTGGCACACTAACACTCTGTTCCCGAAAAGTTGCTATAGCTACATCCATAATAGATGTAAGACCACTGGGGAAAGGCTGACAGTGTCGGTTCTTATATGGCATACAATACCATTTATTTCAGCTGTAATACTTTTTACTGTGTATTCATTGATGCTTAGTCACTAAACTTTAACACTTTTTAAAATAAATTATTTATCATTAATTTAGCTATATTTTTTAAAGTTTTTATGTATTATAAACATCAACATTAACCTCCCCTAAGCTTCCTTTTTCTTGTCTTTAAAATGTACTAAAATTTCAAGGAGAAGTTGGAATTTAAAATCAGAAATCCCAAGAGTTTTACTTCATTATTTTGTTTGTGAGTTTGAGTCATAACTAATTACTAAGACTGAAATTTGATAGTAGGAAAATTGTTAAAAATTATAATTATTTTGTAAGTCAAGGTTATTGTTAGACATATTGCATAATCATTAGATGACCATTAAATTATCAACAAAATATCATGGTCGGTCCACTCAATCAAGTTTTAATATGCGATTAAATAAAATAGGTAAACTTATAGACGCAATATTAAGCAATTCATCATGGTTTAAAGTTTGTTTCTCTTGTCACCGTCTTGATTATATCCATTTGGTGGTTTGTTAACGTAGTTTGAGAAAGTTTAAGTAGGAATAAAATTGGCAAAATATTTATTATTAACAAATATTTGTTTTCACTACCTCTACAAGTCCGGTGAAACTTCCCGCAAATAAAAATTATAAAGTTGGAAATTCACAGACCTCTTGGCTTTTAGCCAAATCCATGAGTAATATTTAAACAGCAATAATATGCCATGAGTAATATTTAATATCCTTTTAACTGTCCAATGGTACTATAAAAAATAATGTTATGAATTGTAGACTGTTTCCTAAAGAATGTTGAGACTCGTGTGGGTTTTATTAAAAGACCTTGCGGAAAACTGAGTACCTTCAATAACGATGACGCAAGATTACTTCGGCCTGTACATTTCTACTTTTGCCTTGATGCGACGGTTTCACGGCTGACATTGTTGGAATTTTGTATGGTAATTTTCTTCTATGTCAAAGTAGTTTCATTGAGTGTAATATATTAAAATGTTCACATTGTACTAAAAATGTTCTCAAAATGTTAAATTTAAAGGTATTAAGTTTAACATGACGTTAACCATCAGTCAACATCAAAGTTTGTGTAAGCCTATAACTTCAATTAATATAGATTAAATTGTTTATACACTTTTTTAACTATAACAAATACATAAAGAGAAAATGCTACTTATTATTATTAGTTATAGGAAAGTTCATAGCGTTATTGGGATGGTATAGTAAAGTAAATAGTACATTCAATTTTAAAGATAACCTTAAAGACTTGATCAAGGAAGTGTGACTTACTACTTGCATGAATTCACTTTAGCTAACTACTGTAGTTCGTGTTTCTGTTATGTAGCCTGTATCGGTTCCTGCAACCGCCCTCTTAAAATGACTCTTACATTATTTTATTATGGTCAGAAACTTGACGAATTAATCCACGCTACTGGACATTTTGAAAAACTGGCCTCACTTTTCAGTACGAACACACACTGACGCTACATTCTGTGCACGCTCACACACAGGATCACAGACCTCCTGTTATTCTGAATAAGCCAATACCTGATCGTCAATTTAGCAGTCACGGCGGATCAACCGCTCATGCTGTGGTCGCCCATCTCTTCCATTTTGGAGGGGGAGGTGGGTTTAGTGGGTAGTCCTCTCTTAGAGTAGTCTCACACTACCCCCGCGGGAGCGGGGGTGTGCGAAAAGCATTCTTACCTTAAAAAAAGATTTTAATTCATGGTGTTTTTATCAACACTAACATACGTCAACATGGGATGTTTAGACAAGCCATTTACCCTAGTTGAATAGTACTACCTTTATTTATTTCAAAATGCAATTATTTTCGTTTTGTACTTTCTATAATAATAATTTTTGTAAAATGAATATTATTGAAAACAAAATTACATTCTTAACATATATCTTGTACCTTTGAAAGTTTATACAATATAGTAAATCAATCTTACCGTTATGTCCGTTGTCGTCTTAGAAATAATTATATACAAATTAGTGTCAAAATTAAGTTGTTTTTGACATTAAAACTGAATATATATATCTGTTATATCTGTTATAAGAGTGCTATCAGTTTCGTCAAGTTTCCGTGGATGTCTATCGCTGTATCAGGAAACGTGTAATCACGGCTATCAATATGTAATTATCTCCGCATTACAGTTGTGTAATAGGATTGTCATAATATGGCTTAAGTGATATACTGAGATTAACATTAATTATGGTTTATCCATGGTAAATTACTATAGATATTTTAAAATCGAAAATAATGATAGAATCTAAACATTGCTGATATTATTAAGATAAAAAAATGTATTTTTTTGTGTATTAACGCTACTGACATTTTTCAAGGAAGTATTTAAGCGTGTTTTTAAAGAGGGGCTGTAAAAACCCATACTTTTGACACCTAGGTATACACATACTCCGTGACCAACATGTTCACAATTTGGTTACAAACATTACTTAATATTATTTTTCATTTTATACGATCAAAAAACAATTAGTATTACTATTGATTTTCCGTATGGTAAGTATTAGTATTACATATAATCAATGGTATTATTAAGGAATCTTTGGCACTTTTAGTGATACTAATTGAAATGAATAATAAGGTTATATTTATATTATTAAAAATGTAATAAACTGCTTAATTTAAGTTTTATAGATTTGGACCACGTGTTATGCAGGTATCGGTAATACATTTTAGTGGTTTAACAGCCAGTTGCACCATAAATGCAAGTATATTTATGACTGCCGTCGGGGGAATTGTCATGTTTCAATCCTATGTTTCGGGAGCTGGCTTGTTCATCTGCAATTAACTCCCAGCTAAAATATGAGAATAAAATTGTCAACACAAAAATAATCTTAAAAGTTTAACTCTTAAAACTAGTATTTTAATTGATGTATAAATAAAACATTTAATTGGGGTTGCAAGTTTCCATTGAAACTTATTATGGTGTGGTGAGTCCTCTATACCATTTGTCCAATGCTAATATAAACTATGCAACAGAAAGTTCTATAACAACCTGCCAGCAGAACTGCGAGTGAAGTCAGGCAAGGAGCTGAAGAAAGCGCTAAACGAATGGATTGTCAGAAGACCAAAGACACAGTCGAAGAAGAATCTAAAGAAGTCGAAGAATTTTTCTAAACGGAGGCCTCCACATAGACTCACCCACCAACACAAATAGCTACACACCAGTCTCCTTTCAGGCAAGCCAAAAAATTAATTGTATTGACATCATTACTGTACTTGATTTTCATGTAAATAAAAAGATTTTGATTTGTTGTGAATAATTACATAAACTATCGGTACTTTTAATCCTGTACGAAAAATATAGCAAACGTGCCTTTAACCCTACAAGTGGCCTATGTTAGACTTCGGGAATGGCCAAGCAGATTTGGCGAATTTGTAGACTTTTTTTGAAAATTCGTATAAATTTGAATTGAGAACTAATCATAGCCAAACTCATATTCATTTTGTTCGGAAAGAACAGGGGAATCTGAAAATAGTAAAATAAAAATGATCTAGAAACGCAATTTTTTCAGCAAAGTAAAAAAATTAAAAAAGTTGAATTTTTTTTAATTTCAAAAGCAGCCCCGGTAAAACTTTTTCTTCAGATTTTTTATGGAAAATTCATTATATAAATTTTGTAGGAAATTCAATTTCCTACATAGAAATGTATAATATTACAAAATTTTATTTGTAAGTATTATTTAAGTATATACGGAAAACCGCAAAATGTGTAAATTGTACAGTGTTAGTTAGTACTCTAAAAAGGTAATGTAAATGTGTATATACTAATAATAATTTGTGTATATCTGTAAAGCTAATGAAGTAAGGAATGTAAAAAGTTATAAAGTTGATGGTAAAAATACAAATTATTACATGAAAACGTACGGTAATAATTTTCTATAGAGAATTTAATTACTGTATATTATTATATTATTTACATAGTATAACAGCTATTTATTTTCATAGAAGAAATTATATAAATAAGATAAGTAGAAGAATTTATTTAGAGTTGTTTATTTATTAATGATATCTTTATCGCTCGGGACGAGAATTAACCCTATTTTATTTGTAACAATTAATTCCATTTAACCCTTTATTTCATAAAATACATTGCTTACCTTATACATGCTATGTATGTTTTAGACAAACAACTTTTTTAATAATGTAATTCACAGGTAAAAGCGTACTAAACATCAATTGGGACATTTTTAAAGATGAAATATAATAATAGAATTACTTCCAAAATAAATGTACAAATTTTTTTAAAGCTCTTTAACTGTAGGATTTCTCAGAAGCACGTCAAGCCTTAGAGTGTCTTCAATGTGATATCTTAACAACGTCATATGCACTTCTCAGACAATTATCAGATGTGTTAACAAAATAATTGGTTTAAATTTTGAAAGGATTCGTAAATAAAAAGAGAGCTGATTTTAATAACGTAATGTATCGCTTTAAAATCATTAGCTTACACTTCATAATGGACACTACCATCACTAGCATTTTAAACAGGAATGAACAGTGATTAATACTGATTTTTGGTAATTCACGAGTTTGGTATTCTCTAAAAGCGCTGAATCGTTTGATATCATTTTACATTATGGTATTGAGCTACAGAGTGCTTTTGGGTATTTATACCGAATGACAACAGACCTTTAACGACTGGTTTTCTCGCTTTAAATGGAAAGAAACATTCACTCTAAAATATACTTAAATGTTTGTTACTAAAAATTAAAGCATTGACAAGGGATTAACGAAACATTGCTAAACAGTGTTCTGTTTTAGGAATTGTTAAATAAACTGCAAACCATATAAAACATAATGTAAATTATATATATCAAATAATAGCTGAAATTTGTACGTTTTAAAGCATATATTAATTTCACATGTTTAAATTATTACCTGGTTACCTATATTTGCATTCATGATTTTCAGGTATGAAGACAACATATTTTATCAATACATAATTCAAATTCAAATTCAAGTATACATGAAAAGTATACATTATATACAATGAATAGTGTCAAACTATATATTTATTATGCTAGAACTCACAATACAATAACAATATAATAATAATAAAACCCTGGCTAAATAGGCAATTTCAAACAAATCAATAAACCTCAGTTGTACTGTTATATTTATCTTTTCTTTGTTCCATTTCTGTCAGAGCATTTTAATTATTTTACATTCATTTTCATTATTTTACATTCATTTTTTTGGGGGGGGGGCATAAACAGTCATTTTGAAAATATAAGCAGTTTCTTGAGTAACATAATATGTGTTGTTACAATTAACACGATAAAATAAAAATACGCCTATAAAAAAACATAGTAATATAGCTATAAAACTAAAATATTATAAAAATATAGAAACAAATTACAAAAACGAAAGTTGTTTATTCTAAAAAAACCTGAGGCTTTAACTCCAAAGCTACTGTTCAGGTGATTCATCACTGGAACCACATATAGAAGATATTCGCACATTGATCTCTCAATGATGTATCTAATAAGATGGTTCTCGGCTGCTCTCTAAGAAAATATAACTGATAATTGTGGAAAGAGGAATAGAAGAATAGAATGTTGTTTCAGAATGTTATTTTGAAAAGGAGTTTTCACTAATATTGTACTATAACTTAAAAATGCATTAATTAAAACTTCCTAGGCAAACACTGAACAGCAACAGTGACACACAATATACCCGACAATATTAACAGAATAGATTTATGCGCCTCCGGAGGTAGCTTACGGCCTGTTTCGACGCCTCCCGCTAGATGCCGTTAATTTACCGGGTTATGTTTAATTTATTAATCTATATATTATAAATATTATTTATTATTATTATAATATATAAAATTATATATACTGTATAACTATATCGGATAACAGCAATATATATATATATATATATATATATATATATATATATATATATATAACACATTCAAGCTTGTTAAAAACATGAAAAGTACAAATAATTATGTTGTGAAATATATTGTGAAGAACTGTAAGAGATTATTCGCCTTTGTAAGATTTTGATTAATATTAAAGCTGTGTACAAAATTACAATCTCAGAGGGGGAAAAAATGTCCTGACAAAAATTAGTTGCTGGATTCTTTTAATAATATGTTTTCTCAATGACATTTTTCACTAACAAGATACAAAATGTTGTAAGATAATCGATGTATTGCCTTAAGAGATTTTTGCAGTTGGTCCCCAGACTTTTAGAAGTTTGATATATCATAACTCTTTTTCAATCTTGTATGTTTGTTCCTCAGATATCTGATTCAATGTTTTGTTGTTTTTGTTTCTGAAAACACTTCAATATAATTTCAATGTGGTTTCCATCTTATAAAATGCAATACTTTATTTGCCGACTTATTTTCCTTAAAAACTGTAAAATATGTGGTCTTAAAAATATAAATTAAATAAGTCTATCGAAAGAGAGTTGTGTGTGTAGTATGAATCATGTTTTAAACATAAGCATCCTATCAGTAAAATTAATAAAGCCTATATGAAAAGAAAAGTTAAAGATACTCTTTAAGAAACAAATATATAAAAAAGGACGTCAAGCAATCAAGTACAAAAGGGTGTATCAAGCCTTTCCAGACTTTTCAGGTCAGGGTTTTAAACCTCATCAGACATTTACATGTCAATACTAGCATTTATTTTTCTCTCCCTTGACATTTTCTAAAGAGTAACAATCATTCCTAATATCCAGTACATTTTCAAGGAAATGTAGATGACAATTTTCTTGAATATTTTTGCAGGCTTTATACTCTTTTAAATTAAGATGATTTATTCCATCAACCAGTCAAAACTTGATTCATTTAAACTACAAAGTAAATCTTAACTAAACATGTGTAAAGAATAATGCAAAGCATTAAATAAAAAAATCATAAATCCTTTATTAAATTTTAAAAAAATCTTTATTTTTACTGTTTTCAAAAAATATCAAACAAGAATATTAAAATTGCTTTCCTTTGTTTATAGCGCTCTAGAAATGATTCAAAAACTGAAAAAACTAACACACGAAACAAAAAATAAAAGATTGGCTAAATCAGTGCTGATTTATTTCACTAGGAGGATTGTTTCATAAATAAATTGGCACAAACCAGTCATAATCCCCAATTCCAATAAGTAATGTTTCACAGAGTCTTTCCGATTTAATTTTAAAAACTGTTTTATTTTTTACATTACTTAAATACCCCCGTCGCAGCAAACCTGCGTACTCAGCGAATTTCCAATGCATAATATATGCCTTAAGAATCAAGAATCAAGAACTTTTTATTGCCTTTAAACACAAATTTGTGCAATTGACAAAGTCATAAACTAATCTACCATTTTACTGCTATAAACTGTACATAAATACAAAGGATGTTATTAAGTGAATTTCAACAATAAAAAAACCCAACAATAATGGTAACTATAAAAGTTAATAACAACATAAGTAATAAATTATTGGTTCAAAAAGTAAACTGATCAAACTTAACAATACACAAATCTAAATCCTTAACATACTAGTATCACAGGCCAAATATTCATTAACAGCATAAAATACGTTCTCCCTCAACCAAACTTTTATTACATTTTCAAACTTTTTTAAGGGTACACACCACATACTTTCTGGCAGTTTATTAAATAATTTGATTTTCATGTAGAGATGACTATTCCTAGT